>OX463847.1:31329049-32005914 GCA_949825065.1 Odontocerum albicorne | reverse complement strand
GCATGGAAATAGTTATGTCTCTAAACGAGTGGCCGTACGGCGTACGGCAAGCGAATTTTTACCTCAAGAGTATGGACGTACACGGTACGTCCAATCCTTTTATTCCCGAATACATGAATTTATCCATAAAACGGACATGGCTCAAATGTTTTATCTATTCAATTATTTTGTATATGGCGGCCGCATTTACGTTATTTATATTACTTACAATTTTTTTTTATATTTTACTCACTCGCTTAGAGATTAGAGACAACCAAAAAACACATATTTAACGAAGCATTAATGTATGGGAATGAAATTTAGACTTGGAAAATGAATGGAAGAAACCATATTGATATATTAAATAAGAAATGAATGCATGTATAAAATGGATGTTTTAAGTAAAATAAAGAAACAAGCTTTATGATAGTTTGGACATGTGGAGAGAATGATTAAGCGAATATACAAGTGAGGAGGTGCGAGGTGTGTGTGGAAGAGGTAAATCGAGGAAAACGTGGTTGGATCGAATGGACGAGGTTTTGAAAGATGGTTATTAAGTGAGAAGTGGGCTGAAAAACATAAAAAAATATAGGTTTATTGATAGCAACATAGTATGTGCATATGTTACGTGTATATAAATACATTCCGAAATCGGACATACCCGGATATTTCAGGATAAATTACAGAAAATACAATTAAGTAATAATAATAAATATATATTTAACATATTGATTTAAATTATCCTCAGTGAGATACAGGCAAAAGCCTAGTTTACTGGGGATACGACAAATGAAAGGCGACAAACCCAGATCCATTAAAATAATGTATGTCCAAATTAAATTGCCTGTTGTTTTTTCGCAAATTATGTATAATTCTTGTCATGTGTAATAATAAATAAAAAAAATAAATTCCAAAATCAAATATGTATCTCAAGATAAATAGCAGAATATATTTAAAAGAAAAGCTATCATAAAGTTTGGGAACATCTCATAACATCCTCCCAGTCCAGAAACACCCCATCAATATAGGGCGAACCCGGCTGCAAGGACATCGGATGTTTTCAGGCCACACTCTAGTTTTCAGCTCATACACTGATGCGCTCTCGGTCGGACTCGTTCTCTATTGTTGGGGGTGTAGCTCGACTGGGATGTTATGAGATGAGCCCAGACCTTTTGATAACTTTTCTCTTAAATGTATTTTCTTCAACATTATCCTGAGATATATATGTAATTTTAGGATATATGTGTATATGTACATTCTATGTTGCTAACAACAAACCAATATTTATTTAGAATCATAAATAATAGAATATTATGCATGACGAGATGTTTAAATGTGAAAGAGGCGAAAATTGTGTGCTATGATAGAAGAGTTTGGAGATCTGTTCTCTCTGCCTAACCCGCAAAGGATACAGTGTGATGTTATGAATTTATGTAAAATATTGAGTAATCATATTCAACATAGACATTCTTAAATTATGAAAACAAAATATTTTTCATTTACAAAATACAAATACTCGAACATTTCAGACAAGCCCATACAAATGTATTTAATGTAGAATATTCGATCGATATTCACGTCTTTAGATATAATATCTTAATTTGTCACAGACTGTTGATCAATCTTTCACTGTACACCAACAATAAATAAAAATCGCTTCAAATTGTAAAACTACGTATTTGAAAATATAGATTGATGCATATTTTATTACAATAATATTGTGCTGACATCATTGTTTACAATAATGAAACGTCACAAATTTCTAGAACAAAATAAACTTTGCTAAATAACGTTGACCTTTTCTCAAACACAAACGCCTCGACAGAATATTGATTAAATTATAAAATAAATTAATTAAAACCAAAGCATAAAGAGGGAAATGGAAATATTTATATTAATATCATTAATTTTATTTTAATAAAACATTGATGTATTGGGAGTGAAACGTAAGAAAGGTTGAATAAAATGCTGTAAAGCAATAATCTCGCTAGATATACCATGTTAAACCATGTATACAAAAGCATTAAAATATCTTTTTTTTTACTTCAGGTATCTTAAATATCTTTCTGACTTAGTAAGAGATTACCACGTAACAATAATCACACCAGGTTGTACTGTATACAACGAAAGTGTAATACAATACAACCCTGAGACGAAAGGAGAAAAGTAAGACAATAATGATTTTAATTATTAAATAAAGGTGGATCCATATAATTTAGTTTGAATTACTACCTTTAAAGCCTTAACAGCCTGTGTGAACCAACACTAAATATTTAGTAGAGAGTCACCACAACTTTACACTGGCGTATACTTCAAATAACGAGTTCACGGCCATTTTCCGAGACGGAAAATGTTTTCATGTGACGTATTGTAATACGAGTAATATACCTAATCAAATATTCAAACAGATGATAAATTCAACATTTGTAATAATATTCCAAAGTAGTGTTTAACTCAATATTTATTGTCCATCAATTTCAGAAAACGTTACACGTTCCAAAACAATTATCAAGAATTTATTATCAACCCACGTCATTGTAGTAGAGAGATCTGCTTACTATTCTATAGAACAACACAAGATTCCAAGAATTGTTATCGAATTATTGTTTAGATAATCTACGAGTATGTATTAGATGCAACAAAATTTATAAGATTTTATATTGCATTACCCATGTCAAGTGGATTGACGAAATTCTGGTCTTCGAAGGCTAATACTGCCAGAAGACTAGGTGCATAGCCACGCAGTAACGGAAGGTTGCCTGTTCGAACCTCGCAATGTAGTACTCCCCTCGAATGACTCAGGCGATTTTTCGCCCAGTATTCGGGGGTATAAATGATACATATGACAAACAAACCCCACGGCACAGCTTCGCTTTCAAACTGAATTGACGTTGAAATGACGATGGGATCCTCGACTACGAGGCCTAGCAACGACGACTGGCAGAAGTAGGCGAGAGATGGAAGGGAATAGGAACCTCGCTTCACATATATACCATCACGCCATTTCCTTATCAGGGTAGGCAGGGACGACAGAGCACCAGACTTTCCTATCTCGACAAACATATTTCGCCTCTTTCACATCCATATACCTTTCATACAGCTTTTACTATTTTTCTTACTTTTTCTTCTTTTAAAATATTCTTCACTTGATCCAGACATACTTTATTTGGTATTCCTCTATCAAACCATCCACTCATCTTTGCACTACATTTTTTTTTGTTAGTATTAATTCATACGTTCCACGTGCCCAAACCACCTCAAAGTTCTCTATTTCATCTTACTCAACACATCAGCCTTCAGTTTACATTAATTCCTAATCACTTTATTCCTGTTCTGTCATACGTTGGCACCCCACGTATTCTTGTAAGTGCACGCATTCTACAGTATTTTTCCACGTTTCACTCCCATACATTCAAGTTTATACTAGAATACTTGTGACCTTAGCAGATTTTGATACATTAGTCACGCTTTTATGTATAACTCAGTTCATATTCCACACTCCTATTAGACTAAAGGGAACTTTTATCAATTTAAATTTGTTAATAACAATGTACTATCGACAATTAATCGTAATTCATTAATTGCGAGAATGCAACTGAGTGTCTGGTTAAATAGACATTAGTTCGTCGACGGTACAACGCCCTTTACAACCATATTTAAAAATATAAGTAGTAATTGTTTCTTTTATTATAAAAGACAAATATTTAAAAAATAAATGCAATTACATTAAAACTAAATAAAACTATTCAATCACGATAAAAAAAATCAATTGAACGACACATCAGTATGCAAGTAAATACTTCATAATTGTTACAGAACATTAACAACATACATAACATAGTTGAGATATACGATTCGGGACCGCCTCAAGAAGGATAGCCCGCACCCTACCATATTGATGTAGATGTTGTTGCGTTCAGGAGGGTTCTTCTCCAGCATTTAGGTATTGAGTGGGATGTCGGTTATTCCATTTTTTTGTAATTTAAATAATTAGTGTTTTTTTTATTGTACTAGTTTTTTTTTCCTTTCTTTCGGTGTTGCACTATTCATGTATTGGTGATTTCATGCACCGTATTGATCTGAAATGTGTTAATTTTTTTAAGCTATTCATCGTCTTTTAAAAAATAAAATATATAAAATTGTTAAAAAAATCTGAAAATAATTTGTGACTGCTTATAATAAATAAATCAGTCCGAACACGTGGGAATTTCCCAAAACACAATTCTCAAAGGAATTTCCATCACAGATTATGTCAATAAACTATTCTAGAGGAAAACACTGCGTTTCATTTATTTATTGCTATCAAAACATTTTTATTAAATAGAATACATTATCCTGAATGACCTTTTTCGTTCATAAAAACAACAAAATAACTTAATGGAAACCTGAAAGTAATAAAAATAAATATTTTTTTTAAACAAACTCTTGAGGATTCTTGATATATTTTCGTCTGAACTGGAAAATTATATGTGCGCACTTTATATAAAAAAGGTGATTATGTTCGGTCATGTGATTTGTCTATTATCGTTCTCGGAAAGTGACTTTTTACCACGTGGTTGGGTCCACGATACATATTGAATATATGTGGTTGATAGCACGAAACGCCGAGTTCAATAAAACTTCTTGGACAGATGGAGGTGAATCGAGTTCACCAGACGGGCATATGGACGTATTTATGCAAAAAAGATCTAACTGCATATTTTTTTATCAGATGTTGCCAGTTATTTTTAATAGATAACTGCGTACTTAAAGAAGCTTCAGTTTTTAATGTGGCCTTAAAGGGCGAAATTCAATATTAAGAACCGTAAATGATTAGGAACCACTCTGTATGATCATAATTATTGTATTACAATATATAACACTTGTAGACGTAGCAATCTAAGATTGGATAGGTGTATGTGTATAAACTACCTTATTTAGGCGAATCGAGCAAATAGCCATAGAGTTGATCAAGCTTTCGTAGTGGCTAACCCTTCGAAAGCTTGATAATACTTTTGATTTGGATATTTTTTGTATAAATACGTCCATATATAAATACGAAGCGTCTTTAAATATGAAGGTGTCAATAGTATTGAACTTCCTGTGTGAATAATTTATTTGTGTTCATTACAGTTCAGTAGAGTTAGAAGCCCCCATTACGTATTTGAGTAAGGTTTGTTTTACTTGACGTCAGTTCTGATTGTCTTGAAGAAAATCATTACATTGGCTGATGCAAGATGCTGATGCGAGGTGCTGCTGCGGACATGCATGAGTTACATATACTAAATATTTATTCTGATAGCCGTGTTATTGTGTTTTTCTTTTGTATATTGTTTCAACAATTACTTGTTTTGGTAGATAATCTGTTAACATATTCAATATAGGTAATTTCTTAGTGAGCCACGTCGTAGTCATTTTAATACGCAATATACAATATCTTGTGAAAATTTAGATTACCACCATCATCCGCCTGTTAGGGTAGTCAAAGAAAAATATTTCCTCTTCATTTTATTCTGACATTCTTCTTTTGCTTCTGTCACGTCCTTACACCTCGTCAAACGTTCCTATTATAGAGACTTGAGTCTTTCATAATTTGATTAATTCGGTCGAGTTACGTTTTTCTAGGTCTTCCCAAACTTCTCGTTCCATCTATCATATACTACTTGTGTAGTTTATTTTTGTTAATCTTTAATCATTCATTCTTTCTACGTATCTGAATTTATTAATTTCCATTATTCTGTGTACCTAGTTTGTTACATCTAGCGAGATACATAAGTTTTTCCAACCAACCAGCTCGTATTGAATTCATTAAACTTTGAATTCATAACAGATTTCATAAAAACATATTTATGCTCGTTTAAATTAAAGTAAAAAAAAACAAATTAATGACAAGTCTCTCTATCAATATTGGTAGAACTAAAGAAAATGAATTTGTTCGAACATAAGAAACGGATTTAAAGGAAAATTAGGATGAAAGGATATTCCACAGTCGCTTCAGTAATTCATCCCAATGCTCCTTTTTTTCATCTTATGCATTTTCTTTCAATGTGTTTCATTCTTTCCTAGTGTGTTCCTTCCTTATTCTTTTATAAATTATTTTTCTACACATTACTTTGCATTTGTAACTTACTTTTTTATCATCATTTGGGCAAGTCTATGCTTTAGTTACATCTCCTAAGGCTAAGATCAGGATTTTATTAGGCGCAGCCAGCTTTACTTTTCTATAAATTCTTCGGTTGGCTAACATAACCAATATATTTAACCTTAAGCACCATGAACCTAGAAAATTGAATCGGGTTCTGAATTACAAAGTAACCCTATTAAAATGGTTTTTATTATCCGAGGTCTTCTGTTTTTCTTTTGCAACTATTTCATACATTTGGTATTTGCTTCCGGATATTTCCTATCGACCCATCTCTATCCAGACAATCGCTTGGGAATATACCAAGTAGTTTCAACTTCTTCTTCACTTTATTCTCTTGTGTCTTCTTGGGTCTCCCTTTGCTTCTTATTGGGAGTTTACAATAATTACCAACTTTAACGTAGAGCATGTATGCTTTTGCATGTGCCCATACGAACGGAGTTATGCTTTCTGAACCTATTACCCGCTTCACTTCGATGTACTAAATTCGTATTTTTTTCGATTTAGTGACGTAAAGTAACCACTGAAGAATGCGATATTCTACGAAGTGAAAAAAATACTCTTCCTCGTTTTTTAGAAACGAACTGGGTGGGCGACTAGCGTACAATATTAGACTAGCATGCAATAAATTGTCTCTGTATTTGTATTGCAGTAAAAACTAGCGGATTTATTTATACATGGTAATCTCTTCCGACTAACCAGGTAGATTTTATACATGTTTAAAGTTAAAATTAGATAGGAAACTTTTTTTTAAAATATGGTACCAACGGGAATCGAGCCCGCAACTTCCGGGGCTAGAAGATAGGCGTCTTACCAACTAGGCTACGGAGGTCGTTTCTCGGTCGAGTTGATGAAATTTATCTGCTTGTTGTGAGGTAAATTATTGGGTAAACCACGGCGTCGTGAGAAAACGTGTATTTATGAACCCTGGCGGCTGAAATGAGTTATCTACGAGTAAGATGTATGAAGAGGAAAACGCGAATGACCGAGTTAGATATACAAACAAGGACCCACTCAGCGGAAAACCTCTGTTATTCTGTAAAGAGAAGTCGCAGATTAGTTGCCTTGAATGTGGATTAAAAAAAAACTCATTAGATCTTCAATGGAGCACAATGTCCGTGTTGGTGTAACCCAGGGTCTGTGGCGGGGTCTCGTGCGGGTGTTGAAGCCCCAACCCTTCCAAGATATGGGTATGAAGTTATATAGGTAGGGAACAAAAATTCAAGGCGTTGTCTAGTTGAGAAAATAATAATCATTATGCGATTTGTCACATACTCGTAACCAGCCATATCCAAAGACAATTTATTGCATTACCTATGCTTGTCACTCGACTCAGTTGGACTGTTAGTGGTACCTTTAATTGGTTTATTGTAAGAAAAAGACGCAACATTCACATATTGTCACACAACATTTGTTTATATTGTATAATATTCTTACCCTTCCCGCTACCCTTTTTTATTTCGCCGAAAATATTCTGTGTTTTTCCGATCATGGACTTGCGCTACGCTCAAGCTGAGATTGGTCATTGGCTTTCTCAGCTAGTGATTGATAACTTGTTTGGAGTTTCGGTCCGATGGTAGGACACCTTACTCCTTCATCGGATAAGTTCTGACTGTTTTGATATTTTGGAAATTTTGGATCTTTTTAGGAGTCGGGAAAGGATAGGTTTGTGAGTTTTTATGGATGATTATGAGAAATTATAAAACGATTAAATACATAGATAAATGTGATAATATATATATAAAATTACATAAGAATATACATTTGGTTGTGTCGTCACACACGGTAATATATTGAATGGATGAAAAATGATGGTTATGAATAAAATATAGTATGTAAGTGAATATAGTATGTATATATATATAGGTAATTAAGTGGATAAGGAGACGTGTGTGACTTATATAAATATATTAAAAAATGTAAATAATGTTTATTGAGAGTGGTAAATACGGTTGCCTAAGGGGGTAAACTGTCTTGCGGAGGAGCTGTCGATGACGGGGTGTCCAGAGTGACGATCGGTGGGTCATTTGGGGGGATGATTACGGTTAAGGAGGGGGGGTTCGGAGGGGCGTTTCGTAATATTGATTTCGGGCGAGTGTGTCTGAATCTGGTGTTCGCGCTGTAATTATCTAAGGATTTTATGATTGGGTTGGGATGACAGGATACGGAGCTGTAAAACCTCTCGGCCAGAGCGCGCATATGTTCGGGGATGGTATGTAGTTTGATATCCGCGTGGAGTCTAGAGTTACGTACTATGTAGGGTGCTTTTAAGATTATGCGGAGGGCTTTGTTTTGAATGACTTGAATGTGATGTAGAGTTGATTTCTTCGCGTGGCCCCAGACCGGAAGGGCGTAAGTCAGTTGAGGTCTGATGATCGCTTTATAAAGATGGAGTTTAGTGCGCGTGCTCAGTTTGCTGTGTTTGCAGATCAAGGGATATAGTGATTTGAGTGTTCCGTGAGCTTTTGATTTGGTAATATGGGCGTGTTTGTACCACGAGAGTTTACTATCCAAGGTGAGGCCTAAGTATTTCACGTGTTTCGTCCATGGGACGCTCTGGCCGAAGAGTTTGAGAGTTCTGACGGGTTCGATATATCTGCGTGAGAAGCGGACAGCTGTGCTTTTGGAAGGATTTATTTTAATCTTCCATTTGGTGCACCAGTGCTCCAAAATGGGAATGAAGTCTTGCAGTCTATCGTGGGAATCGGACTCATATTTCGATGAAGAGAGGAAGGCTGTGTCGTCAGCGTATTGCGCGGTGATACAGTGTGTTCGTGAAAATTGAGGCATATCGCTCGTGTATATGTTATACAGGATAGGGGACAGCAGTGCACCTTGGGGTACTCCTGCCAGAATGGGGCGTGGGGATGAGTTTATGCCGTCTATTTTGACGGAGAAGGAGCGATTTTCGAGGAATGATGCGATGATTTGCACTAGTCTGAGGGGAATACCTGACTTGTGCAGTTTGAATATGAGTCCGTTATGCCAGACTGTGTCGAAGGCTTTCGCCACGTCTAGTGAAAGGAGGGTCGTGAGGCCTTTGGCTCTGAAGGATTTGATTATGTGTTCTACAACGCGAAGAAGCTGATGGTTGGTAGAGTGTAATGGCCTAAATCCGTGTTGCGAATCTGGGATGATGTTGCGTGAGTATGTTTCTGTCGAGAGACGTTCGAGGATTAATTTCTCGAGCACTTTACCTAGAGTCGGGAGCAGGCTGATCGGTCTGTGATTTTCGGGGATAATGTGGCTTTTACCCGGTTTGGGGAACATGATGACGTCGGCGTTTTTGAATGGGGTCGGAAAGAATTTATGTCGAAGGCAGGCATTGTAGATGGCAGTAAGGGCGTAAATGGCTTTTTTCGGGAGTTTTTTCAAGGTGAGATTATTGATTTTATCGGGGCCGGGTGCTTTTTTATTAATGAGATTTTTGATGATAGATTGTATTTCTATCGGTGAGAAGAAGTCTGTGGTGGGGGGGGTTTGCTCATTTAATATGTCGACGACTGCATTGTCGACCATTATTGAGTGAGAGGGGTCAGAGAGGTCTGCATTAGGCGAGAATATGTTTGCTAGAGAGTCAGCAAAGGTCTCTGCGCGGTCGCGAGCAGAGAAAACGGGGCCATTTGGTCCTTGAAGAGAGCTGGGTCGGGAGGGCGTATTTCTAAGGCAGCGCGTTAGTTTCCATTTGAGTCCATCATTATATTCGAGGGACTCGACGAAGTCTGACCATTTGTCATTGCGGAGTTGCTGTAGGAGGTGTTTGATTTTTTTGACCAATCTGTTGTAGTCGGTCTTGTAAGAGGGGACAGCTGTGTTTTGCCACAGTTTTCGGGTTTTGTTTTTTTCCATAATCAGTATTTTGATATGTGAAGGAAGGGGAAGTTCGGGTTTATCGGCTGGTCTCTCTTTTGAAGAGGATGTGAGAGCGGATTTGATGGTGGCTGTGAAGTCATTTATAGCGGCGTCTATGGAGTTCGTGTCGGGGAAAGTTGTCGGTATTTTGATGCTGCTGTCGACGTTAATGGCGAAATCGCTCCACGAGGTGATGTGTCGCGGAGGGGCTGTGGGCGAAAAGGGTGGGAAGCCATCCGTCAATTGAAGTAATACCGGGTAGTGATCGGATTGAAGCTGGTGAACAGTCGTGAGGTCTGTTTGGTAGGGAATGTCGTTATGGACAATGATGTCGATGACATCGGGGCGATGGCTGTCTATTAGTGGATAGAGGGTGGGAGACGTGGGTCCTTCCACGAAGTATCTTTTGCGGGAGGAAATTTCATCGAGTATATTGCCATGAGTGTTGGGAGTGCGGCTGTGCCAGAAGTGGTGTTTAGCATTAAGATCTCCCGCCATGATGGTGGGGATATTGTCTGCGAGAAATGAGTCCAGTTCGGACTCGATAAGCGGGGAGGTAGGTGGAAGATAAGTCGCGCAAAGTTTAAGGGGGCCGTGGTTGGCGGTGTTCACCACGACGCATGTGGATTCTATGTAGAAGGTGGGAGGGGAGGGGATGCGGCAGTGGTCTATTGTGCTTTTGATGAGAGTTGCGGTGCCGCCTTTTCTGCCGATGAGGCGGTCGTCTCTGTAGCAGTAGTAGTTGCGGATGCTGTAACGGTAGCTCGGTTTGAGATGCGTTTCCGTTATCAGCAACACGTCCAGGTTGTGCTCGAGGAGGAAATCCTCGACCTCGTGTTTGTGTGCTCTGAGGGAGCCGTTTGCATTCCAGAACGCGGCGGATATGTGTGATGGTTTATAGGTGCGAGCCATGTTCTTGGATGTAGTTAAGGAGGTTCATGGCTTCGGTGATGGCTGATTTAAGATTGTTTAGAATGAGATCGCGATTTGGGGGGGGGGCGACGGGCGATGTGTAGTTTTGGGGTGTAGATGACGATAATAGGGGGCGGCGAGTTGCGACGTTCGCATATGACGCGTAGGAGGTGACCGGTTTCGATGCACTCTGGGGGGCGTTGGGGAATCGCCGTGTGGCGTTGTTTGCCGAGGGGGCGTTCGAAAGGGGGCGTTGGGGGGCGTTGGTAGAGGGGCGTTGATAGATGCCATCCATGAGGGGGCGTAAGGGCTGCGGGGTCTGGAAGTGGTGTTGGGGAGCGTTTGAAGGGAGGTTGCTCTTAGGGAAGCGTGGGCAGCCTCTGAAGTTGGCCGTGTGTGGGCCACCGCAGTTACAGCAGGTGGCGGGAGTGTCAGCGGGCTTCCTGCATTCTGATGTGTGATGGGTTCTACCGCATTTCACACAGTTGGCTGGGGCGTGGCAGTTGCCGGCGGAATGGGCGAACTGTTGGCATCGATGGCACTGGCCCATGCCTTTGCGCTTGTTCAGCTCCTCCACTGTGACTCGAATATCGAGTACACCGTGGAGTTCGGTGAAGATGCGCTTTGCGGCAGAGTCCCTTGTCATCTTGACAACGACCATGGGGAGTTCCACTCGATTTCGGTTTTTCATACGGTATACGTTTTGGACCGGGTAGTCGAGGGATTTAAGCTCAATCATTATGTCCTCGACGCTGATAGGGGTCGGAAGGCCACGAATGACGGCTAACAGGGGCTTCTCGTTCTCCAGGTGGAAGGAGTGGTATGGGATGGCGAGAGAGTCGGTGATGTGGACGAGGGAGCGGTAAGCCTCGACGGTTTCAGTGGAGATTTTTAAATCTCCGTTGGGCTGAACCTTCGAGGTGAAGTTGATGTTTTGGGACCTGAGTTTGGCTCTCAGGTCTCCGTATTGGTCGGAATTGTGAAGAACGATGGGGGGGATGCGGTCTTTTTTGACCGGAAGTAGAGGTCGTACGACTGTAATTGAAGGTGGGGCGGGAGCAGCGGGAAGAGGAGGGCTGAGTGGGCCTCTCATCCTTTTGTTTGTTTGGGTCGCGGTGGCATCATCTGGTTTCGGGTTAGACTGGGGACGAACGAGGGGGGGGCTTACTTGAGATTGGAGAGCCCTTTTTCGATTTTTGGCAAAAGATTGCCACTCCATATCTGGAGTATCCGGGATGATAATTGTTGGTGGGGAGAGTGGGGGATTCAGAGTGAGAGTGGAGCGCGGCGGTGTTGGGGGTGAGACAGTTGGCAAGACGGTTGGTGATTCCGATGGAGGTTCTTTGGTCAAGAACGTGAGCTCTCCGTTACGGAAGAGCTCGTGGAGAAGCTTTGTCACTTTGATGGATTCTCTTTTGGTTAAAGAATCCATCTTAAAGAGCTCAATGGCGTCTTTAAGTGTAGAGATGACTGGTTCAGGGGAAGTTGGGCGGACCGGAGACATAGCGGATGATGGTGTAGGCGAGGCCACGGGGACGGAAGGAAGCGGGCGTTTCAGGCGTTGATGTTTTCCTAATGATGATACGCGGGGTTGTGATGAAGAAGTCCGACTTGGCGGACTTGGCGGACTTGATGGACTTGATGGGCTTCATGGTTGATTAACGGGGGGAGAAGGGCAAATAATGTGAGAAAAGTGGACAATATTGTTAGGATATAGCTGTGGAATAAGTATGGTTAGGTGTGAGTATAAAGTAGAATAAAGTAAAATAAGCAAATGATAAATAAAGTAAGATTATGAAGGATGATGTGAATGTATGAAGTATGGGATGAAGATAGGATGGGAAGAGTTGCCGACCTTATTCAGATTTGCAACTCCGCCCGAGGAGTGGAAAGGAGTGAGAAGGACAGAACAGTCAGTAGCTTACTTGACGAAGAAGAAGACGACTGGCATGGACCGGAACTCGAAATAAATTATTTCACTTGTATCTTTTTTGGAGGCCTGCTCCTTAAACAACGCGAACAAAGTTTAACACTGTTGCCGTGGTGAGGAGATTGTTCTTGCGCATGCGCGGATTGATGACGTCACTTTTGGCGTGACGGGCGTGAGCGATATGCAAAGCTTCGGTGGAGGTGGCACTGATTGCGACTGCGCGCGAGCACTTGTACGGTGACAAACGGCGTAAGCGACACTGCGAGCGCACAATTGGCGGGACGCGGGCTGATACGGTTGTATCTATCTATCGGAACGAACTGTGGAGAGAGCGCGTATGTTTGCGGGTAAAGGCGACTGCTCCAGAGCAGGTCCGTGACTCGGCTTTCTCAGTTCGCCGCTTTTCTTTTTAACGTCGTTTTTACTACACATGCACCGAAACTTTTACTACCCATGCAGTGGCCAATGAGTTTGCTGTTGCCATCAGCAAATTCACCGGCCACGTATATGTGCTGAATCCGATGGCATACCGATGTGAGATGATCGGAGCACAGAGGCATTATTGTTGTGGATTGAAACATCTAAACAAGTATTTATGTAGGACTCGGGGACACGTGCGACTGTTGAAGGTTCAAACTTACAAAGAATCGATAATCTAGCATGAGATTCGCTCCAGCAATTATTTTGTGAGGCCATCGATCACCCTGCGGTTAACTTAAACACCGATAGGCAAGCAAACAATAAAACTGTTTAACATCATTTAAGTTGTAAAACACACACAGAATGAAATAAAACATAAAAATATGGGTTAGCGAGCACAAGCTTCATATAGACTAACCTAGTCCAGTTGAGATGAAAAAACCTTACTGAGAGAAAATTATAAATTGTAGCGACTTGGTCTCGATTATACATTTGGGTTTATTTGCTAGCATAGCGATACAAAAAACACACCTTGATCTAAAGACTGAAGAGAAAAAGAAAGAGAATCATTTTCGACAGTTGATATTATTGCACTGCTACATTAAGGGAGGTATCATATTGTCGAGCAATACGCAAACTACCAGTATATTATCTTAGTTTAAGCAACTTTCTAAGTGTTTCTTACACTTTCTGTGAATTTATAGACTCGAGTCTCTTTTCAATGCATTTTTTCATATTACACCGACTTTCTTCTCATAAGTCTTCACTGGTTTAAATGTCGCAAACGGATTGATTTCAACCTTTGTTTCTTTGTATGTATTCTTAATGAGATGATTCCATTGAACCTTTCAAATCTGTGTCATAAAGATATTCCTTCGGAGAGAAGTAAAACTTTGACGCCAATTTCTTCTTCATATAATAAATTTGTTGTTCCAAATCGATTCCAGTAGGTCGGGGTATAAGATAGATCTTTCTAGGTTGTGTTGCGTGGAATTGTCTGCCTCTTAGCCTAAGAGATATGTATTAGTAATAATTTAAAGACAACCCTTTTGGGAGGTCTTATCAAAATTTGTGATGTTATTTATATGAACACTACACTAAACCTAAAGCAGAATATGTCGTATAACTATCAAATATCGGAAGATCTTTCAAGGTTATCCACTACATATTCACACGTTTTAATGAAAATGCGAACCATAGAGTAAAAAAATACTGCTCACCAGGATCACTAAATCCAGGATGTCAGATTATTTAAAAACCACTATATTGACCAAATATGACAATTTACGTAAATATATATATATATATATATATATATATATATATATATATATATATATATATATATATATATATATATATATATATATATATATATATATATATATATATATATATATATATATATATATATATATATATATATATATATATATATATATATATATATATATATATATATATATATATATATATATATATATATATATATATATATATATATTTACATCGAAATTGTTTAATTTTTAAGACCAAAGGTCAGTGCATGGCCTGAGACTAGATTTAATGTCACACCTATCAAATAGGGTGAATTTAAGAATTTCCTCAAGTTTATCATTTATCTGTATTATTATGTAATACAATAATAATCTACATAATATAAGGATAATTTATATTATATATCGCTCCGTTTAGAGAGCAAATTATCCTCAGGAGCTCTCCAATGTCTGGACTTGAACCGTTTTGCTCCGACCGACTTGCTCCGTTTAGAGAGCAAAATATATCGCTCCGTTTAGAGAGCAAATTCTCCTCAGGAGCGCTCCAATGTCTGGACTTGAACCCTCTATTATTGATAGATTAAATATATTACAATATATATATATATATATATATATATATATATATATATATATATATATATATATATATATATATATATATATATATATATATATATATATATATATATATATATATATATATATATATATATATATATATATATATATATATATATATATATATATATATATATATATATATATATATATATATAAATTGAGTGTAAGGATAGGAAGTTAGTTATTGTGGCCAATTAGATTAGGTACTTCCCCATATCTGCCTATGTTCAGATAAAAATATTTAGCAAGAAAATCGCAGAAAATTTACCAAGGAAAGACGAACTACAAGGAAACCTGTTGTATTGTAGATCTTCCAATATGTGATTTTTACACATTCGGATTTAGGTATAGTGTAGTGCATATGTATAACATTTACATACAACCATAAATTTTGATAATACCTCCCAAAAAGGGCTGTCTTGAAGTACTCATACGGCTGCACCTTTCCAAAGATCATTGACAGAGTAATACGAGTATGTATGTAATAGTGTGAATACAATAAACGAACTAATCTATATTATTATGTAAAACTCTGTAATCAAATCTCTAAATATACTTGAATTGAATTGCATAAGAATTATACATTGACACGATTAGGCATATACTCGTACATATTCAGAAAATACAGCATAACTATTCATACGTATGTATAATGTTATACGAGTATATGTTATGCCAAATCTGATAAACTTATAACTTTAATTGACATTTCCACGTAAAAATAAATCACCTTTCTCACTATTTTTTCATCCATTGTTTTTACTGGCGTCACCCAGTCTATCCACGGTTGTAAGTGACGTCAATCTTAAATTTCAACGTAATAAAATTTTGAATACAAATTGTTTCGAGTGAATACCGCGAAAATGTGTATTTATAATCTATTTGGGAACCTGGCCAATATTTTGTTCACTATTATTAACTTCAATTATTTTCAAAGGATGGGAAATAACTCATTTTACTAGATTACCATTGAAATAAAAAATCACATGTATTAAAACGAAAATAATAATGTAAGGATGTTTAACACAACACAGGCAATTGCCTAATTTGTTCGTTTCTGAACACATAACACCTTATTGACAACACCGTAATAATACAACAATTGGGTAACATCATGTCTGGTTTGGTGGATATTTTTAATGCAGATGTTGTTGAGCTTACGAGGGTCCTTCTCCGGCATTAACTACGAGACTCTGTTAAGAAGTAACGCGTTAATTTATTAAAAAGTGCTTGTCAACCTAGGTTGACAAGCACTTTTTAATAAATTAACGCTATGTGAAACAGATATTCGATGACGAATTGAAATGCCAAAATTAACAAAAGTCTAACAAAGATAAGTATTAACCTCTGACAAAGATATGTATTGTCCTCAGTGAGGTACAGGCTAGTTTACTGCGGACACGACAAATGAAAGGCAACAAATCCAGATCCATTAAAATTGTGTGTCCAAATTAAATTACCTGATGTTTTTCGCAAATTGTGTTTATAGATTTCTTGTATAAAGTATAAAGAAAATAAACACTGAAACTAAAAAAAACTGTCTATATTCAACATATGGAGAGTACATTATGGGGAAAATATTAGACGAATGATAAGGTGGTTTTATTGTAGGAAGTACTCGTATAATATACGATTCGCAGACGATACAACGCTTATAGCCAATGACGAAGATAAGATGGCTGAGCCTCTTCATTGAGTTGAAATAGAGAGCCGCCAATTGGGACCAGAAATAAATGAAAATAAAATAAAGATCTTATCGTAGATCAATTCAAGACTAATACGAAGTGACTTGCTAAAATATTACGAAGAGGTCAACGAGCTGCTAAATTATATAATATATGAACATATTTAAAAAAAAAAAGAATCCAATTCACAGAACTCAGAACAGGTACTTGGGTAATTGTAACAGCTTATAACATTGTTGAAAAATATAAAAACAATTTAATTGAAATATCATTATGGAGGATTTGAAGCAGACATTCGAAGATGACTTAGAATGGCAAAATCAGACATGATAAGTCTGACAAAAATGTCGACTAACCAGTCTATACTCAGAAAAAACAAAATCCGTATGGTTAAATATTATTAGCAATGTGTAGAGTGGAAACATGGAGGATGAGAAAGAAGGAAAGAAACGTGATGTGTGTAGATATCTTCGAGGTGTGATGCTAGAGGCGGATGCTTCGTATTCAATGAACAGCAAAACGCACCAACGTCTCTATCATTCAATAACAATAATACTGCAGGAAAATAATCTTAGCATATTTAATGTCAGTCTGGAGAACTGGAGATCACGGGGAATGTTGAGGGAAAGCAAGCAATGGAAAGTGTCCTATAAGATAAACGGACCAAACAAAGAAGTTAAAACATATCCCAGTGCCGGAGGGATAGAGACAAGTAGTACTAAGTTTCAGGCATAGGATACGACCACGACACTCAGCAAAGAGCACGCGATGAAGAAGAAAATCAATATTAGGGTGAATAATGAAAGATCTCAACAACTTGACACTTTTCTTGTTAAATCTATCATATTTCGAAGAACATAACAAATATTGAATTGCGTTGCTTTCTTGAGCAGGTGCAATATGGCATTTAATTAAAGATAAGACGCTCTCTTTGTATAATAGATTGTATGAAGTATAAAGACACGACTTATTGCTGAATATAAACAAAAGATAACACACGTGTAGTATCTCCTTGAAAATAAAACAACGGCAGTAAGCCTTCACCGGTCTAAAGAACAAAATATTTTATAGTTTTCATTAATCTTATTTTTTATCAAATTAGCTTGATTTCATGTATGACAGTAAAACGTGGACGTGGAGAAGATTGAAAGGCGCTGGATAAATGCTGTAAAAACTCGTGCACTGAGAAACATACATGAAATGACAATGTATGACAGAATACTGAATGCATTGATTAGAGATAGATTTGAATTTAAGTTGTGTTGAGTAAGACGAAGAAAAGCAATCTGAGATAGTTTTGGCATGTAATGTAGAATAAATTAATAAAGAAAGACTAATAAACAAATGTATAGTGCAAATTTTATTGGAAAACGTGATAGAGGACCAAGGAAAGTATAGTTGAATAAGGTAAATGATATTTTGAAGCAAGGACACGTAGAAATTCGGAGAATCGTATGAGTTGTATGAGAAGGAGTATGGATGTGGAATAGGCGAAGGATGTAGGTCGAGATAGAAAAGTCCGGCGCTCTGCTTTTCTGTTTACTTACTGATAATTGCATACTGATTTGAATTTGGTGGCACAAATCATTCTAATTTGTCTTTAGAAAATGAAAAAAAAATCATTTTTTATGCACTTTGTTTTATATTTATCAAAGATTTCGGCTTTAACTTTGTGGAATATTTTTGAAATACTTTGAAGAATATTTAATAATAAATTACGTTGTATAAATATTAATAAATTCCACTAATTACTTTAATCCTCGTGATATTTCTTAATAATTCCTCTCCCTTCAGGCGGGTTAATTACGGTTCATTACGAGATCAATCTGGTGTCATGTTTCATCGGAAGTGTGTATGGTCTATTGACCCAAAGGAATAAAAATAAAAATGGTGAAACGTTTTGTATTCTTTGGTTAGTTTTGCTTGTTTATGGCTTAATGCAACTGGAATGTTTCTAATTTCATTGTTGTATATAACTTTTCTGACGTATTTAATTTTTTTTACTTTAATAACATTTGTGATTTGTCTCGATAATATGGTTATAAAATCTGTGGCGTTATGTCAAAAGTTTATATGTCCGTTTTACCTTAGTTTACAGGAGAAGCAATATTAACTTTGATAAGCTGTTAAAATCAGTACAAATAAGCAGTTTTAAGTTTTTCCAAACAATATATCCTTTGTTTGGATAATGACTGACACACCAAGTTTTCCCACAACATGCTGAAAAATATTTTCTATAAATTGGGAGAATAAACACAAAATGACAAAAAATGGACATATCAACTTCTGCCATAACGCCACATAAATATTACTTGATCTTTTTATTGGTCCCTATTGTTAAAATAATCATACAGCTTTATATTAAAAAAATATTCACTATAAAAATGCGACTTTTTTTTCTTTTCAATATTATTTATTGTTAAATTGTAACAACTGGACAAATAAACCTTATTCTTCATACAAATATTATATATTTTGATTTCCGTTCTAAATACGTATTTTTTATTTACCGAGAAATTCATGATGTGTTCAAATCTAAATTTATAAAACATTCATGAGTAAATATAACTTATGAGTAATACGAATAATAGTAAATTTCTCTGTTTTAACAATATTATAATATTTTGCATTACATAAACATTTACTTATATATTAAAAAGGACAGAACAGGACAGGAGAGGATAGGATAAATATATTTTTTGTCTCTAAATGAAAAAAAAATCACATGAAATACTTCATACAGTGCGCTAAATAAAAAAAATAAAAATATGTTAAATAAAAAATTGGATAAAAAATATGTAACATAAGGCTTACCCTTAAAAATAGAACAAGATAAAAATAATTAACTTCAAGAGCTATACCTTTAGACCAAATACAATAGAAAAAATTCCTACATATTTATTTATTTTGAAACTACTGTGTAATATTCAAATGGCGAGTGTATTGTCAAACGGCAATCTCTTCCAATAACAAGAGTTACACAGATTAGTGCCAATTGCTAGGTGAAAGCAGCATCATTATTTTCAAAAAGAAAAAATAAATGTTTAATATACGAGTACATAAAGCATGAAAAAATTAGTAATACAAAATGTTTGCAAATGTTACCAAATATTGGGAAAAAATAAAGAAGGTGGAAAAGGACAAGAAAATAAGAGGTATGGAGAAACGTATTTCGTCATTGAATGTGATGTCATGTTTTTTAAAGTCATAAAGAGTTGTATACAAAATTATTTAATCATACTTTCAAATTTGACCGTATTACCCATATGGGTAATTTTAGATTTAGTTAGTATTACGAATGTTTTATTTGTTTAGTCGGGTTGTTAAACCAATACAAACAATGTTATGAAGCTCTTGTGTTATCCATTTTCCCACATGATGTCGCTAGTATCTTCTACAGTTTCTTTTCCATCACACAATGTCTTCTATTTCATATATTTCTTGGATACGAAAGTTTCTATTTCCATCAGTTAGTAATTTGCCTGTAATGGCTCTGGGGTTTTTCATTTAATTTATACTGAGTATACATTTGGTTTTGTTGTATCTAATTTAGATTAACTTCATTAAAACATGATTGGCCTCACAGAAGCTTTGTAAATGTTGACCTTACTGTCTATTCTCGTGTATTTGTTATTCAACACCATATATTTTAGACATTTCAGACATATTTCTCGGATACGGGAGTTTCTAACTTTATTTACGAGTGCCATCAATATTTATTATAATTATTTCCAGAAGCTTAAAAAAGGTGTTTTAATTTCTTCCATGTTCTGCGTATCATATTATATAAAGATAACTTATGATGTGACTATAAGGTAACCTTATTGATGAGATTTGATTATTTGCCTGAAGAACCGTCCATAGACATTGTGCCGCCCTTAAGTTAAGTTACAAAATGCCTCCCTTATAACCATCCATAAACGCAAAAATGGACACATTATATTAAAGTTTTCTAAACTATTATCGATAAAGATTAGAAAACTTGAAGAGTTTATTCATCTATTATTAGTACACCTCATCGTACACTTATATTGAACAAAAATCACAATCACAAGAGGTGCATGGCCGCGCGGTAACGCACTGGACTTCAGTGGGGAAGGTCGTCGGTTCGATCCCCGCGCTGTGCTACTCCCTTCGAACGATACAGCCACTTTTTCCGCCTAGTATTCGAGGGTATATAAGGATACCTATGACTTCGGTAATATCTATTCTTTTAAAAAAAATATGACCCTGTGTACATATAACCTATATGAAGACAATATGTACCTACCTATATATCATATATAAAAGTGTGGCGCTCGATTTTCTCGTATTGGTTATAATGTATCACGTTAATAATAATGAAATAATCAAGACGGATTATTATTCATGAATCAAGATATAGACAAAATCCTAGTTTGCTGAGGACACGACAAATTAAAGGCCACAAATTCAGATCCATTAAAATTGTGTCCACTTTAAATTATTTGTTGTTTTTTTTTAAATGATGTATTTATAAGATTTCTTGACATATATAAATAAATAAATGGAACTTACCCTTGCAGCATTTTTATCTTAATTTTACAGAAAAAGCGGTGTATCTTATCTACAGTAAACTTGCGTTTGAAATTAACGTTGCATCCAGAGTGATTTTTAAGTTAGGAGTTGTCAATCTTTAATGTGAAATAAAAAAAAAAAGATTCTGTTGTTCGTTTACTTTTAACTTAAATTGGCAGCCCCTTGAAAGTGCCACCATAAGGCTTTGTCTTACTTGTATATTTATTAGGGTGGCCCTGCTTACCTTAACGACGTTTATATTTATATCCATGTCAAGTCGTAAAACATGAATCCCACTTGAGGAAACCTTATCTTATATATTACACTTTTATTTTACATCCGTACAACGGTTTACGTTTTGTGTTTACGTGCATCTGAGTCATTGTGTCTTTGTTCTTCATGAATCACAAAAAAGGTTTGTGCTAAATTTTGAACATTACAACATTATGATTATCGCCATCACGCCATGTTCCTATTGGTGTAGGTAGAGAAAACAGATCTGCACTTCATTCTATCCTGGTATACATCTTTTATCAGACGACCTCCGTGGCCTTGTTGGTAAGATGTCTGTCTCCCAGCCCGTAGGTTGCGGGTTCAAATTCCCCTGGGACCCAGGTTTTTCAGGATTTCAGTCAGTTTTTCACTTAAAGCCACTTTTACATCTTTCTGGTTGGCTGGAAGAGATCGCCACATGGCAATTATCCCACATGGTTGTACTATATGGTATAAAACGAAAATGTAATACAATATAATACTTCATTTTTTATTCATCCATACGCATCATCAAGCATACAAATCTATTATAAATGTTTTTTCCACTCTGCATTCTTTCAGAATATTATTTATTCGATCGTGCCAAGTTTTCAAGGTCTTCTCAAACTTCTGGTGCCTTATTTTATACTCGTATCGATTTTTTACAATTTTTCTATAGAGACGAAGTTTATAAACATTATAATTTAAAATACAGTGTAATAATAATAATAAATGGACAATTTATATAGCGCCGTGTAGATAATAGACTCCTCAAGAGCACTCTAATTCGAGATTCGAGTCCACTATTACTGACATTAAATATAACAAAATAAATATGTAATATATAAATTAAGTGTAATAGGAAGGCGGTGGCTGCGAACATTAGATAAGTTACTTAACGCATCAGAATATATTTAGAAAAAACATATTTGGTAAGAAAACCGCAGAAAACTTACCAAAGGAAGGTGGACTACAAATAAACCTTTGAAGATCTTCCGTTATATCATATGTAGTAATATAATACATTTGGCTGTCTGTGTAGTTTTCATATTTAACTGTAAATTTTGATAAGACTTTCCTAAAAGGGTCGTCTTCAAGGACTTTCTAAAGCTGCAGGTCACCCATATCTCTAACACTTAGAGGCAGACCATTCCACGCCACAGTACTAGTTATGGTAAAAACCTTGTCATAATACGAGTACTTCACCCTATTGGATCGATTCAGAACAATAAATTTATTTGATGAAAACGAAATCGATCCAAAAAATATCTCTCAGATCAATTAAGAGATCCCATTGAGGGACTTGAATAACAATAGGCATGAAATTGATTAAACATATCTAACTAATTGCTGTGATCGTTTGCGATTTCGATCCTGAACACGAGGTATGGATTGCGAATGAGGTAACCCTGAGCAATTAAAGCGGCCAGGTAACTGACATGATGTATGTCATAGCACGATTTTGTTGTTTAAATTGCTCGAAAATTCCTGGCTGCCTTAGTCATCTGTGATACCGCTTTGTGATAACCAATTGCACATGTGTTCTGCTCTTGCAAACTGTTTTTCAAGGGTATATCTATATTATACAAACAAAGGCTCCAGTTGTGTGTGGATGTAGTGACTCATGTCTTAATATACCGAGGATCTATTGCGACTTTTAATTATAATGTTACACCGTTGGGCAACATGATTTAATTCTGGAACACAAGCAGCAAAAACAACAAATATGTAAAGAACAGTCTTACACACATTATTCGTTCTCAGCCTCTTCCTTCGTTCTTCTATTGTACAATCTATGCACCTTCTGTATGAATGCGCGGTAACGCACTGGACTTTCGTGCGAAAGGTCCACGAAACCCCGCGCTGTGCTACTCCCCTCGAATGAAGAAGGCATTTTTTTTCCGCCTAGCGTTCGGAGGTATAAGGATACCTATGACTTCAGTCATAACTATTGTTTAAAAAAAACATTTCAATGTGCTCCAATCCTTTTCACTTCGGTGTGTCATCGGATTCAGTACAGCGGTGTGGCCGGTGAGTTTGCTGGTGTGCAACGGCGCACTTGCTTAAAACTAACTCCACGGCACAGCTTCGCTTCCTAACTAAATTGACGTTGGAATGGTAAGGGAATCCTCGACTACAAGACCCAGCAAATATGAAATTCAACATCTACGATTTCTCTGACTTCTGTGTGTTTAGCTTCTTTCAAAATATCATTCACTTGATCCAACCATACTTGCTTTGGTCTTCCTCTATCACAGAGGTGGCCAACCTTTTTAGGAAGCGTGCCAAAACCGATATTGGGTAAGGCTCACGGGCTGCTCGTCTATTTTTTTAAATTAATAAGCATATTAAAATTTTAATCCCTGAAAACGAGGTTACGTGCTCCGATTTATACAGTGTTTTTTTTGTGACCATCACTATCATCCCAAAAGCACGGACTATACCGTCGGCTTGCTTATAGGCTGCTATAATGCGGCACCAAAGGATGTTTTAGGTATACTCGATCCATAATTTTTATCACAGTGATAAAAATGATGACACCGCCGGAAGTTAAACCCGGGATCCTTGGTTTGTGATCCAAACGACTTAACTTCTGAACCAAGATCGTGGACTAATTCTCACATTGTTTTTTTCTTCTTCTTCTTCCCAGTGTCATGTCAGGTCCCCCCAACGTTGAATATCACCTGAGAGTAGACATCTTTGTCCCCGGCAGCCCGAAAAAGATCCCTGATGCTCCTTATACCAGTTTTTTTATTGAATATAAATACGATTCTCGTTATATGTACCTATATTGAATTCTCATTTTAATTTTTGTTTAAATAAAATATTATAATACTGTAATTTTGTGGTCACATTTAAATAAGATTTTTATACGAGTATATTCATATAACCCTTTTTCTTCGAATCGGTAATCTAGAATGTATCATTATTAACGATGTTTTATTGTTAGTTCCTATATGATTTCTAAAAAAAACTCATGGGTCTCATAAAACAGCCTAGCCTGGGGTAGCCCATGTCTACTCTGCCATGCTTTTCCCACATTTGCATTGTATCTTAGTTTTCTTAGTCTTTCTTCATTAATTTATTTTCTTCGCCCAAACCATCTCAGTATTTTTCTTCATCTCCCTCAACATATCATGATGCCTTAAGATCGCATTCATCCCTAAACACTTAATTCCGTATTCTGTCATAGGTATAAAATCTCAGCCTTTATTCTTGTTCAGGATATAAAATCTCAGCCTTTATTCTTACGTGGAAGCACTTCCACCTAAATAATACGATTTGTTATGGGAATTCTCAGGATACGTCTGTAGATCTACATCTTAAAAGCTTGCATCCTACTTGATGTTTCCTGTTTCAGTGTCCACCCTCCATTGCATAGAATAGAGTTGAGAAGATGTCTGACATACTATTTAGTGCCCTTCTTCTTCTCAGTGTCATGTCAGGTCCCCCCAACGTTGAATATCACTTGAGAGTAGATATCTTTGTCCCCGGCAGCCCGAAAAAGATCCTCAACGCCCCTTATGTCAGTCCAATCACGTATATTGCGGAGGCAGGAGATTTGCCTCCTGTCAACACCTCTTCGGCCTTTTATTCCTTCCTTGAATGATCAGGTGCAGTAATTTGTACTTTGCTCCTCTACGTACATGACCCAAGTAGGACACCTTTCGGATTTTAATATTAGTCAGCAGCTCTTTATCAACTTTGGCTCTTTGAAGAACCCTTGTGTTGCTGACCATATCCCTCCAGGTTATCCGTAGCATTTTCCGGTGCATCCACATTTCGAATGCTTCCAGTCGTTTAATACTACTCACTTACTTTAGTGCCCACAAAATGAAATAAAATATTAATTTACAATACCTCCTATTCATTGCATGCTTCATTAATATTTTTAATATTTTTAAATACATTGAGTTCATTGAACCTTAACGAATTTCGTAATCAAGACAATTATTTACGATAACGTGACATGTTTTAAGATTTATTTAGATTTATTTTGTCTTTTAGATTTATCACTTCCATTTTATCAAGATGACCGATAGACGTATTTCAGAACATTTTTGCAATGTCATGAAATGTCCAAAGATCATTGTGTATTTTTTATCAAACAAAAAATTAATCCATATTAATTTGCCTCCACTGATTACATTGACTTCTGAAAGTTAAATTTTTACAAAATCCATTGTAGTTACAGGGATAATATTTTTCAAAGCATAAACAAATATTATTTAAAATCTAAATTGCCTTATGGTTTCTCATGGTTACTCCATAGGAAGCCGATTACTAAGCAGCTCCAAAGGAGTGATAGCTGGCAGTTCATATTTCATTAAAATTGCAAAAAACCAGATCAAGGTCTACTGTAATAAGAAATATTATATGTATTGCCGTTTTTCCTTGGCTAAGAAGGTAGCCAACATTTCTAAGACGGAGTAAATATCCAAACCAATAACTAGATTTTTAGTGACATTTTCTTAATATCGTCTTGAAGATGAATGTTTCAAACGCATTCAAAACGTCGCCGATCTTCTAAGCCAGCTTTAATCGGCAATACATCCGAAAGTTAATTTCATCTAATGGACAATGGATGATATTTGTATGGACATTCGATTAGAGAACGAATAAGCATAATTAATAAAAATGGTAAGTATTTTGAAGAAATTTTTTATAATGACTATCGAAGCAGACAACTTGACGCTAACGTTATTCATTTACAGCATTTTTGAATTCGTTGTTTATAAATCTTTGAAATTATGAATTTTTTCAAACAAATGTTACAATTTAAGTGGATGAAACGTTTTAAAGTAAAGTACACATTACTTTTCTTCTTCTGTAAAGAAAAAATAGTAACTGCTCATGTCAAAATGTCAAATAAAATCAAATTTAAACAGTTTTGTGCTTATATCAAGTGATGAAAACATAAATGTAATAAACAACGTACAGAATTAAAAAGTATATTTGATGTTTATTTGCTTAAAATAATGAAACATAATTGAATCCAAACCAATGAATTTCAGCAGCAACTAATTATTTGTATGTATTATGCTGCTTTCAAAGGTAATTTTTTTAATGTTCAAAATTGTTTCTTACCAGCCAGTGAGCAATGTTGAGTTGAATAACTTCATTGAGAATACTAAATTTATTAAACACTCTGCTGCGTTTCTCATTTGATAAGTCCATCGGGTTGATGATCTATTTCTCCACTCCACACTGTCCGTTAGCACAAGTTTTTTTCCAAATTATCATCTATGAGTATTATATGGCGAAAGAATTTCAGTGTTCGTCGCAGACAAATATTGGACAGCCTGTCCTGAAACTCAAGTTGTTTTATAATTGATAAACTAGTGCGTCACGCCGTCTAAGGCATGGGTCTCAAGCAAAGCTCGAATGAATTAATCTTTTTTCTCATTTTTGCGATCTAAGCAACTCTCTCTTAAACACTCTTAATTTCTAGTCGGTAATATAACGTGTTTCATTCATTATTTTTTTCCTTTCCTCTCTACCACTCCTTCATTTTCTTTTGATTGATGATATCTCACTTTATATGAAACGGAATGTTCGGGTGATTGTCCGTCTTTGGGGCATATGCTCACGTATGTGTTCATGGATTTCGTGGGGATGGATAGTTGGGTGTTTTATTGCGACTATGTAACTTGCTTTGTTTACTTTTGTGATGGTTGAAAGAGATTGCCGCCTGACAATAAGCCTGCCAGATTGTATTTGCAATAAAAATGTTAAATAAATAAATAATCCCAGGTATCCGACCCATATAAAAAAATGGAGAAGATCAGGGAATATCTTCCGATGAACTGAATAGTATTAAGAATTTAATTTCGAGTTCGTCTGCCTTTGTTAAATTCCGATTTTTAACAGTAATATGCCTTATCTGTAATGCTTTAATCTCTCTGCTATTAGTTTAAAGAGGAATTACAGGCATTTGAAATATGGACTTTTGTTCTCTGATTTTCGCATCTTCGATTTGATCCTGCTTGTGAATTGGAACAAATACTATTTTTGTCCTAGTATAATATAGTCATACAAAAAAGTAATTAAATCAGAGATTCTCAAACTTATTGGCCTACCGCCCACTTTTCAAAAAAAAAAATACTCACCGCCCCCTGGAATTATATCTTCTTTAAACAAAAAAAACAGGAAGATGCAGTGACATATTTGCGTTGTTTTATGGTCTACGTCTTACAATACAGTAAAATAAGATGTTGTAAATAAACCTTGAAATTTTAAAATTATTTTTAAAATCAACCATAGTAACATTCGCATTACACACATAAAATTAAGATTACGAAGAATAATATTAAGATAAAAATCATGAATAATATTTAAAATAACCTAATGACAAGGATGAACCTGGTGCTCTGCTATCAATTTAGAAATGTTCGGCTCTATTTTTATCAAACCTGTCGACGAACTTGACCCCTGATCAGTTATAACTTGCATTTTGTGTGTTAATTTGAATAATAAAGTAATCACTACGGCTTGAACTCTAAGTTTCACAACAGATGAAACATATACGAACGGTTTTTCAAAATTTTCTTATCTTCTCTTTTTTTGTTTATGTTTCTACCGCCTCCTTATTTTTATTCAACGGACCCGAGGCTACTGCCAGGATGGTTCCAGCGCCTTTCAGGGGGCAGTATCGCCCTCTTTGGGGAGCAATGATTAAAAAAACCTTCTCAAGGAAATTACTTAAAAATACAGGAGGTCTATATTCATGTAAAGATTAAGAACCACTGTATCTCAATACACAGGATTATTCTTAGACAATAACATGGTAATACTAATACGTATTTTCAATTTCGAAAATTGATTCCTAGAAATATTGTAAACACTTTATTCCTACATATTGTAAAGGAAAGAAACAACAGTAAGGGGATATTAATCCTGGGGCCCAATGATCCTGTCTTATATTTATACATTTAAAACGTTATTTATACATTTATAACTTTGATGACTATTTAGGCTTACTATGCCATTATCCAAAACACAAAAATTGTTATTATTTCTTTATATATGTTCAGAATTTGTTATTATTTCTTTATACACGTTGAACATTTATAATTTGTATGATAGTACCCATTTGTGTGAATGTTGAAATTCCAAAAAAAAACATTGTTGGAATTTATCACAATTTAGTTTATACGAGTACATGCATATCTATAATTTTACAGCTTTATCCTAGGAAGTTCTGTAACCAATAAAAACATTAAAGCTAAAGATAAGATTAGGTATTAAATGCCCATGTAAAACTAATGTACTGAATAATTTAAATATATCCTTCGATCATAAAAGTAGAGGAAACAAACATAAAGAACTTTAAATCAACATTTTGAATTTCATTTACTTAAATAACAAAAATGGTTCCTGTAGTCGTGACGCCTTTGTTTTTAATGAAATAAAATTTTTAAAGCATTTTCAATTTATTTGAACGAATGAACTCATATCAATCCAATCGTATGAAAAAATAAAGAATTCTACGCAAGTTCGTATTAATCGATGTAATTTTTAAAATAGAGTTTTTTTTTGTATATATAGCCAATCATTATATCTTCTTATTATACACGCGTTCTACAAATTAAGTTACGGAGGTTGTCATATATGCATACTATTTTGGACGTTTTTTGACTAGAACATGAAGGCGCACGAACCAGACCTGGCCCGCGAGGTCCATTTTTGTGAGCCGAGTAGGCGGAAAAAATCTAAAGACAGAAAGGCAAATTAATTTGAAATAACAGTTTTTGTATGTTTGAAGGAACAAACTTTCTCAATAATGGATATTTATAAAAACTAAACAAGATTAATTGATACCCATTTGGAAACGATGTTGAGGATGTCAACAACAAGCATACAACCTGGCATGGAAAAATTGATGGACGAAACGAAGCATTTCATTTTTCTCTCTGATATTTTAAAGTATTTTTTTATACAATTATACATTGTTTTATAAAATTATAATAGGAAGTGTAATTATTTATTTTTATAAATATATCAATCGTTTCATTTAACTGTAGTATTTCCATTTTTTTTAGTCCTCTGGCCTGTGACGGCTTCTGTCAAACATATTATGACCCACCTAGGTAAAATTTGGCCATGCCTGAACTAGAAGTTTTGGACTTAAAAACTCTAGATGTACTGTATTGTATAACATTTTACTCTAGACATTCTGCACTCTAGATGTACTGTATTGTGTTACAGTTTACTCTAAAACTGGATCAAACTCTAGGCATACTGTATTGCATTACGCTTTACTCTAGGTGTACTATATTGTACTACACTTTTGTTGTATACAGTACGAACTAGCGGACTAATTGTTATGTGGTATTCTCTTCCGATTTTAAAGGAGCTTTCGTGAAAGAAACATACTACGACTTATGTTTTTAGGTACCATTGAGAATGGAAAATGAAACAATTGGGTTTGATAGTAAGTGTACTACCAACTAGGCGATGGAGGTCATCGTTATACAGAGATAAGACTTTTTCCCATGAAAGGACCAGCCTCTCCGACATATATCATATGTACATGATATATGGGATCCTGACATGAAGAAAGGATTTAATTGTTTTCTTTATATAGTACTTCTTAACATATCCAAATTGACGATGGTGACATGCTGAAGAATTTTTCAAGGGAAACAATATTGTCTTCGATCCCAGTAATTGAGCTTTCGGCTTAAAAACCACTAGACTAAAAAACACATAAAGCTTGGAACTATTACCACACATAGACAGGCAAAAACAACCGTACACAACTAGCATTTCTGAGTATAATTTTAACTAGCTTGGTAGATTTTTGTTTTTTTTTGTGGATACCACCGAGAATCGAATCCGTAATTCCCAGGTGAAAGACCAGCAACTTACGTCGTCGAGGAGAAAAGGTACTCGCTCTGGTTTATCAGCTCAATCATAACAATAATCATTGGTCGAGACGTTTGATAGTGTTTTATATTTCCTCTAAAATAAACACTGCATGATCGTATTTACTTACTCGTACGTACCTAGAATGTATAAATAAAATCGACCCATTAAGATTTTGTTTAATGTAGAGCAAAAATTCAATCTAATGGATCGACTCATACGATGAGTGGACTTAGATGACTCACGGTTTGTGACGATCGTTTTGTATTATTTAATATCAGAATGAGTGGTGAGCGAATTCGTCACTATTTCCGAATGAAGAGCAAATTAATTTGCAATCCCAGCAATAACTTTTAAAATGACGTTAATGTTATTTAAAAAAAAAACAGGAGTGATTAATTGTTGATTTTGTACAGCGATATCTATGCACACACTGCAATGTGCATAAACAATGCAGAAGTAAATTTTATCAACTCACCTCAAAAGTTGAATTCAACTTTATGTTCCTGCTTTTTTTATTATGCGGTTTTAGTTAATTAAAATCTTACAAATGTGTTAACATTTAACACGTTGTAAGATTTTCTCTTTGATCAATTTTATAATGGGAATTGTGGGCGAAGGACTCAAGTGAATGAATGATGATTTGAAAGAAGAAAACGTTGAAAGTCGTAGGAGTTGTACGATAAGGTTTATGGATAGAAAAGAAGCGAAGTATATTGGTCGAGATAGGAAATCCTGGCGCTCTATCTTCTCTGTCTACCCTGACAGGGAAATTGTACGATGATATGTATGTATGTAAGAACTGTGGGTTTTAAAATTTATTCTAAGATATGGCTTGTTTTAAGGTTGATGTGGTGTTGTTTGCTAAGGAAAGGGTGATAAACGATCCCTTCCGTTGGTATCTTGAAGTAACTATGCACAGAACTCGGAGTAACTGTTCTCCAAGCAAAGACTTGCAGCAGACTCAATATTCTTCACATGTTAGCTGGGGATGTATTATACCTAATCTGCGCATAACAGTGATGGCCTTAGTATACTCTGTAGCAGAGTATTGTACCCCTGTTTGGCTAAGAAGCGCCTACAAAAGCTTCACTAATTTTCAGCTCAATCAAGAAATGCGAATAGTTAGTGGTCCTCAGAAATTTAATCCTTAGGTATGATTTCCGGTTCTTGCAAACCAGTTCTTGAAGGTGCCTTAATGAGGGACAGCCTGAAATTATAAGTGTTAATAAGCGCACGAGTAAGGAGAAGAGGAAGACCAAGGAAAGTGTAATTGGATCAAGTGCATATTTAAAAGAAGGAAATATAAAAAGTCTGTAAAATCTTAGGCGCTGTATGATAAGGTATATGGATGTAGAGGAGACGAAAGATGTGTGTCGCGTTGTGAAATTGTGGTGCTCTCTCCTCTCTGCCAGCCCCAATATCGAAACGGCGTGATGATATGTATGTATATACGAGTATATATGTTTGTACAAAATATCGCTGTACTGTTTTTAAGTAGTATTAAATAAATGCTTTTTGTTGTATCCATCAAAGTTTTTTTCCAAATCTGATGAGATTAAAAAATAAATACTAAAAAACCTGTCAAATTCTGAGTTTAAGTTAATACAATAGCTTATTGACAAAATACTCGTGTTGTACTCATTTCTAATTATCCTAACAAAAGATGGGTAATTTGTTATGGAAAATTAACTAATGGAATAAGTAAACAGTATTTAAACTATTATTCTACAAAACATATCATAGCTTGCCAGTGGTTTGCAACCTTTTAAAAATGGAATAAACAAAGAACGCAATATGTATTATATTTTGTTTTAACTTTGTGTGAAGAATAAAAAACGCTTAATTTTAACACAAAACTTTAATTTTGTATAAGCTATAAATGATGAATGCTTTAAGAAAGCTACTTTTCGTTTTTTTAACTACGATTTAAAAAAAAACAATGTAGTTTAATTATTAACATTTTGTAAGATTGACATTTACTATATAAATATAGTAATCATGTTATAATTAAAATATGTTTAAATCTTACAAAAACATAATTATCAAATAAAATATAATAAAAAAGTCGAGTAAATTTGTCTTCATGATGGGGTCTAGAAAAATAATTTGCTGTGTCAACAAGTCTTATTTTACATTGATTCTTTATACAATTTTGAATATATTATTATTTTACTACGAGTATTTGTGAAGTATTAGTATTTTTTTCAAAAACCCATTGAATTACTTGATAAAATTGTTTACACTATGAGACTAATTATGCAAGCTTATGTAAGGTGTTTCGTAAGTTGACACTTCGATAAATATAAAAATGTGTTTCATAAGAAATTGACACACAAAAATAAAATTGTAAAAATGTGGGTTTAAAGCTCATAAAATTATAATGTGTATATCGAGTAAATTTAGTGTTAATAATACGAAACATATATATTTTTATTTAAATGCTCAACGGTTGAGAGTACCTGGCGCAGGATCGCGATAGTGGCTAATTAAAGGATTATGGAACTTTTTTTAACAAGAACTTTTCCTTGTAGCCTAAGTTATTGATAACTGTATAGTAGTATTTGCATAAGGGTGGGGGTTCAAAAGTCGTATAAGTATTCCGCATGGCACGTTGAGTCAGTATAACCTTGAACTCTCTACTGAAAAGTCGAAGTCATTGGAACGGAAGAATAGAAGTTAAGTGAGAAGTTTGTTGAAATTTTGGAAGTGTATCGGAACCGTTTAGTGTATTATTGAAGCAAATTTTGACTATCAAGAAATTGTGTCTGTTCCATATTGTTCCCGTTTTCTTCATCGATGTTTTGATTCATGTAAGTATCTATGTATTATATTCATTTTCCATTTTTTACACTGGGTATTTTATTAAAAAGATAATCATTTAATTTGATTAGTAGAAATATATTGTTATAACACATCGATCAATAAGTTCCGGGACGAACTACTAAAACAACATTGGTTTGCTAAAATTCTTCTTTATTCATCAACATAGTCTCCTTCAAGAGCGATTCATTCCAACGCTTTCCTAACTTTTCTATGCCAGCCATGTAGAACGATTTATCTTTGGTTTCAAAATAGGCGTTAGTTTCGGCAATCACTTCTTCATTGGAGCGAAATATATTTTCCTGGAGCATCTTTTTGAAGTCTGCGAACAGCCAATAGTCGCTGGGGGCCAAATCTGGAGAATACGGTGGGTGCGGAAGCAATTCAAAGTTGAACTCATGCAATTTGGCCATCGTTACCATCGACTTGTGACACGGTGCATTGTCCAGATGAAATATGTTATATGTGTTTCTCTTCATCGAGCATCGTAGTCTTGTGCTCCCTCGAACTCAATGCACCATCTGTGTCCACCCCTTCTGGCCCTGGGCTATGCTGAGTGCAGCGCTTAAAAAGGGTCCTGTTAACTTCTTTATTTGATTTAGTTTTTTTTTCTAGCTAAATGCCTAAATTATTGTCGAAATTCAAGTTGAAAAATTTTCGGCAGTCTTCTTGAATGAGATATTGGCGCGCCTTGCGGTCCATGGGATATAGAGCATCCGCCTTCCGCACCACGCCTGGAAGGCATATTTCATGTTTCTTTCCTTCTTTCTCATCGTCCATGTATCAACTCCATACAGTGCTATGATTTCCATACAATAAATTTTCTAGACAAATGTTGATTTTTCTGTCTGATTGGTCCATATCCTTCTCAAACTTGTCATATCTGATTTTGTTATCCTAATTCATCTTCGGATGTGTGCTTCACATCCTCCATTCCTTGAAATAAGAGCACCTAGGTAGACAAACCAGTTGACATCTTCGTAATTATCGGAGTGCCGGCCGGCTCGAGTTCTGTGGATTGCGTTCTGTGAATATACCATGAAAAATAAATATATTGATTACAAACATCCGTTTAATAACATATTCTCTTTTTATCCATTATTTTATTATTATAAAAATTAAGTTTGCTAAAAGTGATTAGATATTCCATCATCAGATTTTTCGAGTACCTCCATGCGCGAAATGCAACCCTGAGCCTTCTGGGTCCTGGCCTGCAACGTGATGGAATGCTAGTATGTTGATACTTTATTATGATAGAAGTTTTTGTATTGGCCATTTTAATGTTTATACATTTTGTGACATCAATATTTTTTTATTTATGCGCACTCTAATTTGTAGATTTTAATTTGAATGTTTTTTGTTTTAATGCTTCAAATCGATCGGACACTTATTAAGTAAATTAATATTTTTAATAATTTCAATTTCATTGGTTGATGAATATGTCATTTATAAAGCGTTAAACGTTCGATTCATGTATTAACCTTTTTGATGTACTGAAAACATCCGAATGTTTATTCAGTCCTTTTTTTATAAAACTGTTGTTTAATTGAACTTGTCATAAGTGCTTATCATATATAAAATACCATCACGCCATGTCACTTTGTGTTGCGGTGTTCTCACTTATCTCACGCCTTTTTTTCCATTCTCACAGCTCTCGTATCGTTCGCATTCATGCATCTCGTCATACATGTTCTAATGTTGCTCATACTTCTTATTTTTCCCTGAGTTATATTGTAATTTTTACAATTATCTCTTTTCATTCGGTCTACCTCTTATTCGCTCTCCATTCATAAGTCTTTTGCAACTAATTCTCTCATTTTGCCAAACCATCTTAAATCGCTTTCTTAGTTCTACTTTTGACAACTAATAAATAGTAATTTTTTATCCAATCATTTCATCTTTATTCAGTCATAAACGCAAATTTATTGGATTTCCGCTCATCACCTTACTTGCATGAGTAACAATCGTACTCAAATCAATATAAAAAATTTCGCCTATCAAACAATCCAGTGATTCTCTTAATCAGCAATATAATTCCCTGTTTATTGTTTTCTTAGTGACGCAATTCGAATTCAGGAAGGGGTGGGGGTTATTAAGTATATAAACAATCCAGATTCGTTGATTAAGAACAGTTTAATCTCAACACCTGAGGTGATATTAAAGGTTTAGAAAGGTGGTGAAATTTTAAGTTAAAAGTAAAGTGATAGGATTAATAACTTGTGGTTTTATGTTTGCTACGTCAGAATGGTTTATCGCATCACCAGTATTTAAATATTGTAAGTTTATTTTTATATTTAATTTCTTTCACGATCAACATTTTTAACAGGCATGTGTCTTTCATTCGAGATTCTATGATAGTCGATAGGAAAAACGTAGATGGATAGAATGGGCCAGATATGAAAAGGATGTAGAGTGAGTAGTGAATAATAGAAGATTGTTTATGACGAGATGTATAAGTGTGGAGAAGGTAAAAGTTGTGTGCTTGAATAGTAATGTTTTGATATCTGTTGTATCTGCCTACTCCGTGAAGGACACGGCATGATGACATATACTATATGTATGAGTATACAAATCAATTATCTAAAAATGTAATCTTGATCCCCATTAAATATTCAAAAGCGTTTAAAAAAACCTTGACTATTGTTCATACAAATAATTAGCAAATATTAAATAACAATATAAAAGGAATTGAAAAGAAAAAACAACGAATTCCAAGTTTTTACTTTGAAATAATAGTCATTATAATTAACGCCAATTCCCATTATCATCCCTTCAAAGGACACTTAACTCGTTTCTAATCTATTTACCCGTTATCTTAAAAACGGGTGGAGGGGGGAAGAAGTTCTGGCACACTCGGGTCTGTCACGCTTGGTCAGTTAATAATTGTCAATCGATGTGAAAGGTCGATCTCTTGGAAGTGATGATTTATATCAAGTTTTTGACCGTCGTGACAACAGGTAGAACGAGTTTTAATCATTATCATTCTAAGCAATCAATTGTGTTTTTAATATAATGTAATTGTCTTCAATTTGGTAAGTACGAAATATACAAATTTACTTTGATGTGTACTCATTTAAACATTTATTTAGTGTGTATCTTAATAATCTATTAAATATGATTATTTTATCAATAATTTTTTTATTCCAGTATATTTAAATTATAGCTCTCATAAACAATCTTCACGTTTGTTTTACATACATAACACGCCGTGTTCCTTCCGTTTCTATTCAATCACACAACTTTCGACCTCCCCACATGCATACATCTCGTCATGCATAACATTCTAGTGTACATAACTCTTACTTTAACTTCTTTCTAAAATTGACCAACTTGATCAATCCATCTTTTCCTCGGTCTACCACTTCTACTAATAGCAATTCTGACTTGTGTACTCGTTTTGTCAGTCATTCTCTTCACGTGTCCAAATCGTCTTAAAGCTCCTTTTTTCAACTCACTTAAATCATATATTTCATGCATTCATTCCTGATGTCTTCATTTCGCCTTCTTTCATACATAGGTTCTCCATTTTTTTCTTATTTATTTTATTACACGTTATTTGATAATTATCATGTTCTCAATCTCTGTTTTTTTTCTATTTCATAGACTAATCTATTTCAATAATTATGATAGTATAATTTCAGAGCTAAAATGTATTCGCGGATTAATTCTTGAATTATCACGACAAAAAAATATAACCAGTTAAAATTGATTATTGTTAGTTTATCAGCGTTCTAAAAATCTTTGCAGGGAATAAAAAATTTTATCTAAGGAAATAATAAATGTTCTGTTTTGAATCTAATGGAATAATATTATTAAGTTAATCGACACTTTCTCTCATGATAGTCATACAATAAATTGCAGATCAGATATCTCATAACATCTCATGATTTGTCCTCGAATATGTGTCCAAGAATTTGCAATATGATCACAATAACAACAGTGTATGTATGTCATAGATAGGAAACTTTTTCCACGTGGTTGCAATGTCAAACCTACCACGTGTTTTATTGACGTATTCATGATAAGCTAGACTTTTTACACATTCATCGCTACGTGCTTTCTTGGAATCGTTCTCTATACAAATCACATACAAGTATATGTTTATTATTGAAATTTAAAAGATATACTCTTATATATATACAGTCGATACACAGAAGTTTTTTAGAGGGAATTATCAGTCTACAGATCAATAGTTTTAAATTCATACCAAATAATAAATGATACGTGCTTGTGAATTATCGAACGAAGGTTCTTTTCCGTTTCTTTTTCTACTAAATAAGCAAGTTAACAAACACAAATTATTCTTAGACAACTTGATAGTAAGGATACTAATAACTGTTATAGCAACTAATCTACACGTTCTGAAATAAAATTAATAAAGTACAATAGTATTGTGTAGTAAGGCAAAAATCATTTACTCTCTTTATTTCATCACATTTTCGCAGACCTTCCCCGAAGGTTGAATATAGTAACAGGTTTTGACAACGATAAAAGTGTAACAGGTCTGGTTTCAAGATAATATAAGTGTTGTTAAAGTTATTTTGAAAAAGTAGGACTGTGACAGCTACTTTTAAATCTTAATGGACATTATTTGCCTTACCCAACTCACATATTACATGTTATGATATAATTAAGGAAATATCACTCCTCTTGGGCGAGAATATGCCATTTTTTAAATGGAATTTATGTTAATTGTAAACTATCCATTGACCTAACTTGATATATTTGGAAATCTGGGATTGAAGTATGCATATTTGATATTTCAAAGAAACCAAAACTAATATTTGGGAGTTGGTTACATTTTGGATGCATGGTATACTTTCAAATAGCGTGCTACTCAGGAAATTTAATTGAAATATGTAAAGATGCTACTTTTCAGCTATTCTCACTATCAAGAACACTACTTTTAGGGCGTTACTATGATATTATTGCCTGTTTGAATCATATATTTAAATTGTATTTGTTATCCATGTCATGTTTTCAATGATAATTCCAAATTTCACTTCGTCAATCAGATTTCAACCAAATTTAATCATACAAGTTCGAAAACAAGTTTTAATTACCTTTTCTTATTTTATCATGAATATACATAAATTTCGACAACCTCCGTTGTTTACTTAGTAAGACACTCTTGCGGCCTGTGGGTTAAAGGTTCGATTCCCATTGAAACCAAAATTATTTTAACATTTCTCTGGATGGTTGGAAGAGATAACTGCATAGCAATAAATCAACCAGGTTGTACTATAGACAACAAAAGTGTTAAACACAACTTTGGTCTTTCCTTAAAACACATGAAGTTTTAGTTTGTTAAGAGTGGTTTTTTAAACTTTGTTATTTTTAATATTCAATTCATAATTAATTCCAATAGTACTTTGTTGTACGGTATGATAGACGATTCCTCGTAATCAGGTATGAGTGCCGGCCACCTTATAGTTAGATATTGTATTGGTTTATTTTGTGGAAGCTGTTATATTTCAGCAAGTACACATTCGTGAGAGATCGAGCTCAAGCAAACGATTGACAGGTTTAATCTGATACAGAATTTCGTCGTAAGGCAAATTTGTTTTATATGACACATAGAGCTATTTGTGTCTTGCTTAATCGAAATCAGTCGAAAATCGAAGCGCCCGCTTGCTTTGCACGAATACTAAACCTTAGACCACGGCCCTCGACGCATTTAATATATCTCGTAAATTACATTCCATAAAGCTTTCCCAATCCTTTTCCTGTCATACCTATCTTCTAGGAGTGTTTCTTTTCTATGTCTTCTGCTTACCTAGTAATATTTAAAGAAGATGGATTTGCATTTCTAACAATAGATAAATCTCTCAAAAAGGAAGGAGTATTGTTTCTAGGACGAAAGAGTAATTTAAATGCATTAAATACCATAACAATAGGGATTACCTTAATTAACTATAGGAACGAATGACGTGTTGTATTGTATTTTATTGCACTTGTGATGAATAAAGTCCAACCGGGCGGCCTTATTGCTATGCGGCAATCTTTTCCAACCAACCAGAAAGTTTGTTAAATATATTTTAAGTAAACACTGGACTGATGTCCTTTTTTAAATCTGGGTTCCAACGCGAATCGGACTCCGGATCAGAAGACAGGTGTTTTATCAATAAGTTCGCTGAGGTTATATCTCCAAGAGTTTCCCGGCTGTTTTCCATTAGTTAAGAAAAGTTCTATGGAATTGGCTTTAACAATGCCCAACATTTCGAATTCGTTACAGCGTTTCTCCTCTTTCGTTCGTACTTCTTTCAATATTTGGTCCACTTGATCCAGTCACGTTTTCCTTGGTCTACCTCAACCACGCGCACCTTGTGATTCTGACTTGTACACTCGTTGGGTCATTCTTTCGTCATTCGTTCTATCCATATGTTCAAACCTTTGTGAATTTTATTCATGCATTCGTTACATATGTATTTATTTCGTCTTCTTTCTTACATTGAAACTCCACGAAATTTGTATGTATGAATCTCTCTTATATTCTGCTGTCAAGACTAAGCTCCACTCTCATATTCAAGGTGGGCACCAAAACACTATTGTGCATTGTCATTTTTATTAATATAGCGTGGTTGTTGCATATTACGTTAAGGGCTCCATTTACCTTGTTCCCAGTCACTACTCTTCTTTCTATGTCCCTTTCTCATACTGTTTAAATTATATAATTCAACTAACATACGTGTACCAGTTTCTTTGAGCTATCCAATTATATGGATTAACTCAGAATTATTTTAATATCACAAATTAATAGTTCATACATACCATCACGCCGTGTCCCTTGCGGGGTAGGCAGTGAGCACAGATCTCCAAACTTTTCTATCCAAGCACACAATCGCCTCCTCCACATTTATTCATCTCGTCATGTACAACGTTCTATTATTCACACTTCTCACTTTGCCGTCTTTCAAAATCTGATCCATTTGATCCAGCCACATTTTTCTCGGTTGACCTCTTCCATGCACACCTTGCACATTTGACTTGTATATTCGCTTAGTCATTCTTTCATCATAAATTATCTCCACAAATCGAAACCATCTCAAAGTTCCTTTATTCATCTTACTTAAAACATTAACGTTATACATATATTCTGTTCTGATGTCTTGATTACTCCTTTTTTTAAACATTGACATTCCACAAATTTTATTTGATGAATAGAGGTCTATATTTTAACTATATTTAAAAAAAAATAGCACTGGTTGAATTTAACAACACTGGCACTTACGTCAACTCTGTTCATTTATATCAGTAACAACCCTGCACTTACGTCAACTCTGTTCATTTATATCAATAACAACACCTGTACTTACGTCGACTCTGTTCATTTATATCAGTAACAATAATTTGGATACATTCAATATGAATTATGTCACTTTCTACATAATTCATATTGAATGTATCCATCAGTAAATCATTGCAATACTTTGTCGATAATAATTCAACATAATGATAAAGTAAAACTAAATCCCACTTTTCCAAAGGTTTTAGCTTGAACGTGTTGACCTGCGCATTACTTTCGTTACATACCGGGATTATTTCGACTGAAGAGAGCCTCCAGATAAGGAATAAATATATGTAGCGGTGATTACCATGAAAAATTCTTAGTACTCGTATAAATATTCGTGGAGTTAAAAGAGATAATTTAACCGATTTTTTAATAATCCTTTCAAACATTATCGAACATCTTCATCAACAGAACCATACTACACAGCGGCCACTTGCTAGCGATTTTATTTTTATTACTAATAAACATATTTAAAAAAAATAATTTTTGTTCCTAATTACTGGTACACCAAATCAGCTGACGATATTTGGGCCTCCCAGTATCATTATTTATCTACTTGGAAAATCGCCTGTATTCTTACTCGAGAGTTGCGAATTCGATGCTCGTTGGAAGGCAGATAAAAAAAAAGAATTTTAGTTTTGTTTTAATTTAATAAGTCTAACATCTTTCTGGTTGCTTGGAAGAGATTGCCATATGGCAATAAACTCGCCTGTTTGTTATGTATAATAATATACAATGTAATTTGTTTTATCAAACACTGTTCATTCAACTTTTTTGTAATGGTATAACCCTTCCGGTTTCAAAGCTTTCACCTCATCATCAGGGAGCACAACAATACAATTATTAGATGTAAGTTGATTTTTTTTGCTCTTAGAAACACATGACGAACTATGTGATCTACCGACGCCGTTGTGAAGACGCATAATGTGCAACTCAGTAGTTCAGGGTTATATTCCCGTTTGTTTTTATTTTTTCTTAAAAGTGTTGTTATTCACTTAATGCTAACATCTTTCTGGTTGACTGAAATATATTGACACATGGCAATAAATCCACCACGTTGCACTGTTTACAACGAAAATGTAATGCAAGAACAAAAGGCAATTGACGATTATGAAAAATGCATTATTACGAGTACGCCATATTGGAGTAGGCAGATGAAAAATATTTTAACTCCTTTTTATCCTGTCACATATATATCGCTTTCCTATTAAGATGGTTTTTCACTTTACCTCGTTTCAGAATTTAATTTATTTTGGTTGTGCCACGTTTTTCTAGATCTTCCCAAATTCATCATACCTTCTATAATATTTTATAGATTTAAAAAACTTCATTACTCGTTCTTTCTCCTTTACCGATCCATCTCCATGCTCCTTTTATCATACTGAACATTGTTCTTTTCATTCACATTCTTTCTTAACATCTCATTCCGTATTCTGTCATTATTTATTAATACATTCTACGCAACTCTCACGTTTCTACCACATTTTTTTACTTTCATCACTTTTTTATCACGTCCAAATTTCGCTTACGTATTATATTGTTGGGATCAAGATTCTATTATTTTCCAAACAAATATAGATCTTAGTAAAAAAAAACAACATTAAAAATGATAGGTGTTATTTCCGCCAGTCTTGTTATTTAAGCATACATTATTATTTAAGTAAATATATTAAGTTATGTTATTTAGTAAGTCAAAATAAATACAGATACGTTAGGAATTACCCAATTTCAAGAGAATTTCATCAGCTGACACTAGCGTAAATATTATAACTTGCGATGCAGGTTTCTTTCCCCAAACTTTTAAAGCCTCTTACCGCTTTCTCAAACGTCGCATGCTTGTACAGCAATGCAAATTATGATGAAATACGAGTTAATATTGATATATTGGTGACTTCCTAAATCTTTAGAAACTCACCAATATATTCTGCAGGATATACATATCGGACATTTAAAATAAATGTTAACCCATTTATAATATCTCTCCGTGGTATCTGACGTTTGTTCGGCGCCACCGCTATCCTTTTCACACTCCAGTGTGGTGCCAGCAGAAGAGGGGATCCACTCTTTCATTCAAGTGTGACATTATCCAATTTTCTTAAGAGTATACGATCGCAAATTAAAGGAGCCTGATTCGTGCATAAGAATAGTCTTGGTGGAGGACGGACAAAAACGTGTCAAATACATACTACTATGCCATCTTTCTGTAGGGGTAGGACGAGAGGACAGATCGCCAGACTTTCCTATCTTGTCACGCATTCTTCGCCTCCTCAACACCCATACAAATATTACAATTTCTTAGACTTTTTAAGTTTCCTTCTTTCAAAATATTATTCACTTTATCAAACCATACATTTTTGCACCGACGGAAATTAAAGCTACAACCGTCGGGTTGCAAAACCGACGTCTTACTAACTAGGCCTCAGTGATATCTTGTTTTATTTTAAAATAAATAATTTATAAGATATATGAAATAAGTTTTGTAACAAAAATTTTTTGTAAGAGAAAAAAATAGCCTTTGGGCGACTTTATCGCGTAGCCTTTGATTTGCAAGCAATAATGACATTTATTTTGATTTAATAGTCTTTATTGCCTATCAAGAATAGAAAAAAAATGTCTTATTTAAAAAATATATATATCTTTGTTCCAACAATCTATTGACAAATATTAACGTCGCTCCTTTCTTTGCACGAATCGTTCCACTAATGTTTGCAAACTAAATTAATAAGAAGTTACAATTCGGACGAATTTGTTATTACTCACAAATACAATTTTCCTATAAAGTTCCGATCAAACTATATCATGATATGTAAACATTACAGTCCGAAGCAAAAATATGTATATAAATGATGTCATGCCATGCAATAGACCGAGAAATAGTGAGAATACCCGTAGACTTGTGTTTATAAGCGCGCACTGACGTGTGGCACATTTCCCGCTCACAAAATATTAGTCATAATCTTTTCACCCAATTGCTTGAGCGTTGATAATGTGAGACGGCGGTTATTTTAGATTACTCGTCCACAGGCCCCCGAAGAAGCAAGTGCTCGCTGTGTGTGTGTGCTAAACGGAACAAAGAAAATTAAAACATTTTCTAATGCGAATTTCCGGTAACGTGTTCTTAAGTGAAAATGAAGAAAAACGCCGTATTGTGTATATGCGCTTTAGCTTCGACCGCTACTTCTCCAAGGCAAACAGTTGCGAAATCTTTCATCATTTCTATTCCTGGGCAAGAAGACGCCGACCAAAACAGTAAATATTTATTATTATTATTATTTTGGTTTATGTCATACATTTTCAGTTAAAATTAGTGTCTTGTGTTAGTCAACTGGATCGAACCGAGTGCAAACGATTGCGGCACTAATATGAACCGGCCTCCGACGGCGGCAGTTTTACGAAACTATAGTGAGCTGTAAAACCGTGAGAGAGCGATTTATCGCGCGCTATGACGACAAAATAGCGCCACAGTGTTTACCTTGTTTTTATATCATAAATTCATGGCAAATATTACTTTTCCATACTTTTGTTTAGAAAGAAAACACGTACTTTAATTAAGTTAAATTTTACATTGTTTGCCTTATTTCATATTTTTTATTACATTTGTTTTCGTCTGGTGTTTTCGGATTCTATTCACGATAGTTCAAAAAAACAAAAACAGTGGACCTCTTTGGGAGTCTAGTGAAAGAGTTCCTCTGATGATAATATTTGTGGTGCAGATCAGCAACGCGAATATGTTGAGGAGCTCCATACGAACGAATGAATTTTATTTTTATAAATATGATTATGGATATTCTTTGACGTGCATGGTTGGACGATAAAGTACTGAACTTTGCACGAGGCAAACTTCGCCATGTACTTTAACATGGTAATTTTCTAACGCCTAATATTCGGTGGTATAAGAATATATATCTTCGGTCATATATATATTCCGTAAAAAAAGTATTATGTTAGTCATGAAAATGAATATTCTTGTACTAATACTTTTGTGTCTTGTTTAGAATGATTGCCAGGAACTCTATAATTGCATTTATTTACTTTCTGTTATTATGTTGAATTCAGACACTTTTGGTGTAAAATTAATTATATATTTTTTAATAATTAACACTTAAAGTAAATATATTTTACAGGTTTAAAAAAATATAGTCCTTTAAAAAGAAAAAAAAATTTAAATTGGAAGAATTAATACACAAAATGTGTATTGATCCTTCCAATTTTAAATATTTTTTTCTTTAAATCTTTAATGCTAGTCTTCAATCGTATAAATTCAACACAATTTATATGCCTTTAAGTGATTTATTATTGAGGCTATGTTTTCTACTTGAATCATCCTTTCTTTGCTAGTATGTAGCCCTCTTTACGCTTTGGAATACCAGTTTTATAGCCGAGTAGTCCTAATGGAGCGGCTATTTATCTTGTTTGATAATCGCACGGTGCCCTCTCTAGCGCCTATAGTGGTGGGGTGCATGGTCTCGTATTATTCATTCGGCTTTTTTACGCAAGTCTCGTAGTGTTTCGCAGCCGGCATCGACGTGGGATTCAGTGTTCAAGATATCACCAGCCGGAGGAGTCAACTGCATCGGGAGAATGAAGCCTTGTGGTGATCGAACGAATGCCTCCGCTCGTTTTCTGTTTTTGCCCTTCCCGCCATTAATTCACTCAACTACGTGTACCAACCGCTACGTTCGCTACAGCCAACCAATCTCGAGCGAGTGAGTCAGTGCTAGAGATGGGAATTTTCTTTCAGTTTTGAGACTAGCTATCAAAATTAATGTTACTACTTGAAAATAACCGACAGTTCTACGACTTTCGATATACTATAATACTTCAAAGAAATTTAAATCAATTTTAATATTTCAATTGATTTATTTTTAAACACCATCGAATTTTTATCTGCGGTTGTCTCTTGGAATCCCTGCTCACAGAATAAAGAACGAACAACGCCCTTTCAAAATTATCAAGTTTTCTAGTTCTGAAAACGGACCAGATGTGATTTCAGTTCTATCTATCTCGAGTACTCAGTGTTATTCGGGAGCTTGTTTAGCCGGAGGCTCGTGTCAAACTCGTTCGTGTAAAATGGAAAACGCCGGTACCAAATATAATTCGTCATGGACCTATATTATTGTGACTACTGTAGTGCTCGTGTTAATCCAGGTGGTATTTTACATGTGGGATTTGTTTAAAAAGAAAACCACCAAAAAGGATACGAACGCTGCCAAAAGTAAGATTCATCCTGCCCTTTTGTTTACATTTTTGTGTTTATTGTAGCCAAAAACTATATTTAATTAATGTAAGATATTTAAGTTTCAATTTTACCCATTAACTTTATTAAAAAAAAGTCTTTTATTGAACAACTTTGAATTCAAATCTCTAAAAATTGTCCACAACAGAGTTTTATCGGTGATATAGCATTGCACATGCAGCTCTCATTTAACTCTTAATTTGAACAAAAATGCTGTTATCAGACCCGTTGAATATTTAATTTAAAAATAATCCAATGGTAATAAGTTTTATCATGGTAAAATATGAAATTTTACAAGTGTCAGGTATTCGGCACGATATCCTTCCCGTATTAGTAAATGATTAGTTCCATTTTGGGAATAGCTATTTCCTTAGAAAAGTAGAAAAATAAACAGAATAAACATGCTTATTTTATGATTTTCCCATCTGTCACCATTTGAAACAAACCAGATGGTCCGTTATATGGCTTTTTGACCTACAAACTTGGTTCAGGTTATGTTAGCGACTAGTTCGGCATTTGTTAGATTTCTCTGTAGTCCGTAGGTCGTCTATCGACAGATAAATTCGTGAAGTGTATTTTTTAATAAAAACATTTGCTAACAATTAAAATGAAGCAATTGATATAATCATCTTTAACCGCATGGCGCACGTGACGAAAAGCACATGTTTTTGGCAAAACACAAAACGCATCACGCGCTTTTGTGCCATTCGCTGTGGGGGTAGTGAAGTTGCAAGTATGACAACAAATATTTTTTAGTGATTGATAAATAAAAATATTTATAAGTGAATTAAACAAACCATAATAAAAATAAGTTGGCTTTATGTATTTATAATACAAGCGATTGTGAATGTTTCTAACGGTATTTTTCACTACAGTTACCATGTTCATTACGAACCATTATTATTTATAACTTGTAGTGATTCTGACTGAAAACGTTTGTTTTGTTTACGTGAACTTAACTGTGTTTTTATGATTGTTAAATTAAGTTTTTAGTGTTAATAAAAATATGTTATCGCCAGTTAAAAGTTTTGTTGGAGTGATAAACTGTGTCAACAAACTGATTTGTCCCGATTTCTTCGTCCTGAAAATGAACCGAACGTTTCGGAAAAATATAAATTTTAGTGTAGGAAAGTCTTCGTTCATACTGCGGAATGTTTGTTTAGTTCTTCTAATAAGATAAATGAAATAAGGCAGAATTAATGCCGAAAATATTTGTGCTAACATTCTTAAAATATATTTTTATTCATGGAATTAAATAAACATTTTGAAAGTTCTGAAAACAATTTAAATTTAAAAAATATAGGATTCAGAAATATTGCTAGTAGGGTTAAAATAACTTAAAATTAAAGCAAAACAAAGAACATAAAAATACTAGACCAGAAATGTCGTATTTTTTACAGGTAATTTTCAAAAATGTTCCAATTTATTTTGATTTATTTTCATTCAGCAACATTTCAATTTTTAGTATAATTATAATATTGATTAAAAACCCAAATTATTTTTCTTTGTTCGCAAAAAAAAAACAAAAGCTCTGAAATTCACTTCACCCTTATAAAGTTCATTGCCCTCGCGTGCTTTGACACAAGTAGATTTCCAAGTGGATTTTCAGTCCGATCTGATTTTTATTCAATTTGCTTAACTCAATATTTTCTCAATTTTTTTGCTAAAACATCTTATGAATATCACAGGTGCATTTCAATTATTTATATTTGTGTATGTTATAATAATATCATTGCACTTTGTCTACATAATAAAACTGACCTATCTAAAGCACCATAATTTACACATATCTTTTGGTATTGTAGCACGGAATTAAATATACATATTTATTACTTACCAAAAACTGGTGTTTTAGTGGTTCCTATATTTTATAACGAATGTTTGAAAGATATTATTATTGACAACATATTCGATGCACTGTAAGTAAATCCATGTTAAAGAGTTTTAAAATTCATTCTTATTCAATAGACAAGTGTATGTTGTTCTTCTCCATTACATATAAAATTTTCAATGATAACCATTGTTTGTAATGGTTTAACTCAAAACATCTATTGTATTCATTCATAGTACATATGGATAATAAAATAAGTAATTTATTTCAAATAATAATTGAATTGCCAATTGTTTTGTCTTAGGGAGATTTGAGGTTGTAATCAATGTATCTCAAACATATATTTTTAATTAAGGTACATCTTTTTTTTTTCCTGAATATAGTTATTTCACGAAATTATATATCTGCATGGAACTTTTTATTTATATTTTCATATTCAATTTTTTTTAGTACTTGCAAATTAAATAAAAGTTTTTAAAAAAATGAAGGAAGCTCTTAATATTTGCATTCAGGAACTTGAAATATTAAATTTTATGGGGACAAGATTTGCTCGATGTTCTTGACAACAATCAGGTTGAATGTTTTGACCTTAACACAGTGAAAGTTTGTTTTCACCACATGAAATTGTACAAAAGCCATTTCCATTACATGGTTGTCAAGTAATCTATGTGCAATAACATGATAGTTTATGCATGTTTGTTCTGGACACTCGTAATTAATTTCAACCCATACTTAAAATATTTTTGTGAATAAAACTAGTATGTTTTTCTGAAATTTAACACATTGTAGTGATACATTTTCCTTCTCTAGTTTATTTCTTAGTTTAATATTGAATTTCCATGAAAAATCATCCGAGGCATTATAGTTTTTTTGCACATATTTAATTTGTTAATATTCTATTACTCGATTTATAAAAAAAATATAAAATATTTTAAAACTCATTAATTAAGTGTAAAATTCTTTTCATTTTTAAATACAAATCCAAAAAATATGTGTATTTTTGTTTCTATTTTACAGTTTCAATTAATTTTGTATATTTAAATGAATATTTTGTTAAAAGCATTGCTTCTTTTCTTTTCAGATGATGCTCCATTAAATGTTAAGGAGAAATCGACAGCCGCCCAAGCACCTGCTATAAAATCTTCGAAAAAGAAGCCCTCCAATACTTGGAAAGGAAAGGGTACTTTTACCCACCCATATTTAGCAACAAATCTAATGGGACACACAAAGAAAGTGTTGGGTTTTGACTGTACAAGCGACGGGAAATATCTCGTCAGCTGTGCTGAAGGTACGTCTCATTAAAAAAAACATTTATTAGAAAAGAAATTTGAAAATCTGTTCTTGACTTTGAAATTTGAAAATCTGTTCTGGTTGTTTAGTTTATTTTATTTTCAGCAAGTTTCATTGAACGTAAAACGAGCATTACACCACTTATGATTTATGAAAAATCCATTTTTAAAATTCGATAATAATTTAATTTGTAATATTTATATAGTTAATTTCTTGACAGTTTATTTTTCAGTTTAAAAGATTATTTAAATTTTAAAAATAAGTCAAGGAATTTTCATAGTTTGGATTATTCAAACAAATGATCCTTTGTTATTGTAAACATTTATTTCAAGTATCTGTTGCATTTTAATGTTTTTGGTGTTTATGCATTCGTTAGGTTTAAATATGAACCGAAGTAGTGTTGCTATATCATATATAAATAAAATAATAATCGTTTATTCTTGACTAGCTTGAATGCAATAAGTATAACAGAGGTTCATTTGAATTTGTGCACAAGTGTGCAAACATCTAGACTAATTTCAGTCTGAAAAATATTTGCCAATATAATTGCAGTTATGCATAAAATAACCACACAGTGCAATGAATATGCAACTTATTCAAAAACTTACTCGGTAAACGTTTAATTTTTATCCAACGTTGTTAAGCTTATTCCTCCGTAATACAATCTGTATTTGTGCAAATGTTTCATTGAAATTATTTAAGTCATTTATCCAATATTTATCTTTCAAATTGTATCGTATTTGTTTTTATACGGTGTGGTCAAGCGATAAGTTAATTCAAAAGTTTTATTTTTCTCACAACGAAAAAGTCAAACAGATTTTCACTCCCAGTAGTTTTTATTTAAAGTTATTTAAATATAATTGCAATTTTCACAAAATATTGTATTTTTTTCTTAGTTTTAGTTTCATTTATAGCACATTTTTTCTTAACCATAATATTTTATTACTAAATGTTAACTTATTATTTTTATGTAGTTTGCAATTATCTATATATTTTATATATCTAATAATGTAGAATCAAGTTAATATTCTTAGCATACCCTTATTAAACTCGCCTCTACAACACATATAAATGCTTTTATTTAACAAAAACACGTTTTAAAACTAAGAACCAATCCTTAATTTGCTAACGTAATTATATTAATATTACTAATAAATTATAAATAACATTTTCAAATTAATTTATTAATATTTGTCAAATACTTTCATAGAACAGAAGTTGCAAATATTATATTTAATCGTAGACTACTCACTCATCAAGGTCTTCTTTTATTAAAAATACCACTTTAATATTTTCAATTTTTTTTAACACGTATCACCACCCAGCATCATTTCACCCTTGTCAATTGATTCATAATCTTCAAAATAATATTTCTAATCTAATAATCTTTTCACAACCTCAATCTAAGAATAATGTATATTCAAATATTAAATTAATATAATAATATATATTCAATAAGGCCATGAAGGTAAACAAAAATATTTGCCAAAGGTTTGACTTTGTGGAACCCTATATTAGAATATTTCGCTGTCAATTGTTTGGTTATTTCACTAATCACATTAATCTCGGTTACACGTGTTTCTACCACCTATTCCATATCCCGAGATGGAAGGTAGAAACATGTGTAGCAGGGATTAATACAATTGGTGGAATAACAAAGTTATTTATTGCGAAATATTCTAATATTTGTCTTCATAAATATCTTATGTAATTCCTTTTTGACAGTATGTTTTTTTAACAATTCATAATTCCATGCCTGATTTGATAATGTTGCCATTAAACTATATTTTCTTTATCCATTTTTTATATGATTTCACTGTACAGTGTTATGTATTCACTTTCATCCGTTTTTAATTGCGTTCGAGCTGCAGTGGTATTTCTTGCAATACTCACTTTTCAACAATATAATTTATTTTCAGTAAAACGCAATAATTCATGACTGGAAGTAATAAACATGTTTTGTATTATCACAAATGTTTTTTTCTGAAATATAGGCTAAACTACTTATCTAATCACTTTTTCTATGTTTATGGTTTATTTTACCACTGACCACCACATTTTAAATGATACGTCAAAAATATGCTTTGTTAGAAAAATCGTTTTGTTGGGATTTCTTTCATTCTTCTTAATGTAATAAATTTCAAGTTTTCTTTTTCGTTTTGTATTCGGGAGACTCATTTTTGTTAATTTTTCTTTAGATATGTACTAGATTTTATTAGTTCAACGCTCCTTTCATTAATGTTTTTATATGTATTCGCAAATTTTATTCAAAATATATTTATTTGAATAGACGTATAAAATGTGCAATAACTTTTTTTATCTATTAATTCACTTTCAAATTCATTACATTTAATGTCACTCACTCATTTATAACATTGAGATTATTCTTCGAAGTGCTCGTATTTTGGTTGAAGAATTAAAATCGGACTGAAATTATTATGACTATATACCATAACGATTTCGATAACCTAAAAGTATTTCAACTGCTCGCTTTATTAACCAATTTTTCCTGTATATACTCGTATATCTATATATTCATACATCTTTCACCGATTTTGGTATTGCACCATCCATATATGCAAAAATAGGTAGTTTCTTTTTAACGTCTTTTTTTGCACTTAATCAATTATTCATTCATTTAAAATCAAAATTTCACCAAATCCAGCTTTTTGGCACATGGCAGTTTTGGATAAAAATATAACTTTGAATTTTTTTCACTATAATATTTACCTGTAAATATTGACCATTTAACAACTAATGAAATGTTCGCCATCCCTAGAGTTAAAACCTCTTTTGCCCAAAGGCAATATGCTTATTTGGCTCCCATTACATACAATGGCGTGCCGACTTCAATAAAAGTAAAGGTAGGAAAACCATTTAGACAGTCGATCGGAGCGTGGTTGTTATTGCGACAGGATTTTGAGTACTTGGGCTTTCAGGATGAATGACGAGTAGAAAGGATTTATGTGAGCTCGTGAGTGTGTGTGGGTCTCTTCTTGTTGTTTTAATTTTGGATGTTTTTGTATTTGTGTTTCTGTGTGTTTTTCTTTTTTTCTTCCTTTTTTTTTTGTTTTGAATTTGTTTTGATTTTTATTCTTATGATTGTGTGCGGTATATTGTAGGATGAATATTTTTGGTCTTTCTGGAGTGATAATGTGTGAGGAGTTGAGTTTCGCAAGATGTTTCCAGTTGTAGTTGAGTGTCACTGTTTGTCAGGTTGATGAGAGCGTGCAACGGGGTTTTTTTGTGTTATCAAAAATCGGAAAGAAGTATCGATTTATTTTTTCATGCTAAATATCCTCAGTAAGATACAGGCAAAAGCCTAGTTTACTGGGGATATGACAAATGAAAGGCAACAAACCCAGATCCATTAAAATTATATGTCCAAATCAAATTACTTGTTGTTTTTTCTCAAATTGTGTATATTTCTTGTCATGTGTAATAATAAATAATAAATAAAATAAAATAAATAACATTCAATCGTGTGCATTTAACAATTAATATTGTACAGATTTCAAGTTAAAATGAATTATTTGTGTAGGACAAACCAGTAAATGAACGACATATGGTTACATGGATTGAAATAGAATATTCATTTTTAGTCATTTTTTTTTCTTCCGTGAAGAGATATCGACCATTATTAGGCGATAGATTTTTCTTTGAGTTATGAAAGCTATTTTCAGTATTTTTTATTGTATTTATTACTTCCAAGTTAGTGGTAATTGAACTGTACTTTGACTTTAGTCCGAAGTATAATTTATGAACAAATAATATTACAATACCTACCGGTGCAGATTTTCTGTATAGCTTATAATAAATTATAGTTATTAGAATTTACGATTGAACCAGCTTTTGACTATCATGGAATATACAAAACCTGGAGAATTTTTATGTGTGAAAGAATAAATTGGTAAAATAATTGAAATATAATCAAATCCTCATCAGTGTGGCAGTGCCTGTCAGATAAAATTGTAGTCTTAAATTTGTCTATTGAAATTCAAGTCAAGTATATCAACTTTCACGAAATTGTCTCAAAAACCCTTGAAGAGACGTTTAATTTCGAATTTTAGATTATTGATTTGGCTCGAAGTAGGAAAATGTGATTTTTCCCTCCCTTGGGGTTTTTATCCATGATATACTCGTATTTTAACCCATCGATTCGACTGTATATTCTACTATTTTATTTATCACTTAAATTATGAAATATTATATTGTAACATTAAAATATTTTCATCAAATAAACGTGTAAGTGAAATTTATACATTCAATTTTGAAATTTATATTAGTTTTATTTGACTGTTAGTCTAAAATACTAGTCGTTTATTGATAACTCATACTTAATCATTATACTTTTTCCTGTTTGCCCATGTTTATTTTTTACTGGACAATTTTTTTTCACTTCCTTGATTTAGACTAACAACTCATGGAATTATACTCAAGTAACCCCTGGGATTAATTTTCGACCATCTGTTTATTGCAATATTGGAACACGATTAAATTATACTTTATAATGCACCATTGTCAACTCAATTATAATTTTCACAAATATTTTAGGTAATTGATATGTATTAAGCTGAGATTATTAAATTACTATGGTAACACTTTAGTAATCTGAACTTTAATTCATACTGTCAGTATTGCGTATCAATTTAAATGTATCTTTATTCTATTTTTTTCTCCAGCACTAACTAATTTTAATGCGAAAAAACTACATGATTTTTTTCTTATTCGACACATATATATGACAGAGTTGCGGTATGTCATAAAATTTCCAGCCGCATTTTTTCAATATCTCATCGTGCATTTCAAGTTCATTTGTGGAAATTGATATGTACACTTCGCATACCTTAGTCTCGTTATGAATACCCAACGTATTGATACAGTTCCAATAATTATTGCGCCAATAAAGGAGACCGTTTACATCATTTGCAATATTTTATTTTTGTGTTATATAAAGTATATGTAGTCTGATCAACTGTTGACAAGTTTTTTCAGCTGGCGTTTAGATAAGGCAATATGTTTTTATTTAGTAGTGTTTATTTACTACCGCGACCTCGTCTTGCGAAATATTTTATGTGAAAATGCGTAATTTATAATAACGGCAGATATTTATTGAGATTCGAGTATATTAAAATCTCCATAATTCCCGATTAATTCTTTTTATTTTTCGTTTGACACTTTTATACTGTTTATTATGACCTGTTGTATAAATCACTCCATGAGCTTTATCGTGAACAATGTATGAAGGAAGGCGGAATGAAGACATCATAAATGAATGCATGAATAACATTAATGTTTAAAGTATGATGATGAAAAGACCTTTAAGATGGTTTGAACATGTGTAGGGAATGAATGACGAAATAATAAATAAGCGAATATACAAGTAAGAAGTTCAAGGTGTGCATGGAAAAGGTAGACCATATAAAACGTGCCTGAATAAAGTGAACCATTTTTTTTTATGATAATGTGATAAGTATGAATACTGGAAGAATGTGAATGACAAGATAAATGAACCCTGAGGAGGCGAAAGTTGTATTCTTGGATACAACAGTTTAGAAATCGGTTTTTTTCAGTCTACCCCAAAAGGACACGTCGTGGGCATGTAGATTGTGTAAATGTTTATGAAAAATATGAAAAAATATAGCTTAAAAGTAATTCGTGGATAAAAAAAAGGTGTTATGTATTATGTTTTCCCGCAACTTCATACAGGTATATTATATTAAAATAAATGATGATACACTCACAAAAACTTGACCAAGGCAAACAAACTACAAGGAAACATCCGATGTACGCTGGTAACACATTTGGCTCTTGGTTAGTACTCGTATAATATTTTATTATATAGTATGTTGTAATCGTGTATGCTGTGTTCGTAAATTTTGAAAAATTTATCCCGTCAAAATTGGTCTCTCCCTCACACGTAATCCGTTTCACCAATACTTAACGGGCATACTCGTGTTTTTCAAGCCGTGTGATCAGCTGTGTTCAAGGGGCAATTAAATCGACTCCTGCGGTTAAACATAATCGTTAAAGGGAAATATACAAAAGCTCGTACATGTCAATTAAATTGACATTTTCACATCAATAATCTAGATTTTGCGCAATTTTTTAAGCGTAGTAACTGACATATTTCCCTGAATAAGGTGATATATTTAATCGAATAGGATGTTTTTGGAAGAGTCGTGCTTATTACCAATTAAAATTAATTGCACTGTTACACACATTGCAAAATGTTAATTGCGAAATCGTCTTTGACCACTTTACGACCGCCAGTTTGCAGATCAGTATATGTGTTTATTTTATTTAACGGTTTATTTAATATCGACCGGTTTTTGTAAAGTGGTTATTTAGCAACGAACGATGTGTGTCTCGTAAATAGTGCAAATAAGGCACGGAAACCATTCAATCCGAGGTGACCCGCAAAAATAACGCTGGCTGAAATTATAATTTGGTATTAAGCTATAAAAAAAACTTGCTTATAATGTATTGTATATATCAGTTTTATACATTTATTAGTCATTTCCTTGTCGGGGTAGGCAGAGAGAACAAAATGCCATACATTCCTATTTCGACACACATACGTAGCCTCTTCTACATACGTCTTCTCATAAAACTTCTACGATTTCTCTGACTATGTTTCCTTCTTTTAGAATATAATTCACTTGATCCAACTATACTTTTCTTGATCTTCCTCTCACACACCCTCCGCCCACATTTGCACTATATATCTGTTTTATTATTATTTCTTCATTCATTCGTTCGTTCCACATGCCCAAACCATCTCAACGTACTCTCATTCATCTTGCTTAACACATCATCCTTACGTTCACATTCATCCCTTATCTCGTAATTCCGTATTCTGCCATACACTGTCACTCCATGTATTCTTCTTAATGTTCGCATTTCTACAGCATTTATTCGGCTCCTCTCAGTCTTTTTCTACGTCCATGCATCACTCCCATATTCATAATTGGCACCGAAATACGAGTACTTTTGTTTACTATCATCCTAGCAGATTTTGATACTGTCCGGTTCGAGTGTTTATATTTTTATGCGGTACAATATTTTAAAATATCTAGGATTTTTATTTTACATTATTTTATTACCGTCATTTATAATCCAAGCGTCTATTGTACAGATTTGTTTTATTTCATTACACAAGGGCGTATTGTGTTAGTTTGATTATTGTGTATTTTTTAAAGTAAAATTTTTAAGGAAAACATTTCCCGTTCATTATTATTTTACGCACGCAAAATACATTTTACATAGAAATAATGTCAAAAGTGACACTTATATTCACAACAGGTAAACCTTGCGAAACGAGTCGTTAAAAAGTGGGCCATCTCATTGTTGTATCAATCGGATACATATTATTCATATTTTGAGCGCATAAAATGTGTTTGTACCCGAGCAGCCGAGACGCCACCGGATATTGTTTCTTAACACTGTACACACTTGATCTTGTTTTCCTGTGGACCGGGGAGTCCGTGGCTTGGTTTGTTCTTGCACCGCACTCGGCAATATATGCATGGGCCGAAAGCGTTGAATTACATACATCGTTTTGCTCCTCCAAATTTGGGCACAATAATAACAATAAGTGTCGCCACTGTACTTGTGTAAGCAATGCATCTCAAAATGTGTTGCGTAAAATAACGAACAAATTTCAAATGGATTAATGTTTAACATGTTCAGTGCTGAGGACACGCCTCCAATGAACAAAATACAAAGTTACCAATAAAGCTTAAGAGCAAGATCTGCAAGACAGTGATCAGACCCGCTAGACCACATGGAGCCGAGTGTTTGCCGAAAAAAAAGAGCAACAACTGCTTCATGTCGTGAAGGTGCGTACGCAACGGTGGGAACTGGGCGTCACTAGATTGGATAGGATCCGAAATTAACGAACTGTTGATAATTGTTTGTCGCGATTTTTTTCAGCACGGCATGTATTTACATACATTTAAACGCAAAATTGCACTTAATGCTCATGGGTCCTTCCTCGTATTTAACTTCAGAAACCTCAATAAATCGATATTATCTTGATCGATCATACCACTTTTTGGATCGATCATAACACAAGTTATTTTTTTACCGGCTGCTGTTTTGAGTAAGATGAAGAACAGGTTGAGATGGTAGGAGCACGTGAAACGAATAAATGAAGGAAGACTGACAATACAAATATATAGCACACATTTGAATAGAAGGCACGGTATAGAGGTCAAGCAATGTGTGACCTGATCAAGTGAACGATATTTTGTAATAAGGAAATGTAAGAAATAAGATAAATTGTAGGAGCAGTATGAGTACGTGTATGGAAGCGCAAGAGGCTAAATGTGTATGTCGGCATAGGACAGTCTGGCGCTGTGTCCTAACGGCCTACCCCAGCAGGGAAACGGCTTGATGGTATTATATTTACTCGTATGTATGTACAAGTTATTTTCTTCGACATATTTCAAATTCACTATTTTCTCACCTTATATTATAGGCAGCTGTTGAAAAAATAGGACAATGAGAAAAATTGTGGTTTTTCTTTCGTTGAGATGTATGTTAGAAATTCATTGTAGCATTAAATGAGTGTAATTTATTGTGTGTCGCGGTTTTTTCGGAACAATGAGCGCATTAATCGTTTTTTAACTGTGTGGAAACCAAGTTACGCACCATAACACTAAGAATCATTGACTTCGAACCGATTGCTTAAGTACAAAGCGGCAACCTCTTCTCCTGAAAATTATTTATATGTATTTGCATTCTCCTGTAAAATAGATACAACATATATTGCGAGTATTATACACATATGTGTAAATGTATTTTTCCTCGGCGAGCGAGTGCACACAATATTTTCTCGTAAGTTCAATATTTGAACGTGATTTTTTACTGAATTCAAACAGTATTCCTCACTCGCACTATTATATCTGATTGAATAATTCACTTGCTCGTGCAGTGAAAATGCAAAAACATGCAGTTAGCGTTTCTTCATTTGACACTTCATACATATACATCTGGCGGATTTTGTTTTTGTTTTACAATAAGATCATTTTCGATATTCCTGACCTTGTCTAAGTCATGGTGCGAATCGACCGTCTCTAAAATAATATTTGAGTAACAATTCAATAACAAGAATAAAAACAAAATATAGGGGAATAGGAATAACGCTGGGAAATGTACAGGAGTTAAGGACAGTTTCGCGTCCTTTTTTTATATTTCAATGATCTAATTCTTATTATTTTGTATTTGATATTGAATATTATTATTTTTTAATCAACACAATGTGACGAATTTAAGAAAACACCTCCAAATATCATATAGCTCTCTCTCCCTGAATTGGGGGGGTTAAAATAAAAAAAAGCGTACCAACTGTTCAAAAAAAACATTTCATACTTTTTTCATGATTTTGTACTTGGACGGTGTTGATTATATATGTTTTATATATATATATATATTATATATATATATATATATATATATATATATATATATATATATATATATATATATATATATATATATATATATATATATATATATATATATATATATATATATATATATATATATTTATATATATTTATATATATATATATATATATATATATATATATATATATATATATATATATATATATATATATATATATATTTATATATATCCAACTAACGCAATAATACTCGGCTTTATGATGTTTATTGTATTTCGAAATATTTATGCTAACATGTTGGAATCTATATTTGTTTTATGTCATGTCGATGTACTAGTAAGTTGACCCATTAGCTTTTTCGCATGCAATGTTATTGCATTGACAGAGTAAACATTTTATTAAGTTAACATTAAACATTATTCTTTGGTAGGTTAATATTTAAACTACCTTTTGAAATGACTTTTAATGAGTATGTTTTTTATATATTTACAATCAGTAGCCCATTTTAAATTCTTCATATGTTTTACTTATATCTTGAAAAGTCGTTCTCATTCATATGAGAGTACTCAAGAGATAAGTGATAATAATAATTTGATCAGTTTTTATGTATCTTTATTTTTTGTATGCAAATGCTACGATTGTGCATAATCAGACACTCAAATTAGTATAAAATAGTCAAATGATTATTACAAATCGACTCCTCGTAGCACGGCTTGTGCAAAATAACTTGAGGATCAATTGCTGAAATATATCATATAGTTTAAATAGAGATTAACTGTAAATGAATCTATATTAGTAGATTCCTATGATCTTTTGTAATCATATCCACAGATGCAGTTGTTTTGAAATACCTATTCTACTTAAGATTGTATTATCTCTTTCATTTCAAGATATTTAATCGATTCAAAGAGTGTTTGTTGTTCCTCGACCCACCATTGTTAAACTGGCCGGCATCGGTTTAGATATCGCAATGCAAACAAATCAATTGGGTCATCTTGGCCGTGGATACTCCTTTTTCGTCTTGATGGCAACAGTTTCTTTATCAATGTCCATGGTTAGTATTTATAGGGTAACTGACCTCGAGGGGGAAATGATTTTTTTTTGGTTTCTTAACGCCGTTGGGTGATTGCAAATGTCTGCCTTCGAGCGTGTTTCCTCTTAAACTCGGATGCGTTTTATTCCTGTTTTTAATTAACCGCCAGTCAAATGGAAGACTGAAATAGAAAGTTTATTTGTTTTGTGCCATTGTCGAGATTTTTAATTATTGTTTGAATATGTATTTAATTTTAAGTCGACAAATTTTCGATAATGTCTGGCGTGATTTGATTATACGAGTTGGTTTTCTTATCATATACATATGCGGAGAAGTACCTTATCTACGAGGCATATCCAGAAACTAAGTGTACTGAATTTTTGTAGGTTACAATTTTTTTTATTTAAACAAAAAAATTACGTGGTTACCATAGTACATATGTAAGATATTTTTCGACATAGTCGCCATTCCTCTCAATGCAGGTGGTGAAGCGGGGTATCAACTGTTTGATGCCTTCCTCGAAGTAGTTTCCCGCCAACCCCTCCGTCCACTTCTCCACCTCCTCCTTTACCTCCTCGTCGGTTGAAAACCTTTTTCCACCCATGTGCAGCTTCAAGGAGGTAAAGAGATAGTAATCTGAAGGTGCTAGGTCAGGGGAATGCGTGGGATGGTTCAGGACATCCCATTTAAACGAGGCGAGCAGTTCCTTCGTGGCGTTGGCCGTGTGTGGTCTGGCATTGTCGTGCAGCAGGCAGACTCCCTTTGTCAGCATGCCTCTCCTCTTGTTCTGAATCGCCCTCCGCAATTTTTTTAGGGTCTCACAGTATCTTGCAGAGTTGATGGTCTCCCCTTGAGGCATATATTCAATTAAAATTATGCCTTGACAGTCCCAAAACACGGATGCCATGATTTTCTTGGCTGAAATTGTGGTTTTGAACTTTTTGGCGGAAGGTGAAGAGGTGTGACGCCACTGTTGAGACTGGCTTTTGGTTTCAGGCGTGTAGTGTTCAACCCAAGTTTCATCTCCAGTAACGATGGAGCGGAGAAATTAATCTCCATGGAGTTTGCAGCGCCTCAAAAACTCTTGCCTTTTTACAAAATTTCGCACTTGGCGGGAGATTGGTTTGACATTTTTGACGAAACGTGTTGTCGCGTCGACACTTCTCAACGTACTGACCTTGAACCGGTCTTGTTGCGGAGGGGAAGGGTCAGGCTACACGGAAGTGTAGCCAACATGTCGAAAATAAAATCCATCCGGTCGTGAGAGCCTCAGTACACTTCCTTTCTGGATACGCCTCGTAATTAATGGCCGCAGCCACCTATCGTTACACTCAACATATAAGTTTATTTTGTAATATTTTAATGTCAATAATAGTGGGCACGAATCCCGATTTAGAGCGTCTGGAGAGCTGCTTTCTAAACGGCGTTATATAAATTTTCCTTTTATTATGATTATAACGCATTATTTTATTTTAACAAGCAAGGTGTCTTCGTCTGAAATTGGTCGACTCATGCTTAGTTCGATGGTTTTAAACTACTCCCAAAGGCCAACAGTCGATTGACAATAGGTTATTTTCAAATAATACAATTTTTGTGTATATTCAATTGATTTAAAAATTATTAATTTTCACATGCAATAGAAATATCGTTGTCAAAACGTCTTCCGTCGCCTGATTCAGATTGAATAGTGCGGTTTCTTCAAAGTCATATTTGCTGCATCATTTTTTCAAGTAATGTGCATTCGAACGCTTCATTAGCATAGCCTACATAGTGTTAGTTGGGCAAACAAAACACGATATCGATTGCTATGAGGAAGTGTCGTGCAAATTGCTATTTTTTCCACCTGATGTACTATTGTGTTAAAAGGGGCCCATTTCAAAAGAACTGGTGTAAACTGGATTCTGCGTTTGCAAAATGCTCGTGGGTGATTATACGCCATCTCTCTTGCATGTTTATACCTTCATTAAACTTTTTCACTTTACTTTTATTTTATGGTTTATTAGAAAACTAATGGTTTGTTGAATGAATGATACATAACTTTATCTAAACTGGTGAAGTGTTTTTAGAAGATTGCATATAAAAAAAATCACATTTAGACGTAAACCAATATAATAAACATTTTAAATCGCGATTCAAATAAAAAAATCCATTAACATGCAAGGAAAGAGGAAAGAAATATCGAAACAGAAAGAAAACAAAACATTTAAGACTAACTAAGGCGTGTCGCTCGCCATCAGGTTAATCAAGGTGCAGCGGAATAATAATTTCATCTTTTAAATACAGTAATTGAAATCTCAAATATGCCCAACTCAACGAATCGTTTATTGAATGTAGAGCAACTTCTTTTGATAAATGAATTAATGTTTAACATTTTTTTAATCATTTTCTCAGTAATGGTAATGTTTTGTTAATTCCGTCTTCGGAAGAAAATGATTCATTCCTTCCGTCCTGTGGTTACATATGAACGGGAAGATTTCTTTGAACTCAATTTTATGGTCGATGATGTCTTACGTGTTTTTTTAAATATTTTTTAAAGAATATTAGTCACCTTTTTACTTAAGGCTGTTTAATTTTCGATTACTATTGTAGATTATTAATGATTTTAACTCAACACTATGATCAAGATATGTATTTTGAATTTAACTTAAACTTGACCGCTATCACTAAGTATCTATATTTTCCTGTTGAATTTTGACCACCTCCGTTTCCTGTTTGGTAAGACAAAGACTGGACAGTCATTATGGGCATTGTATGGATCATGTCACTGACTACTTACGTAAAGCGAAGCAGTTGTTCTTGTCGGGATGCATTGATTCAAGTGTATGGGTTCGCTTTATTATTGTATTGATTTTTTTTCTGTTCTTTAACACTTACCTTCATGTCAATGTTAATATGGATTTTAAAAAAATTTTGTGTCAACAAATTCCTTTGACCGTTGAAATAAAAATGAAATTCAATGTTGAACGTCTATTGTGATAAATGCTGAACTCTCCTGAATATCCTCACAGTTTTAAACCACTACTAAAAACCACAGTACTTGCTCGGCCAAATTGTAAGATGCGCTTCATTCGTGAATTGTAATTTGAACGTCATGTTAACAATAACTTAATTATTATTATTATTATTATTATTATTATTACACATGACAAGAAATATACACAATTTGAGAAAAAACAACAGGTAATTTGATTTGGACATATAATTTTAATGGATCTGGGTTTGTTGCCTTTCACTTGTCGTATCCCCAGTAAACTAGGCTTTTGCCTATCGATTTTGAAGCTAGATTATACCGTACTTCTTTTTTCTCACACAAGTCGGCATGTTCATGATTGATTGTCTGGAAACGTATAATTAAAATTTGTAATCGATCGTTGGATTGACCCTGGTTTATCTTTTTCACCTAATGAACACCAAAATGACTTGATAATAGTGTTCGATTAAGTAGCAAAAACTCTCACGTGATCCTTCCGGTCGTGACTCGGGATCATCAATCAACCACATGTTTCGCGATTAACAAAACATAACTCGTGCAAGCTGTTCCTTTGTTTCAAGATCAAGGATTTGAAACAGATAGAAAACGTAACAATCAAGTCTTAAATGACCGAGGTTCAATATACAAAATGATCTTAACGTTTAGAGCTCAAAATTATTGAACCTCGTTGAGAAAATAAAAAAGGGGAGACGTTTATTAAAAAAAAATGTTGGTCAGTATATTTATGTTGTTGCTTTTAGTTTACTTTCATAAATTTATACACTTGTTCGTGTTTCTTTTTGTTTCAACTTGTTATATTTTGGAAAGATTTCATAATATTTATCATCGCACTAATCTAGTTAAAATTAATATTTCTACGAAATCATCATCGATACACAAAATTAAAGGTTTCCCAAATAGTAACATGAGAATTTGAATAGGCAATTTTCGATTTTGTGCAGAAGTTCCCCTTGTATATCACATATGTCGAAATTTGCGAGATAGTAAAAGGAGATGATCATGAAAAATATGTGTACGTATTTCCAATATTTTGAACTTTGGCATTTAAGTTTCAAAGCGCGATCTGGGTGAGGAAAAATCGTCAACATGTTGGATCAGTGCGTTCGGTTATGTGCCAAAATTCGGAATTATTTCCTAGAATTCGCGTTATCAAAATACGAGACTTGGAACGATATTTATTGCCAACTTTAAAAGCATGACAATGTATTTTATAAATCATGATGAAATATAAATTCAAGTATAACGTCCGATTTTGTCGCCCATGTGGGTAGCTCGATCCGGTCACCTTTTTCACATTAATGAACAACAATTTGGATCGACTATGGTAGATTCACTGTGTTTGGCTGCGATGGTATCATCATTCGTCTCGCCTATTTTTTTGGGTTAACGAACTTGTGTCTTCTTGGATCTATACAAAGGCATTGAAATGTATTTGTACAAGTCGAGTCATTCACCCTGTCTGTGATCAACGGACTCATGAGTCAAACCGGACATATCGGCTGCATAGCAATTTTACAAAATCTATAATTTGATCAAATTGCAGATTACAGCCGTAGGAATCTTGGCCATTGAAAAGGAGAGGTGGAAGGTACAAACTATGAATGGATAACGGAAAGAACTTAATGATATTACTAAGCTTATTTCACTAAGTATAGAATGATGCAATGCATTACAGGCCATAATTTTGTACGAGAAATCAGTTTAATGATATGCCCTAAATTCAAGTATTTAGGTGAAAACAACTTCAGTAATAATTTAAGGTGCATGTAATCGTAACACTCCTGAACGAGTATTTTTTCTCGAAAATAAATGTAAATGCACGTTACAATGTTTTGTGAAATAAGAATGGTCGAGATCATAAAAAGTTTTCCTGTTTCTTGCAAGTAAAATCGATGATACATGGAATTAATCAAAAGATATTTCTAAGTGTTTAGTTAATTCTTCCTATTTTTAATTGATTTCTTATGATACTATTTTATCAATCTAGAAAAATCAACATTAATAAAATGATGTCACTCCAGTCGTAATGATTTTTATTCTTTATCTTAATATATTACACGCACATTAATCGTTTTTGCACATTATGTGATTTCGGCATTATATGTCAGTGCTACTTTTATATTCCTTTCCCGCAGACATGCCCTCGATCAGCGATGTTATGATTCATTTTCGATATTGTCAATATCCGCTTATAACGTTGCAATGCTATCAGCAATTGACTGCCGTGTCAGATAGTCAACAACGATGAGATTGTTCAATGTCAACAATGTCAATTTCATTTCAAATCGTCTGATCAAATGATCAGTCGATTATTATTGTACATCGGTTAGTCATTTCCAATACCACTTTTTAACGGTCCAACGGTGTCATCTTTATCCGTGTCTTGTTCATTTAGGTTGTCAGCGCGAATGGTTTAACTTCTATATTGTTCAATGTTTCAACGGTGTCTTCTTTCGCTATATCTTGCTTGACCAGGTGGTCAACGATGATTGGTTGTCTGCAGGCGTTGTTGTTAATATCCGTTTTGAACGCTTCACACAACGGTATCAGAAGTTGCGCGATCCGATTGAAGACTCGTGAATCCGACACAGTTTCCGGCCCGTACTATCAACCTGATGACTGCGTGTCGAATAGTGACTGGTTATGATCGTGGGCCAGTAATTACGCAGCTGTATTACGTCATAATCTGTGGTCTTCTGAGATGGAGAAATGTCACGTGGAAGAATGATTATAATGCGATTTATGGCAGTTTCTTTGATATTTTGGAATACTTTGAAATCGTCATAATGCTGCGATTAGCATAACGCAAAAAAACAGTGTTGAATTTTTCTGTAATAATAAAATTGAGACACCTTATATTTTTGGAGGAGTTGTGTGCAATGTAAGTACTTTTACGTTTTTTTCTGCTCATTTGTTGTAAGTTTAAATTTTACATATTTTATCAGAATATTTTATCATTAACGGTGTGATTTTTCAAACATCATGAAATTGTAATCTATTTTTATTAAACACTGTTTATTCCACTTTTTTGTAACGGTATAACCCTACCGGTTTCAAGGCTTTCACCTCATTTTCAGGGGATCACAAACAAGACTTGTTTGTGCTCCCCTAAAAATGAGGGGAAAGCCTTGAAACCGGTAGGGTTATACCGTTACAAAAAAGTGGAATAAACAGTGTTTACTAAAAATAAATTACAATGTCTTTAAACCTCAACAACGTTAATGCCTTAACTATAAACAACATCATGAAATTATTTTAAAACCTAATGTAATAATTTCGATTGAAAGTAAATTAAAACTATAAGGGTATTGAATAACAATTATTTATTATTTACTTTATTTTAAATTTGGTAACGAAATAAATGTAAAATAATATGGACTTGAGTCATTAGATAACGGTCACATTGGTGTTGGCAATTATTTTCGCAATAACTTTTTTGAAACGTTATAAAGAAATAAAGCCTAGACCAATTTGATGTGTGAGAATTACAAATTCGCAGTTGTAAAATATATTTGTAAAATATATTTATTGCTTTCAGTTACTATTTTTATTCCAAGCCAATCCGTGTCATATCCACAGTCCGTTATTTCGTTCTCAATGCACTCGCAAGATAACTAACTGTTGCTGAAGATATCTGCTAACTGAACATTTGTAATCCGAAACACTACTATACATGTTGCTTCATGTTTCCGTTTGGGTAATCTCTCTTTTGTGAAGAGAATTATATTTCTGGGCTTCGCCTTGATGTGCGCGATTCTAATCTGGGTTACGTCCAAGCTGACTCATGTCCCCTAGTGCAGTTTATCCGGTAATTGAGGAAAATATTTGATATTTATAGAATGATTTGCTCCTCTAAGAAAAACATGTTTGATTGATTTTATTTATTTTTTTATTGATGGCCCCTCATGAAAGAAAAAAAAATGATTGAGATTGCAATATAATTTGCGTTATATTTCTCGTTAACACGTTCAGTGCTGAAAACGCCTAGAAAACGTTCATATAAACTTTTACTGAGTGCTCAAAATGTCTATCGTCATTCTATTCCCAATTTCATTAACAAGTTAGTGCAGGGTGACCTTACGGTACTGATAGGGGGTTTAAGGGTTTTATGACAATGTATTATACTTGCTTTTAATTTTTTTAACAGCACAGTTATAAAAAAAAATATTCAGCACTCAATGTCTGTTTATTGAACTTATTTAATCTCCGGCATTTAAGGATTTGTTACTATCGATCGAGGCCAAAAACATATCGTGCTAGGACTCGGCTAGTATACGAAACGAACTTTTTTTTGGGTTCCGCATAAAAATATATATTGTTCACGACTTGTACTAAATTTTAATTTACATTCATTTGGTGTAATTTGTTATCATGACTCATCTTCTTAAATCCACTAACACTTCCACGCCATTTTTCATTCCGATATGAATCATGCTGGTGATTCTTTGGTGCCTGCAATCTAGTTCATATAATGATGTTGATACAGGAAAACAAAGAACAAAAGACTGTGAAAGTATACAGATGTTGGTAAAAAATGTACACATCATGTTTTCCTATATTAAAACGTTTTCCACCGGCACAGTTACTGAGCATGTATGATGGACAGTATACGAAAGAGAACAAGTACAATAACTGACTATTATTAAAAACATTGTTACCGTTATATTCAAAGCGACGACAACGGTTGACAATGAAGGCAATAACTGCGTTGTTACTCACAATACGGCAGTTTAAATGTACTTCCTATACATTATGTGTTCCTGAATTGTAAATAACTATAACCGTGATTCGATGATGGGCTTGTTCCAGTAACAAATTGGACGAGAGAGTAGGAAAACTTTGATGGACAGGAAGTTCTTCTAATCTGAATCACCTAGCAACAGTAAACATTGGTACATTAACGAGAACAGGCTGATATTGACCATGCCACGTGCCCATCATTATATGTAATACATAGAACTTCAAAGGGAATTTTAGAGCAAACTTATTTGTTTTAACAATTAAACGCTTACCATAAATGCTCAATTAACCTACATTTTAGCTAATAATATACTGAAAACCGATTTGTAGATGTGAACTCAATGGTATAGTAGTAAACATCTCAGTGTATACTGGAATTGTTCTAAAAATCTTAAAGTATAGAGTTATGTCGATTTATAAATTAAGTTACTGTGCAGATCCTGGAATCATTTTGTCGAAATACAACACGCATTCATATGTGATTTAACAGTGTTTGAAGTTGATCGATATTGATGTGACAGTTTAAAGTACTCGTAGTTAAACTAACTGCAGATAAAAAAACTTAATTATGTCATGGTTGCAAATTGATTAATTTCATAACACGAACGGTGAAACGAATGAATCGTTTAGTGTATCAAACACTAAGCAAGATTCGACTGTCTCTTCTCATATTCTTGCTTTGCATGCATCAAGCACCTGCTTCATTTGTATATTACCTTGTCCTTGCTCTACTAAGGGCATACTTTTAATGTATTTATAAAAAGCTTTGTAAAACACCATCATAATTCACACGACTCAGAAGAAATCTTGGAACAACCGATTCATTCTGTGAAGCGTGTAAGATCAACATTATGAAAATTTTCGTCAATCACTCGCACGAGTTGGCAATTCTCCACTTTTTCCCCCAACATCTGTTCAATTCGTACGTTTCAAACTTCAACAGAAGTGTTTGTTTTCAATGCACGAGCAGCAGATGATCGTAAGTTTGATGGCTTTCCTCCAAAAATATACGAAACACCGGGATTTAATTTTTGGCTCCTAGAAAATGTTGGAACTCTCTCTCTTGTGAAATTACTTCATCACGCGTTTAACCCACACTTGAATCCGGTAAAGTTGGCAATTTTCAAGGTTAACGATCGGAACACACGTGACTAAGTTTTCTCTTGTGGCACAAATGTTTACCAAGTGGTAAAGTCAATTTCTTCAGCAAAAAACATGACCAACTTAATGTTTAATTCTATACTGATAAAGGTATTCAATTGTACAACTTGTATTTGTGAAGCCTGTCATTCTAGCGTGGTACAAGAGCCTGCGTCATTTTAATTTTTTTTTGAGGTTTCGATAATTGTATTCTTCTTGCCACTGAACCAGTACACTTGATCAGTTTATTTTATTTGAAGTCGATGAATATAGTTCAATTAGAGTTCCCTTTTGAAGTTGTGGAATTGGAAAAATGATGCGTTATTATTCATTTTTAGGATATTATAAAATAAGAAATAATTGTGTTAACCTTACTAATCACATTGTCATTACTTTTCTAACAAAAACCCAGATCCAAAATTTGGTAAAAAATCACCGTATATGAATTCAATTTGAAGTTTAACATATCACTTTCATTTGAATGCTTGATGATTCAAGGTATTATTAAGTGAACGCTTAAAAAATCTTATTAATTTATAGCTTAAACTGAACAAACAAATTCATAAAATGAAAACTTCGAAAATAATCTACTTTCCTTATTTCAAATAGAACATTTTAAAAAGAATTATATTCAGGCAACCTTATCTCTATCACAGGAACAGAAATGTGGTTGTATGTAAAAATTAAGGTAGTTTGTCACATATTTAGTACACATGACCGTGCCTGAAACTTTTTTTAAACAAATATCGCATCAGGCGATGAAGTGAAGTCAAAGGTACATTTTGCATGAATCCTAATTTTACTAAGTTCCATCCATTGACTAGTTATGTATAGAGGTATTTTGAAATCCGACAAGTCGATGTATAAAATTGATACGCTTTAAAATTTGCATGTGAATTCCTCAAGTTAAGAGTAACATAATGGATCTATTAGGTTAGTCATTCATTCATACCGTGATTAACACGACTTCGTCATACGGACTCCCCGAGATGAGTAAGCCTTGGCTGAGTAACTCGGGGGTCCGACCCGTAGCTTTAAGTGCATCCGCCTGAAGCGGCGGCCGCACGGCACTAGGGGGGCTCATGTAGTCATGCCCCCTGTGCCGCGGCCGCTGCCTCAGCTGGATTTTGGTGGCGGTAAAGATTACATAACGACATGCCTAACCGAGTGATCGTTTGTTTTGTAAAGACGGACCACCCGACCTTGGCGACAGCGGAGGATGCGGCTCCAGCAGTGGCTCCGAAGGAGGATTTACACCGCCGGCCAATGTGATGCTCATTGATCACTCCCAGGGGACTCAGCGTCCGCCGCGACGACGTCGGAAAACTAGATCTCGCGAGCTGCCCGCCACACCAGCGCCTGCCGCGCAACCGCCGGCACCAGTGGTGGTTCTACACCAGAACACATTATTCGACACTGGCCCGCTTATTCGATTCAAAGAACTCAACATGACCGAACGAGACTTAGTGGGTTGTTTGTCTCACTATATACTCAGAAGTGATCAACTTGCCTTTATGGGTTTCCCGGTGGAAAGCACCACCGACCCTAGAAGAGCTGTCATCTTTAAGAGTGACTTTTCTAGACCTGTGAGAAAATTCGATGTCAACGCCAGAGAGTTTATCCCTGGGAAAAAGCATATCGGCAGCGATGGCTGGTCGCGAGAAGAAGACAGTGGGCGCGGTTCCGGTAGCTCCAGTCCTCGATCTGGCGATAGCGATCCCGACAGCGAAGAAGAACGCAACGCTCCCGGAATAAAGCGTAATTGTGCCAGGTGCTCTAAAATTTTTATATTGTCAACGAGCGGAGAATATCTCACTAGGGAGTCGTGTAATCACCACTGGGGCCGCCTGTATCATTCCTCGTGGGAATGTTGCAATGCACCAGCTCCGGCCGAGGGTTGCGTCCGCGCTCCCTTGCACGTGTGGTCCGGCACCTGTGCCGGTCTTAACGGTCCGCTCGACGGCTTTGTTCGCACTCGACGTAGCGGTTCGGCATACCGCCGTCGTCACATTTTCGCCATCGACTGCGAGATGTGCTTCACCGCTGCTGGACTTCAGGTGGCCCGCGTAGCAGTTGTAGGCTCCGACGGATGTCCAGTTTACGGAACGTACGTCACCCCCGAAAGTCCAGTGATCGACTACAATACCCGGTTTTCTGGAATCAAACCGGAGCATCTCGTCAAAGGCACAAAGACACTGCAACAAGTGCAAGAAGACTTATTAAGACTAATCGACGCCGATTCGATATTAGTAGGCCACGCCCTCGAAAACGACTTGAGAGCGCTGCGGTTGCTTCACGATCGCGTGGTCGACACGAGCGCAGTGTACCCTCACTTGCGCGGACCTCCGTTCCGAAGATCTCTGCGAGCGCTGGCGTCTCACGTGCTCGGTCAAAGTGTGCAAGTGGCGCGGCACTGTCCCCTCGAGGACGCGCGGACTTCTTTAGATTTAATGCTATTTCGTGTTCAGAAAGATTTCCGATAGTAATTCGAGTGTACAATGCAACCGGAAATGTTTCTGGACATTTTTTCAATTGTGATCTTAGAATTAGTATAAAAAAAGTTGTTCCTGATTAACGAGAAGTCGTGACTTTTTTTGTAAATATGTATTTTTTACAATGTACAAATTTAAAGAAATCTCAAAGTGTTGGTGTGACAGTGGCACTCCGCCGACTGAAGACATTACGGAGTGTTATGTGTGTCAGTGTGTAGCTGTGATTAACGTTGAATCGTGTAGATATTTTTTTAATTCGTCCCTCGATTTTGTACACGCGTTGTTTCTTTATCATTTAATTCTTTATTTATTATTTTGACTCACCTTATTTTTTCTCCACTTCTTTTTTAAAATTAAATATAGAGTTTTCTAATATCATATTTTTCTTCCATAAAATACTCTTTTTTTTTCAATTTCTATTCAATACAATTTTTATTTACTTTTAACTGAAACCAGAATAATTGTATTTTTTGGTGATCTTTATTTCTTTTCTCCGATTGTTGTATAAAAAATTGTCCAGAGGAAATACAAGGGAATCAAATTTTGATGTTCTGCATACATATTTATTTTGAATTACTGAACTATTAGTGAGGTGTTTATTTTGAACATGTAGTTTTACAGATTTTTTACCAACTTTTTTTTAAAATTTGAAGAACCTTTTGAATTAATTTAAACGTTGATAATATTTTTTTATTATTTCTTATTGTTTATACAGTATATTATTATTTTTATTTTGGTTCAATTCTTAATAATAAAAAGGTCAAAATAAACACCCATATGTTAATTTACTGCCTATGTCTGTTAATGCAAATTTGGCCTATTTTAATTTTTATCGAAAAGGATTTGATTTTTTATACAATTTGTGACGTAAATAGAATATTGTCAGACTTAAACAATTTTATTTTAATATCTTACTTTTTTTTCTCATAATTTAACCTTTTACACGAACTATTTTAATTTGAGTAAATCACCTATAAAAATAGCCTTTTTTCCATTAACAGATCATATTAACACTAGTTTTATAAAGAAAACTTTGCTTTATTATTTTGACTCGTGAAGTTTGGTTAAAATATAAATAATATGCATTTAAATTGACCATTTTAAAACTAATAGTTATATTCCTAAGTATGTTATGTTAAGTTTTTCTTTATAAAACTAGTGTATTTGATATTCAAGCGGTTAAGTTGACCACCTCCAAACATTTAAAAAATTATCAATTTTATTTCTGCTGTTTGTAAAATTTCTAAATCGTTTTTTTTTTTATTATTGAACGACACGTAAAATTTATCTAACAATGATTTTTCATAATTTTAGATTTGGTCAATTTAATCGCTAAACACGGTATGTATAATGTATTGTATCTTATTGACTTCAGTTCCATTTGTAAAAATAATATTTTTTTGCTGAAAAAAATATGCCATAAAAACACGACAAAAATTAAATATTTAAAATAATATTTTGACTATTTTTAACCCTACAACATCAACCTCCTTGTATTTTTTTACAGAAATTATCCCAGATAATGAAGTAATATTGACGATTTCATTTACACATTAAGCTATAACGATACATATATTTTTTTGTAAAAAAAAATACGTATGAGATTTTTCTATTGTATATCAAATACAAATTATTAAATAATTCAAACCGAGTTTCTCGAATCTAAACTATTTTTAATAAATATTGTTTTTTAATTTTATTCCGTGGCCATTGATAAAAAAACGTGTACAAATGCACTTCAATGTAATGAATGTTTTTTTAAACCGAATTCACAAGCGTCTAATAAAGATAAAGGGGGTTTGGAAACCTACACAAACTGAGACAAACACGTAATTCTAGTAATATATGAAAGATATCTAGTTTTTAAGCAAATAAAATACACATTTCATATGAGTTATTTTATATAAGTGTAAATAAATAAATAAAATACAAGGCTAACCTTAATATAATGGTCAAAATACGGATTCGAGTTTGCGAACCATTATAAAACTCCTCAAACGTTTTCAACCACATGGGTTGTTTTTTTAAGGAGATACTCGCACAAATACCGTAGATCCAACGCGTCCAGAATCGAAAGGTGTGGAGAAGGTAGATGGAGATTTATGTTCTGTAGACGGCTGAGATGATCAACATGATGATGCTTGCAGAAATGGCGTGCAATGAACACTCAAAATAAGTTCATTAAAAAAATCTATTATAAGAATATGATACCCAATTTCATTATTATAATTGTAAAGCTCCGTTTATTATAAAATAGTTTCGTTGTACGAATAGTTGAAATTATAAATTGCAGTTCATAAAAAATTTAGTATAAGAATATGATACCCAATTTCATTACTATAATTGTAAAGCTATTATAAAATAGTTTAGTTGTACGAGTGGTTGAAATTATAAATTGCAGTTCATAAATCCCATTCAATAAATTCAGACGAGTTAAGGTATAAATTTAAGTTTACTGCAAGTACTCCTTATGTTAAGACTAGTACATGTTTTACTTACGGTAAGATTGGTACATTATTAAGCGTTAAGTATAATTTTTCTTACGTGCATTAAGATTAGTACTTTCTTTAGCATTTAGTACTTATTATTTTACGTTAAGACTAGTACATTCTTTAGCATTCAGTATTTCTTACTTACGTTAAGATGAGTAATTTCTTAGCATTAACTTCTTCCTTAGGTTAAGATAAATAAAATTCTTAGATTTAAATACTTCGTTCGTATATTAAGATGAGTGGATTCTTAAGCATTTAGTACTTTTTACTTACGTTAAAATAAGTATATTCTTTAGATTTAAGTACTTCTTACTTACGTTAAAATAAGTGCATTATTTAGTATTAAGTACTTTTTATTTGCGTTAAGAACATAAACGAGAATACGAAAGAAACGAATATCTGTGATGATAAAAGTCTGAATAAAAATAATAAATATATAAATACAATCACGTCATTTGTATGTCTAGGAAGGCAGACAAGACAACGTAAATAGAAAAAAAAAAATTTTTCAATGAAAATTGTGTAAAAGATTTTAGCAGACATTACAGATTGTCAAAAACGGGTTGTCGGGCAGATTTCTATCTTCATAAGTACATACGAGAATAACAATAAAAATAATTATATATTTGTAAAATTAAGCCATAAAACAATGTAAGTATGAAATATTTTCCTTAAATAGGAAAAGGGAGTTAATGCACTTGAAGAAAATTGTGAGAATTAACGAAATAAACGATTACTGCGATGCACCAAAATGTAAGTATTAACGTAAATGAGTAAGGAAATCATAGAGGCCAACTCGGTTTTAATGCTCTTGTTGCAATGGACGGTATTATGCAAAAATAAATTAAACCTTAAATTATTACTTAAGTATAACATTAATTGGTAATTGGGCAGGTACAGAGGCGGGAGAAGAGTGGGGCAACTTGGGCACTGGCCTCAGGCGATATATCTGAAGTGCGTCAAAATCGGCCCAATATTGATATTTCACTGCGTATATTTATTATAACTTAAGTGAAAGAAGTTTTAGTAAATCAAAAATAATCAGATCTAAGAAAGGTTGTTAGATGTGGCTCTTCTCTCTATATGACATTTCGATCAAAATCATAGATAAAATTATTGATGATTTCGTCACCCCGAAAGTTCAAGAAATTAAGATTTGAATGTTTGATATTTAAATTTTCTTCCGTTGATTTATATTGAGGGACCAAATGACCGCATGCCTCTAATTTTCACTTTATTGAAAATTGGGGTCTTGTGTTTTTTAGAAAGTAAAATAAATTCAAATATTAAAATTTTACCCGTTTCCGCGGAATGTCATCTTGTGAGAGTGCGTTTTCGAATGCGTGCTTCAGGCACCATAACACCTCGTCCTGGCACTGGACACGTATACATATGCGAAAAAATAAATTAACCCATATGTCATAAATGTTACTAAGTTTATTTGAAATATCTAATGAAAATGTTGTCATTCATAAATTGATCTATTATATAAAATGTACCTTATAACAAAAATAATAAAAGTCAGTAGTGAGTTGAAAACATTAAGGATCACAAAATCACATGTTACCAACACAATACGGGCCGTCCACAGGCGCACAGCCCGCACAGCGCAAGAAAAATACAAGCTCAAAAGGCAAATAATTGAAAACAAAATATAAAAGACGGAATCAGGCAGGGGCAACTGCACAAATCTCCTTCAGCACGGGGAAAAATAGATTACAAAGAACTACAATAATCAATTAAAAAGCAGTTCAAAAAAATTCTTCGAAAGACTAAATGATACGTATATAAATATTCAGCGTTTATATAAATATTCAGCGTTTGTATTTATTGTCCGAATTCTGGCTTTAAAAGTACATCATGTAAACCGGTACACGTAATTCATATTACAAAACAGATCGATATTGAGTTTAATATATGTTTCAAATATAAATATAATTTAAATAAACCATGCTTCATTAAAAATAATATTGGATCGAATAATTTGGCAATATGTTATTCAGTTTGAAGAAACAAAAATCAAAACCTACCATTTATTTATATTCCTTTTATTTAACAATAAATTACTTTGGTATTCCACGAATTACATTGGTCCTCCTACACGTGTTTCTACCTTCTATTCCGAGGCCCATTTCAGGAGGAATTATATATTTTTAAAGTTTACCCGAATTGGCAAATGTTCATAAGTTAATACTATATATTTTGATGCAACACTCATTATAAGCAATAAGAAATTGTTTGACAAAGAGCTTAGTAAATAAGTTCGAAACTCTAGCCGCGATAGTAACATCATATTCGCGGAATTTACAAAGTAAATTGATATGAATTAATAGTAATATAAATATGTTTTTTGGGGTTGTAGTCGTATTGAGTTGGCTTAAACGATGACCTACGTTTCGAACGCGTTGCAGCCTTTATCCTCAGGGCGATGTCAAAAAACTACCGAAAATCTTCGACTATATGTTATCTAGCGTTTTTTATTAACAATCGGGCATCTTGAGTCAACTCCTGACGTAAATCAAAATGATTTTAGTTTCAGACCTCATTAAGCCTGAATTTACGATTGTGTTACTGTATCACATTGATTTACACATACCTCTACAAGTATCTAACAACGCTCTTGGAGTCTAGCTTGGACTCACATTCTCCGTAATTTGAGAAAAACTAACGGTGGCGTGATGCATATGTTATCCCGCCGCCTCCTCACAACTCATCGAAGATCTTCAAAAATGTTTTGGTCACGGATTCGCGTTATGCTCTAGTAGAAATATCATTTTGGCTTTTTCAGTTCACCGCTCATAATGTTTTACGTCGTCTTTTACTGTCCATGCTGTTCGAGTCTGGAACCAGCCGCCTGCTAATATAAGTCTCGCACCGTCGTTGAAGTATTCCAAAAAGCAAATTAAAAAACATAACGTCGTCTTTCTGTGACATTAGGTGTTCTTCCTGATTTTCCATCATCCGTTTTCCAATTTCCCTTTCCTTCTCCTGGACACAAGTGACCATGTTAAATTTGTATTTGTGTTTTTTTATTTTTGATGTTTTTATTGTTGCATAGTTTTTTTCTCTACATCAATAATGTAAATCCCCACCTTTCACTTCAAACTTTGTAAAACAATTGTGTGCTCGGTCGGAAGAGATTGCAATAAATCCGCCATATAGTACACTATGCAAAAAGTTTATTTTTCTTTGATTGAATTAAACATTATACTGCTTTGATATTTTTTGCACATAAAGTATTGAGATATGTTCGTTCGATTCGTCCAACTTGCCATAAAATGTTTCTGCGTTCTCTTCTCATTAATTTTTATATTACTGCTTATTAATTTCCATTTCTCGTGTTGTGGTTTTATTTTGATAAAATTTGGAACTTTCAGTTTTCCTCTTTTTTCGCTGACAGTTAATCTGAAGGTGGTATTTCCGGGTTTACTCTTTTATTTTCTGCAGTTTATTAATTTTATAGTACTTACGAATTTTTCTTTCTTAATATACATGTACAAGGGTGTGGGCTGAAAAACGTCTGATATCCTCGAGGCCAGGCTGATAGATAGTTAAAACCATAATACCTCAACTTTCTTTATAAATTACTTGTAATGTTGTTAAAGTTCTTACAAAAACTAATATTTCAAGATTTACATTTTTACGATTATTTCAATTTCGAAAAATCTAAAAGGGGGGCTTAAACTGAGATGAACCAGTTGGCACTTTGTGCTACAATATGTTAGTATGTACGAGTATATATTTTAGCACCCAGTCTGAATAACGCCTCTATTTATTACATGTTTTCAATGCCCCAGATACTGGCCTGTCTATGTATATTGTAATAATTTAATAATATATTATTAAACAAGTAGTTATATGTTGCGAAAATTGTGATCAATTACGATTATTAGAAATCAAATGGCATTGAAATTAGTGTCCTTAACCATTATGTTAAATATTATATATAACATGGAACGTTATGGTTATTGACACACATACTCACCACACCGTTTTCTTGTTGGGGTAGACATAAAGGGCAAACTGCAAGATTTTTTTTCGTTCATTCGTATGGAACCGATAGTTATCTATGGTTCATCATATATGTAGATATTTTGAGCGTAGCTGAAATATTATATTGATTTCAGCTCTAGTAATTGAGCCTTCGGGTTAAGAACCACTTGATTAGGCACGTAATTCAAGTTCGCTATCTTACTTGATGGCAATACTACTACAGGTAAACAGGTAACAATACTCGGACATGCTTACCGCGTGCAAATATTATATCTAGACGAACTATTTAACAATATTGGCACCTTATTTTTTATTTTGGGTATAATCAGGAATCAAATCTACAACCCTCGGGTGAAACACCAGCCTTTTACCAATTAGGTTACATAAACTGTTTAAGGAAGATACGATGATATAAGGGTCATCCGTTGTCATCGTACAGGGTTAATCGATTTAACCTTGATTTAAGCTTTTGCCTCAAGCCGTCAATATACTGAAAGGAGCCGAATAAACGCTGTAGAAATACGTACAATTAATTAGAAGAGCACATGGGGGAACAATGTATGAAAGAATACTGAATGAAATGATTAGGGATGAATGTAAATTTAAGGTTGATGTGTTAAGTTAAATGAAGAACCACACCCTGAGATAGTGTGGACACATGGAATGAATTAATGAAAAAATACTAACAAAACAAATATACAGGGAAAGTTTGCTATAGAAGACCAAGATATGTATGGTTGCATCAAGTGAATGATATTTTGAAAGAAGGAAAAGTGAAAAGAAAGATAAATCGCAAGAGCTCTATGAGAAGGTGCATGGATGTAGAAGATACGATATTTGTGTGTCGAGATAGGAAAGTCTGACACTCTCTTCTTTCTGTCTACCCCAGTAGGGAAATTGTGTGATAATTTATATATGTACAAGGCAACTATTCGGCCATAAATGTCTGCTTCTTGAGGTTTTCGTTTCGTTTCGTTTTCGTTTCGTTTTTAATAAACGCAAAATAAAAATAAAGGCATGTCAAAGAGGCGTAAAAATTAAACAGTTGTGCTCTCCATAAAACTTAAAAGGAAACTAAAACACCGATTCATTTTTAAACGGAGTACTTTACCATTACCTGATAGCAAACACAATCTGTTACCTGTTTCGAGGAATTTTGCCCGAAAGTAAAATATGGAATGTTCCATTATTTCCGAGAAATTCCATTTATTTTTATTACTGCTGCTTCCAAATCTTCTTCTTTGTCTAGTCAGAATAAAAATAAGAATTTCAATAATTGAAGAGTTAAACTCATAAACCACTCAAGAGCCAAAAAGTACGTAAAGAGTTATAAGAAAAAAAACTGTGCGTATTTGAGTAAATTGCTTTTGGATATGTGCCCAGTGATATCTTTGGTTGTAAAACAGAATCACTTTAAGTTTGAATTCACATATATGCCATTTATGGGTATATCGTCGCTTGTTGATACTGTTTTTCATAAAAAAATCAAAATATGGTTGTTATGTGCTTTATGAGTTTAACTCTTCAATTTTCTGTTATCAAGTTGTCTATGAATATATAAAATCCCAAAAAGCATGAGTGGGTAAATACTTTCGAGCGGTAGTGTACATTCAGCACGTTTAGAATGAAGTTAGCGAGAAAAATTTTGTTCTGGCGACATCGATCCGAGAAATATACTTTCCGGATAAGCCAATACTTCAAAATAAAAATCGAATTACTATTGAATTCTATACATTTTTTATCAATTCATCCTGTCGAGAGAGCGTTATTTTTGTTATTCTTCTCAACATTTGTGATGCGTGTATGTCGAAGAAAGTGGCTGGGAAAGAAACATTGTTTTCTAAAAAGAATCTGTTAATCGAATCTTTGGTTTTACAATTAGTCATTTAATTCACTGACCATCGTCGTACGTGTCGGTAATGTTACCGTTCGGTGAGGGGTAACAATACCGTTGCAGACGAACTCGAACTACACCTAAAGCTTTTTTTTTGTGTTCTATCAAGAATTGAAGCCGATACTGTCGGTTGGTTGACAACTCTCTTATCAACCATGCCACGGACGTCGTCACATAGGAATAACTTTAAAAATGAAACAACAAAAAAAAAACGTGGAAAATATTTTTCATTTCTCTAAACGTGTAGTCCAGGCTATGAACCTCACATACTTAGTATACATCCATGAATTCTTCCGTTTATCACTTGAGACGTCCCATACTACCGTGAAAAGTGTGTAATGGTTGCTAGACATGATCCAAAAATCACATGCATTTTTTCAAACAATATGCATAGTTTGTGTGCATTATGTATTTATTTAATTCATTGTTGATACCGACCTCAAAATACTGTGCTACTTTTGTATATAATCAACCGATAAAATTTAAGGTAAAAAATATAAACATATAAAATTATGAACGTAAAAAAATTAAGGTAAAAAATATAAAGTTAAAAAATGTAAACATATAAAAAATATAACATTTAAGGTAAAAAATATAAACACAAAAAAATAGAAACTACAAATTTAAGGTAAAAAATAAAAAATATGAGCATTTAGCATAATGTCGATCTGTAATAAGAAAAAAAATGACATTGCTAACCGTTCTTCTTTGTTTTAAATTTAATGGTGCCGACCTTTGTGTCCTATCTGGTAAAATGTGTCTTCTACCGTGTGGTTTCAAGTTAAATTTCGGATGTTACTAAAAAAACGACCCCAATCTGATTAAGTTTGTTGACTAGGTTATTTTTTTCTTTCTGTGTGCGGCAGTGAATTGTGAGTCACGTGCCTAAGAAAGTTTTAAACCCGAAACTTCGATTAACGAAATAAGTATTAAATCACTTATTCTAAGGACCATCATACGAACGAATTAGATGGAATGAATTAAACAATCAGTTATCCGCTAACACCAGTGAAAATTTGCCGAAATGATGGTAAATAATAACATGTGTAAATTGCAATAATGAGGCGCATCGCATATGGACTGCTCGTTAAGAACGAGGCCATTTTTCAGTCATTTACCCAACTTGCACAGTGCAATCTTGATCCGAATATGAATCATTCTTGTCGAAAATGAGTAATACAAAGATTGCATATAGTATATCACATACGTCTACAAAATAATAATCTTACAAATATCTCTCACATAATTACAAATGCAGGCGAAAAAAAAAAAGATATATTTTTCTATACAAATCTTTTGACATTAATTCTTTAGCGATCACATTGACTTAGGCAACCTCCGTAACCAAGTTGGTACGATATTCCTATTCCACTCGGTATCTACATTCGATTTACGAAGGTCCGTTAAATTAGAGTTCAAGTTTATTTAATAGATTGTAAGGTGATGGTTTTGTTATGTCGCACGACAACAAACCATGAACTATGTGCCTACTTTAAAACTCGATGTCGAAATTCTTCTTCTTCAAAATAACCACATCATCAATACGAATTGGTGATGTTGAAGATTGCTATATTAATAAATCATACAAACATCTATATCATCACGCTGTTTCCCTGTTTGGATGGACAGAAAGGATACAGCGGGGAATTTTCCAAGTCGATACACATATTTCGTCACTTTCATATCCATACACCTCATGCTTCTCTTGGTCTTCCTCTACTATGCCTTTCACTCACATTTGCATTGTATATTTGTTTTGTAAGTCTTTCTTCATTCATTTGTTCCACGCTCCCAAACCATCTCAGGGCGCTCTTCATCTTACTCAACACAACGACCATAAGTTTATATCCATCTCTAATCCCTTCATACGTTATTAACTCATATATTCTCAGTGCACGCATTTTTACAGCAATTATTCGGCTCCTTTCAGTATATTTCCACGTCCATGCTTCACTCTCATACGCCAAAGTTATAATTGAAACTTAAATAAACCATATCATCACATACCATGCCTAGTAAAGTTATTGTCTATAATCCATAAAATATATGGCTCTACGGTTCGCCTATTCATTAAAATTTTGTAAATTATAAATGTTTCTATTAATCATTCTTCTCAAGAAGCTTTTTAAGGCTTCTATGCCGTTAGCCTTCCGGCAATCTTGTAATATCGCGCCAAAAGGTAACAATTGACGAACCTCCTATGGACGAACTCTTAACTAGACCGGAACACCTTTTTTAAGGTAAATTTGGGAATTGAGCTCTTCACCCCCGGGGAAAGTCAAGCATCTGACCAATAACGTCAAAGGGGTTACCCACAAACATTTATATGAATCTTTTTCACTCTTATATTTGATTATATTATCTTTAAATTAAGGGGATGAAAATATGTCCTGATAGAGATCGGGTTATCAATGGAATATTATTCGTTTGATGAAAGTCAAAATGTTGATGAAAGGGTTACATAATAAGTTGATACATGGGGAAGTTATGATAGATAGAAAACTGCTTTAGGCAATTGTGAGTTGTGCACGATGGATGGACGGTGTCACCACTCGCTCTTTTATGACTACAATGGGAATCGAACACGAAATCCCTGCGTGGAAAACGTTTCTAGCGCCGTTTCTACCGTGGGTGCTCTGCTGGGAGAAGGGAGAGAGAGAGACGATTTCTATTAGTGTTTTTCCAATTTTAATTTGCGTGTTTACTGCGCAATTTATCTTTTATGTCAGTGATTTCAGGAGTACCTATTCCACTGTTCTATTGTATCATATGTGTGATTGTGTTGTTTATCAGTGTATGTATACTTATATTAAGTATATTTTCATGAACTTTTATTTTTAATGGGACCCCGTTTTTTTATCGCATTTCGACCGCAGTTGTGCATGACGAATATCTCCAAAGGATTCTTTCTACATATTTCCCGACGGTTTTGCCCACAGGAACACACAAGACAATGATTCCGGAAAGGATTTTTTGTATTGTATTATTGGCGCTTATGTTCTATATTCTCTGGGATTCCCATTAATCCCCTTCCTTTATCCCCAGAGAGTTAAAATGTGGATAAGATTATTTTTGCGTATGTACGTCCACATCGTGCATTGTGAAAGTCGTTCGATATTTTCGTTTATTGCCTCCTAAGAGGTATAATGTGGGTTGGATTTTTCCATATGTATGTCCACATGGTGCATTGTGGAAGTCCGTTCGTTTATTTTGATTTATTGCCTTCAAAGAGGTAAAATGTGGGTTATCATTTTGGTATATGATATATACGTTCACATAGTGCATTGTGTAAGTGACTCTTCCTTATGGGGCTCATTGCGATGAGTGATATTGCAGTTGCATTATTAAAACCCATAATCTTTTATTGGTACCATGTGGAATCAAGCACGATATCTATACCTCCGGGTAGAAGACAAGACGTACTTCGAACTAATTGAAATTTAAAACGTCTTGCCATTTTAAATTCAACTAAACATATCACATCTCTGGAGAAAATCTGCGATCTTTGACTCTAAGATATGAATAATCAATTATCATTTTCAAATATGTTTGATACTTTGATAAATATATCATACAATCGCGAACTTCGTTCTATCGTCTGGGGACATTTTGTAGTATCGACCATGACATTTACAGCACTGTGACCTGACGACATTTTATAATTAATTTGCTTATACACAAATTGAGAATATAATAAAATAATCAAGGGATTGCAAAAAATAGCCCTGATTTGTTTGGGTCACGAAACTAAATATGACGGAAGACGTAAATTCTATCGATAAAAAAAAGTAAATCCAGTTTTTTATAAGAATGCCATACCGATTCTATGAGATGGCAAAAGTTAAGTATTAATTTTTTTACATCCAAAGTTCGAGAGTAATATGTTGTGACCTCTTTTGTTGAACTCAATTTCCAAACCTAAAGATATTTTTAGATTAGGACGAGTATGAAAACTATTTAAAAAATCATAGGATTAAAGGATGAATTAAAGGAGTCATTTTAATGCAGTGAAAATGCGTGCACTGAGAAGAATATGTAGGTGTTGATATATGACAGAATAATAAATGTAACTATTAACCTTTTTACGGCGATGGCTCGAGTATATTTCGTGTGTCCCACGGGCGGCGGTGTTTTAAGTCAATAAATTTATATTGTATCTACATAAAAATATGACTCACCACTATGCCGAATCTGAGTACTGTCGAACTGTGCGCCGATGCATTTTTTAGCTGACACTATACACACGTAATATTAGAAAATATTCTTATAACACTATTATACAAATAAAAGTATGTTTTTGGATTTTGACGAAAAGATTTATAACGATAAGTACACTGCAATAATAATATTTCTACTGTGGAAAGTGTTTGCTGGCGTGAAATGGTCCAAAACATGTTACACACAGACTCACATAGCACTCACCACACATATATCTAGATCTTTTCCTTAATTTATGTTTATGAGCGCATTCATAGCATCGACGAGAAGGTTCCGCACAGTTTTCAGTTCCTGGAATTTCTTTAGGACTGTGTGCGGCTATTATTGAACCCGATAAACCAAGATGTAGTGGATTGCTAGTGGACGGAGATGAATGGGACAATTTTGATGCTAGTTTATATTTTTCAAATATTTGTCTCATAACTGCTAAATGAAATTCCGCTAAACCTATTGTTTTTCCGGTTGTATGCTTGTAAACAAAATATGAATTTAGCATGTATAGATCAACAAAATGAAAAGCCAGCTTTCTATACCATTTTAAAGTTTTTCGAAGGCAATTTAAACTACTAAGCATCATATCGGTTTTGTCCACACTACCCATATTTTTATTGTAATCCACAATGCACTCAGGTTTTTTTACCTGTTCGCCAGTTTTATAATGGGTGGTTAATGGGTTTCTCAGTGGTTAATGGGTCTCTTGTTTGCTTTTTTTTTCTTGTTTTCTTTCTTTTCTCTCTTTTCGCTGGTGGTGAATCGAGGATTGTGCATACGTGTTTGTGCGTCATTTCCTCATTAATTCTTTTAAAACTGCTTATCTATTTCAATGTATTACTGCCTAACTATTTCAATGTTGTCTCAACTATCTTACTTCCCATTTGTCATTATGTAAAATTTGGACTCCTTTGAGGCTTTTCTCTTCTTTTTTTTCCTCGTTCTTGCTGACAGTTAACCTGAGGTGGTATATGTGGGTTTACTTTCTATTTTGTTTTCTGCCATACGTTTTTGTTTTTGTTTTTTTTTTTTTTTCTTTTTTATTATATTTGTTCTTTAATCTAGATATGCGGGGGTGTGGGATGGAAGCCCCCTGATGCCCTTGCGGTCGGGCTCGCCCTACATTGGTGGGGTATATCTCGGCCGTGGGAATGTTTGTGGGATGAGCCCGGACCTTTTGGTGTACTCTCTCTTGAATGTGTTTTTTTCTGTTTTTCTTTTTTTGTCATCTACTATATTTATTTTCTGTGTTTATTTTTTTGTATATATTCCTGTTTCTACGTGTCTAAGGGTGTGGGCTGAAAAACATCTGGTGTCCCCGTGGCTGGGTTCGCCCTATATTGGTGGGGTGTATTTTGGCCGAGGGGATGCTATTAGATGAGCCCAGACCTTTTGATAGCTTCTGCGTCTGATGTATTGTCTGCAATTTATGTGTTTTTAGAAATGTTATTCAGGTGTGATCTTGTACATACTATGTTGCTGTCAATAAACCTAATATTTATTATTTATTTATTTATTTATTTATAATTTAATTTCTCTGTTGAAATAAATCTGTCACTATGAATTGTTGTCAGCATATGAATTTCTCTCTTATCGTGCCATTTTATAGCCAACAAGGGTCCACAATGTTGAGAATCAATGTCTCCTTTCTTGGTTTTTTTGAAGTTGTTCATACCTTTACGAGATTTTCGAACGGTTCCACATGCATTTGTTTTATTGTCATGTAAAAACTTAAATAATTGTGGGCTTGTGTACCAGTTATCACACCACAAGTTGTGTCATTTTCCAAGATAGTCATTGAGAAGCGTTTTGATAACTGCACCCGATATACCCAACGATTTATCATAAATTATTTCTGTTCCATCACCGCAATACACAATTAGATCTAACACACAACCGGTTTCAACATCACATAAAACAAATAATTTAATGCCGAATCTGTGACGTTTGGAAGGGATGTATTGTTTTATCATAAGACGACCTTTTAAAACAACTATGCTCTCATCGATACACAAGTTTTTGTGAGGCAGCATGACACTTGTAAAAACTTTGCGAGTATGATCAAGCAATAATCTTATTTTACGCAATTTGTCACCACTATTTGTTATATTGTTATTAGAAAAATGTAACATATTTAAAATCAGTTCATACCGGTCCCTTGACATAGTCTTGCCAAAAATTGGGCTATTTAAAAGTGGGTCTGTGGACCAATGTTCCCGTATGGTTAAATGCTTATTTCGTGTCATCAACATTGTGACACCAAAGAATACATATAATTCTGGTACATTTGTATCCACCCAGCGTTGAATTCGTGATTTAGCGGAATATTCCTTACTCAATTTTTTTAAATTATAAAATTGGTTAGTCTGTTGTATCACATTTTCAATTATATTTTTATTTAAAAAATATTCGAAAATATCGAGTTCGGATGATTCTGGTGTAAGTTGGCACGAGGGCAAGATGCCAGATGAAAATTCATCAAACTCGTGGATTATTGGCGCAAATGGACCTCGGCTCCATGAAGAAAATACATTTTCTAATAGTTCGTTTGGTTCCACATTGCCGCTGGTTGTTGCTCCAATATCTGGAATAATTGTATCATCCATTCTCTGCTCTTCTTCTAATGAATCAACATCGTCTTCTTCATCGGTTAATTCAAAATCTGAATCAAGTTCTACTACCGTGATATCTTCAATTTCCTCTCCAGTCAAGTTCCTTTTAGCCATATTGATAATATAAGCGGTGTTGAATTTTTAAAGTTGTTTTAAAAATTTTATGAATTTTTCAATGGCGTATAACACACGTAACATAAAAAATAACGACGATTTGAAAAGTTGTAAAAGTAAGTGAATGTTAAAATCTCTTAAAAAACAGTTTGTGTAATGGTATCCAAATCAAAGCTATAAATAAAGTGCGACAATATAAGAAGCAATAATCGAAGAAAACAATAATCCATAAACAATGAAAATGGCAATTAATTCAATACGCAATACGCGTACTTACAAAAAAAATATCGACGCATAATACTTCATATTGATCGGGAGCAATCGTCATTAAAAACATGACCTTCGGATCGCCCGAACGCGTGGCGTGATTATTCAAAATGCTTTAAATATCGACGGCCTGCAAGGGGTCTGTTTAAATCCTTCTTATGGATCAAGTACTTGAAGTTTTGATGATTTTAAAAGAGATGTCACTAGAGGACACGTTTTGTCTTATATTCAGGTTAAAAATTTTAAAGAAGATTTAATTTTGACCGAGATATCCACACGCAAAGTTAGTGGCCACTTAAATGGCCGCTCGCCAGGACGGCACGTATTATGTATGGGCCATTTAAGTGGTCCGTAGCCGTGAAAGAGTTAAGATTGAATGTGAGATAAACACTGATTTAAGCAGGATGAAAAAGGCACTTTTAGGTGGTTTAGACATGTTGAACAAATGTGTAACGTAAAATTGACCGTAATGTAACGTAAAGTTGTGGTTGAAGGTGATCGAAAAAAATATCGTAGGAAACGTGAAAGCAATTTTGAAAAAAGGAAAGGTAAGGCGTAAGAGAAACAGAAGGAACTGTATTAGAAGCTATGGATCGAACTGTATTTGAATGTATGGATGGAAAGGAAGCGACGCAAGTACGTCATGATAGAAAAGTTTGGCCCTCTGTCCTCTCTCTACCTACTTCTACCGGTTTGAACTATGGTTTTCTAATCAAATTGCGATTTCTACTATAGTTCGGAAATTCTAGAATGAGTCCTGTGACAGCTCACAAATTTGCCCCAATACAACCTTGTAACGATGTTCAGTAATTTTATCGACTTTAATATAAGCCTCAATTCTAATAAATAGCAAGTTATTTAGGTAAATACATTACATAAGGTTGTATTGGGGCAAATTTGTGAGCTGTCACAGGACTCATCCTGGAATTTCCGAACTATAGTAACATACACAAATACATACCACCATCACGCCGTCTCGCTGAGGCACATGACCGCGTCACTCCAAGAGGTCAATTTTCTATGTATTATATAATTTTGAACATGTTTTATTAGTTTAAGCAAACTAAATCTAAAGAGAAGCTCTGTTGACTACAGGTTAAAAAAATACAACTACTCGTATATTGTGAAAAAGTTACTTGAGGTTTTGAAACTCGACGAGTATTGATGTCCTGTAACAATTGTAAATAAGAAAGATAAAATTGAATTGTTATGTACGTGTACTCTCCGGTTGTCCGCCTTTCCATTAAAACGATGTAAACTGTTAATGTATTGTGGGTTATAAAAAAAATCTAGAAAATAGTATTATGAATCTAGATATTTTATATAAATGCCTTTGAATGTTTGGCATTATTCTATATATTAAAGTTTTTTTTTAAATTTCAAAACCTCAATTTCTCAGTAAAAATTGGGCGCACTAAAATTGCCACGTAATTAAGTATAAAATATGGTTAGTGATGTATTATGATATGAGTCCGAATCAACATTTAAAATTTCTGAAGTTGGAGCCAAACATTTGAAATTTCTCGAGTCCAAGTTGAAGTTGAAGTCGAAAATGTTTTGCCGACTCCACAACATTGACAACACATATGTCGACTCTTCAAACTATGGTTGGTTATGTTTTCTACATATTCGCCAATGTTTATTACCAAAATGTGATACTTTCGTTTTTGCAAATTCAGTGTTATAGTTTCTTCTTAATTTGGCACGACTACATTACCAAAATGTTCTGGCTGCTTGAACTAGTCTTACGCACATTCGCATGGTGATCGCGCCATTACATAATCGTGTAACATCAAATAAAATAATTCAGCTTCTTCACGAGCAATACCCGCGTGTAAGAAATAGAAAGTTATACAAGAGCTCTCGAATTGAATGTGTTACGATCTCACGTATTGTTACGACACATGCTTGTGTACTTTCTTGGCTGAAAAGGCTGTTAACAAGTGACAATAAGAAAACGCAGCTAAGACTGCTCACTGTTTTAAGATACAATACCAGAGACCAAACTGAACGCGTAGTCATTAGACACTTATTTACTTACATATGTTTTAGTATTTTATATTAAACATCAGTGACTATTGATGACCTCCGTAGCCTAGTTGGTAAGACACTCGACTTCCACCCGGGGTTACAGTATTACACTTTCATTATATACAGTATTATACTTTCGTTGTTCATAGTATTTCACTTTCGTTGTGTATAGTATAATATCATACATTTGTTGTTTAGAGTATTACATTTTTTATGTATACAATATGAACAAAACTTGGAATACCACATGCACAAAGAAATTATCACTACTTATTAAATGCAATGAAACTCTTGAAGCTGTGTGACAGAAGAAAAACAGCCGATATAGTATTGCTATACAAAATCATTCACTCAGTAATCGATGCACCTCACTTACTCGCAAGCATTTCATTTCGTATTCCCACTAGATCCACAAGACATCTCAATCCCTTTTATACCGAAAATTGCTATACTAATTATAAAATTAACTTGTCTATGATTCGTATGCAAAGACTTGGAAATGAGTTTTGCAACAATTTAGATATTTTTAATATACGTTAAGTATATAGTATTCGCCAAAATATCACAACAATATTTAGAAATAGCTACTAACTGTGTGCTCTCCTTTATGAATATAAATAACCTAGTATAAACGAAACATTAAGGACAATACTTTGCTTCTGGAGTTGAGTAACCCTGCATCAACATGTGAAAGGTTTCGATTCTGCAAAGCAACTTGCATCTCGTTCTACAAGTAAGCCCATGTGTTTTCCATATCTCAAGATCTATTCATAAAATTCCCAAAAAATCCAATTATTGTTCTATGTAAGCGTTGTTTCACTAAAAACAAACTAAGTTCTTAACCACTATAAAATAAGTTTTCGACAATTACGTAAATCTGCTTGGTGAAGTTTGATAATATTTTGTGGTATACATACATTTATTAAACTTAAATATATATGTTAATATTAAATCATTTTAAACAATGACTGTGATATATTATTACTACTGCTTTTGTATCTCCATGTTAGTTTAAGATAAAGTTTTGTATTTTTTGTCAATAATTTTAAGTACTTGTATAACTTGTCATATATTAATTTGCATATAAAAGACACTGTTGTGTCGTTAATAAAATAAAAATATATAACTGGCGGGCTTATTGCCATTGCTATATGTCAATCTCTTGTAACCAACCAAAAAGGTGCTGCAAAGCAAGCCTGAATTGAAAATCACATGCCCTTTTTATACAATCTGTACAAACGGGAATCGAATCTGCAACTCCCGTTTGGAAGACACGCGATATATCAATCAGACCACGGAGGTAGTATCAATCTAGATAGAAAAAGTTTCCACCCACGAATCTAAACGTTTCAGGTTAATTTACTAAACAAAACGTTTCAGGTCTCGCTTGTAAAATGCGTATTTCATGAAAAAAAATCATTTAATATCTTAACGCCTGAACTTACCTTTGGATGAAAACAATTATTTATTTTTTGCAATTTGTTTAGCCAAACATTGTTTATCCCACTTTATATAACGGTATAATCCTACCAGTTTCAAGGTTTTCGTCTCATCATCAGGGGATCACAAACCAGACTTGTTTTCTTCTTTATGCTCCCCTGATGATGAGGTGAAAATTTTGAAATTGATTATACCACTATATAAAGTGGAATGAACAGCGTTTGACTTAACAAATTGCAACGTCTTTAAACCTATACAGTGTTAATGCCTGAACTATACATTAAAAAAAACAAATTATTTACATATTTTAATTTTATGTATCAGCTATCTCACAAGGCTCGTTGCATGTTCTGAGACAGCTGACTTAGAACCACGATCGCGGCCCCCTCCCCTAGATCATCGTTGTAAAGCGGCGGATGCTTGTGGATGTCGCTCGACACCTATAAATTGGCTGGATTGAACTTATTTATTTTTTATTCAATCCGTCCGATCCATAATGATGTGATAATGCAAGGACCACATACATTTTATTACGATGCAATATACATACAATCTATGTGACGCACACGTCCGATACAGTTAAACTTAAAATATTAATTATGTATTTATTAAATACTAGCTGTACCTGCCCACGCGTTGCTGTGGCTCAGACTGGTTAAATGGAAACTAAAGAAAAGAGAAAGCACACGTTTCTAATATGTTTAATTTTACAATGCTTGTGGGTATACAATATTTTGACGTCTCTCTCAGCCTGTCGCCTTCATTCTGTTGAAAATGAAGCAGATCTGACGTTGCAGAACGCGATCGCCGTGCTCGCAACCGTGCATCCTAAAGTCTGGCTGCACGTAGCTCTGCTGCTTCCTCGTCATTTTGAGCTCGCTGGATTCCCTCAGTACATTTCTTGGCGTCTCTGGAAGAAAGGGATCAAATTAATCACATATTCGGTTGGATTTTTCTGAATAATGTTATTATACTTCGGAAACTCTAGGATGAGTCCTATGACAGTTGACAAATTTGCCCCAATACAACCTTGTAACGACGTTCAGTAATTTTAATTATTTTATCGACTTTAAAATAGGGCTCGATTCTAACAAATATCAAGTTATTTAGGTAAATACATTACAAAAAACTAACAATAATGACAAATTAATACATCTTGTTACAAATTAGCAAAAATGTAGTAATTTGTTAAAATTAAATGTGACGTTTGTCAAAAGTTTACGTTAGTTGCATTGGCTAGGGATCCACACTCCTGCAAGAAACACGTGGAACTTTTAATAATTCAAATGTATAAAAAGTCATTCGCATATAGTTCGGAAATTCTAGGATGAGTCCTGTGACAGCTCACAAATTTGCCCCAATACAACCTTGTAACGATGTTCAGTAATTTTAATTATTTTATCAACTTTAATATAAGCCTCAATTCTAATAAATAGCAAGTTATTTAGGTAAATACATTACATAAGGTTGTATTGGGGCAAATTTGTGAGCTATCACAGGACTCATCCTGGAATTTCCGAACTAAAGTAACATACACAAATACATACCACCATCACGCCGTCTCGCTGAGGCACATGACCGCGTCACTCCAAGAGGTCAATTTCACGATATAATTTGAATTCAAATGAAAATCAATCAACACAGTTCAATTTCACCGCTAATTGCACTGATATTAAGAAAAACGGTTAAAAACTAAATGAAATATAGCAGCTATTGTATACGACGCACACATATTGCAAAATGGCGCATAAAATATTTAGTATAGCGTGTGTTGCTTTTACGTCCAAACAGATGACGCTGTTTTTCAACACACGTATTTGAAAATTTTATATTAATTATTTAATATTAATTATTTAATATTCAAAATCAAAATGAAAATAAATCGAAATCTATATTGCGTGTGTTGCCGTCACATTCAACAGGGGATGCTCCCATTATTTCGTCTGTTTTATATACTTTTTTATATATATAACTGTATAAAAAAAATATAAACATGCTTGTATTCGAATGCAACCTTTTGTCAAAATTTCAAAGCAATCGGTGAAGAACTTTCGGAGATTATAGATTTTTTATATACGAACATTTACATTTTTATTTATATAGAATATATATTAATAAACATACACCCCTTCCTTCAGGTTATACTGTATACAATGATAGTGTAATACAAAACAATACGATATGACAGCTAACTTCAGTTCTTATTTCGTCGAAAAGCATATTTCCGATAATGGACTTGTATTATGCTCAGAGATTGTTTATTGGCTTTCCTAGTTCACCGTTCTTCTTTTTTTACGTCGTCCTTTACTATCCATGCAGTGAAACTCTGGAACGAGTTTCAAATCAATGTTAGACTCGCTTCGTTTTTGGCATGCTTTAAGAAGCGACTGAAAAAACTTTTAAATTCAAGTCAAATATAACGTACTTATTTCATTTCTGATTTTTGTTGATTTTCACCGCCCCTTCCTTTTTTTTATTAATTATATCTCACTTTTACTTTATGTATATTATTCATAAATTATGTAAAGGTGAATAATCATTTGAATATTTTTTGCGACCATAATATATAATTTCTTTTATTTACTTTTTGACTGGTTGGTTAGAAGAGATTGTCACCTGGCAATAAACCCGCTTAATTGTTTTTACAGTGATGTGTTAAATAAATAAATTCACCCATCCTTTCGTGTAGCTCATGTTTGAGCATCGTGACTCCCATTATAACCTCTAACGACCCCTATGATAGCATCTCCATCCATTCCTGCCCTCCACGATTCGAAGGGTAGTTGTTAAGGGTAGTCCAGTTGCATTTCTCACTTGGGACAGTCCAACGCATTGGGAGTCCTCCTAATAAATAAATATGTGATATTTTTTATGAGGAATTGTTATAATGAATAAATAGCTTACAATTGTTATAACACGTATTGGCAATACAAAACGCATTTCGACCAAGGTAAAATATCGAAGAATCGTCTTTCTTCAAATTTTTTTCCATATAACATACTTGTGTATCAAAGGTCATTTTTTAATATTCAATTCGAACCATTTTAGTTTTTAACATTATAATTCAGAACTTCATAATTTTCACTGTACACTTTTTTGATGTCTCATTTATTTGTCGATTTCACGTTAAAGCCTTAAAATAAACCAGCCTCAGGCGGCTAATTAGAGCCGAACTGAATCTCAATATTCGTGCTACGTCACATCTCGGTACAATATATGACTTGGGTCGAGAACATTTTTATGTGAGGAGCCATTTTAGAAATTTTACGTTAACGTTTTTTTCTGTTGCTTTTATGCTGCTTTACATACATTTTTATAGTGCTACTAAGCAATCAAAGGCTGCAGCAGATCAAACCTGCCGATCGTGACAGAAGTTTTATTCTTTATCATCGGAACTTTGCGTTTGATCTGTCAAGACTGTTTACATGTTGAAGTGCAACAATTTGCATAAAATAAACCAACACACGCACAGAGGTCATCCATCCACAGGATTCTTGACAATTAATCATACTCAATCACGAGGGACAGTTTATCGCTATATTAATTTTTGTATTTTCTATAAAGGCTGCGGGCTTTAAATATTAAAAATTAAACAAAACTTTTATTAAAAATAAAGCAAATTTATTTAAATTAAAAGTTTGTTAGACATGAATTTTATGCCTTTATTTGATATAATAGCTAGTCTGTACATTGTCTTGATACGGAGAATAGTATTCTCGAAACTAGTAAACCTTTTATTTATGTGCAAATAATCTTAAATTCATTGTAATCAAAATATATGTGTGGTCTTTGTTTGATTTCTGATAAGTATTATCAAAAATATTTCCGTTTTTTAATAAATTCGGCAAAATAATATCAATTATTCTGAAATAAACGTGTATAAAATTCGGTTTTATAAGTATTGAAGAATTTATGAAAAAAAATGATATAAAAATATAAACCATATCAAAATCGGACATTGTCTGGTACCACAGATACGATTATTACTCATTATTTGTAAAGAAATGTTACATACACCTGTGTACGGATCAATGTAACTTGGTGCAGAAACGTGTTGAGCGATTTCGAATTATCATTTTGAAACATGCCTTGAGACTTATTTTCAAATGATTTCTGTATATATTTTAATATTTTACTTTTGCTCACTGTAATACGTCAAGCCAAAAACAGTAGAAAATTCGAATCAAGATATTTTTGAACCTGTATCACATTTTTCTCATTCGTGTTAGTTACTCATTGCTAAGTTCCTTGATTTTTATGATCGCCTTTGATGATTTCTCTCCGTCCATCTCTACACTCCACAAATCTGGAGTCACGGGCTACATGTAGTCCTGTTACTTCCATTAATTGACGAGTCCAACGTATTGGAGTACGTTGGACTCGTCAATTAGACTCGTGGAGTCCAACGTATTTTTCTCTGAGCATCGACCATCTAACATATAGCTCCAGTAACCAAAAGCTTCCAAACTGCTATTGTCGCGAACAGCGTATACAAAGAATTGGAGGATTTGCAAACGAAATTTTATTATTTTGCTGTAAAATATTTGACAGAAAGATGTGTTACTTTTTTAACTTATCTATCGCCTTTCATTTATGTAAATTGTCAGAAAACAATCTTAGGTTTAAAAGCCACATAAGGTTCGCAAGTCGCAGGTTTTCAGCGCTTGTTCTATGAAATATGCACCATAAACAAGCTGCGGGCGCGAAACTCGGCGCCGGTGAGCTCGATTGTTTATGGTCTCGACGAATGAATGTTTAAATTTCGAACGCGAGCTGCATACATGACGGTCATTATTATTGTCGGACAATGTTGCAATTCTCACTTGCAGATATGTAAATTACGAGGCGTATCCAGAAAGTAAGTGTACTAAGGCTCTCACGACCAGATGGATTTTATTTTCGACATGTTGGATACACTTCCGTGTAGCCTGACCCTTCCCCTCCGCAACGAGACCGGTTCGAGGTCAGTACGTTGAGAATTGTCGACGCGACAAAACGTTTCGTGAAAAATGTCAACCCAATCTCCCGCCAAGTGCGAAATACGCGGCGTCATCCGTTATCTCGTTTGGAAGGGAAAACCTCCGGTTGAGGTTTATAATGAGGTGAAAACTGCATATGGTGATAAAGCTATGAATCGTACGAGTGTGTACAATTGGTGTCGCGAGTTTAAAAACGGTCGTACATCTGTGCATGATGATCAGAGGAGCGGAAGACCTTCAATTGTGACTGACGAAATTGTGGAAAAAATCGAAAATGCGCTCCGTGACGATCGCAGATTGACTGTGGATGAACTTTCTGCGATGTTTCCGCAAATCTCCAGATCTCTACTACACGAAACCATCACAGAAACCTTCGGATATCGGAAACATTCCGCGAGGTGGGTCCCAGCTGACAGACCAACACAAGTTGAATCGAGTGGAGGCCGGGCAAGAGTTTTTGAGGCGCTGCAAACTCCATGGAGATGAATTTCTCCGCTCCATCGTTACTGGAGATGAAACTTGGGTGGCACACTACACGCCTGAAACCAAAAGGCAGTCTCAACAGTGGCGTCACACCTCTTCACCCTCCGCCAAAAAGTTCAAAACCACAATTTCAGCCAAGAAAATCATGGCATCCGTGTTTTGGGACTGTCAAGGCATATTTTTAATTGAATATATGCCTCAAGGAGAGACCATCAACACTGCAAGATACTGTAAGACCCTAAAAAAATTGCGGAGGGTGATTCAGAACAAGGGGAGAGGCATGCTGACAAAGGGAGTCTGCCAGCTGCACGACAATGCCAGACCACACACGGCCAACGCCACGAAGGAACTACTCGCCTCGTTTAAATGGGATGTCCTGAACTATCCCGCGCATTCCCCTGACCTAGCACCTTCAGATTACTATCTCTTTACCTCCCTGAAGCTGCACATGGGTGGAAAAAGGTTTTCAACCGACGAGGAGGTAAAGGAGGAGGTGGAGAAGTGGACGGAGGGGTTGGCGGGAAACTACTTCGAGGAAGGCATCAAAAAGTTGATACCCCGCTTCACCACCTGCATTGAGAGGAATGGCGACTATGTCGAAAAATAGCTTCTACGGTAACCACGTAATTTTTTTGTTTAAATAAAAAAAATTGTAACCTACAAAAATTCAGTACACTTACTTTCTGGATATGCCTCGTAAATGCCCTGTTAACACACGCCGAGATATCTGGGAATAACTATAAAAAATGTATCATATACTCGTATATAATTTTTCCTTAAATATTCATAATAATCTTTGGTATTCTTTTTCCCGAAGCTATATGTTGATTGTTTTTATATCGTATCGCTATGATAGCAAGAATCACTAGTTGATAATATTTGAAACCTGTCATAGTCTAACCGCTCAGATTATGGTTTTGCAGGGTAACGAGTTATTCAGTGATGTACCTCTTGCAGAGCTTTCTATATAAAGCGAAGTAATTAATAGACGACATGTATGAGTTTTTCAACAAAACTAAAATTTGTATAATATTCCTCAAAAGTTTTCTCCATTGGTAATACAGCAATTTTTAAAAACGTGGATGGTAGAAAGAAAATAATATGGAGTCATTTCAAGAACTAACTTTCCTCAAGGACGCTCTAACTCGGGATTCACACCCACTATTATTGACAGATTAAAAATATTACATTAATAAGTTGAGTGTAAGGTTAGGAAGGTAGTGGCTGCGGCCATTAGATGTGTCAATTTCCCTCGAATCTGCATATGTTCAGAAAAATCATGTTTGTAAAAAATATAGATCAATCTTGAAGCAAAAATATAGATTCCTGAGTAGTGCATTAAATACCCGTTGGCAGCCGTCCCTCGGGAAGACCTCTAAAATGATTGCTGGAGTCAATATCTCAAGAGTGGTACTCCCGATGACAACATACCACAGGTCTATCTTAAGATAAAGAAGAAGTTGATTTAACTTATTTTTTTAAAGATCACCCATTTCACATGATAATCGATATCAATCGATATAAATTGCTAACGCCATTGAACCAAGTTATGCTCTGTTCAGGGTTAATATTTTTATACTTACCAGTTATCTGGTTAAAACCAGTTTTCCAGCGCTTAAAATTATAACGTATTAATTTTCTTTTTAATATATTTATGCGCATCTATTAAAGATATTTTGTAAATAATAGCGACAATTTTCGAAGATTACAACATATGTTTTGTTTTTGTTGTATTATTTTACGTTCTAAGATATTGAATTCACGACAGAACGCCATGTTATAATATCGACCCCGACCTGTATTGCATCATCAAAATATAATAATCTCTAATGATGATCGGAAGTTTGATTTACATCATACTGATTATTAACTGATGATTGATTATCAAGTAACGTCAATCATATATACTCGTAAGTCATCGTTAATATGCAGGAGGAGGTTTGTAAATTTGCAGCTGTTTCCGTCCTTCATATTTTGTTTTCAATTTATTGTTCAGTGATGATCGGTATTTTGTGTCTGTGTTTTTTTAATTTTTTAAACGTGATTTAAAAGCTATACCATATATATCATATATGTTGGCATCGTGAGACATCGAGTGTTGTGGTGGCGAATTTTGTCTTTTGATTCTGCTTGTGGTATACACATGTTATTTTTTGTTTGTACGTATCTGTATTCCCGTTTTACATTGGCGTCAAGAGTAATGCCCAGTTTGGTGTAGTGTGGGCTGTCCGCCTTTGATTCTTTGCTTTGTCTCGTAATTGTTTTAAATAATTTTTATTTTTTACGTGTATAGTTTTTTTATGTATGAAGCACTCTCTACTGTTTATTTAAAATTATTTTGTTATAAGGTATTGTACCGTTTGTTAATAAATAAACAAATGATTATCGGATTAACTGGGTTGCGGATTATCCAGTTTAGTTAAAAATTTTGTTTTTTTTTAAATAAAATATAACAATTTTTCATCAGTGTTATAAAATCAATTCAGAATTTTTACTGCCCTGGTTAATCCGTAATACGTTTACAAAAGGTGGACACTCATATATATAAAATACAGGTTATAAAATCAGATACAATCAAACTTATGAAATCGAAAGCGGAAAGTAAATCTTCCTTGGGTAGCATTTGAGAAAATTAATTCGACATTTCGAAGTCCTATCTCAAACTGTGTAGAATCAACGTGTCCTGCCAGTATTCGCATATGATGTGGTAACAATAAAACATCACGCACCCTTCACATTAAATATAAGTAACATAAATAATAAAACGACTATTTACAAAGCGCCGTTTGGAGAGTGCGCTCTAACTCGTGATTCGAACGCGCTATTATTAACATATTAAATATATTATTTATAGTTAAGATATTTACACTATTGAGATTTAAAGACATTGCAATTTATTTAGTCAAATACTGTTTATTCCACTTTATATAACGGAATAACCTTACCTGTTTCAAAGTTTTCACCTAATCGTGGAGTCTTGTTTGTGCTCCCCTGATGATGGGGTGAAAACCTTTAAAACGGTAGGGCTATACCGTTATATAATGTGGATCAAACAGTGTTTGATTAAATATATTACAAAATAAAAATATCTATGTTGACTGTAATGATAAGAAGGGGGTGGCTGCGGTCATTATATAAGGTACTACCTCACATTTGAATATGTTTATAAAAACATATTCGATAACATAACCGCAAATTCATCAAAAGAAAACCAACCACAAAGAAACCTTTATAAACTTTCCGATATGCGATATAACACACACCGTTTTAGATCTAGTGTAGTGTTCATATATAATAAAAAATCACAGAGAAGCATGGAAAGACCTATATGCTTAAAATTTCTCTAAGAGAGAAACTTAAGTGTGGGACGTAGCGGAAAATATTGTCTGATCGGGCGGTTAATAAGCGGGCGGGCAACCGGAAGTGGAAATGGGCGGGATATAATGCTCGTGTGTTAAACGACAGATGGATGAAGCGTGTGTTTCAGCGGAGGTCGTGAACCATCAAAAAGCCACAAAGACGTTTTTCAATAAGATCCAACAATGTATCGGGACTCGGTCTTGCAGCGGTTTGATACAGGGTCAGTTGGTGATAGTGATATAGAAGTTAAAGTATATATTTTCTATGTATGAAAATTGAAAAAAGAAGTAGCTCTATGATTAATTAAATGAAATTAATATTTAGACATGCATAACTGTAATATGCATTATATACTCGTATATTGTGGTAACATTATTTTGAATCAACTTACAATGTATTCCTTCTTAATGGAATGTCTCCATTGCATCTTTTGAATATGTTTCTATGAGAGGTTCTTTCAGAGAAGAGTAGAACTCCGGAGTCAATTTCTTCTTCCTCTAATGAATTATTTAGTTTACACACTCTTGTGGCCTATTTCGGGCCAAGTATATTTCTATAGTAGTAGTCGGTTATGAAATTTCATTAACTTTTGTTGGTATTTAAGTGTCATGACCCACGCTTATTTAAATATTAATCCGTGCATAAAGTACATCGTTTGAAGGGTAGGGTCTTTTTGAGGTGAAGCACTTAACGTTACTTTTTTTTCGGTTATTGAAAATAATTTACGCTGTTTTCGTGACGTTTTTAAATAAGGATATGCACGCTAAATTAGTACGTGGCAAAATGTGATGAAAGTATGATAGAATCAGTGGAAAATAATGTATGACAAAGTAAGGAATAAGGACATTGAAAAATAGTGTGGATAAAAAGAAGATAAAGTATTTAAAATGAAGAAAGGAACATTGAGATGGTTCGGCCACGTTGAAATAATGATTGATGAAAAGTTTACAAAAATAATCTGCACGATAGTATTTAAGGTAGAAGAAGTTTGGGAAGAGCGAGAAAAACGTGGCAATACCAAATCAATCAAATTCTGAAAGAAGAACGAGTACTATAGTTTACTATAGGAAAATATGTATGACGAGGTGTACGGACGTAGCAGAGGCGAAATATGTCTGCCTGGATTAAATTAAGTGGATATATGTTCTCTCTGCCTACCCCAATGGTGATGTCGATGATGATGATGGCGATTATATTTAACGTTTTTCTAATATAGTGGCGAAGATATAAACTATTTACTTATTGAGTGACTGGTGTAAATACTTTTCGTTAATACATGTAAAAAACTTGCTTATCGAGTAACTGGTGTTAATAATGTCGAGTTCCATCTTCAAGTCAACAATTTCGTAACCCCGAAAATTTCTGCCAAAACAAACTTAACAACGCTTGACTTGAAGTTATTTGCAGACAATATGGTAGTGCTTACAGTAAACGAGGAAAATTTACAAACTGTTGTAGGGAAAATTTATAAAAGGTGTAATATTGTGAATGAAATTGATGAATATTGGAATGTTGTGTTTATTGAGGGAGGAAATAAGAGTGTGTGTGAAATTAAATTAAAATACGAAATATTAGAGCAAGTCGAGGAGATTTTATTTCTTTAAAGCATTTTCACATCCGCCCGAATTGCGATATTGAAAGAAGAGTAGCAGCAGGCAAAAGAGTGAATGGTGGATTATACAATATGTGAATCGTTTCAAGAGAAGCAACGATGTCTGCTTGCTCATACATAATTGAATCTAAGTTGTAACATAAGTAAATGCGAGCGAAACTCAAACGTGGCAAATTATAAAAGTTGGACAAATGCGGTATAAAAGAGAGCGTTGCGAAGAATGTGTGAAAAACAAAAAGTAATAGGGACATGGTGTGATGTTGATGATAATCACGATGACTTGAACTCGATAGTCAAACAATATTTTCGTCGAGCAAATCAGTGTTGACGCTTTGTCTGTGTTTATTTCCCATATTTAATTCACATTCAACAAAGTTTCAACCAATAAAGCAGTTAAACTATGGCACTCCACAATGAAACCATAACTCCACAGTGTACGTAGCTAACTTGTTAACAATGGAACCGTGTCGGTCAGGTCATTTTCGCAATTATTTTGCATATCAGTGAACTTTGAAATCGCGTTAAATAGTATGATTTATTATCGCGTATATATAATTTATCTTCCTTCCCGATGTACCATAATTCATTGTGAGTCACAATTCAATAACGGATTTTGAATCACAATAGCGGTAACTGTGTGCGATAATAACTTCCTTTTAACGGTACGGATATAAATGCTCTAATTTGTGACAATTTCTATTAAATTTATTTTTCAGAATTATCGGGTCATCTCTATTAATTTGTTTCTATGAAGGGAAATCCGTCGTTATCAAACGATTTTGTAAATAGATTATTTTGAACGGATGGCGCACATGTCTTATTTTATTTGTTTATCGAGTATAAACTGTCGCACGTCAAAAAGCAGTCTTGACAGATACACCTGAGATATATAATGGTCAAGCATCTATCTCAACCACCCAATGCATCCGATATGTATTGTGTTCTTTGGTGACAGTTTCAGGGCTTTTGTTTTTTTGGAAATCAAACTAGTTTTCTGATAGTATGTCATCTCGTATTTTCCAGAAAATTTATGTCTTTTTGACAATTTTTTTTACAAAATCTTTGAAAGAAGTGCGAAGAAATGAAATCGGTCTATAATTTTGATTTTTTCTTTACTTTCTTTCTTGTACATTTGTAATACAGTTGCGTGTTTCAATGACTGGCGTCTCTTAAGCTCATGTTTATAATGTCTGAGTGGAAAATAAAGAAAGTGGGAGACATTTCGATTGATCTCTGGAGTAAATTGGTCGTATCCAGTAGTACTGTACATTTAGTTGATATGAAGAGGAGTATCTGCATTGAATAATTGGTGGTCTGTTGCACAAATGAAGCTAGATCTTCTGTTTTTTTTATTCGCTTCAATATGGTTTCAACCAGATTATTTTCAACATTGCGACAATAATAGTTGGCGAAGTTAACTATCTTAATTGGTTTATCATCCACTTCAATAGTTAGATTTTCAATATCCAATATCTTTTTCAATTTCAATGTCTACTTATTTCTTTCATTTTGCGATGTTCATTAGCTTCGGTGTGAACAATCTACTTTTCTGAAAATTAAAGGCGAAATTACCTCGTTATTCCATTTTGTGGAGAATGTCTTGATTACACTCTTCTTCCGTATTTGGACAGTTAAATGTATTTTATGCGTCGTTAACTGTATTGAAGTTACAGAAGATACCTTAGATCAACAGTTAACTCAATTTCTGAAGCATTCCTCATCATTAGAAGTCGGTACGTTGGGATGGGAAGTTTTTAAAGCTATGCATTTTAACTCACAATTATTTTATATTACAAAGAATACCATAAGCATTAAAATATATATTTATATTATTTGATTTTTTTCTAATATAATTTATTTGCAAAGATTTGCTCTTCTCGCTTTTTGACATAAATACATATAATCACGCCATGTCCCTTGCAGGGTAGGCAGAGAGAACAAATCTTCAAACTTTTCTTTTCAAGCATTCAACTTTCGCCTCCTCCACGTTCATATATATCCTGCACAAGATTATATTACTCATACTTCTCACATTTTCTTTTTGGGCAACTGGTCTCCAACTGGTCCATTTGATTCAACCATGTTTTTCTCAGGCTACCTCTTATGCGCACACCTGTCACTTTTAACTTTTATTCTCTCTTAGTCATTAATTCTCTCCACATGTCCAAACAATCTTACAATTCCATTCTTCATCTAACTCAAAACGTCCATTTTGTCTAAACAAGACTTGCGCTCCCCTGAAGATGAGGTGAAAGCCTTGAAACCGGTAGGGTTATACCGTTACAAAAAGTGGAATAAACAGTGTTTGATAAAACAAATTACAATGTCTTTAAACCTCTACAATGTTAATGCCTTAACTATAAATAATATATTTTATGTCATTGTTTCGTCTTCTGTCTTACACATTCATTGACACTCCCCATTTTTTTCTTAGTGCATGCATCTCCACAGAATTAATTTTACTTTTATCCTTCTGCTAAATTCAAATTTCACTTCTATATGTTAAGGTGGGTACCAACACACTGTCATGTATTATCATTTTTGCTACTTTTTTATCTTAAATTGTGTGCTTCATTTATCTTGTTCCCTGTTTCTGCCATTCTACCAATGTTCATATTAACTCGCCCATCACACAGATAATGATACTGTCCAGATATCATAACTTATTAACATTTTCACAAGAACATTGTCTTAAAATATGTGTGACGTATTCTAAGAAAAAATAATTTGTACCGTGACTGACGTGTGTCCCTTATTTTTTCCGCTATATTTATGTTAGTAAAATATAGCTTTTTAATGTCGGTATTTGTTGTGACTGTATGCTTTTCATCGTTAAATTAGCGTAATATCATGTTACGTGATTTACTGTTTACTGTTGGATATTAGTTTTGCACATACGTTCATAATCTATTATTACAGTAAACCTGTTATCACAATTCAATTATTAAGATAAGCCTTCAAGGTGAGGAGTATTATTTCATATTTTCCGCTAATAAATTGTGTACATATTATATACATGGATGGCCTGTCAAGTGGAAACCTACTCTTAAACATTTCCCTTGAAGTAAAATTTGTCAAAAATATAGTTCCTATACTTATCTGCGCGATGAAGGCTAAAACTTCATTATTGTGTTAGGATAATTTGTATTTATTTAAATGTAAACATAATTTTACTACACAAGAAAAATAAATGGTTTATAGTAATAAAACTAATAAAAAGACACTTTAAATTTGCACAGTTTAGAGAACACTCTCTTCAAGGGCGCTCTTACTCGGGATTTGAACACGCTATTATTAAAATTAAAGATATTATAAAATAAACAGATATTAGTTGAGCGTAATGCTACTCGAATGGGAACTTCCTTTAGAAAAACATATTTGGTTAGAACACCGTAGAAAACTCGGCAAGGAAATCGAACTACAAATAACGCTTTATAGATCTCCGGATATACTTGTATGATAGTAACACATACGGCTTAAGGTGTAGTGTTTATATATAATAATACATTTTGATAAGACACCCATATCTAACACTTTGAGGTCGACAAAGATCATCAATTCATTAAATAATACGCAATAATAATATGACTGTTGTAATAACAAAATGAAGACATCGAAATGACGAAAAATACATTATACCAGTCGTTCACTAGGCTCGTTGCCCGTTTTAAGACAGTTGACTAACAATCGTGAAATTCACACATCATCAAGGAGAGCTGCAACCGTTTGTGAGATTTGACTATACTCAAATATATTGATTCAGTTTAATTTAAACACCCAAAAAACTGGGCATATTTACATCGAACCCCGTCAATGTGGTTGGTCCTGTACTGCGTTTGCGTAGTGCGCCTAAGCGGTTGAGACCTTTCGACTGATATTGTGTTAAGAAAGTGATGTTGAATTTTATCCGTCATTTCAATTTTATATACAGGGGCTACTAAAAAATACACTCCCTGAAGTAATTAACCCACCTCCTAATAGGAATACTTTTTCTAATTTCAATCATCAGGTCGATTTGGAATGACTTAACACTTGCTCGCTGTAAGCTGTGAAGAAATTCGATCATAACTTTTTCTTTCTGGCATGTGAATAGTGCAATAGGTATTTTGAATAAAACTACGCAAAACTATCTATTGAAACAGGTGACGACAGAATCATAACATATTTGGTTAATTTTACTCTTATATAGGTATTATATTTATTTACTAAGTTCAAGACATGGTCATGTATACCGATCACAATTATAAAACTGCTGGTTGATTGGAAGAAATTGCTTCAAAGCAATAAATCCTCCCTAATCCATCCTAATCCCTATTTTATTTGAAATTTTTCTTTTACTAAATTTTTGTTACTTGTTTTCAAATATTATTTTCATTTACTAAGACACGGTAATTGATACTTATAATAATTATCAAACAAAACCAGGTTGGTTAGAAAAAAATCCTTTGTAGCAATAAATCTGCAAGATGTATTTGCTTCAGTATTTAATAAATAAGTAATGAAACAGTAGTGTTGGTGTAGGATTTCACTAAGTATATTATATTATTAAATAGTAAACAATTACACAACATTAAGTGATGATACAATGTATATAATAACACATTTTCTTGTGCATGACAATCCTTAATTTCGTCATCTAGTTTTGGTGTCATGTTTCTTCTTCTTCGTCTGGTTTAGGGACCGTGCGCATTCGATGCCGACACTCGAAGATCCCTCCATGTATCCCTGTCTTGTGTAGCTGACTAGTCTGGTATTTCGGGAATCTCATTGCCACATTTAATTCATTAATATATTCATTAGATTCTTAACTTTGACTGACGACCTCTGTGGTCAAGTTTGAAATACCCTTGTCTTCCAACATGGAAGTTGCATTTTAGATTTCTGGTGATACAAAAAAAAATTAAAGTGGATTTCAGGGTGGTTTTAATTGACAGACTTTTATACATTATTTTGTTCTAAATACTACAAAATAGCTACTACTTCTATGAAAATGCTTACTGTAGATACTGTTTTAATATCTCTCAAAAAAATGTGTCTCCCCTTTATGAGAGCTGTGCGTGTATCGGTTTATACAATAGTTAGCTGTTTCATGTCAATAAACTCAAAATTGTATTAAATCAAAATGTTTCAGTTGCAAAATAAGCGAAGTTCTACTAAGTACAACCTGGCGGGCTTATCAAACCAGATATATATTATAGAGGTGTACAAAGAAAACCAGAATGATTGTTTAAATCGGGTACTAACGGGAATCGAACCCGCAACCCCCAAGTTGTAAAGGCATCTTACCAACTAGAATACTGAAGTCGTCAATACAATAGGTTGAATCGGCCAGATAAACAGCACAATTTCGGTCATCGCAATGTGCTTTTAGAATTTATCTCAAGCAATCATAATGCGTGAAAAACATCAATTTAGATTAAATAAGGGTCAAAAGAAAAACCAGTCCGGAAATAAATCTTTTAGCAAGAATGATAATCATTTGACGAATCGTCGAACGTCAGTCACCGCAAGTCTCTGGATTGAATGCAAGCATTTCTCCTCCAAGCCACATAACTATTCTGCTAGTGTAACTGAAATTGTCATCACGAATGTCATGAATCTTCTACAAATGGACTAAGTACATCCTCCCGCTATAATATTGAAGGCAAGTACTGTATTCAAGCCATGTTGTGCTTATCGACTAACGATAATGTTTTGTCCGATTAGCCATTGTGTCAGGGTCGTTCTTGGACCGATGATTAAAAGTCATAATGAATGGTACTTATCAAAATGTACCTTATCCGATATTTATTTCATTGTGTATATTAACTTTTCATACATACTCGACACACATGCTGGTTTTAAGACGTTTATACGTGGTTATTTTTGTACACGACTTTTCTGTTCGAAGATATTTCTACGCGGGTCTACATTTTTGCAATTTTCATCTCCGTTTTTATTGGGCAACTTTTTTGGTGGTCTTACTCGTAGCTCCAGTTGCTATAAGATCACTATCGGTCGTATGTTGTATATTTTGTTTTTTTTTTCCTCATCTTGTTTTCAATTATCTAATGTTTATTCTCTGAAACGGTATCTTTCAGGCATCTTGATATTGTCTCTCTGTCTTGACCGTTCCACTTACTTCATTATCATTTACAGGCAATTATGAGTACAACAAATATGTACTCCAAAGTATCGAAAACGCATTACTTATTGAATTGTTTTATTGTTGATTAGTTATGGCCATCTTAGTATTTTTGAGATATATAACCATTTGATTTTTCTATATAATTGTTTATTTATTGTGATTTATTTTTATCAAAAACTGTTTATTCCACTTTTTTGTGACGGTATAACCCTACCGGTTATAAAGCTTTCACCTCATCTTCAAGGGAGCGCAAACACGTCTTGTTTGCGCTCCCCTGAAGATGAGGTGAAAGCCTTGAAACCGGTAGGGTTATACCGTCGCAAAAAGTGGAATAAACAGTGTTTGATAAAAATAAATTACAATGTCTTTAAACCTCCACAACGTTACTGCCTTAACTATAAACAACATATTTATTTATTATTTATTTAAGACTTCATTTTAAAAACAATTTGGCAAACTTATTGCCAGGCGGCAATCTCTTTCAACAAATCACACAAAAGTTAATATAGAAAGTTACATTATCGCCCAAAATATCAAAAGATTATTTGATCTTTATGAAATTTATGAACAATATACTCGTAGTAAAAAGTAAAAAATAGATATCAATCAAATGGAAAGGAAGGGAGGGGGGGGGGGAGAGGAAAGAAAAACGCAATGAAACATTAAATATTACTGACTAGAAATTAATTGTTGTATTGACTTTTAAATTGTAAGATATATTTCACGCTCTTAACACAGTGCTACTCAAAGTTTCTTGTGGCGTGGACCTGTATATATCTTTCAGTATGACAAAGGGCACGGCTTAATTTTTTAAAGATGGGATAGATATTAAAAAAACGTTTTTCAAATGCAGTTTTATTTAATTCTGAGAAATGCAACAAAATAAATACTTCGATCTTACTTTAGCCATGGGTTATGGTTTACGGCTACTATGGTTATCGCTGGCCCACGGACCAGCATTTGAATAGCATTGCTTTAACACATTAACTGCTGAATAATTTCTTTTAAAATCGCGGTAGTGGTAAAAAATAAATCATCTATTCAGATGAATCTTTAAGAAACGGCTGTAAAAACTCGTTAATTTCTAGTCAGTAATATAACGTGTGTAATTTCTGATTTTTTTAGGAACTAAACACCATACCTTCCTTTTCTTTTGATTGATGTGTAACTTTATATGAACAGGAATGTTCGGTGATTGTCCGTCTTTGTGGGGGTTGTTGGCGTATGCTTACGTGTGTCTTCATGAATTTCGTGGGGATGGATAGTTAGTTGAATGTTTTTTTTGCGACCATGTAACTTACTTAATTTACTTTGGTCTTGTTGGTTCTGGCAATAAATCCGCCAGATTATTTGCAATAAAAGTGTTAAATAAATAAATAAATCATCACTAAGCTAAGTAATGGGAAAACTTAATTGCTACACAATACACATGCGGGTCAGTATGAAATACGTTTCCGTTCTTATTTTTATTATTTTCTTTTTACTCGTATATCGTATACCCCCTGGCGAGCTCTCGCGTACCCTCGATTGAGTAACACTGTTATATTCTACTTGTATAGATAATATTTGTAAATTTTACAACATATTTTTTTTCTACGTGGCCGATATAAATTAGTATATATCAAATTATGTTTGTAAAAAGCGTTTTGGGTGTTAAATCACTATAGTACATTTTTTTATTTTAATGCTTATGATTATTGTACCCACGATGTAGTTTAAAAAAATCTTTAAGAGTTCAGATGAATAACTTAAGACAAATCAGTCGATCGAGTTGTTCTGTATTCCGTTCGACGTCTGGCATTCTCCTTAACGAAGGAGAAGAAACATAATACATTTAATCCACGTTTAGAAATTGAACCGCTATTACCTATTCACTTGAGCAACTAATGAACACCGTTAACTATGTACGAATTGGATCATCTAAAATCAGTTATTCTCAAAGTTTGGGAAAACTTATATCCACTTTGTCACAATCGAAGTGTTGTATGTATAACACATTCGTATATACATACATACGTGCATATATCACGCTCGGTTCTTTGCGGGGAAGGCAGAGATAATAGATCTTCAAACTTGTATATCCAAAAACACGAATTTCGCCTTCTCCACATTTATACGTCTCGTCAGGCACAATCTTTTGCTATTCATACTTTTCAATTTACCTTCTATTAACATCTGGTTTTTTAATCATGTTTTTCTCGGTCTACCTCTTTCACCCACACCTTGCATTTCTGACTTAGTAATTCTTTCGTCATTCATTCTCTCAACATATTCATTATTTCGTCATTCATTCCTTCAACATAGTTATTATTTCGTCATTCATTCTCTCAACAGCAAGATAAGTACCAGCACACTATTATATATTGTAATTTTTTGCTACTTTTGATACAAGAACATGATTGTTGCGTATTATTGTACATTAAGTGCTATGTTTACCTTGTTCCCTGTCGCTATTATCATGTCGGGTATTATGTTATTAAAACTTTATTTTTTAATGATTACGGTTTAGATGACTCGAAAATATTATACATTAATTAATTATTTGAATATAAATTTTCGCTAAGAGGTATGTATACTATATATGACATATTGAAGATCTTTCGGTAACTTTGCGTCGATTTAGATGTTTAAAATATTTCGATTGCACCAGAACATTTTCAAGCGTTAGTGCGCCGGAGCGTCCACCTTTATAGGAAGGCAAATCTGTTCCAACAACCATCGGGAGAGAACTCTTGAAAATGATTGTCCTGGTACAATTGAAATATTGCGATTTGCAACATCTAAATTGACACGAAGTTACCGAAAAATCCTCAATATGTCGTAACTTTAATTGTATATATAAGTTTCGGTTATTATGTTCCTGCCGCCAAAAGTTTGAGGAGCTTATTAAATAACGGAAATCGAAGATTACTGTGTGAATAACGATTCAGATTCCGTAAGAGCCCTTCACATTCAAACGCCCTGTTCATATTACATAAGCAAGAATAAATTAGAATGATATATCTTTATTGTGGTCCTGTCAAATTTGAAGGTTATGACCTTTTTCCCGGAATCCGTCGATGTATCCGTGTGTTTGAGTCGATAGTTTACAAAAAAATGGTAACGCTTCTAGAGTAACTGGTCTCTGAATAAAGCTAGAGAAAATTAATGCTTTGGCATTCAATATATAGTATAAAAAATAATCTGACCGAAAACATGAATTGCTATTTTCTCGCAATATCGCATTCGAGAATGCTATTAACTTTAGATCGAAATTTAACCATACATATCTATTCATTTTTTCAATATGAAATATTATATACCTCAATATAATTATATTAGGTCCCCACATACGAAACCGGCGTTTTGCCGTACTTGCAACTTTGATCGCAAATATCTTCTCTTTGGTTAGGAATTTCAAACTCAAATTTATACAGCTATTTACTCAAGTATTTGTGTTTCGAAAATTATAATTCATTTGTTTTTTCCTCAATTGTTTTTTTTCTTTGCGTCACTCAGTTTACAAAATGGAAAACTTGAAATATCGCGTTATTTACGAGTACGAGTTCCACCGTGGCACCAGTGCTGCAGAAACGACTCGAAGGATTAATGATGTGTATGGCGACGGTGCCGCAAAAGAAAACACAGTGCGTTTTTGGTTCCAACGTTTTCGTTCTGGAAATTTTGACCTGCAGAACAAGCCTCGTGGAGAAAGTTGATAATGAAGAATTGAAGGCTATTGTGGAAGCAGATCCATCGCAAACCACGTCCGAGTTAGCTGCAGGCTGCGGTGTTAATGATAAAACTGTTTTAATCCACTTGAAGCAAATTGGGAAGGTGAAAAAGCTTGAAAGGTGGGTACCTCACGAATTGAGTGAAGCAAATCAACAAACGCGCGTTGACTGCTGCGTTGCATTACTCAACCGGCACAATAATGAAGGGATTTTGAATCGAATCATTACCTGTGATGAAAAGTGGATCCTGTATGATAATCGGAAGCGCTCATCGCAATGGCTGAACCCTGCCGAACCAGCCAAACCATGCCCCAAGCGAAAATTGACTCCAAAAAAGTTACTTGTGAGCGTTTGGTGGACTAGTGCTGGTGTCGTTCACAACAGTTTTCTTAAATCTGGCCAGACGATTACGGCAGATGTCTATTGTCAGCAACTGCAAACCATGATGGAAAAGCTAGCTGCTAAACAACCGAGGCTGGTCAATCGCTCTAGGCCACTGCTGCTTCATGATAACGCTAGACCACACACTGCACAACAGACGGCTACCAAATTAGAAGAGCTTCAATTGGAATGTCTAAGACATCCACCGTACTCTCCGGACCTCGCCCCAACAGATTACTATTTTTTTCGAAATTTGGATAACTTCTTGCAAGGGAAAAAATTCAACTCCGATGGGGCAGTCCAAACCGACTTCAAAGATTTTATTGATTCCCGTCCGAATGGTTTTTTTAGTAAAGGGATCGATGAACTACCTATGAGATGGCAAAAGTGCATAGATAGCAATGGTACATACTTTGATTAAATAAATATATTATATTAAAAAAAAATCAACTTTATGTTCCTCCCAAACCAAACGCCAATTTCACATGTAAGGACCCAATATCATCTTCGAAGAGTTGCAATAGGAAATAAAGTCAATGGAGCACCAATAAAATATTAATACTAACCATATTATATGCCAAGATGATGAGTCACAACAGTGCATTAGTGCCAATGTATGTTTGAAGGTATTAATGGGGGTGAAAGTTGGATATGGAAAATTAATGAAAGGTACCGAGATAAAGCGGTGTAAATGCATGCACTGAGAATAATTTATGGCGTATCGATGTATAACATAATAAGTTATTTAATTTAAGATTAATGTAAGCTAAACATTGTTGTCTTAAATATGGGGAAAAAGAGCAGGTTTGGACATGTTGAACGGATTGGTGATGATAGACCGACTAAAAAAAATACAATTCAAGCATGAGTAGGAGTCGTGGTAGAGGATGGTTAAGAAAAGTATGTCTGAATCAAGTTAATGATTTTTGAAAGATGGAAGGGTAACAATGATCAGAAGAACTTTATGACAAGATGCATGGATGCGGAGGAGGCATAAAGAGTATGTCGTGACAGGAAGGTTTGGCGTTCTGCCCTCTCTTATATCTTCGTCTTCAATTAAAAATCGTTGAAGATATGAGTTTTCCAGCAAAATAGGTACTAATATATACCGGTTTATAAAGTTATTGTTTTTCAAAAAAATAATTGCAGATATTAAATACTGTTCACAGCGTTAGAACAGTATTCAACGTCTACTACTATTTGCCACCAATCATCATCATTACCATAATGCTATGCCCCTATTGAGGTAAATAGAGAAAACAGAATTCCAGAATTCGCCAAATTTTTCGTATAAATTGTCGAGTTTATTTTAAAGATATGAGAGATAAGCGCAATTCGAGTCATAATTTATTTAAAAAGATACAGAAATAATTTAAAATATCAAGCTAACACTTAAATATTTTTTAAATTGTCTTATAAATAAATAGTGGTCTTGAAGTTTCCGTTGTCAACTCATATATTTTATATAAGGAAAAACAAAATCAAATGAACTTAAAAGTTATGACACATCTTAAATTTGTTGACAAACTCATCATTCAATTAGTCGTAAATAACAGAGGAGGATTAAACTGTACAAAAGGCAGACACTGTCTCGATCCAGAACAAAGGTTGGATGGAAAATTACACATACTAATGCCTCAAAATGAAAAAAAATGTCGTGAGTGTATAGTGTGTTCAGATAAAAAACAACGAAAAAGGACCATATATTTTTGTAAAACTTGTGACAGCAAACCTGCTATGTGCGTTGGAGAGTGTTATGAAAAATATCATACCTTAAAAATTTATAAGTGATTAATTTAAATATGACAATAGACATTTATAGTGTTAAGTTATATGAATATATTTTTTTAATTTGCTAAAAACTGTTTATACTTGTGTCTTCAAAAACACCGTGTACCTGAAAAGATTCTTTCACATGCCTGCTCCGCCTATTGGGACGATCCATCTTTTGTTTTCGGTGCCATATTCAAGTAAGTAACATATAATAACCCAAAACTAGAGCCAATGAGTTCTTTGGAGGATAGATATTCCCGGAATACAGAGAGCTAATAAACAATTGATTTACAACCTCGGACCCAAACAGCCGGACTCGCAATAGAGTGGCCACAAAAACATCGTTGCGAATATATGTTAAATGTTTCTAACAAAAAAGACACTTCTTTTACAAAATAAGTACCTTTAAATTTTGAAGAAATATATTATATTATTATTATATAGGTTTAGTAATTATCTTGATTTTAAATAATTATGTTTAGTGACTTTCTTCGAATAATGTCGTTCTAATATGTTATCGCGTTACAATGGTTACCCCATACTAGATATAGGTTGTCTCAAAAGAATGAGTGAAATAATAATATTTTTGTATCTTTTAAGAAAATTATGTTTATTTTTTTCAACCCCAGAGTAGACTACTGGTCATTAGTAAATCCAACAGGAGTGCAAAGTGTTAAGATGATATAAAATGCAAACATAACTAGTTTTTCACCAGGATCTAAGAATTAAGTTATGTATAGAGAACATAGCATAATATTTCCAAATAACACTCGACAAATTTTAATGTTCGACGACTGTTAACCCGCAGACTGTAAAACAGTAATTTTATGCATTATTTTAACGATATTACACAGAGTTTTATGATTTATGCACCGCGTTGGTCCAACTAAACTCCACTTGCACAGTTTGTAATGTACGGGTAATATTATGTTTTGTGTAAATATGTCTTCATTAAATTTATGTATGAAAGTTATGATGGAGTGCTACAAAAAAGTGGTCGTATTCGGAATACAAATGTAACGCATTGTGTGTCTAAATTCAATATCCGATATCTTTGCTCTTAATTAACATCTTAAGTAAGGTTTAGGCACTTGAAGTTGAAACAATAAGCGTTCGTTAGATAAGGCATTTTGTTACGACATCTAATTTAATTTTCTTCGGATGTTTTGATCATATTGAGAGAATAAGTTGCGAATAACTGAAAAAAAAACTGTATTACGCCTCCGTTGTATACAGTAAAATCTGACTGATTGTCATGTGACAATCTCTTCCAACCAGTCATAAAGATGTTAAAGATGCCTGATATGAAAACCGGACTTAAATATTTGAAAAAAAAAACAGATATCAACGGGAATCGAACTCGTTATCTGTAGGTCGGATAACAGGTGTTTTGCCAATGATGTATAGCATTCATTCGTGTGTTATTCGTCACTATGGATGTATTGGTATTATGAGCATGTTGAAGAGCATGCCAGGGAGACAACATTATCTTCGACTCGAACAATCAAGTCATAAGCACTGGAATGGACACGATCCTAATTCATAGTTTGTCATCGCACGTATTAGAAATACAACCGCACGTGAAGAGACAAAATTATTCGTACACGTCTAGCTCACGAACGCTTGAATTATATTGGAACCTTTTTTCATTATTTTGTTATTGAGGGTGATTCAACCCGAAATCCCCGGCTGGAAGACAAGCACCTTATAAACTAGGTCACAGTGGTCGTCTTAATGGATTGTAAGGAAGATGTAGACCAAGTAAAGGTTGAAAGGAAATAAATACATTTTAATTAAGGGAAAAGTAAGAAGTATGAGTAGGTTAAAAGCATGTACTGCAAGATGTGTGATTTGATGCATTCTCGAATTCCTGGAAAGATGCCTGGTGATTCATCCGATCAATTTCAAGGTGTGGATTGCATGGATGAGCAATCCGAGCATCCGGCCATGACACACACAACCAAACGAGATATGATTTTTCACGAAACGCTTGAAGTGGGAGTTTGCACAATCCATTTACTGAACTTGGGCTATCATGATTAACAGTTGATTGAATGAACTGTTAAGTTATCTTGTCAAACCACTATTACATTCAATCCTACATATCATGGATGTCTCCCTGTCGGAGTAAGCAGTGAGAAAGTGTCAGTATTTCCTATTCTCCTCTTTTACATCCATACACCTTAACATACAACTCTACGATTACGATTTCTCCGACTTTACATTTCCTTCTTTAAAAATATCATTCACTTGATCCGGCCATATATTTTTCGCCTTTTTCTACCACCCTTCACACTCAATTTTTCACCATATATTTGTTTTGTTAGTCTTTCTTCGCTCGTTTATTTGCACAAACCATCTCAGATTGCTCTTTTTCATTTTACTCAACACATTAATTTCACATTCATCTCTAATCACTTTATTCCGTATTGTGTGATACATTGTCACTTGTCACCCCCTGTATTTCTACAGCATTTATTCGGCTCCTTTCAGTATTTTTCCACATCCAAGTTTCACTCACATACATCAAAGTTGGTACTAAAATTTTGTTGTGGATCATTCTAACAGATTTTGATAATGTCTGATCCGATTGTGAATGTTTTGGAGTCCCATTGACTTTGTTTCCTATCGCTACACGACACTTAATATCTCTCATAACGTTATTTTGTTCGAATATATCGCCAGTCAAGGGATGACCTTCGTTAGTTGGTAAAATACTTGACTTTCATCTGGGGGATTAGGGTTAGATTCCTAATGGTAACACAAAAAAAGGATTCCAGTCTGGTGACAGTATTCACACGTCTCTTCATGTGTGGGTTAGTATTGCTAACACGTCCGATTACGAACCACGAGTTCCATGCTTACTCGAGTGGTTCAAAACTAGAAGGCTCAATTAACTGAGATGAACACAATTTCATCGCCGGGCCACTTTTTTCAATATATTCGAATCACCAATTCATACGGTTGACTGTATGGACCAAATCAAAATGATGACTAGTTCTTTGTTGAGTGCTGTACTCATCATGATTCAGTACTGAAAGAAGTGGAAGCGAATCATCCACTCAGGCCTAGAGACCTAGACCACCAGGGAACCATGACTATCAGCGACATGGCTAAAAAGATCCACGTTAATTATTTAGTAGTATTCGTCTTCGATTTACTATTGACTTACCTAAATAATAGTGAAGTACTGAGTCTTGCCTTCTTCAAGTGGAATAACCAAGTAATTGATGTAATTTTTAAATTGAATTCATGCGTCATTTGGTTAATGAGATAACATATTCGCCATAAAACATATAATACACAGCCATAAACTGCTGTTTCCAAGGTTATAATATATGTGTTTTTATTATTGTAGACAGTGCGAAGATTTCAATACAACATATTCAATGAATAATTACTGGGTTTCTCTACATTATCATAAATAATTTATACACAAGTACAGTTATATAATCCGTAATTTAATTCAATACTTTTTTCATGTTCTCAAATTATTTGAATATCTTTTAAAAAATATTAATCGTTAGGCCGATAGGAATAACGTTTCTTTGACCAGCAGTCGCGACATGAGATATATCTTTGACTAGACTCTTAAATACCTAACTATAATATGACACAGAAGAAGTGGCAGGTGTAAGTGCACATTTTTAAAATACAGGTCAAATCTCATTATAAGGAATAACGAAATTAAGAAATTTTCAGTATAAGGAATATTTGTTGTTGAATAGAATGAACTAATAAAATACAATAATATGTTTAACAAATACGGTTTTAACGGCAAAAATAGTCGCTTAGGGGGTTCAGACCAATGAGCTTAGAGGACATTTAACGAATGACTAATAAATTGGAATCTTAAATGCAATCTTGTTTTCATTGTTAAGCCATTGTTGAAAATCCGCTGTCATAAACGAGTACGTTGAATCCGAGCTTAACTTTAAGAGCGAAGAAAATGAAAATGGAGTCATGCCACTTGATATGAAGGTTTCGCTTTCGCAAGTTATCAAAAATATTGAAAAAGTTTTGGGTTTATCTATCCTGTAGAACTTATGCAACAGTTACGAGTATATATAGTATTAACAATACAATTACGAGTATCAATGCTGAAAGAATAAATTAAGTACAGTAAAAATGACCACATTCTTTGAAAAAAAAATATTAGAGTATATTTGTATAACTTTTTATTCAGAAATGAGACAGGTTTTTTGTACAGTATTTTTCGCCTATATTCAGTTTTAACGAAATATTTTTCATGGCCCCATGAATTTCGTTATATTTGACCTATATCACGTAATCTTCAATGTTTTCTTAAATCTAATTTTGTACTAGGCAAAATGTTCAACTACTTGTATTTATCGAATAAGTGGAAACCCCTACAATCACACATTGCAGAAACTGATATATTGTCGCCATCAATAACAATGTTTGGGGGTATTATTGAGTTATACACCCTTTCTGCTTGTGCAGCCCATTGTCTACGCTATCTGACAATGTCCTCTACCTCACAAATTTCTCGAATGTGGGTATTACTGATTATGTTTCTTAGTGTCTTATTTGCTGTGGTTCTGAGGCTTCTCATCTCTGTTATTCGCCACATGCTAATGTATTGGATGTTACTGCTCTGACTTTGATATCATGTCAGGATTTATTTAACTCTTCTTACTCGTATATATTATATTTTTATCTTTTCACGTGGCAAATTTTTCATGCATTATATACTACCACAACAACCAGATATAACAGCAGTATTGATGAGTTGACATTTGACTTTATTATGAAGGTCCTGATAACTGAGTAGTTTTACACTAGAGTATTCAAATCAAACCAGAAGTTGTAGTAGCATAGATAACCAAGTTTTAAGACTATCTGTATTACGGTTGATGTTTTCTTATTCTGCATTGTTCCGTATTCTCCATCCCTGAGAGTATATTAGAAAGTCCTGTATATTTTTCAGAGGATTTTAATTTCAAAAACATTAAGTTCTCTCTCCTCTGCTTTCTTTAAAGCCCAATTCTGACACGCATACTCGTACATCACTACGAAATACCAATTTGTAGAAAACCCGTCCGCCACATAGTATGTGTCGTACTATAATATAATGAATAACAGGTTATGTGCGTGGTTTTGAAACTAAACCCTTCGGTTACATACACACGTGTTACGTGACCGTTATTAGAGGATGTTGCCTAACGCGTGTGCACAAACCGTATTCTATTTAAAAAAAATCGCAGCTGTCGCATGGGACATATTTAAGTGTCAAAAGTTACATAAGACCAATGTATGTATGTAACATATTACATTACTTTTTGTGCGAAATTGTTATTGTATGTCAGCGGTATTGATGATGGAAGAGTTACGAGAGGTATCGAACGGCGTGTAGCGATAGGAAACTAAATCAATATGACACTAAAAGTATACACGAACCGGACAGTATCAAATTTACTAAGATGATAGTCGTCAACAGCATTTTAGTACTATTTTTGATGTATGGGAGTGAAACGAGGACGTGGAAAATATTAAAAGGGGCCGAATAAATGCTTTGGATATGCGTACTTTGAGAAGAATACATGGGAAAACAATGTATGACAGCTTGCGCATTAATCTTTACGTTTTGCTCGTTAGGAACTTGATAACCTTTTTCAGTATTTTGCTTGTTAAGAACTTGATAACCTCTTTCGGTATCTCCGCAGAGTTGCTGTTCTTCGATTAGCTAGCATATTTCGAAAAGAAAATTACCTCTGAAGTATTTTATTTTAGGGTCTCTTTCACGACTGACAATATCATTAGCTTAATAAGTGCATTGATGATGCATGTGCGAAAATTAATTCATTGTTTACCAAAAGCTGCACTTCAGCAAGCGTAGGCTTTAGAAATCAAACCTGAGTGTATAATGCATTGTTTCTCAACCTGTTTAACCTTGTGCCCCCCCAATAGTAAAAAATAAAACTTCGCGACTCTCCTGTAAAAACTTAATATCTTGATGAATCATGTACATACTTGCACAAAGACGATAAACCTTATCACGCAAGGTTATCTACTGTTTTACGTCACTAACAGGGTAACCAAACAGTTTCAACTCGCCGTGAGTATGTATACGAGCGACTAGTTCAAACTGTATAATATATAACGAAAGTCCTAGTTCATCTTGCAAGCTAAAATGTCTTGTAGCTCGTATTAAGTTCTTTTGTGAGCTACAAAACCAAATGTGTTAATCCGTAGAACCAGGAACTACAATAGTTAATTACATATTATAATTACATTACTTACGCTTCCTACTACACACCATTGAACCATTGAATTAAACAATGTATAAAAAATAATTCTTCTGTATTTTTTTTTAATAAATGCGTTATTTTCCTTTTGTATACGTAATTTATCCTGTCTGATATTTCCAGTTGGTTGGAAGAAATTATCATATGCTTATCCTTCTTCTTTCATATATGGGAATAAACATATGTTTTTCATCGTGTGCTCAATGCTGTGCGTCGTGGTCTTGTGCTATGTCTCGAACTCGGTGCACCACGTTTCTCCATCCCCCGGTTCTGGGTCACCTTCCTTTTGCTAGCCTTCCTTCGATTGTCCTGGTAATCACCAGCTTCTCCAGAGTTTCTTCATTCTTCTAGCAACATGCTTGAATTACGTTTGGATTATTTTTCTGCATGTTGCCGAAATCTTTCGGTAATCTCCAATTCTTGGATGATAGAGACGTCGATGCGACCCATGAGATACGATGCATCCGCCCCCAACACATCTTGAAGGCATCTATTTTATTTATACAACGGAACTGTAACATTACACGGTTGAACGGCATCCGTCCTCCGACGTTTACTATCGACCACTAAATTCATAGCTAGGTTGAGGCATTGGTGGTCAGACGGTGTCACAAGGGGCATCCTGCAATCCAGTACTTACATATAACTATTTAAAATAATTCTGGTGAAGAAACCAAGAAAATTTCGGAAGCTTCTGAAGAAATAATCAAAATTCGACTTGGTTTTTCAAACAAATGACGATGGCCACTATCACGTTCCTTCAGCCTCGTTGACCCAGTGGTCTATACACGCAACAACTTTTTCCGTTCACTGTTAACAGTTTTCCTTGATAAGCATCGCCAACGGAGCGAAAAACCCATGTACCATGTCTGAGTGTGGCCGTGAGACGTATTCGCGCCGATTGGTTTCGTTTCGCGGATCAGCTGTTAAAATAGTTCGTGAAATTGCTCTGCATTCGCTCATTGTACACGTAATTAGTTCACTTTTTTCTGTAGATATGTTTGTTTGTTAATTATTTTTTAAGATATTTTAAATCAAATGTATTTAGAAAACGTTAAATGGTTTAAATTTTAATTTCATAGTAACATAATTATCATTATTATCAGCCGTACATACTAAAATGGGTCTTGGCTGCCTGTAGGATTCTCTGTCACTTGTCTCTTTAAGAAGCATACCTCCTCCAGTTGGTTGTGCCCAGTGTGCGGTAATTCTGTCACAATTTCAGCCTACGCCGCATCGTATCGCCAAATAAAGCCTTCTTTGTAGGGTCAGTGTTCTGTATGCGGTATAAGTGTCCAAGCTAGCGCAGTCTAGTAATTTTTATAACTGTTGCAACGCTAGCTTTGATATAAAGCTTTCCCAAAGAAATCGAGAAGTCTTTCATCTCGCTTTTTAAGTGTTCCCAGGTATCTGATGCGTAAGATAGCACAGGTATTTGTTTTAAATAAGTGGACTTTTTATGTTCCTGGAGGTGAGACTAATGAAGTAAGGGATTATGGCCTAAATAGCACCTATTCGCCTACAGTATCCGCTTGTGTATTTCTTAACTGGTGTTGTTTGTAGAGTTTACTTTTGACAAGATTGATTAGATCGCAGTATTTGAAAAAGGTTTATTGAAGAAGAAAAAAAAGAAGTGTCTAGTATTTGTACACCTTCAAGACATGTTCGTCTTATCATTTCGGGTTCCACTAAGGACGTTATGTTAAGAAGTGCAGCACGTTGAATGTGTTACTAAAAATAATAATGGAATATATTTTCAAGAAAAAATGCTTTAACGTCTTAATAATCTTAAACATCTTCTCTCCAAATTGCTTTAACATCTCCGTTGTCTCTACATGAGGGAGTGTGGATATTATCCCTAGCTTTATCCAAGTGTCTTCTTACTGGGAATGCTAAGTTACAGATTATTAGAGAGTGGAAGATCTCATCGATTAGGTGTCCATTTTTTTTGTTTGCTCAGGTGCAATTTAGTTAACCCATCCGCCCTGAACAGTCTTGGTTTGTATGTTCGGGATAATTATTTGAGATAACGCTCCCATAGATTATTCTATCAACCTATTGGGTTGATGCAAAAGTAATGATCGTTTTTTATGATCCCAGGTAAAAAAAATCCCAGGTAAGAAATGATGAATAGTATCTTCTTTTAAATTATTCCATTGTATAAAGGATGCTTTCCCTCTACTTTCTATTCAGTTTTGGCCTGGCCAGAGTACAGTGAAAAGCCCTTGTATTTTTTCAAAATGTCGGTCGATAAAGTGCATTAACGTCATTGTTTACTTTATGAATTCCGTAAAGACAATACCGCGAGTGTGGCAACCAAAAACATTTGCGACGTGTATGGAGCAGATGTCATCAAAGTTCGACAGGTACGAAGATGGTTTACAAAATTCCGATCTGAGGATTTTTCACTATTTGATAAACCAAGTACCGGGCGGCCATTGAAGTCTGATGACAACAAGTTAAAAGTCATAATTGACACAAATCCACGTCTAACCACCAGGGAGATCGCGTCGATGATGGGAGTCAACCAATCAACCGTATTAAGACATTTGAAGCGTATGGGGATGGTTTCGCGATACAACGTTTGGATACCTCATCAATTGTCGGCTGCCAATTTATTGGATCATGTTTCAACGTGCTTTGCTTTGAGTGCGAGACAAAAACATGAACCTTTTTTGCATCGTTTGGTAACAGGAGATGAGAAATGGGTCGTGTACAACAACGTGACAAGAAAAAGACATTGGGCTATACCTGGACAAGCCCCATTAACAACTTCGAAGGCCGAAATCCATCAAAAAAAGTAATGCTTTGTGTTTGGTGGAATTGTAAGGGTATTGTGTATTTTGAACTCTTGGAACGCAATCAGACAATTACAACAGAACGATATTGTCAGCAATTATTCAAATTGAACATCGTCCTTCAAAAGGATAGACCAGAATTGGTAAACAGAAAAGGGGTAGTGTTTCATCCCGACAACGCATGACCACATGTGGCTTTGATGACCCAATACAAGCTAAATGAGTTGAATTGGGATGTTATCAAGCATCCACCGTATTGTCCAGATCTTGCTCCTTCCGATTTTCATTTATTACGATCGCTGCAAAAAATTTTAAATGATAAAAAATTTGATACAATAGAGCAGGGAAAAACATCCCTTACTACATTTTTCGCATCAAAATCCACGGAATTTTACACTAATGGTATTAATAAGTTGATAGAAAGATGGGAGAAGGTTATAAGAACTGATGGAAATTATAAAATTGATTAAATAAATATTACAAATCTAAAAAAAAAATGTTTAATTGTATATGTAAAAAACGATCATTACTTTTGCATCAACCCAATATAAGTCGAACCAACCTGCCTTTGGAGATGCCGGTAGGTAGAGCACTCACACTTTTTAACCGTGTGTGTCATATAAACGTGTTTCATGTGTCGCTCAGCTCCTTCAGGAAAAATCTCTTGAATTTAGTGTAATACTTTTTTAGTATAATACTGATAATTTCATTTTTATACTATTTAAGACGCTATATTTTGTCATAATGTTTTAGTGTAACTTATGTTTTTTTACTATTGTCCTTATCAAATAAGTCAAAAACTTTTTTAATTGTTTAATACATATTTTTTGTACTTGTTATGTCCTGTCCTTGTACGAATTAGGTAAATCTGTAATGTGCAAAGGACCTGAAGTTTTCCCTAGTTGCTCTTTCTCGGGTGACCTGTCGACATTCTTTCTTCTGGTCTGACAATGAATATTATGGAACGAATCATTGTTTTTATTATTTGTATGCTGCTTAAATCTATATTTTCGTTGGAAGTGAAAGTGTTCAGAGTTCTTTGGACATCCCCGTTACTCCCCACAGAAGTAATAATAATAATAAAAGGACAATTTGTATACCGCCGCACAGTATTCGAATTGACCAATCTAGAGGGACAAAATTATTTTTCATGTCATTTGACATAATTATGTTACATTTTAATACCTAGAGGCTTAGAAAATATAAATAAATGGTTTTTAATTGAATAATAGTATTTTAATTTATTAAATACACAATAATACATTGAGAATAAGACAAATTTAGAAACGTTATAAAAGTTAATACTTATAATTATGAAAAAAATGTACAAATTTTTTTTTAATAGCATTAGAAAATCGCTTTCATACACATGTTTAACTTTTTTGAGTATTTTTCTAATAAGACTTATATACTGATCAGAAGAAACTAATAAATATTTAAATAAATCGTAATTTGTCCTAACACGCGAAGTTTTTAAAGTGTGATGTTGCCTAATTTTTTTAATTTCTTTATTTTTGACCTCTGATGCCGTTTGTCCAGACATTTATCCAATAGGAATCAAAGAAGAATCGATGATCTCAGCACCGTGCGTCGATATTTTGTGCAAGGCTGCAGGCATATTATACCACCAGAATAATGATATGTATAACATTTTTGTTTGCTTAGCGTAATTTTCAATTTTTGCTGTTCAAAATATCTGTTACTTCTATAAATGATGTCTACTTCTGGATAACAATTGTTTTTTCTCTTCTAAAACCCGATCATATGATGGATATAAATTGAAACCTCTTTCAGAAGCTTCCTGTTGGATATTTTTATACTACATTACCGTAAATTTGTTTGCATTGAACAATGCTAAAGCTTCTTCTGGGGAGTAAGGATTTTGTGTTGGAGTTGTGAAAAATTGTTTCATGGCCTTTTTATAACTCGTTGTTGTTCTTGGTGATGCAGTCAACATCTCTTGTATTGAATTTGCCCCATCACGTCTACCACTGCCTCGAACACTAACTGCAGCTTCATATGTAAATTATTCCTTCTCGTAGCTGGTAACCAAATCACGTACTTTTCTCCTTTTTGATTCGGATGAACATTCTCGAAATATTTTAGGCCTGCCTTATTAACTGTCTGCATTGGAGAAGAAAAATCTAAATCTTCACACAACCAAAGTTGGTCGAGTTTTAAAAACAAATTCAAACGTCTTTGTTTTTGTACCCATTTTTGACGAATTTTCTTACTTTCAGTTTTTATAAAAACTTTTAATCTTATAGCTTCTGCGTCTTTATCATCTTGAGTATTGTAAAATGTTTTTACAAAATCATAAACACGGTAAATGCGGTATTTCGAAGAGTTAGAACGCCATACTTCAAAAATACTAATTCTCGTAAATCTGGTCCCTATAACAAAAAAAAAATATATATATTATTTAAGAAATCGCAGTAAATGGTAACACTTTTTAATTAAAGAATGTATAAGATTATTTTTTAAACTTAGTTTCATAGCCTTGCGAAATCTTGCGTATAACCTTACATGTTGTTAAACTTTGAACTCAACAATATGCATAGGATGAAATTTCATGAATTTGTTATTGTTATAAAAATAATCTATAGTATAAATTAATATAATTATGACATAAATAAATTAATAAATACCTGTAGAACACGACACCATCACGAAAATTATTTTCAATAACTTTTTAAAACACTGTTAGCATGCACAAACTTCGGAAGTCAGGAATGTACTTATAGAAATATTTTATACCTGCGACACAAAGCGTCACTTTGTCCCGTCATAAAAAATAAAATAAGGTTTTTTTTTTAAATCTGGTAATTGCATCTTATCAATATGTTTGTTTGACACATTAAAACGGCATTTTTTATGTGAAGTATTAATTTTCATTTTTAGGATTTTGTCCCTCTAGATTGGTCACTCCGAAAACTGTGCGCCGTTTTAAAAGCAGACTACCCAAGGGCGCTCTAACTCGAAATTCGAGCCCACTATTATTGACAAATGAAAAATTGTGTAAGGATATTTTTCTAAAAAGGATTTCAGTCTGGTTTTCAATAAAGGTCTCTTTAACACCCTTCTGGTTGGCTGGAAGATATTGCAACATAGCAATAAGCCCGCCAGGTTGCACATTTTACAAAGTGTGATACAATATGTATGGATCTGGGCACATCTTTTTCGATTGTGTGTAAATAGTATTTTCAGTTAAAATATCAATTCCAAATGTATATCAAATATGCACATTGGCCATTTGATAATTACTAAAACATCTCATTTTTCAAAATTTAGCACTGATTTACCAATTTATGCGAGAAACCCGACGATGAATTTGGCGGATATTTTTTTCCTGTCATTTCTTCCAATTATTTATAACCAGGTTGCTTTTATAACTGGTATACATGACTTTTCGCGTTTTCAATTGATTTAGCATGTAAAAGTTAAACGTATGCAAATTACAATAATGAAATTGAATGGCAACTTAATATTCCTATTGGTTATTCTAACACATTTATTTCAATTTGTTAAATCGTTTATATCATCATAACCTCTTTATAAATTTGTGAAACCTACCTTATTACTTTTTAACTGATTTCTAAAATTTGCGTTACACAAATTTTGATGCGAAATTTGTATATTTTCTTCACACGATTGCGCAAATATATTTTTGAGTGAAAATAATATAATGTCAGCTCGAACAATTTGTTTTATAATTATAAGCCTGTTTCATATTTAAAAAAAAAAACAAAAAAATTGACGACTTCGCCGGAATGTGTATTATACGAAGTATAATGTAGAAATCATTACATGGAGTGTTGAGTTGTAAGATATCATGAAAGGACTCAACAAGTCATGTCGATACTTCCTTCACGAATTGTCTTCAACCTGGAGGGTTTGGATTCAATGCCGTCTTACAAGCAAGTACTTCCACATTTGCAACACTATCTGTCTAGGAAATCTTGAGGTTATGTCTTTAGATCTACATCTCAAATGCCTCGATCCTACGTGATGTCGCCTGATTCAATGTCCACGCCTCCATTCCATAGAAGGGAGTTGAGAAGATATAGGAGCGAACTGTACACATTCGAAATTACCAAAAGATCCTAGTTGGTTAAAAAAATATGTCTGATTATACGAGTACCCACACAATCCATGAACAATTTTAATTGCTGACATTTAAACATATGAACTGCGAGCGAAGTTCCGGTTCCAGTGGTTCTAAATTAATAATTTTCCTACTGCGGTAGGTGGAGAAGACAGCGCGAGGTGGAGAAGACAGCCAGAATTTTCTATCTTGACACACATATTTAGCCTCTTCCACATTCATACATTTTCTAATACAGCTTCCTACGATGTATTATATCTTACATCTTACAGGGTAAGTTGTAAGTTTCCATTATTTATTCTTGAATAAAATCGTAATGGAAAGAGGGTTTATGGATCGTACAATTTTGGATATTATGTTAACACTTTGGCTTAGTATGTAAATTATTAATACTTACGGAAGCACAATTGTTAAATCATGGATCATCTACATATATAAAGTAGCTACTCGTATATTCATTTCTGATTAGGGTTGCCCACTACGTAAAGTTACTGGTACAAATATATACCGAAAATTATTGATATAATAATTCAGCTTTTATTTCCAGATTTAACAGTTTGTCGAGGATCACCTTAGCAAGGGGTGTGTTCCTCACTTACTGTTTATGTCCTGAGATATACATTAATTTTGATCCAAATTGCTTTCACACGTCATTGAACGATCATAATGCGGACCTTCAATCGATCTCCGAATGGACTAAGCAGCATGGCTTACTTATTAATCCTACGAAGTCTCAAGCCATCCTCATTGTCAGTCCTCAGCTTTTTAGTAAATACAACACTGACTTACTCCCTCCAACGTTAATCGATGGCTCTATTATAACATTAAATAAAACCGGTAAAAACCTAGGAGTGCTAATGACTAATATTACTCTGTCATGGCGAGATTAAAACAATTAGGTAAGCCGGAGGATTTTTTTAGCCTTCATTAAGGTGTTGCAAAGATTCCAGCTTGAATAAACCTAAATTGTATATACTATATCTATTGTCTAATATTCGTAGTTGTCCTGCCGCCCCCTTTTATCTCGTTGAAAATCTTCGGCTTCTTCTCGATTACGGACACGCTAAGCTCAAACAGAGATTGTTTATTGGCCTTCCTAGTTCACCGCTCTTCTTTTTTACGTCGTCCTTTACTGTCCATGCAGTGAGACTCTAGAACCAATTACAAACCAATGTTAGACTCGCTCCGTCCATGGCATGCTTTAATAATTGACTGATTAATTTCTTAATTTCTAGTCAGTAATGTACCGTGTTTAATTCCTAATTTTTCTTATCTTTCCACTATCCCTTCCTTTGATTGGTGATATCTCACTCTTACTTTTATTATGTATATGTTCATAAGGTGGTTTATGGAAAACTGCTCTCAATGTTACAAAGGTCTGGTGATGCTTTGGAGCAGCTGAACACTTTGAATTTGCTGATGATAGCATACATCAAAATGTGTCTAAGTATCAAGCTAAAAAATGTGTATTTCATGGTTTAATTATATCTTGAATATTTTTACTAATTCATATAATAACCCTTGAATATATCGGAATTGTTCGAATTCGAACATATTGAAAAGCGTGACCGGGAGACAACATTGTCTTCGACCCATTTAATCGAGCCTTCGCGTTTAGGACCAATGTAGTATATACGGAACTAAAGGGTCGTCTGCTCAAATATCTTCAAACAGGTAATATGTGGATTGGATCATTTTGCATATGTACGAGTAGATCCGTATGTAAACTCTTGGACTGGTGATGCTCGAACTTAGAGCTTATATTTTTTTTTAATCCTTGACTGAGCAACCCTAGCTATTGCTTGATTTAATCTGTTCAAGCACATGTCTTAACCTTCTATACCCATAATCATGGTGTTGCTCATACGCGTGTTCATCTTCTCCGCGTAATCCACTATATGGTAATTATATGGTAAACCGACCGCATACCTAAACACTAATTTCAATCAAAAATACTTGACTACTGAAAAAAACGGCAAATGCAATACTTAATTTTATAAATTCTTGTGATTTTTTTATTGATTTTTATGGTTTAAAACAGGGTTTCCCAATTTTTTTTGCATCAACGCCCCTTTGAGCAACTTAGGATACGTCATATTTTTAGTATTTGCAACGTGGAGAAGGTAAAAAAGAACACCTTCAAAAATACTAACACATTGGTTTATTTGTTTTGTTAAAACAATAAATTGTGTTCGTTGTTCTTTTTTTTTAATGTTTTTCTCCTGACGAAAGAGCTACGAATTATATTCAAAACACACGATGATGGAGATTTTGTATGTTATGCATTTATGTAGATAGATGTTTTGTTATTATTTCAGAAACTAAAGATTTATTTTTAATTTTTTCAGTGACTTATTTACGTTCCATACATAACAAGGTCATATATGTAATTAAAAATCATAGATTCCTAATTTTTAATTACCCATAGACAATTTTTAGCAATTGCTAGACAAATAACATTCAGAAGTGAGCTATACAATCAGGCTGAATTTGTTTTTATTGCTGGAATATTTAATAAGTATCACAACGGCCTCCTTAAAAACCCTAACTTCCACTAAAAATAAATAGGTTATGCCACCCTTTGGGAATCACTGATTAAAAAATATCAAAAATAAAATCGGCAAGGTTAAATGTGTTTAAATAATTAATTGAAGATATCGTCAGAAAATCGATTGATTTATTGATCAGGTGATAGGATGAAAAATTTTATTACAAAAACAATTTATTTGTTTTTAATGCGTTACATTTATATACGAGTATACTCCTATATTATTTTTATAGACGAATCAACCTAATTTTAAATGACGTTCTTCATTATGTAGAGTAAAAAAGTATTAAATATTGTGATTGGTTGCTACTGATCGAGTTTGTATTAATTTTTTGTAGTGCATTTTTTTGATCAGGGAAATAAATTCACTGCCGTAAGATTTAATTCAGACTGGGACCAGCAACATTTAAAAAAAATCTAATATGTTTTTATAATTTAAAGTATGTATTTCGTCTAGTAACATTCCCGCTCGAATGTGATCATTCCATTCGAAAGAAGAAGAACGTTCTATATATCCAAAGTGAATTTAAAAAATTTAATAACTTTTTTTTATTTGTATTTAACGACTTATGCGGTACAAGTTGACTAGCTTCGAAAGGTAATCTTTTATATCTCAAGGCACACCCGTATACTAAACTAAAAAACAAATCAATTTCTTTTTATATATAGTGATCAAATACTAAGTTTAAAAAGTTATTTTATTTTTTAAACATGTCACAAAGTTAATGTTAAAATTTTTATATTTTTGCAAATAGTATTTTTTTAAATGTTTCTTTAAAAGTGTTTAATTTTAACTTCTCTACTTTTTGTATTACACTTGCGTACTGTGAAAACATGACAAGAATAGTTTTCAATTTCTTTAATCGTATATCCTTTACGGCTAAAACTGAAGTCCTTGATTTTATATATTTTAAATATATTTATCCACTTGATGTGAGCAATGATTCTTAAAACTATTTTGCTGTCAATTTTCCTCAAGATGATGTACACCAGTGATGCAAACTGCATTGAGAACTGCACAGTTGTTTAAAATTATCTCTTATGTTATTTTACACTTCGAAAGGATTTTTTTTTATTTTGCCTTCGAAGGCTGTAAATATATCTATAGACTGATCACTAAAAGAAAAAAAGATGATTATTGTCGGATTTACTTACAATATTAATTTAACTTATGCGATATTTTTCTCATGATTTGAAATTCGACCTCTATCTTTGAGTTGACCTCCGTTGTTAGGGAAACTCAATATTTTTTTAGCACTTAATATATTTAACATTTAAACTATCAGAGATAGAAAAGTTTAAAGTAAATTATTAATTACAGTAAAATTATAGAATATATTAACCCTTCTTAAACCACATTCTATAGATACTATATCCACCCTGCAATCTTAAAATTGTACTTTTTGTGAAAAAAAATACTCATTCCAATCAGCTTACCTTGGATACGTCAAGTGGTTTTAATCCATAACAGATTTAAAAAAAGACGACTAATCTCTGAACAATAATAGCAAGACAAGAGAAAATGAATTCGTTCAAGGATGAGGTAGACAAAGAAAAATCAAGTTTAAATGGTATTATGATAAATATAAAAAAAAAATCTTCTTGAATGTAACTAAGGATGGTGCATATTTATTTCGTAACTCTTGAAGGTTTGTCTACAGTTGCGCCGAGTGGATCACTAATGAAAATGTGTAAAATGAGATATTGTGTGTTGAAATACAAAGGAATCTCTCATCGCCCTATCGCAGACAACGTCCGTATTCTGAAAGAAAGTAGAATTTTTCGCTAAAATATGAAGAAGAATTGGGGTTGTTAAGCAGGCAAAATATGAAGAAGAATTGGGATTGTTAAGCAGGCAAAATATGAAGAAGAATTGGGATTGTTAAGCAGGCTTAAAATATGAAGAAGAATTGGGATTACTAAGCACGCAAAATAATGTTGAGATATGTCCTTCGCTGTATTATTTTAAGCACCATGTTTTGTTTATACAAATAGGACCTTTTAGTGTCTTCTCTCTTGAATGTATTTTTTTTGTCATCTATTTATTTTCTGTGTTTTTTTTTATATTCTTGTTCTACGTGTTCAAGGGTGTGGGCTGAAAAACATCTGATGTCCCCGTGGCTGGGTTCGCCCTATATTGGTGGGGTGTATCTTGGCCGAGGGGATGTTATTAGATGAGCCCAGACCTTTTGATAGCTTATGTATTTAATGTATTATCTGCAATTTATGTGTTTTAGAAGTGTTATTTAAATATATTTTGTACATACTATGTTGCTGTCAATAAACCTATATTTATTTATTTATGTTTTTTCTAAACATATGCATTTGTGGGGAAATATCAATATTATCTAATGACCGCAGCCACCACCTTCTTACCCTTACGCTCAACTTTTGTTTGTTGTAATATTTTGATTATTTTAATAATAGTGGGTTCTACTCACCAGTTACGGTTCATTTGAGAGAAGTGTGCTCTCTAAACGGCGCTATGGGAAATTGTTATTATTTTACTATTATATTATTGGATTAGGACACTTATTGATTTATTTGTTTGGGTGCCTTAATAATAATAAAAGTACAATTTATATAGCGCAGTATAGAGAGCAAACTCTCCTCAAAGACGCTCTTACACTGTCTGGAATCGATCCTGAAAACTACGGAGGTCGCCATGGCTCTAAATTCGCGTTGAGTATGAACGGAAGACTGATAAATGTATAAAATTGAAAAAGTTTTATTCAATATTACTATCACACATTATTTATTCTCAAACTTTACGTAATAGTGCGATAGATACAATTCGTTTCAATAACCGTTTTATCGGTAGCAAAAAATCTTAGTGAATCGTCGCGTCTATATAATGATTACATAAAATAATTCAATGAGCGGGTAATTAGGTTGTGTTCATGTGAAAACAACGGAATATCGCCCATCTTCGTGATTGGATAATGGCCCGATTGCTTGTTTGCCAAAAAAATTAACCAGGAAGTTTTAGAATAATCGGTGAGCGCTTCAAGATAAATGCAAAATTGATGACACATGACATAATCAACAACACATTAAAAAAACTACTATGTTTACTTAATTGATATCTAGGGTTGTGAATAGTTTATTTTATTTATTTGTTTCTGCTAACTAATATTTATGTACAGTGTGACAATAATAAGAGATAATTTATACAGCCTTATTTAGTAAGCAATGTCATATCAAGTACGTTTTAATTAAACTTGGTATGTACTGAATTGCGACTCGAACCTTAGATTTACAGAAAAATGGAATAGTTTAATAGTTCTGCTATTTGGGAAGTATGTTCTTAGAAGACGGAAACGGGAACGAGATATTGAATTGCAAGTGAAAAACAAAGTAAATGGGGCACTAAAATTCATATATTCAAACCAAGCAATTCGTGTGGTACCCTTAAATTTTTTTCATGTGGTACCCTTCAAAGTATTTGGATTGATGATTCAGATATATATATATATATATATATATATATATATATATATATATATATATATATATATATATATATATATATATATATATATATATATATATATATATATATATATATATATATATATATATATATATATATATATATATATATATATATATATAAAAGTGTGGCCAGAAGATAATATCTATGGCCCCACAAATCGAGCCTTCGGGTTTAGAACTATTGGAGTAGGCCTGAAACTCGCGGTTTGTCATTGCATGTGTTGAAAACACCCGCTCGGAAAAAGCAACAACACTCGCACATGTACTCGGCGCGTGCGAGCATTGTTACCAGACAAAATCTTTACTGGACTGGAACTTTAAAAAAAAATCCACACTCAAGAATCGAACCCGGAATCCCCGGGTGGAAGTCAAGCGTTTTAACAACCAGACCACGAGGGTAAAGGCACGTCTACTGAATGAAAGTGTACAAAGAACCAAATAAACAGTACTAGCATGTAAAACACTTCTAGTAATTACGTCACTTCTAGTAATCAATCAAAATATTGTATTTTCATTACCAACTTCATTTTTAACTTCGCATTACATTCGTTTTTATTCAAATTTTGTTAAGAATAATAAAAGTACAATTTATATAGCGCCGTTTTGAGAGCAAACTCTCCGGAATAGCACTCCAACTCGGGACCCGAACCTACTATTATTAACAGATTAAAAATATTACAAAATAAACATACTCGTATATTTAAGTTGAGAGTTTATTAAAATTAACAAAAATAACTCAAACTCTTTTTTTCTTAAAACTTAACAAATTTTTATTTAATAATAAACGAAAATTGTATATAATACAGTAATAAAAAGCTGACTGAAGTCTTGTGTGGGAATTAAAAGACTGTATATGACTCCAGTTTGCTTGTTTAGAAAACTGTTCACAGGTTAACTTCATGTTTAATTTTAACTAATTAAAAGGAGGATCGCGTGACGAATGCATACATTCAAAGGTGAATTTCTGTGTACGTGGAGTCATTAATCATTAACACACGTCATTTTCAACGTAAAATACTAAAACTGTAGGACTCACGAATGTGCGAATAATGCAAAGTTCATACACATAAAACCACTTTATTACACAGCAATTCTGTCCAGATTGTTGGTATTCATATTTGTATTATGTGTTTTATTATTTATATTATAGGAAAGTATAGTTGGATCAAGTGAATGATATTTGGAAACAAGGAAACTTAGAAAGTTAGAGAAGTCGTAGGAGTTGTATCAGGTTTGTGTAGGCGAAGGATCTGTTTGTGTGCCAATATGAGAAAGTCTGGCGCTCTGTCTTTTCTGCCTACCCCGACAGCGAAATGGCGTGATGGTGTGTATGTATAGCGATATTCAATTTTGTATCATTATCAACTTCAAACATTTTGTGTAAGGTGGTATGTATGAGTATTGTTTATTTTTATTATTGATTAATGGGAAAATGTAAGCGTGGAAAGTGAATTTTAGATGCCGAGTTAATGCTGTGAAAATGTATGCTCTCGAAACATATGTGTATCGATGTGTGACAGAATATGAATTAATAATAATAGAAGGACATCTTATACCTATATGTCACCGTTTAGATCATAGGTTCCCAACTTTTTTTGGCCTACCGCCCCCTATCTAAAACAAAATTACTCACCGCCCCCTTTTCAGAAAAAAAAAACACACTGACTCCCGTTCTTGATATCAATTATGTAACCCATAGTTTTCCAACATTTTTGTGTCATAGCCTACTTTTTCAAACAGTGATTCGATGACGCCCCTGTATTCGTGAATTTTCGCACACGTGATAAAAATGATTAAAATATATACAATAACAAAAATTAACCAATATTAAAGTTTACTTTAGTTAGTACGTGATTAGAGTGTTTTTTTTGTATTTTTTAGACTATATTTTTTTAATCTGCCCACGCCCCTCCGTGCCATCTCAACGCCCCCTAATTTTCTCTGGGTCTTCTACTGCCCCCCTGAAAGTCTCAAACGCCCAAAAGGGGGCGTTATCGCCCACGTTGAGAACCTGTGGTTTAGATAGAGACTCTCGTCAAGAATGTGTGCTAAAAACTGATGTGTTAAGCAGGGGGAACATTGTGTTGATGCGGTTTGGACATAAGTATATGGATGGATGACAAAATACTGACTTAACAAAATTTATAATTCTGGAATAAATGGAAGTCGTGATCGAGGAGAATACAGAAAATAGAAGTGTATATGTTTTTAAAGAAGCAAAGGTAAGGTGTAAAAGAAACAGAAAGAGGAGTATAAGAAGATGTATGGGTGTAGAGGAGGCGAAGGAAATATGTCATGATAGGAAAATTGGTTGGCCTATTATCAAGAAACATAAGTGGGAGTACAAGAAGATGTATGGATGAGGAGGCGAAAGAAGTATGTCGTATAAGGAAAGTTTGGTGGCCTATCATCTGCCGGGAAAGCTATGTATTCGTATGTAACATATTATGTAAATATTTTGCACGAACTCAAACTTTTGTCTCTTTTTATAAATAAATGTGGTCCCTTTTGATTTTTTACGCATAAATGGAGATTACCATCTCTCGTTCCACTTTTCAAGTGACCTACCTTGTGGTCGGAGGAATCCTTTCAGCGTCAATTAATTCCTTATTTTCGTGTCAGTTTAGTATTTTATATCTTTCCCATATCACTGTCCTCGGTTTTCCATATTTTTCTAGTTTCCGTATTGCGGAATCTGTCAAGTGATTTTTCCAAGCGTCGCAATATTTCCTATGTTTTCTTTGTTCTTGTGTCATCAGCTTTGGTTTCAATTCCGTGTATATTGATCTTACACGTGTTTTTTATGTATTATATTTTCATCTTGCGTTCTTTTGTTGCGTATTTGCTCTTATTCGTACAAGTATACATATGTGGTTGCAGCTTTATTGACATGTCTCGTTGTTTTCCTGTATTACACATAAATTTACTCTAATGGATCGATATTGCATCACATTGATTCATTGTTTGCTGGTATCTCAGTGTTCTTTATTAATGACCATGCATTTTTTAAAAACATTCCATATATTATTACTAAACGGTGTTAGAAAAATTAATGCTCCCCTGACTTCAACCTCTCCATTAAATTTTCAGCCCGTCGGAAGATCCCGAAATCATACAGTCTTGTATTTAATTGTATTAAACCTTCTTCGTAACAAAATAATTTGGTTTGTTTGACTGTGTAATAAGATATACGAGTATGTTAGAAAATTAAACTTTCTGTTTATCCAACATAATAAATGGATAGTTTAGTTTTGCCTCAGAAAAAGAAGGTTATATAAATAAATTGAGCATGAATTGCATCCTATGCCAGTTGTTTTATGTGTCTTGGTGCCAAATTCGTTAATTAACACGGCACGATTTTCTCACGGCGCTAATGTACGTGTACACTTCACATTTTGTGAGAAAACCCGTCTCTCATCTTCATTTGGAGAATTTCATCAGTGTAAATGATAGGTTCAGGTAGCGAATTTGCTGAAAAGGTGTATAGGAAAAAATTAACTCCCAAGTCATTAAGACAAATTATTTTTAAGCACCAAACAGCACGCACATTACCATACATAATCTTTCATACATTCAGTACAAATAATCTTTAAATATGTTGCTGAAATATTAATAATTGTCAACAGATTCTGTTTTTGATGATATTTCGATAGAAAATGGATTTCATTATATGTTTTGTTTCAGATCTTGTGTGACGTAAATTCTTGAACTCTTTTTAGTGACCAGAGAAAAAAAAATCTGTTCGACGAATGTCTAGAAAATTAAAAATACTTATCTTCTTCTTATAGTGTTAAAGGCATTAAATTATTTCTGCTTAGAATTCTGTCATCGGGATAGTACTGGTCGTTTAACGAATTAAGTCCTTTTCGATGCAAAATTTCGGTGCATTGCAACAAACGCAGCTTAAGCAGCTCATCGCAGATGCGAATCAATCCATCACAGAACATTCCATATTTTGACATGTTCTTGGTTCTCCCAATTTCTGTTCGGAGCCTATTAAGAGATTTCTAAGTCCTTCAGGACAGTTTAACCCATTGTGTAGTGACTATAGGTAAAACCCACCCGCTGGAGCCGGTGTTCCTCTCCACTCGTTCATCTTAGCAAAGGCCAGTGGTTGTTGCAGATGCATACTGGTCATAATGAAACTATGCCTGGATTACTATCAATCATCTTGGAACTAACAAAACTTTATCTTCGAACCTTGATTCAGATTTGTCAAGATTGTGTATCAGCTGAAGTGTAATAATTTGCATCCATTCACAAGATGGACTGACAATCCTCGATTTCGAATAATTGTCTAGCACTATCATTAAATACTGATAGAAAGTCCTTCGCGAATTGATAATTAATTTAATGTACGTAATTTTAGCAAGTAAGAAAATAATGATATCCTTGAAGAGAGTTAACACAGCTTGTAATGAAAGAGGCTGGTGAATTATAATCTATCTAAAACAAACAATATGATTGCCAGTAAAAATGAAGTTCAGGCAATGTTAGTTCTTAATACAAATCAATATAAATATCTGGGATGCTGACTGAAGGACCGCTTCAGCAGATCAAATTAAGAGTGGAGGTGACATCTTGAAACTAATAAATAAATATATAGAAGTATTATTCAATATAAAAAACATAAGTTCGTCTATTTTGTGCATTTAATGTGAGGATAAAAATACGACATCCTTCAATTGATATTGCTGGGGAAAATCAGGGTAGACGAAGTGCAGGAAAAAGACATCTCCTGGTTGGAAAAATTACGGCATGGTTTCCCTGTGGTACCAAATACTTATTCAGAGCTGCTGCATCAAAAGTTTAAATAGCGATAACGATTGCTAAACTCCGAAGAGGAGAGGAACTTTAAAGAAGAAGAAAAAGGAAATAATAATAATTGCATAAGTTTACGAAGTTCGTATTTTCTAAGTTAGCTGATAGAAATCGATCTCTAAATTGTTTTTTATATTTCAACAATTTCAAATGTTTAACCACAAGAAGCTGAAGTTTACTGGTTTATCTCTGGAAATGAGAATTATCACTTCAAGTGTCAGATACAGTCACATTAGTCAATGATGGTAATGACAGATGATGACACAATTAAGATGATGCTGATAGTGGTAATGATTCGAGATGAAGTCTACTTGTTGGATCACGTAATCAGACGAGTGCTTGAGCATTTGACCACCATTAAGAGTCACCAGGAAGTGTCGGGAGACAGGCAATCAGTTCAAGAGAGCAGCCGCATAATTGGCATAAAAAATAATTACGTCAAATCAAATATATCTTCAAACCAGTTTTTTTCGAAATTCGCTCGTGTTATCTTATAAAATATCTGTAAGTTTTTTATGCAATTAGTTTGCAGTGATTTTAGGAATTGGTTTTCAATATGGTTTCAATCCTTTTATACAGTTTTACTATAAAAAAATGTTACATCCAATTTTTGGCGATCTTCGTGATTTAGCTTGTAAGCCGCTTGACGTCCAGTCGGGGGCTTTCGGTTCGATTCGCGATGGTTCTTAAAAATTCTACATGATAATGATAATAAAAGTGCAATTTATATAGCGCCGTTTAAAAAGCAAACTCTCCTCAAGTACGCTTTAACTCAGAACTTGAACCCATTATTATTAATAGATTAAATATATTACAACCTTACAAATATGTAAACTGAATGGATAGGAAGGCAGTAACTTCGGCTTCTGGATTAGGTACTTCTCTGCATATGTTCAGAAAAAACATATTTGGTAAGAAATTTGCAGAAAATTAACCAAAAGTAGATGAAATACAAACATTTGAAAATCTTCCGATATGTGATAGTAACACATTCGGCTTGTAGTATGTAGTGTTCAAATGTCATAAATTTTGATACGACTTCATCCGGTAACAACATTCATACGCGCTAGATGTGTGCAAGTGTTATTGCCTCTTCACGCGCGGGGTAGCAATGAAAATACGCATGATGAACTCCAAGTTCCATGCCTGCTCCATTGATTCTAAACTCGAAGGCTCGATTAATGTCAATGAATATAATTTCGTCTTCTGGCCACGCTTTTAAATATGTCCGAACCGTCAGTTCGGATATGCTGGAGAGTTAACATACGAATTAACTTAATGTTCTTCATCTCAAAGGAATTTTGGTGACTAAGAAAAATACTAATTTGATGTTATTTCTTAATGTCTCGAAGTTATCTTGAATAGCATAAGCTACAAGTATATTTTATACATCTATATCATCACGACGTGTCCCTTGCGGCGTAGGCAGAGAGAACAGATCTTCATAATCTTGTATTCAAAGCTCACAACTCCTCCACATTAATACATCTCGGTATGCACAATTTTCTACTATTCATACTGTAGGGAATACCGTCGTCCCTGAATATTGTCAACACGCACGGTCAATTACCGACGAACCAACCTTCGGACATGCCCAAAGGTCGCATACCAGAACATTAATATTGTGTACCCGCAAATACTATTTACGACACATTCCACAGTAGAAAGAGAACACATCACGCCGTCTCGCCGTTTCGCCAATAAATATTCTACCCACTATATTATTGGCAACGTCTGCGACCACCTCTGCACGCACAGGAGTGAGATAAAAATATATTGCGGACGCATTCACGCGCCCCGTTCTGAAATTGTATATTATATATACCTACTTATCGATAAATAAAGATCACTTATTATTAATCATTTGACCATTCATCGCTGTTTACTATTCATTGATTATTCACTCTCACTTTCCGCATTGCTAATCGAGGTATTTTATTTAAATACCAAACAACAATCATAATCATCAGCACGTCCAACTAGGACATTACGCTAAAGTGGTGACCCCCGAACGAATAGTGAACACAGAATTCGACTAAAGCGAATATAGCGATGTCAACAACATCATCATCACGACGTACCAGTAAAGCATCCCGCTAAAATACTATTCATTCTCACTTAATTTTCTTTCAAAATCTCGTCCATTTGGTCCAGCCACGTTTTCCTCGGTCTACCTCTTCCACTTCTAGCTTGTATACTCACTTAGTCATTCTTTCATCATTCATTGTCTCCACATGTCAAACCATCTTAAAGCTCCTTTCTTTATATTACTCAAAACATCCATTTTACCCATGCATTCATTTCTGATGTCCTTGTTTCGCCTTCTGCAATACATATACACTTCTCAAATTTGTCTAAGTGTACGAGTATGTATCTCCACAGCATTCATTTTACTTTTATCCTTTTGCCAAATCCAAATTTCACTTCCATACGTTAAGATGGGCACAAACGCACTATTATGTATTATCATTTTTGCTACTTTTACGTTGTTACCAGACGAAATAAAAAACTACACTGGTATCATTGTTTTGGATACCATTGAGAATCGAATCCGATATCCCCAATTGGAAGACCAGCGTCCTACCAACAAGGTTGCACCCAAGTGTTCGAATATTAAAAATAATTACTTAAATCTCTATATAATAAATACAAAATATAAAGCGGCCTTGAGAAGTGTCTGCTGTCTAAACGGCGCTATATAAATTGAATGGTTGAATTAAAATAGGCACTAAGTACCAAAAAAAAAAACTAAGTATGCAGTTTCGTTCTATATGTCATATATAATGAAACTGCATACTTAGTTTTTTTTGTTTTTTTTTTGATACTTAGTGCCTATTTTAATTCAACCATTCAATTGTTCTTTTATTATATTATTATCACTATCCAATAGTTTTTGATCATCTGGTATTCGTACCATGTTTCCTCGTGTGATGATGCAAGTGATTGAAAGGAATAAAGAAATATAAGTATGTAGTTTCACTGTTAAAAAAAAAGCAATTCGATACCATATCCAATGTTCTTGTCTGTCACATGGCATTGAAAATAATAATCTTAATAAACTTTCAATAAAATATTTACATTTTTATACAAACAAAACTAACATCTCTGTGATTATCGTATCAAATGGTAAAAATGTATAAACATTTTAAAATTACGTATATAAAAATACTATGAACCTACCAACGTCAGAATAATCGCAGAAAAATAAAAATAATCATGTTTTTAATGCAAATACTTGGTTTTTGCTGTTTATGCGATTTGAATTCCGTCTTTTTAATATACGTTTATCCTCATTTTTAATACGAACATAATACTATCCGGTATATTCCACGCCCAAATACTCGAGACTAGACAAGTCAATTTTCCTCGAAGAAGTTGTATCACCGCGGCGTTTCCCATGCCGCCTACGGCCTGTCGTTTCCTTGAAAAGTATCGAGTACTGCCAACAATCGTCATCCTCATAGCGAATACTGAATATTAATTTATTATTGCATATATACGAAGAGATATGTTTTATCACGACTGGTAATATAATCGATGGAGCGTTTTTGTTCTCGCAATCTTTACGTCATTTCATGGGAACTTCGTAACTTAGTGAATGTGCATATTTTGTTTGCGAGCCAGATTTTACGGTTGTATAATTTTTAGCTTCTTTATTTTGCGTAGGCTATTTTTTGAAGACCATTTTTGGAAAAGTCTACTTATGCGTTTATATTAATAGAAAGAGTCTATTGCTCCCACCAATGCGAAACTTTCCATTTCTCATACATTTTGTTGACAATTATTTATTGTAATATTTTATTTTTAGTAGATTTTTGTAAATTACCATCAAAAGACTTTTAGGCTATTTAAATATATTTGTTTATTCTGACTATAAATTTTAATCACGCTATTTACCATTATCGAAATATAATTTAGTTATTTTTCGATTGACTTTTATTCATAGTTAAGTTAATTTTATTTAGTTTTGTTTCTTTATATATAGTATACTAACTTTTTTTTTGTAAATTATGGTCTGTATTGCCTTGAACTCCTTATCATATAAGAACTTTATTTAAAATAATCTAGACATTTTTAATACATAATTACCTTCAAGTAATAAAGTGATTACAAGATTACAAGCTATTTTAATTAATTTCGAAACAATAAAATGTTTTTTTTTTGTTTCAGGTAAGATTCTTCAAGGCTGATTTTAACACGAGTCCGAAATATACTTTATTCCATAAGATGAAGATATGTAAAGGTATGCAGGTTTGCTATTTTTGTTCCAATGCAAATACAGAAACATAGTAAAACTTCATGAAATAAGAATTACTCATATATGCTAACATTTCCTACCAAAATATTTTTTCAACTCAACAAATGTTTAAGAAAATAACACAACAAAAAATTGAAATAAATTCATGAATAAAAACAAATCATAAAAAAATATGGAATTTCAATGACAATACCAAAATGATTAGTAATATTGACAAATAAAAAATCAGAAGGTAAATTTGTCGTATTATGTTATGTTCGAAAAACAAGGTTTGTATTAAAAAAAAACACGTTTAATATTTTAAAACTTCGAAAGTTGTCGACCACAGAATGACGATACTTCGAAAACGATACATACGGGCGTTCTTGGACTTCGGAACATGTTTCCTAGAATTATACATATTTTTCTCAGAATTCAGCAAAGTGCGCTACACGTCTTTTCCGCTGTTTTAAACTTCACTTGTGTATTTAAGGATTATGTTATTTAAATGCGGTATTTCCTAGACGTTTGCTCTAATGCGGACATTTTTAATTGTGTTTTTCTCGCGCTTTTTTTGGGCAAATAAAAAACGAAACCATTTACGAGGAAAAGTGTGTTTTACTTATCGTAACGCTTTTCTGATTTAAGTACATACATAAAAAAAATATTTGACATGGTGGTAGACGCCGGACTCTCATTAAGATATTTTGGGTTCAATTTAAAGTTATGGTAATGTAATTTTAGTTAATATTCTCAGTTGGCCAAAATGACCAAATCTCAGACGATGATTCAGAGATGTTCAACTGAACTATCTTCTTTCGAATATTACCCTAAGGTTTGTGTGAAACGGTTCATCAGTCAACGTGTCGCATGTGATGAAATTAGGTCTCAGTTATTCAGGCAACGTTTATGTTAGTTGGGAAACCGTTTGCAATGTGGTTAGTTATCTTAATTTCACCACATAACATATGCAGTGGAGAGAGTGGATCATATTTACATGTATGCACCTATATATGCAGATATCACACATATATACCACATCAGTATTTATTTAAACTGCATTAAGTTTTTCTCCATACGGAAAACCTAAGCAGATTCGTAGGCGTGTCATTAACGAGCCACCCATTTTTCACTTCGATCCAGTAACCACCTAATAACTAGATTTTTTGATCTTCTACGTTGTCCTAAAATCAAATGTTTAAATTCTTAACGGTTTCCTCGAAAGCTGTGTTTTCAGAAGAAAGTAACCTTTTTCTGTTATTTTTTCATTATTATTTTTTCCGTGTTTCTTTTTCGATATTCAAAACATTTTTTTTATTTCCCCACCCCACCTACACGGAACGGATCGATTTCCCATGCGATACAAATATTTTTAAACAAGTGTTTTGTACAACCTAGAATTTATTCCATGCTGTAGAAAAATAGCTCTACTCGAGTCTATTCAAGGCTAATCGAGTAGGTCAAGACAGCCGGTCTCTTGGTGACATCTTTTCCGAGAGGCTTTATTCGGTGGAATCGTGAGTGCTAGCGCTCTTGGAACGAATACAGTCCTATGCAACGCACCTCGGAGCACCTTTTAAAAATGAGATATTCTATTTTGTATTGTAGTACTAACATACAACACATGGTAACATATTAATTGATCCCGAGAAAAAAGAAATAAATTTTTTATTTGTTATTTTTTCCACTTCATTTAAATTGCATCTCTGTCCGTGCCATCGCTATCCTTATCAGACTCCGGTGTGTGGCTAGCAAAGGAGGGGTCCCCCCTTTGCGGACACTGCTTTTTCATCAAATTATTGTTTGACTAAATCCAATTTTACGTACGGTCACACTGTAAGGAGAGACAACTGCACGTCCCTATAACAAAGCGGATCGAGCAGGGTATTCCATAAAAACTTGAACAACGCGATGTTGAAATCTTAATAGACACGAAAACTTTCATGATCTGTTTAATACTGTATATAATGTGTAGACTGTTTAAGTCTCGCGCGGAAGAAGGAAATTATACCGTTTCGCAGTACCAACAGTCTTCATGGCCTCATTTGACAACGCCACCGAAGGTTATTTCTGAATGTGACGATTTTGTGTTTTTTATCGTCGAAATTTACGTTTTCCTGGTTGAGCGACAAAAACGATTAGCGTATAATTTTGCACGTATGTTTTTTTTACGTAACCGCACTCGCAAGATTTAATAATCATGATTGCACGTGTATATACATTGAAATCAATGGGCATTCTCCTTAATCGTGATTCATTTTTTGTGTCAATATTTTTTTACTTAATTGGCACCGAAACATGGTGGTGTGTATATATTTTCTTGGATAAATTTAGGTGAATGTACCAAAAAAGTTAGTTAAAAAAGTTATTTTTTTGCAGGTTTATTTTTTGCTTGCATCCAGCAAATAACTACTGCAGCGTGTTCGAAACGCCTCCCATTTTTTTCTAAGTATTTTCTAAATATTTAAACCATTTGAAGTTTTACAATAATTTATATATGCACACTTGTTTATGATCAATTCTACCATGACTTTTATTATGAAATATAATTGTTGTTGAATGAAAATAAACTATCCCATTAATTACTGCGTTTATTGAAAAAAATGTAAATTTAAAATATAATCACGACGTCTGCCTGTCGGGGTAGGTAGAGAGGAGAGAGCGCCAGACTTTTCTTTCGCGGGAAACATTTTTCGCCTCCTTTACATCAATAAGGTATTTCCTTCTTTCAAAATGTATGCTTGATCTAACCAGATTTTCCTTGGTCTTTCTCTACCACACCTTCAACTCACATTTGCCCTGTATATTTATTTGGTTAACGTTTCTTAATTCATTCGTTCCACGTGCCCAAACCATCTCAGAGTGCTCTTCTTCATTTTTCTTAACACATCAATCTGAAGTTCACATTCATATCTATTCACTTCATTCCGTATTTTCTTATACATTATCGGCCCACACACTTCTAAGTGCACGCATTTCTGTAGCATTTATTTTGCTCTTTTAAGTGCTTACCCCATCAGGGAGACGGCGTACATGTATGTATGTAAATTTATACTGTAAATCATAAAGTTTGTAGAAAATGTATACTTCGTAATACTTGCACTGACGAGTTACGTGGTTCTATATATCCACAAAATCGTGGGTTTCCCCATCGTGCCTTTCCTTTCAAATTTAATTAAAACATAAATATTATATTCGAGATACTTGAAATGAAAAGTAAATGCAAACGATATATGGGTAAAATATCAAAGATTGGAACAAATTGAAGATTTTTCTTATAGATGGAAGAGTTACAAGGTACATTGAACGGTGTGTAGCGATTAGAAACAGATTAAACGGAACACTAAAAAATATAATTTTTCACTCACACCCATTCAATATATTACCTTGTGTGACAACGCAAATCCACAAATCTATGTATATTCGTATGTAATATTATTTATATATCATCACGTTTATATATTTAACGTTTTTTATTATTTCTCACAATCATTCATCAAAAAACAAAAAAAAACCAATCCTTTCCCGTTTCCATAAAAGAACCAAAAAATTCAACCAAATTACATAACAGTCAGAAATTATCCGATGAAGGAGTATGGCATCCTACCATTGGACCAAGACTCCGAATAAGTTATCCACCACTAGTCCTTATTTTCTCCCGATCACGTCCGCATTACCGGTGCGGATATGTTGCAGAAAACCACACTAATAATATTTATCATGCATATATCATATGCGAATATTACCTTACGCAATCCCACAATATTTATTTAAGTGGACGTGTTAAGATAATACTATAATAATAATAAATCCGATTGCGCAACATGGCTGCGAAAACTTTCTAAAGTGCTGTGCCTCGATCATAAGCGAGTAAAAGTTAAACGGTATCAAACCTTCTTAATGAGATCGTGGTTTTTATTTCGGTAATAACATTGGTAAGATATTTAAATATCTGTATGTGAGACATATGAGATCATCCAATGGTATCCCCCGAGAAAGCATATGATGAGAGGTAAAACCCAGGAACGATTGATGGACGAAATTTTGACCGCGATTCGGATGTTTGATGATTCTAGGAATCGAGAAGCTCTGCGTTCATAATTATTCCAATACACATATTAAAGTTTTACTCTTGCAATTGCTGCTGTTTCTTGACGTCTGTTATTTGGATATTATGTAGGAACAGTGTGACAAACTACATCCATCCTGTCGTGTAGCTCATGACTGAGCATCGTGACTCCCATGATAGCCACTGATGACTGCTCTCCATCCATCCCTGCACTCCTCGGCTCGAAGGGCAGTTGTTAAGGGATTATTTTTCTTGTGCGTCGTCCTTTCACGCTTCCAGTAACAACAAACCTTTCCATACTGTCTCCTTGGCCAAGAGCAATTTGCCCAATCGGAGGGCTCGTCGAAGGCATATTGTTGACAATCTGTCGGTGATTCTCAGTTCTTCAAGAATGGAGACGTTAGTTCGCCTTGCTGCCCATGGAGTTCGTAACGTCCTTTTCCAGCACCACATTTCAAATGCATATATTCTACTTCTCTCGCTTGCTCTCAGAGTCCAAGTCTCCGCGCCATACATGAATATTGCGAAGACGAATATTTAACTAGGCACATTTTCGTCGTGATGGTGATAGTTCTGATCTTCCACATATTTTCCAGCTTTGACATCGCATTTTTGCCATTCCAGTTCTTCTTTTCACCTTAGCCTCGCATCCTCCATTGTTGGTAATACTGGAGTCTAAGTTAATAAAAGGGGCAAACTACACAACGTCCTCAAAATGTTTATCTGATAAAGTACGATCATATAACTTCATATCAGAAAGAGCTGAATTGGTTGAATGAATCGAGGAATATACGTAAAATTTTGGCATAAAGTACTCGTACTTGCTAGCCGGCTATGCTTAAGCAAATATTTTTTATTGGCTCTCTTAGTTCATCGCTTTTCTTAAAAACAAAAAAAAAGAAACGTCATCTTTTATAGTACTGTCCATGTAGTGAGACTCTGGTACTAGTTATGAATTAATTTTAGACTCGCTCCGTCATTGACATGTTTCAAAAAGCGACTGCGAAAACTCGTAGTTTTAAGTCAGCAATATAACTAACGTATTTCATTACCGATTTTCCTTCCTTATCCGGCATCCCTTCCTTCGATTGTAGCAATCGCAAAAAGTTGTCGTTAACGAAACAAAAATAAACGTAGTAGAGGAATATATTTTATATTGGACACAATTACTTGCAACAGGCTCTCAACTTAAGGAAATGTACCGAAGACTAAAACTCGGATGAGCTGCTTTAGAAGACCAGGATAGATCTGGAAAATTGCGAGGACGGGTGTAAAATTGGGGTGTGTGGCCTTCTTATTTTTTTATTTATACCTACATCTATAGAAGGGTGAAAAACAGTCAAAGTATTTCACAAAATGCTTTCACCCATTTAAAATGTACTTATTCAATTTGCATAAATATTTTCATTAATGACTGATTTCCGAAATGGAAAGCTGCCTTCTGTTGAAGGAAAATATGTGTCATATTTGTTTATCCCAAATGATAGTGTATATAAAAGTGTTCTAATATGCTTTATTTTTAGGGAAAAACTTGAGTCCCCCAAGATTCAGGCCAGCAGCCCTACTACTACTACTACGAGTACTACTGATGTTACGTTTGTTCTTAATTAATGAAGAACTGAGTGTCAATCAAGATAAAAACTTGATAAGCACCTATTGTTCATTGTATGACGGTAATAGTTTTAGCTGAACAGATAGGACACGGCGCCGGCACAATTTAAAGACATCCAAAAAGCACTAAGTATTTCAAAATATACAAATAACAAGACTTAGAGGCCGCCTATTTGAAATAAAGTAGCTAAGCTCTATTTTTTATTTATCTGTCGCTAAGCGCGGTGTTAGGTGCAGCTGTACTCTTTATACCTGCTTTAGGCCGGCCCTGGTAAAGACTCACAGTTGAATGTAACATATGTTGCCAACAATGACCTATCCAACATAAATATGAACCTTTTGGGTTCAACAAACTTTGTCATGGATACTTCATCCAAGTTAAGTGGGTTAAAATGATATATATTTTTATCTCAAATAATTCACATATATTTTTTTTTTAGGAAAAATATTTAATCTATCCCTGTTGGGGTAGGTAGGAATAATGAATTGTTTATTCTTATCTCCAGACATTATGACCTTCTGAACTTATCAAACTTCCTTCCTTATCCGTTTTGCGTCATTTTATTAATTTATCATTAATGTTATAAATTAACTATGTTTTGAAATTAATGTTTGCAAACGTTTATCATGAAGTATTAACATTCTTATCACAAAGGTCATGTAATCTGCTGGATGAGATTTTTAAGGTCTTCCTCGGTATCGCTTTTTTATTGTATCATTAAAAATGCTTTTGTTGAGGTGACATAAATATTCATATCACTCGTTTTCAAGGTCCCTGGGCCTTGTGTACATAATGGATAGCGACATTGTAAATGAAAACATAAAAAAAATCGCATTAGTATTGTTAATTTTTTATTAGCATCCAGAAAATGTATTTTGATCTGGTTTTTAGTTCTATCGCATTAGTATTGTTAATTTTTGATTAGCATCCAGAAAATGTATTTTGATCTGGTTTTTAGTTCTAGAGAGGTTTATTCCATGTTAGATTACATACACGAACAGTGGACTTCGATGGCGGTATACAGTAATGTGATTACAATTCATCTGCTCAGCCAATTCTACGGTGGTTTGAAGAGGATCTTCATGAATAATATGGTTTAAGCGGTCCTCATCGAAGTCCACTGGTCGTCCGGAACGCTCCATGTCTTTCAGGTCTAAATTACCGTCTTCGAAACGCAAAAACTATCGACGAGCTGTCCTTTCATTCATAACATCTTCACCGTACACTTCGCAAATATCACGATCAGCTTTGGCAGCTTAATTCCCTCGATTGAACGCGAACAGGAGGTGTCGAAAATGCTCACTTTCGTCTACTCGACATTCCATTTTGAAGCCTTGTAATCAAATAAAATAATATATGTAACGTAAAAGCAAACACAATATCTTGTAGAGCAGAAAATTTTCTTTCGAATGACGTATAACCTTTACCATTTTGTTTAACTTTTGGTGCTCATTTTTAAATTTGGAAAAAACGGACCCAACTTATGTTAACACCTAATAGTTTTTTTTATACTAGTGATGTCCATATATTGAAAATCGTAGCTAGGAGACCGAATTGAGACAATGTTGTCTTTGTCCCTTTAATCGACACTATGGGTTTACACTAGAGTAAACACAACAATCATGGTTTGTCCTGTGTGTTGAAATTATTGTCGCACACGGAGAGGTGAGATAGGAAAGTCTGGCGTTCTCTCCTCTCTCCCTAATTGACAAGAAAATGGCGTGATGGTATATATGTATGTATGTACTTGAAAATATGGATTATTTTTACTTATTATTGTACGATCAATAGAGCCAAGTTTAGGCCACTGTGGATTTTTTTTATCATAACGAAGATTAATTTTTTGCGTGTATTTATTTAATGTAAGATTTTTCATAAATTACGATAACATTAATTATCCCTTATAAAAATGATAATTAAAATGATAAACATTTATTGTTAAATATTACTCGAAATATATTCTCGATATTGAATGGAGTTTTGCTACATCGGTGCGGGTCATTAGATATCCGACCTACAAATGATGCGGTGCGTCGTCATGGCCTTAAGGCTCCTCTGTTTAAAGATTCTATACTCGACTTCCTGGTGTTAATTTATTCATATAGGGGACTCCAAACAATAAAGATGAGCCCATGTCACATTGCTGCTGAGTGAATAAAAATTTCAAATTTTACCAGATCAGGAATACGAATTATACGTATGCTTGCTTTTGTTATTATCTTTCGTTTATAGTAACCATATGTGGTCCTATGGTTAGCATAAATAAATAAATAACTATGCTAAACAATCCAGCGGCCAAGTCGAATTCACTTCCAATTTGTTTTTACTCTTAGACCATTTAACGTCGACATTTAGGTTTATCTGTATCTTATATGCTACTTATCATTAATTCCTATAGCGCTATTAAATAATGCAAAAAAAAAGCTGTATAAAACTCTGCCTAACCGAAGGTTGCAGCGGATGAAACCTACCGTTCGTCTTAGAAGTTTAATCTCCAACTATCGTAGCTTTGAGTTTGTCTACTTGTCTGGCAAGACAGTGTGCTTGCTGAAGTGCAACAGTTTGCTCACAATAAACCCATCCACAAATAGGCGTTTTCTATCTGTAAGACGGCCGACAATTATACTCGATCGCTGGCCTTGTAGTATTTTGTTGTTTTTTTTATGTATTATACTTTCGCTGTATATATTAAAACCGGGCAGATTTCTGTATGGCGATCGTTTCCAACCATACAGAAAAATGTTAAATGTCTTAAGTGAAAACCAGACTAAAAACATTTTTCAAAAAGTTAGATTCCAACGAGAACCTGCAACCCTTGTTTTTCTCTTTTGTAAAGTATTCAATAATCACTGCTTAAAATTATATTCATTTTGTTATTATGTACACATTCGGTTTTGATAAATTAATTAAATACATTAATTTATTCTACTATTCTCTATGTTTATTTTATCCCCCTATGTGTAAAAGGTACGTACGATGGCCAACATTCCTACTCTAGTGGTTCTTTACCCGAATGCTCGATTACTGGGGTTGATGACATTATTGTCTACCGGCCACTCTCTTTGACTTGTCTGTTGAAAGGTACCATATGTATGAATGAAATGAAGAAGCTTTTGCGGTTCTTACCGGTAATCAATATATCAATCTTAACATAAGTTCAAATTCATCCCATATCACTTCATTTTGTATTGTGTCATCCCATCTATTCTAAGTGCACGCATTTCTACAGTATTTATTTGGCTCTTTTCAGTGTTTTTCGGCATCCTTGTTTCACTCCCGTACATCACAAATGGTACAAAATTTCTGTTGTAGACTATTATCTCAGCAGTTTTCGATACTTTCAGATTCGATTATATGTGTTTTATTGCCCCATTCATTTTGTGTCCTATCGCTACATGCCGTTTGATATCCCTCTTAACTCTGCCATCATCTCAGAAAATACTACCCAGACGGCAGAATTCCTCAACTTGCTTCAATGTTTCATTGTACACCCATTAAAAAGTCAGTTCCAAATGTTGACCAGACATGCATCTAGGTCTTGATGATAATTACCGAAAAATCTCATTTTACGTAATTATGCACTTTGCTAACTTGTGCCAGAAACCTGACGATATTTCTTTCAGTGCCTGCTACGTATTGCAGGCCTGTCAAAACTCGCAACTTTAAATGCCACTGGTCATATAATGTGACTTATGACTTCTTGAACGACACGATGAATTTATTGGAAAAGAGCAGGCTGTCGAATATATCAGTAAAAATATATCGAATACCTGTTTTAGGTTGACATTAAAGCAGGGTTATAATTGTCAAACCTTGCTTTTGTTTTATATTCAATTTCAGAAAATACGATCACAAAACACCTGAGCCATTAACCACTCAACTGGTTCAATGTGATAAACTTTCGGTATTTTTTTGTATTGTCTCTTCTATCTAACGTTATAAACTATTTATTCATCCTTTTTGTCTCATGGAAAATGACCCGACTACGATTATAGTATAGTCTCACACATGTCATCGTAAACTGTCTATAATTTATCGACTCTGAAACTGGCTACCAGCTTTTGGTCTCTCACGATCGTTGACGGGATTCAAACAGTCAGTGCCTTCAAAAAAATAACTTGTTCCTTCAGAGACTGCATGTTTTTTCAGGTTTTTCAGAATCCTCTTCTCCAATCTCCCTTTCTGTCTTCTAGATATTGATGGCATTGTTAAACATGTTTTTTTTTAAATTTTGTAAATTAGTATTTTCTGCATATGACACACAACCTACGTGGCCTAGTCGGTAAGACACTTTGTCTCCTAACTCGGAGGCTGCGGGTTCGAATCCCGCTGAAGCCCTGATTTTTTTTAAGAAGGGTTCAAGCCTGCTTTTCACTTAAGGCCTCTCAAACATATTTCTGGTTGGTTAGATGAGATTGTCACATGGCAATAAACTCGCCAGGTTGTACTTTATACAAAGAAAGTATAATACAATACAATTTTGTTTATTTCCTTTACTTTTATTTTATGCAGTCAGATAATTAATTACTTTCAACGCCGAAAATTCTGCTTCTAGAAAACTGGAAAAAATAATAATCTGCTTTCTAAAAGGGAAAAAAAGCATTTCAATAGATCCTTTTCTTTGTTTTTTTTTTGGCTCGAACACTTCATAAATCTTGTTTATCTGTTTTACTTTTGAACTTTAAACAATTTGGACGAATTTCATGGCCTTGTTTGTCAAGTCTTCCGATTCGAGGATATCGGATTCGATTTTCTTTGATACCCAGATTATTCAAACATATTTCTAGTGTGGGTTTCGAAGTGTAACACAATATAAAAATTAACCACTCCAACTATAATAATTCCTTGTGTCTGGTGTCATCTGTGATTTCCTCAGACCCACATTTGTTTTGGATGCTTTCGCCTCTTCGTTGTGATTCTAGTGACCTTGTTATATAAAATAATTTTCATGTTGTGTGAGTTGTAATGATCAGCGTATTTGGTAGGAAATGTAACGTTCAGAGTTGCAGGACTTTTCAGGATTAAGACCTATGGGTGGATTAAATTATCATTATATAACATAACTTGAAGTAATATTTTTTAAGCCATCACAGTACAAAGTAAACGATGTTGTCAATTTTATTAAATTTAGCTTAATGGAATTATTTTTCTACGACTCTCTGTTTTAAATAAACACAGTCCTCAGTAAGACACAGGCAAAAACCTAGTTTACTGGGGACACGACAAATGAAAAACAACAAACCCAGATCCTTAAAAAAATTCTATATTACATTACCTGTTGTTTTTTTTTTTCATAAATTATGTATTTACAAACTTTCATATCATATTAAAATATTTTTTTTAATATGTAATGTAAAAAATATAACTAGATTTAAAAAATAATAAGAGAACTTAAAATTGTGTTTTTCAATAATACAAACATACCACAAAAGTTACAAATACACGTCATTACCCTGTCGGGGTAGACAGAGTTGACAGAGTACCAAAATTTCCTATCTCAACACCCCCTTTTCATATTTGCACTGTATATTTTTTTAGCTAGTCATTCTTTATTCATTTTTTCTTCATATCCAAACCATCTCAGAGTGCTATTCTTCACCCAACTCAACACATTAGCCTTAATTTTTTCAATCATTTTCATATAAATGACAGTTTGTTGCATTAAATATAAAAACAAATAAACCTTCTAATTATAAAACACAAAAAAATACTAATTATTCACGATTCGGTAAAAAAAATTTCAATAAATTTTGCCAACCCTAATTTATAACGAACAAAAAAATAACAATGTATTGACATTTTCACTTTCGGTATAAAAGTATCTTTTTGCGACATCTTCGAGGGGGGATCTCAGTTAAGTGATTTACGAGGCCAACACGCCTCGAGGTACTTACTCAAAAAAACAGACATCTCAGAACATTGTATATTCCGAAAATTTGCTAAATACAAATAATAAATCGCATATCGACGTCAATACTGTCAAGCAAAACATCAATTTTTCCCTTGAAAACCTTGACTCACTATATTTATGAACATCGACCATAAGTAAATTGGTATTCCGAGACGGTACTTCAATTATATTGGCGTCTTCGTACGCGGCCAATATTTCTTCCTTGAGAGCTATGATAAATGTGTGGGCATTTTGATGAGAATATCTACCTTAAAAAGTTTCCTTTGTGTTGCTTTTATGGAAATTTTTTGTTTTTTTTTTATTAAAATCATCGTCCTTTTTTGCTATAGTCAACATATGGTTTATTAAGTCAACATATGGCTCATAAAGATTTTTACTGGTCCAACTCCACGCATAGCAAGAGTTTAATTTATAATACTTATGCCCATTTTGGAGGCTTCTGCAACCATCCGAAACTTTGTAGTATCATATCATTCTTATATTCTTACCATCACGACATTTCCCTGTCGGGGTAGGCAGAGAGGACAGATCACCAGATTTCCCTATTTCGACACACGTCCTTCGCTTCTGCTACATATATACAGCTCATACAACTCTCTTTTCTCAGATTTTGTACATTTCCCACTTTCAAAATGTCATTCACTTGATCCAACCATACTTTCTTTGGTCTTAATTTCTACGACATTCACCACCTTTGCGCTAAATATTTGTTTTGTTGTCTTTCTTCATTCATTCGTTGTACATGCCCAAACCATCTCAGGGTGCTCTTCTGCATCTTACTCCACACATCAGCCTTAAGTTCATTTTCATCCCTAATAACTTTATTCCGTATTCTGTCATACATTACTACCCCACGTATTCTTCTCTGTGCACGCGTTTATTCGACTCCTTTCAGTATTTTTTCTAACCCACGTTTCACTCGCATACATCCAAGCTGATGCTGAAATGCCGATTCCACATCGACCCTAAATTTCGCCCATGAATAATTTCAGGAAGTAGTATTTTTAATTTTTACCCTTATCAATATGTGACCTAGAAGAGAAATATTTCGATATTTTACGGTATTGAAGAGCTCTCCTCATACACCTGTTCGATGCAGCACCTCGGTGTTTGAAATACGACGAAACCAAGAAATTTAGAGCAGTCTTCAATGAATCCACATTTCGAATGCTTGTATTTTATATCACATTCTAGTCTTCGTGGCCATGTTTAAACACCACAAAGTAAAATTTACAACATAAAGCATTTAATTATGCGTTGTCGATATTTAATATATATTTTTTAATAATACTTTTAATTTTTTTACAATTAATTTTTTACAATTAAAATTATCCGCCAGGATCACTGTATCATCGGCATATTTAATATTCATCCTTTTTACGCAGTCGAACCCCTCATTACTATTTTTTTCATCTTAACCGCTACATATTTTTTTCATCTTAACCGCTACATATTTTTTTCATCTTAATCGCTACATATTTTTCTTATAAGTATTATTTTCTTATTGAAAATTGTTTTAAAACAAAACAATTCAGTACGTCTACAAATTATTGTATATTCGTTGCAAAATATAAAAAAAATTGTTTATTAATATTTCAGAATTGACGCACTTTGATATCCAACCATTCAAATATATTTAAATAAATTACCAATTATCAAGTATTTACACAACAATTTAATAAAATATCACCAACAGAATACTCCCATCATCATCATCTTTATCGTATCTTCACTAAATTGGCCTTGTGGTCTTTATTTCAGCCGTCGCGATATCAACAGGTTAATTTATGTGTCGTTAAGATATTGGACAGGGCTTGTTCCAAATCACAAATTATCAACTAAATGCCGATTTCGATTGGTCGCTTTTATCAATCGATTTGATGTAAGTGACGCAACCGGGTCTATAATTGTCATAATGTTTGTTGTTAACTGCAATAAGAAATATATAATGTGAGCTCATCGAAATACGACTTGGACTGATAATTATTATATAGTACGAGTATCTAGAAAGATTATCCTGTTTTGTTTGTTTTTATTATCATATTGAGAGTCTGAAAATTTGATGGTGACGCTGTTATGAGATCTGTTTATAATTCATTGGTTCGCAAAAAATTGGAGCGCGGCCCATGGAACTGGAAAGAAATTCAGAATACCCTGATAATTTAGTGAGTCCAAAAGAGGTTTCTGCGACATTTTTATTGCAAAGATTATAGGTTTTACCCATGGCTGTATCCCACATTTTAAATGGGTATTCTTGGATATTACTCCTTAAGCGTTTGACGAGATCTACACACTTGTTTTCATATGAACAAATTGCTAACGGGAAAAAGCAAACCCTTTGTTGATTGACAAACTTTTGTATAATGTACCGGATAATTGTTCACGCCATCGTGCCGTATTCACGAATAAAGCTGCTAAGAGCATCCATCACCACTCGCATATGGAATCGATTTCATCCATATGTTGGTGGATAAATTATAGATTAAACTCTGTATGCTATCAATTTATTACTATGCAATCAATGTATTACTATGCTATCAATTTATAGTATGCTATCAATTTATTAGTATCTTATCAATTACATTTGTTAAGATTTTCTTTTCTTATTTTAAATAGTTTTCCATTCGAATAATTTATTTGTGATTATTTAATTAACTTGGAATATTTTATTTGGTCAAAAGTTGTGAAATGTGTTTGCTTTGTTATATTGTATAATAAAATATTTTAACGTTATTTATTTTTCTAATATTTAATATACATACGAGTATAACATTCCTAATAATGATGATTTTTTTGCGTGTAATAAATACCTTGTCCGAAATAATCCGCTTGTGATCATTTACAAGGTTTACTAGCGAAATAATTAATATAAAAAAAGTTTCGCAATGTCATCAGGGATCAGTGCTGCAACGATTGCCTATCATCATTATAACTAAAACTCTTTATCTTAATTATATCGATGATAGGCACTCGTAGAAACAAGGATAGGGATGATGATGACATACAATTTAAAAATAAGCATTTGATCGTAGGGATAATAATGATAGAAAATCATTGAAACAAGCAATAGTGATGAATCTGATACGTAATAATCGAAACAAGCACTCAGTCATGTTGATGATGATGATAGAGAATCATCGAAATAAGCACTTAATCGAAGTGATGATAATGATAGGCAATCGTTGAATCGTACAAGCAGCAGGGATAGGCAATCCTCAAAGCGAGTGATTGATATAATGCATACGTACACACATACCATCACGCCATTTCCCTGTCGGAGTAGGCAGAGAGGACAGAGTGCCATACTTAACTCGACACACATCATTAACCCTTTCCACATCCATGCAACATTTACGATTTCTCTAACTGTACGTTTCCTTCTTTCAGAATATAATTCACTTGATCCAACCAAACTTTCCTTTGCCTTCCTCTCACATGCTTTCCACTCACACGCATTTCACTCAGACGCATTTCACTAACATGCCTTCCACTTGTATATTTGTTTGATTAACGTTTCTTAATTAATTCGTTCCACGCGCCCAAATCATCTCAATGTGCTCTTCATTTTACTCAACACGTCATTCTTATGTTAACATTTATATTTTCATCCATTGTCATGATGATGATAAATGAGCGACGGAATAAACAAAAGAAAATGTTAATAAAATCAGTATTCACTTAAAGTAAAAGGGTGGCCATGTCGTTTGCTGTCGCGATCGACTTTTTATTGTACGTAAAAAAATAGACTAGTACGTAAAAAATATCTCGCGATATACCCATCAAATTCGTGAGATTTTACACGTAACACACATATTAAAAAAAGGATAACTAATCAGTTTATTAATAGGTATGAGCGGAATTCACTAAAAGAAAGAATTTTTTTACATAAATATTAAATAACATACGTACATTTATTTGGAGTATTTACATATTTAAAAAGGATTACCTACTAATTGAGTGCGTTAACAAGAGCATGAACGTAACGCGATTCAGAAACACCGCACGCCATATTGTAAGTAACGAAGACTTTTGGTCTGTCGAATTTTCCCCAGATGTTGACACAAATGTCATTAAGTATTGAAAATGTACTCAATTTAAATACATAAATAAATAAATATTTATAATGTACTCAATTAACATTCGTTAAAAGAACTTTCATCTTTACTTTTCTATCGTATATGTCCAAGTTTCGAAATATTTTTTGTAAAATTATCCTTTTACATAAACAAGGTGTGTTTTTTTAGAAAATTTTATCATACTCGAAAACCGCAATGCGACCTTCTACGCGCACTTGTATATTAGGTAGTGAGCATGAAACCTTCCAGTTGCGAAATCGCACACTTCGAGGGATTTCTGTACTATATTTCAATGTAATTCTAAGGCTCGTTTGCAAACCGGAGCTCAGCATCAAACCTTGACATGATCGATTGGGCATTAAGGACGCGCCTTTATTGTTTTACACGAAATGACATTGTTTGAAGAGAATCCAACTGTTTAGACAGCCGATCCGTTCTGCGTAAAGACAACCAGCATGTCAATGACGATCGATGCGGTTGATTTATTATAGTTTTTTTCTTTTTCAATTTTTTTACTAGCAACACTGACATCTTTTTTTCTTGGTTGGTAAGATCAATTAAATTTTGGTTTCGTGCAATTAAATTTATCAGTATTACCAGTAATGAAGGTTCACTATATGACATATTTGACAAGATTTACCATATATCATAGATACTCGTACATACAGATGACCTCCGTTGTTTAGTTGATAAGACGCCTGTGTTCCAATCCGGAGACTACGAGTTCGATTCCCGTTGGTACCTAGTTTTTTTAAATAAGTCTGCGTTTTCTTTTTCCATTAGATCCCTAATAACTGGCAAAACACGCTATGCTCCTAGTTGTGCTGAGCATTTATGTTTTAGAGCGTGTTATCCAGTATACTTCTTTATATCTCTAACACTGCCCACCTAGCTTTTCTTCTGGCCCTCTGTTAACTCACTAAAGAGGATATTCCTTGGATATCTGGAATCAAGAATGTGAGTGACATGTCCTATCTTTCTATGATACAAAACTACATGTTTCTATTTGATATTATGTGGAAAAATTGAAAGAAGGAAATTTAACAGGCCTGAGAAACCGACGGAGTTGTTGAAGTAGATAAATGAAAGTTTAGAAAGCGAAAAACATTTACTGTTATATATTCATCGAGGACAAAGCGCCAGAAAAAGTCTGGAGCTCTCACCTTGATGACTATCCCGACAAGGAAACTGCATAATTAAATTTAGCTAATAATATAATTGAAAACAAATTAAGTTGCGTTATTTTTTACGTAATATCTATTACGACATTTAACATCGCGTCTTTCACTTGACTCAGTATTGAATTACGAATTAATCAGGTGATTTCAACACTGTGTGCCCTCCTTGAACTTTTTTGTATTGTTTTGAAGTGGTTTTACATATTTTTTGTTATGTCGTTGTCTCTCTCTCTCTCATGTGTTTCATGATTATGGCTTTATTCACCTTGTTCTTTGATATTATGTAACGTGTATACGTAATTTTAAGAGTTAAATTTATTTGTTGATACTGCATATAACAGCGCGCAAATAAGTGAAACACCGTCTCACCCTCCGTCATACAATCTGGAAGACTGTTAAAGAAACAATTGTTTTTGGCGCTACTCAGAAACAGCATCGGCTAAAAACATCCCCAGAATTTGTCTATCTTTAATATTTAATAGTCTTAGTCAATCTAGACCAACTTAGAATGAGATTATATAATACATAGAATCAAAAAGAAAAAAAATGTAACTCTAAAATGCTTTTGTGTATGTATTTATTTTATTCGTCTGTCATGAAGTTTTACGCTTTGCTATTTTTGCTATGTATTAATTATTTTACACATACGAAAATAACATCTCTTTCCTGTTTCTGATTGTATAGCAGAGTTTAAACGCTAAAAATGTTCATAGGTACTGAAAAATTTATTGAGAATGAAATAGCAATCTTAACATTTGGATCTGAGGATAATCCGATTTATGCTATTTTAGGATTCAAAAGGATAAATAAACAATTGCTGCTTATTATAAAAAAGCGACTAATGGAAGGAAAAAAATACACTTGTTATATATGTTTTGAGGCTTTGTCGGTTTTTCGTATCAGTTGGATAAGGTCTTTCGGAGTGTGGTACCGCATGGTTTGACTTATGATGTCGATGTTTTGAAAACGTTGCAGTTTTCATCTCCAGGGTTTGTTCGTTGTCAAATTCACCATAAGTGGATGCGCTTCGAATACCGTTTAGCCTACAGCATAGTCTCAAACGTGACGTAAGCGTATGGGTCCGTCCCGGTTCGCGACCGTAATGTAAGTTCACGGTTCCGTCTCCCATCGAAGGAACAAGCGCATGGCTTCTACAAATTTTGAAATTATTGTTAATGTTAAATTAGTTGTCGCTTCGGTTTGATTATGGGATACCATGGTGATTTGAGATGAAATTCGACGTCTATTAATATTGTTTGGATGTTTACATATGGTATATACGAGTATATATTTTTATTGCATCTTTGATTAATCTGGCGAGATAACGCTTTGGTGTGCCGAGTATTTTTGGTTCAAATAAGAAATGGTGACCTGTTGCGAAGGAGCGTATGGCCAAAGTTGAATTTTCGGGATAAGCTTGTCTGCAGGCTCACTCGTGTTCGGCTTTTCTTTTGTTCACCGTTCTGGTTATTTGTCCTATAATTATACGAGTATGCACCTCGCATACCTGTCACTTGAATGTAGACGCCGCTTAACTCTTAAAGGTCACTGTCTTTGGGATATGTCATTAGGTTTCTCAGGTTTGACTTAATACCGAAGATTGTTTTAATTTTATTTTCTCTCTTTCTAATTTCGTTTTCTCAGATTTTGGAAATTTTGTCCATAACATTTCTCATGTATGGAAGTAAGGTTACACCAAGCATAGTTTATTTTTCCTGTTTCGTTTCTTTATCTACCGTTCGACATCTCCAGATCGTCTGAATAATATCTCGTTTTCGACATCTCCAGATCGTCTGAATAATAACAGTTCTGCTGGAGTGTTCTAGAAATTTCATGTCCTTTTATTATTATTATGGAATCTTTTTATGGCATCCCTTTGTTCTTTATAGAATGTTAAGAGTGATTGAATCGAAATTTAAATTATTCAACAGAGGTTTCGGCTTTATCTTTGTGGAACTTCATATTAGAATATTTAACGATAAATTTCTTTATCGTTAAATATATATGAAGTGATTTAGTATTAAATATTCAGAAATTTAAACATTTTGTGCCCTACAACTTATACTTTGCGAAAAAGTTTTTCAAAATGAAAATGTGTGCCATTTTCATAAATTACTATAAAAAAAGGTCAATAAATAACTCAACCTATCATGACATTTCGAAAATATCACCTTAATAAACCAAATTTATGTATCGTAAACAAACCTTTCAGATGTTGACAGCTACTGCAGATAGCGTTTGTTGAATCTTGTTTGTTGTACATTTAAATACAGAAGTTCTGCAATATTGACCTATGTACTTGCCATTTCGTAAACATATTTATTTCTTACTTTTGAACCGCGTTATAAATTTTATCAAATACCTGTATAAATACTCACTCATTAGATTTTATTGTTTTTAATTAATGTTAAATTTAAGCTCAATAGGCCAAGTGCCTGTTTTTAGACAGCTGACTCACATTTTTGCATATAATGAAACACACTTATATAATGTAGTTTACGTGTTATCGATGTAATGCTGAACCCATAAATAGAAATGAATTTCTAAGGCCATGGTGCGGTTCGCATATAATTTTCAAGGTTTCTAAAACATAAATAGTTAAAATCATCTACGATTGAAAATTTAAAAAAATTATCTTTCAAACACATGTTTTTAAGGATGAATGTAAGCTAATGTGTTAAATAGGGTGAAAAAAAGTACGTTGAAGTGGTTTGAACGTGTTAAACGGATGAGCGGCGAAAGACTGAATAAACAAATTTACAATGCAATTATGAGTGGAAATCTTGATAAAAGAGGATGATCGAGGAAAATATGGCTACATCAAGTGAATGAAATGTTGAAAGAAGGAATTGTAAGGAGTAATATAAACAGAAATAACTGCATGAAAATATGTGTGTATGTAAAGGAGGCAAAGGAAGTTCGTCGAGATATGAAAGTTTGAAGATTTGTCCATTCTGCCTACCTCAACAGTGAAGTAACGTGATGTTATGAATATATGTATACAAAACAACATATACTGTAGTAATCCGCTAAGAAGTCATTTAGATTTAGTAAACTTAGTTATATGTCTTTATATTCACTTAACACACATTTATATAATTTCCTTGTTGGGTAGGTAGAGAGTACCAGAGCTCTAAACCATATCACGACATACTATCTTCATTTCCTACACATCTATACGGATTCTTCTTTTTGTCGTACTGAGTACCTTTCTTTCAAAATTGTCTTCTGTCAATCCTACCATACTTTTCTCAATTGTTCTCGACCACAACTCACACTTACGAGTATGCCAGCATTTTAGATGTGTTTAGTCAGTCTTCCGTCACCCGTCCGTTTAGCATGTCCAAACCCCCTTAACGTACTTGTTTCTCCCTTCTTAACACATTAGCTTACATTAATTCTTAAAAATATGTGGGTTGAAAGGGAAAATTTCTATTTTTATTTTTAATCGCGGGTGATCTAATTATTTATGTTTTAGGAACATTGAAGATTCTGTGCAGATCACACCATGGTCTTAGAAACTAATTTATAGTTTCAGTCATCCGTCAGTTCAGAGAGTGCAAACTCTCCTCAAGGGCGCTCTAATTCGGGACTCAGACCCATTATTATTGACAGATTAGTAATATAAGTTGAGTGTAAGGATATAAGGGTAGTTTAGTTTAAATAATATACTTCCCCGCATCTGCACGTGTTCAGAAAAAATCATGAAGCAAAGGTTAAAAAATATATTCAGATATTCCGGTTAAGATGATCTAACTGTGGAGCTTTAATATAAGTTATTTAACAATTATTTATGTTTATTTTACAACACTGTCAATAATATTATGTGTTATGGGCAATGACGTAGAGTAAACCCATTAAATTGTGAAAAATAATCATAAACCCACTTTTCTATTCATAATTTACGATTTAATTAATATGACAGCGCAATTTTACAACTTTTAATTCATGATTTACTTGGCAGAATGAGTCCATAATTCGTTGTGGTTAAAATGTTTCAAATAGCTCAGTAGCCCTTGAAATAATAAATATATTTTATACAAATAGGTAAAGTAATAACGATTAAATAAATAGTTTTATTACATCATCACCGTCACGCAGGAGATCTCCATGAACCAGTTGGTAAGACTTCTGCGCGAGGGTTTTGGATTCGATTTCCGATGGTACTGATTTTGAGATTTTGGGTTCGATTTCCGAGTAATCGGTCATTTTTAAACGTGTGGTTACTTCAAAAGTTTTGAAACTGTATGGTTAATATACTCGTAGTATGGAAAATATGTGTTATTTTTCTTTTTGTATGTTTAAAAACTAAGTGTCTTTTGTCTGGTAACTTCGAACGACCTCCGTGACCTAGTTGGTAAGACACGTATCTTTTAATCCGGGATTTGGAAGTTCGATTCCCGTGTGTACCCGAAAAATATAAAGAGTTCCAGTCTTTAATCTGCATTCGTTAAACACGTTGGAGTGTTGTCTTTTTCCGTGCGGCTGTATTGCAAACACGTGCGATGATGAACTGTGAGTTCCCTTTCTACTCCAGTAGTTCTAAACCCGAAGACTTGATTATTGGGGCCGAAGACAATATTGGCGGGGATGTGAAAAAAGACTGTTATGATCCGAATAAATGCTGTACAAATGTGTGCACGAAGAAGAGAACACGAAGTGACAATGTATGACAGAATACGGAATGAAAGGATAAGGGATGGATGTGAACTTAAGGTTGGTGTGTTAAGTAAGATGAAGAATGGCACTGAGATGGTTTGGGAATATGGAACGAATGAATAAAAAAGGTCTAAACAAATAAATATTGCAAATGTGAGTGCAACGCTTATGAGAAGAAAATCGAGGAGAGTATGGCTGGATCAAGTGAATATTTTGAAAGAAGGAAATGTAGAAAGTTAGAAAAATCGTAGGAGTTGTATGGATGTAGAAGAAGCTAAGGATGTGTGTAGATATAGTAAGTCTGGTGTTCTGTCTTCTGCTTACCCCGACAGGGAAATGGCTTAATGGTATGTATGTATGTGTATAATATATAATATTATAAGCAAGATTTTTATGTCGTTATATCAAATTATGATTTCACTCAGCGTTATTTTTTCGGGGTACCTCGGTTTGAACAGCCTCCGTACCTTCTTTGCACTATTTACGAAACACAAAATCGTTCGTTTCTAAATAGCCACTTGACAAAAGCCGGTCGATATTAAATAAACCATTCAATAAAAATAAACACATATTGATTGATCTGAAAATTGACGATCTTTAAGTGGTCAAAGACGATTTGGAAATTGGCACTTAGCAATGTGCGTAATAGTGCAATTAATTTTATATATGGCGTGATGTATGTGTGTAAGAAAATATTGTCTCCCTGACACGTTTTCTAATATATCCGCATCGTTAATTCGAATGTTTTCAGAGGTACCATACCAATAAATGTAGATTATTTATTGTGCACAAATGTTGAATAAAAAACATACCGATACGTTGTTACTTCACAAACACTAAATTTAAGTTGACAAGTCGCGAATTAGTCTTCATAAAATCCACCGCAATACACATATTTGTCGAGTTATTTAACAATTGAACCTCTCCAAGGTCGTGTTTAATGAACCTATTCAATCAACTATTGGTATTATCATATTAATCACCATAATAAAGGCTTTTTGATAAAAGTTATGCTTTGTTTAACATTTAAACCAACGATGATTCATCGTTTACCGCTGTTCGAAGTTATTTTTTTTTTGTAAATGTGTCAACAGACGTTTGACACACTTATTAACGTGTAAAAACACTGAGAACAACTCTTTAACTTCCATGGTCAGAGCATTGAGTGACGAGTTACTCGACAGTAAAAAAAAACAATTTTCATTGAGCATCGAATCCAACAAAAAATCTTACTTGGACATTGAATATAGAACATCGATCATGTTGTGTATCTATGTACTCGTATATATAACAGTTATTTTAAGAAGGAACTTATTGATTTAGAAAGTAAATGCGATATATGGATGAACAAGTTAAGGAATTCTTATATTTCGGTAGTATTTTCTCAAATGATAGATGAGTAACGAGATATATCGAACAGTGGGTTTATTCTCAAACCGGACAGTATTAAAATCTGCTAATATTATAGTCCACAACAGTGTTCTAGTGCCAAATTTGATGTATCGAAGTTAAACATAAACGTAGGAAAAGATTGAAAGGGGCCGAATAAATGCTGTGGAAATATGTACATTTAGAGAATATATAGCGGGACAATGTATGACAAAACGGAATGAAGTGATTAGGGCTGAGTGTGAACGTAAGACTGATGTTTTGAGTAAAATTAAGAATAGGAGCACTTTGAGATGGTTTGGGAATGTAGAACAAGTGAATGAACAAATACTAACAAAACAAAATATACAGTTCAAATGTGAGTGGAAGACGTGGTTGAGAAAGATCAATAAAATACGGAAGTATGGTTGGATCAAGTGAATGATAATTTGATAGAAGGAAATTTAAGAAAATAAATCTTAGGAGTTGCATGGATGTAAAAGAGGCGAATAATGTGTGTTGATATAGGAGTTTGACTCTCTGTCTTATCTGCCTACTCGAACAGGAAAACTGCGGGTTGTTATATATGTATGTTCATTTTTCATAATTTTAAAATCGATGTTTGCTATCACGAGTGTCGCTTACCGACTGGCTACCAATTGATATTTAACTTGCATCTAGGTTGCGTTGATTCTTACAGCAAATTTAAATCGGCTCAGTGACTTAGTACGACCTTTAGAAAGTACGGGATGATTGAGGAGACCTAAAACGTGACTCGACAAAATTAATCATATTTTGAAAGAGGATAAAACGAAGTCTCAATTACTATGGTGAACTACAGTAGCAGAAGCGAACGATGTGTATCAATATAAAATAAAGTGGAGATATGTTCTTTTTGCCAACCCTAATAGTGGTATAGCATGATAGTTATGGTGATAATAGCGTGACTTTTGTTTTGTCATAAATGTGTTATGAAAGAAATGAAAGCGTTGCATATATTTTGTGGAAAAACTATGTATGACAATAAGAACAATGTATGACAATATAAAACTATGTATGACAATAAGGACATTAGGAAATAATACAGCTCTAAAGAAGATGTACTTATTATGAAAAATGAGCAGTAAGAGGGTTCGACTACTTAAAATGACAATGTAAAAATATGATAATACAAATATTATGGTATGAGAGGTATAAGTTTAGGAATAGTATGAGAGGTATAAGTTTAGGAAGACCTACTAAAACGTAGTACGACCAAATTAATCATATAAACGTTGCATAAGCGAAAGATGTGTGCCCAAACATAATCAAGTAAAGATCTGTTCTATCTGCATATCCTACTAGGAACATGGCGTGATGATCATACTTATTTATAAAATTTTCTGTCTGCAGACTTTTATTTCCAGTAAGCGCTTTGTTCTGTGGCCATCTTATTTCAAGATTGTCGTGTTTTTGCTAAAATGCAGTTTCTATTTAGTTTTTCATTTCTTTCAGGAACGTCGCATGCCGCAAGCAAGCAGTTGCAATTTCTTTCAGAAACGTCGCATGCACACGCAAGCTGTTGTCAACTCTATTGCCTTTTTCGTTTATTAAATATTTATTCGGTTGAATCTCTCTGAAGAGGCAGTTTTTTTTTACAATTCAGTCAAAATTGTTATTTTATTAATTTGTTCTTGACCTATGTCTGAAAATGAATTTTTGGACCTTGAATTTATGTTTTTTTACTTAAATATTCAATAGGTTTTCGAAATGTTTACACATAAATCGCCTATTAGCTGAATTCATGTATATTTTACACAATTTATCATATATTATTCATCATCGACTGTTGTTTGAGTCTGAAAGTCTACAGTATGATCGATGGCACATATATTTATTGTCAAAATGCGCTTGCTTTTGCACTTTAGAATTTTGAAAGATCGAACCACAGCGGAGGTACTGGTGATAAAGTTTTCAAGCATGATCGGACGCGGTGTATTCGTTCATCGGTTTATTCGTTCTCGATTTATATAATATTGCGCTTATTTTTTGACACTCCACAACACTAAATAAAATAAAATTTAAAATAGCTATCCGAAATAAACTATCCGAAAATTAACATTACTCGTAGTAGAACTAATGTCTGAAAGTGATGCTAGCTCGGGATTCGCCGGAAGTTGAAATGGGTACGTGTAATAACTCTGCGAGCACTGTACTCGGGTTGTAGGTGTTCATTTTGATCCGTCATATTTGTAAGGTAATCTTGAACTTTTGCTTTTATTTTCCTTAGTAAAAAATAACATTCAAGAATTATGCATGGAGCAGAAATATTAACAACTACTGTACACCGATATATTTCTTAATTAACATTGTTGTTTTCTGCCATAATTATTTTTTTTGCCTATTACAATATATTATTCACGATAGATAAAATTTACATCGTTTTAATGAGTAGGCGAGTCGTAGGGTACAAGAACATAACAATTCTAATTACCCTCCATTTTGTGGATATAGAGAGTTATTTCACTAGGCAAGGCCTGTTACGAAGTGGACTCATTCGTCAAGTACAAACTTCAAATAACTGTCCAAAATATCAAAACGAACTGAAAGATTCACGCTTTGTATTGTATTATTTTATTGTATAACTTTTTCGTAGCATAAATTACAACCTGATGGGTTTATTATCATGTGAAAATCTGTAACAACCAACCAGAAAAATGTTTAAGTGAAAACTGGCCTTTTAAAAAAATGTTTACCAACGGGAACGAACCCGCAACTACCGGGTCGAAACATATATCTTACCTACTGAGCCACGGAGGTAGTTGTACATTCACGTGTTTAAATCCCAAGTAATGGTATACCCAATTTCAACCGCATCATAATCTCAACAACCATATTTAAATCACGTCCAATAACTCCTCTTTCCTTGCTCTAAATTCCCATCAGTCCACTCACATACCTATGTGAATACATCTAAAACCTCCTCGTCACTCGCTTCTCACTTTTCACTTTTCTTTTGTCAAGGGCCCACTTTGTTACAATTTTTTTACTATTTGTAGGCGCGACGTTATAAAAACCTTCACTTTCACTGAGAAATGTGTTGTAAATTGTTGGTCCAAGTAATTGCATTTAACTAACTCCTACCAAATGATGTATGGACGCGTGTGGTCGGAATCAGATTCAGTGCGCCAGATCTTGTTCTATGCCTAAGCTCTCTCTTTAAAGCCCTTCTAGTATAAATAATTCCAATTTTATGTGTTATTTTCGCACTTAATTTCATCTCTGTCCGTGGTATCAGACCTTATGTCAGTGCCATCATCGCTATCCTTTTTTTTGTCTTAAATAACATCTACAGGAAATTAATCAAGATTTTCACACAAGACGTATTATTTATAAATTATATGAATGATTAAAATTCATATTATTCTGTATTCATCTTATACACAGTTTTGTCGTATCAGCGGGTCAGTGAAAATTTGACTAATTATACACAATATATGAAGAAAAAATAAAACACTCATTCCTCAGTCATTTTAGCCACCGTCCTCCTAAACTCGAACAGCGTTGAACTAAATATGTCCACATCTTACCCGTCAGCTACCGTGTTGTACTCTCGGTACATTCTTTCTGCTGGGTTATAGAGGTCGATGTGGCTTCTAAATTTAGTTACGTTGAACAAATAGATCTTCTAAGAGAGCGAAAGAGAACACTAAAAGCAATACATTTCAGAGTCGCAGGTGAGTACTCAAGACCATTCAAGATTTTATAAAGAAATACAAGATCAAAAGTACGTCTACGAGTCTCAAGCGATTGAAAATCGATAAAAGATAATATATCACTGTACAACATAAAACCACTCTTCCCTTTGACACAGATACCTCAAAAACCTTTTTAAACTTCGGTGTGGCATTAGTAGAGGAGTGGCACCCCCAGGACTAGTTATTTCATCAAAGTATGACTAAATTAATTTGTTTTAAGAGTGTACGATCGCACTGTATGGGAACCTAATTCGTTCTTAAAAACAGTGTGGGTGAAGGAAGGACAACTGCATACCCCTATTAAAAACTACTGCCGACGTATTTTTCGGAAGATTATTTATTTCTAAACTTTCCTTTTAATTTGTTTTCTTAATCATCCTACGTTTTTCTTCGATACCTTGGTAGCCTTTGATAATAATACAAGAAGAGATATTTTTTCGATTTATTATCTTCTATAAATAAATCGAAAAAAAAAATATTCACAGTTATCTAAAAACAAAATTATGTATTCAAATTTTTACAATCTGCATTTTGTTAGGTGTTAATTTATTAACACGTTCGCTGCTAAAGACGTCCACGGGCGTCATCACATTTTTTGTAGAGACGCTGATGACGCCCGTTGCGCTTCATTCGATTCTCTTTATTTGTATGGTACCGAATATTTTAAGATTTTAAGGTTTCCGTAAGATTTTAAGGTTTCGAAAATACCGTAAGATTTTAAGGTTTCGAAAATATGATTTTTTTCAGTACCTCTACACTATTCCATAAATACATACCGCAGTCAACGTGTTAAGCAGCAGTTGTTTGACTCTTGATGAAAATAAAAGTTACGAAAATCAAGGTTCCGTTCACGTTTTTTCGCACGGAAAATTTATCGGTGTCATTGAACGAAGCCTTGGTTAATAAATTTGATTGCTTGTGAAAATTTGAATTTTACGCCAGTTGAACTCAACTCATGATTGAAATATAGAATTAATCGATAAGTTTTGAAGTGATAAACGTCTGACGAATTCCGTAACCTGATTGATAATACGCTGGTCTCTCCTGGGGTTCGATTTCCGATATTACCAAAAAAATATATAAAAAGGGTCCATATATGGTTCGATCTCGTCTGGTAATAATACTCGCACACGTTAGGCGTTTGCAAGTGCTGTTGCTTGTCCACGTCCAACACGTACAATGCCGAACTGTGGGCTACTTACCTTCTCCAATTCCTCATAAACCTCGTTCGAAAAGTCTCGTTCCTGGAAACAATAATGCATCTAATAATATATGCATCTACAGTTTGGACTCCTCATCAGCTCAAATATAAAACAATATAGAACATACGAGGCATATCCAGAAACTAAGTGTACTGAATTTTTGTAGGTTCCATTTTTTTTTATTTAAACAAAAAAATTATGTGGTCATCTATGTAAGCTATTTTTCGACATAGTCGCCATTCCTCTCAATGCAGGTGGTGAAGCGGGGTATCAACTTTTTGATACCTTCCTCGAAGTAGTTTCCCGCCAACCCCTCCGTCCACTTCTCCACCTCCTTTATCTCCTCGTCGGTTGAAAACCTTTTTCCACCCATGTGCAGCTTCAGGGAGGTAAAGAGATAGTAATCTGAAGGTGCTAGGTCAGGGGAATGCGCGGGATGGTTCAGGACATCACATTTAAACGAGGCGAGCAGTTCCTTCGTGGCGTTGGCCGTGTGTGATCTTGCATTGTCGTGCAGCAGGCAGACTCCCTTTGTCAGCATGCCTCTCCTCTTGTTCTTAATCTCCATGGAGTTTGCAGCGCCTCAAAATCTCTTGCCTTCTTACAAAATTTCGCACTTGGCGGGAGATTGGTTTGACATTTTTGACGAAACGTGTTGTCGCGTCGACACTTCTCAACGTACTGACCTCGAACCGGTCTCGTTGCGGAGGGGAAGGGTCAGGCTACACGGAAGTGTAGCCAACATGTCGAAAATAAAATCCATCCGGTCGTGAGAGCCTCAGTACACTTACTTTCTGGATACGCCTCGTATATAAAAAAAATCCTCATATCTATGGTACAGAACATGTCGAACTTCTCACAGTGTGTAACTATAGAAGCCACGAAACAAGAAGGCAAGAATCCATTGCGATATTCCTACTAAAGATTTTTTAATTCCTACTTAATCCATTGCGATATTCCTACTAAAGGTTTTTTAATTCCAACTTAATCCATTGCGATATTCCGACTTTAACTCTCCCGCGATTCTAGAAGCACTAAGTTTATATGTACCTAATAAATATAGCCGTGCAAGGAATCACCCTCTGTTCTACATACCAACTTACAGAACGAATATCATGGCTAAACACCCAGTCACGCGTGGTATAGATATATTGAACCAACTGAATGACACGGTTGATATATTCTCGGCACCGCCTAGCAGTATGAGAAGATTCCTGGCTGATATTATTCCTAACGAATAAGCTAACGCTAGAAGCAGACCCTCTTTGTGTAACAGGATAAATCCGTGCAAAGCGGATAAAAAAAATAGATTCGATTTATTCGACTGTGAACTTACGTTAAATTTGCTGCACAAATTATGAATTTATTATTCCGAAACCTAAAATCATGGTTATGGAAAATTGTGAAAAGAAAGTAAATACGATATTTGGGTGAATAATGAAAGATTAGAGCAGTGAAAGAATTCTGATTGTTAGTATTTTTTTCCAGATAATGGAAGAGTTGCAAGGGATATCGAACGGCGTGCAGCAATATGAAATAAAGTCAATGGGGTGGCTAAAACATTTATACTCGAATCGGACAGTATATAAGTTTGCTGAGATGATAGTCCACAACGTTATTTTGGTACTTATTTTGATGTATGGAGGTGAAACGTGGACGTGGAAAAAATCAAAGTAGCCAAATGTGTGCTGTAAAAATTGTTGCATCAAGTAAATTATATTCTGAAAGAAGAAAACGTCAAAATTCTGAGAAAGCATATGAGCTGTATGAGAATTTGTATGGATGTACAAGAGGCGAAGGATCATGTCGAGATAGGAAAGTTTGGAGCTCTGTCGTCTCTGCCTACCCCGACAGGGAAACGGCATGATGGTATGTATGATATGTATGTACGTATGAATATAACACTACTGTTGAAAAAAAACCAATACGTCTTATGTTAACGGAGTAAAGCAAGTTAAATAAAATAAGTAGTTTATTTTGCAATATAAATTCTATAACTTATTTCATTATTCCGAATATTTCACGTACCTACAACACATATTTATTATGCCAGTCAATCGAATGTCCATAATATAATATAATATATCGAGTGCTGTCCAGATTCTTCTCCAGTCGAAACGAACGAGTTTTTTCTGGTTTGGCCGATCAAAACAGTATAGTTTATATTTTAATTGACCAATATATTATAATATGTATGCGTTATGTGTGCCGGCAGTCCTTGGATTTCGTTTCCTGATCCTACCAAATAGAGTTCGCCATTGATATTCTATCGCATTACGACATCGAGATATATCTTTATGTTATTCGTAAAAAAGTGGAAGACTTTATAATTCCTATTGTTAGTTCTCGTATTGTCTGCAGCTGATTGATGGATCACGTGCGTAGGATATTTGATTTCCAATTAATGATTTACGTGACGAACGTAAGTTGAAAACCTTTTGGTATGTTTTTATTAAGGGACGTTTGCGGCCAACATCTGTATACATATACTCGTACTATATGAACGGTTATATGATTCAGATAGTAGAATGCATCCAAGTGTATTTATTTTAACAGTAGGCCATCATTTGGTCTTCACGTGTGTGAGTCGTAGAGTGTTGGGATTTGAGATAAATAAATATTGATCTATTTAGACTGGTAATAATTAAAACTAACTTGCCAAGTTCTCTTCCTTTGTTAGACGGGGTATCCCTTTTGAATAGCGCCTCGGATATTGACATCTTTAACACTTTCAATGTTTTTAAAGTAAGTATTTTGAGCTTTCTTAATAATGGAAGTTGGTTGTTTCGGTTTAAAAAAATACGAATATTTTTTGAAAGGAAAATCGAAAATGGAACACGTTATGTACATTACTTATATACATGGATGCTGGTAATTATGCTCTGGTGACAAACCGATTTTAATCTCGCTTTTAAATTTCATAAGATTATCTAGTGCCTTACAGATTGTCTTTTTTATTAAACACTCGGAGTTGTATTTTACTAATAAACGGGGCTGTATAAGTGTAGTCTTGAATTTTTCCATTGTCAAAATCCACCCACAACATTAGAATTCATGCCATGTTTTAAAAAAATATTTAAAAACTCTTCAAGTCAGTATTGTTACATGTTTTATTCCCGCTTTGCCTTTCCCTCAACCATTTCTTCATCCTTCCATCGATACATGATATTTATTTTTTATTAATATTGTTTTTGAATTTTGTACAACTTGACAATAATTAGATTTTTTTAACCATGTTACATACTTTAATTACTCTGGTCGATTGGGAGAGATTACCGCCTACCAATAATACTAGATTGTTTTTTAATGAAACGTTTAATAAATAAACAAATTTATCCATATTTCATTCAGATCAAATTGACGTTGGTTAAATTAGCAAAGTGTTAAAATATCTGTTCTTCTTTTATTGTATTTTAAACGAACCGGCTAGAAAATTTATTGAGGGATTCGCGAGATCTTGTAAAATATTGCACTACTACATTTGGTCATAATAAATTACTACTGATCGAGCGTAAGTTAAGACGAAAACTGAAAATCCAGTTAAAACGAGTTACAAGTTATGCGCACATCAGTTTCAAGAAACTCTCCGCTCGTAGCCATAGTGATTTGAACGTTTATACGCAAAAAAGATCCAACGCACATTCCTCCACCTTTTTCTAGGTATTTCAGGAAGCGTTAAAGAAATGGACTTCGAGGATAATCTAAAAAATTTTTAGAAAGTTTAAAAGTATTATATTTTTAAGATATATGTTTAACACATCGATCAATAAGTCCCGGGACTAACTACTAAAACACAATTTGTTTGCCAAAATTCTTCTTTATTCATCAACATAGTGTCCTTCAAGAGCGATACATTCATTCCAACGCTTTCCTAACTTTTCTATGCCAGCCGTGTAGAACGATTTATCTTTGGTTTCAAAATAGGCGTTAATTTCGGCAATTAATTCTTCATTGGAGCCAAATCTCTTTCCCTGGAGCATCTTTTTGAGGTCTGCGAACAGCCAATAGTCGCTGGGAGCCAAATCTGGAGAATACGGTGGATGCGGAAGCAATTCAAAGTTCAACTCATGCAATTTGGCCATTGTTACCGTCGACTTGTGACACGGTGCATTGTCCCGATGAAAGAGAACTGTTTTCTTCTTCATATGGGGCCGTTTTTTTTTTTGCAATTTCTGCCTTCAAACGCTCCAATAACGCTATGTGATATTCGCTATTGATGGTTTTTCCCTTTTCAAGGTGATCGATGAATATTATACCACTCGCATCCCAAAATACGGAGTCCATAACCTTACCGGCCGACTGTTAGAGTTTTTGGTCGCTTCGAACGACTTCCACCGGTTGCTCTCCACTCAGCTGACTGTCGATTTGATTCCGGATCCAGGACATCCATAGTCACATACCGACGAAAAAACTCCTGTTTATTTTGCATAAACAGTGCCAAACAGAGCTCTGAATCATCGATGCGTTGTTGTTTCTGTTCCCTTGTGAGCAAACGCGGCACCCATTTCGATAAAAACTTTTTCATGACCAAATGTTCATGATTGGTACTAACTGAGAATGGTATGGATTTGTTATTAGAGGCGCCATCTGTTGGTTAGTCCCGGGACTTATTGATCGATGTGTTATATATATATATATATATTTATCAGGGTGTCTTTTGGATGGTTCAGCGTCACTTCGTCACGTTATTTCGTATAGTACCTCTCATTATATCCAAAGCCTTCGATATTAAGAACCACTGGCTTAGGTATGAAACTCTCGAGTCGTCATTGCATGTATTGACAATAGGGACCCTTTAATTTGTTTAAGGCAACTTCGAATGGCGTATGAGTTATGCCCAAAATGAAAAGGTTTTTTTTATTTATTAATTGATTACTTACCCTCATATCAATTCAAGTACTCGGAAGGACTATTTTTATACCACTTTCAACGTTTTTCTTTGTGGGATCACGCACGCGTAAGTCTCGGAAAATTTGGTTCAATCTCCTCTATTGTATGAAAACTATGCAGATGCGGGAACGTACAAAATTCAATGGCCGCAGCCACCATCTTCCGATCCTTACACTCAACATATTTTATTTTTTGTAAAATTTTTGATCATTCAACAAGAGTTTGTTCGATTCCTAGTTCGAGTACCCATGAAGATAATAGAATCTGTTCTCTAAACAGTGTTATAAATTGTCCTTTTTTAAAAATTTATATGCAATGTACCCACACTAGATAATGTGTGCCGCCACCACTTCACAGTTACTAATGCAATTATACACGTATGAATCAATATATTAAAAAAAATAGTATTAATGAAAGTGCGTCTTTTTGAGGCGTATCTCATTTCGGATGAAAAAACTTATGTGGAACGATTTTTATGAACACATAATTTGATTACGTTAAATTTTCTGTGTATGCAAAAATTCGATATTTTTGTTATATGTGTGTTTTAGGTTGGATAATTTTAGCATATATACGCTCAATTGGTTATTTCTTGATTTCCAGTTTTCCTTCAGTCTGTAAATGTCATCGGAAAATTAGCATATTTGCGTGAATTGGCTCAGTTAACCTTCGTTTTCCATGTGCTCACACATGTTGCGTTATTCAATTTGTAAATCGTTAAAACAATACTTGTTTAAATTGTGTAAATACAATATTCTTCTTGGCGTTCGTTCGCCACGCAGGACTTCTCCGCATTATTTTTGCTTGAATCACCATTTCTCAAACTTGACGACATCAACTGTTGTTCTACGTACCCTATGTTCCTTTTTCTCTAAATTATTGTAATTAAATCTTTTTTTTTTATTTTAGGCGTGAAATAAGCTAGTTTTCTTATGACACTCACGTCGTTTACTCGTAATCAATATTATTTTTTGATTAATCTACAATATTCTGAAATCTAGTGTCATCTAGTCAGCAATTAAAATGAGCAATCTAATTACCTATTAGCAATATTTTCAGCCAACCAGACTACAGTTCGACAATTGAGCGTAAAATACCGTGAAAGATTTCTATGAAGGAAAGAAAATACAATATTGAATAAGAAGTATCAGAACAAAAATAGAAAAAGGAAATGATGAGTGAGTTAATGAACAGATAACTTAAAAAATATTTTATTCATAATAACGCATATTTTTTTGTTTTCAGAATTATTAAAAATACTCGAACGCTAGACGCGTGCGAGCGTTGTAGCCTATATACGTGTGGTAATATTTCCAACACGTACAATCGCAAACTGTGAGTTTCGTGTCTATCCCAATTATTATAAACCTGAAGGATAGATGTGATAATGTATCGAGGATTTCTCGAAGATAAGTAGCTTGACCTTTTCAAGTTACAGATTTAGTTAAACCCTGATATTAAGTACTACTTGATCCAGTTCTACATGATTTTCATTCCAAAATGGACGAAGGTGCCATTAATATATTTTGATTACATGATTCCGAAGAACAACTTTAATAAAGTACGAGTTGATGTCCAAAAAGAGGTCATTCGGTTTTAAATATACTTTTTCAAGGCGCTTGTACTTCAGAAGAGACATCCAAACGAATCGTTGTGTGAAGCGCAAATTATATCATCTCACTTTTGGGTGAAAATTAATTATTGCTATTTTCGAAATCAGTTCATATTGCCCCGAAAAAATCTCGTAATCTTAAATCACGTATATTTATTTATTCATTATTTTTATTAAAATAACAAAAGTAACAGTTTCAAGAGATGCACTCCAGTGATATTAAAAATATATTCCCTTCCCCCATCATATTTAATATTTATGCTTAGATACTATAGACCAACTGACCGACTTAATAGGAATCCCGTATTAATACAGGATCTTAGTGTCAAATATATACTAGGTTAGTCAAAAAGTTTTGAAAGCGGAAATGAAAATACATTTTTTTTGGGGGGAAATCACTTTTATTGCTCAGTATAGTCTCCCATAAGATCAATACACTTGGTCCAACGATCTTCCAGCTTTGTTGTCCCATCACAGAAGTGACTTTCTGGAAGACCTGCAAAATACTCCTCTACGACGGCTATAACCTCTTCGTTTGATGAAAAATGCTTTCCACGAAGGAATTTTTTGAGGTGTGAGAACAGCCAGAAGTCAAAGGGAGCTAAATCTGGCGAATAGGGTGGATGCTGCAACAATTCGTACCCCAATTCACTGATTTTCGCGATGGTTTTTTGAGCTGTGTGAGCAGGTGCATTGTCTTGATGAAAAATGATTTTTTTCTTCTGCAAACCGGGTCTTTTTTCACAATTTTTTTCATCCAACTGGTCCAAAAGGTCACACAGTTTAGAGATAATCTATCAATAAAATTTCTTTTGCATCCCAAAAATCTGACGCTAACACCTTCTTGGCCGATTTCTGGACACGAACTCGCTTCGGAGCCAAAGTGGCTGGTTCACACCACTCCTTAGCCTCTTGTTTTGATTCAGGATCATGGTGGTAGACCCAAGTCTCATCCATAGTGATGAATCGACGCAGAAAATCCTTTTTACCCTTTCGAAATTGCTCCAAATATTGCTCAGAAATTCGCATTCGAACGTGTTTTTGTTGCATTGTTAGCAAATGCGGCACCCATTGTGCACATAGTTTTTTGAAACCCAAAACTTCAGCCAAAATATGCCATGTTGTTCCATGTGAGATGCACAGTCGATCGATGATCTTTCAAAACCATATCCTGTATTTTCGCTTATTTGGTTTTTCTACTGCTCCATAGATGTCGCTTTCAAAACTTTTTGGTTAACCTATTATCTCGTTTCTGAAAAAAAAAACAGAATCTAAATTAAATTATAAAAAAAAACACCCCTCACTTCGTGATGTCGCGCTCATAAAAAAAATATGTGTAAATCGCGCTAAATGGAAATTTATTTTCTCCCTTATCACAGAGGTGATGGTGGTGAGATCAAATTGAACTGGTATTGATGGAAACATTTTTTTTTCTCAGGTTAACCATCATAATAATGATATTCCTACGCGAAAGATATTCAAGGGCATTTACAATGTAACACCCTACATTATCTTAGTGTTTTTGTGATGGTTACTCAAGGCTGCATCTATAAGAAGAAGAAAAATAAGAACTGCTCCAATGATCCTTTGAGGTTGACAATAATAATTTTCTTGGGCCTCTATAGTTACCACGACCTTTTATATTTGACATCAAATAAACCATATCGGTTTATATTATCTGGAGTATAACCCTCCGTTGCACAGAAAACTAGAACTAGGCAATGAAGATTCTTGAATTTTTATTCGAAACTTAAATATTGTACATACTCGTACTCGTAGATAGATTCCTTCATTTTTATGGCAACTCCTCAGCAAACCTAAATTGACGTGCAAATGTTGATAATCGTGGCTGGGAGTCTATTCCACCACCTTCGTATCCTTACACTTAACTTATGCATATTTATTTTGTAATATTTTTAATCTGTCAATAATAGTGGGTTCGAATATCGAGTCAAATCGTCCTTAAGGAGAGTTTGCTCTTTAAACGTATCAATATAAATTGTCTTATATTCTATCTTAGTAATGCCTTATCCTTCGGATTAAAAACCACTGGAGTACACACGGAACTCACGGTTCGTCATTGCATGTATTGGCAACACCACCGCACGTGATGAAGCAACAACAATCAGCGTGTGCGAGTATAGTTACCACATGAACTCTATCTGTCTAGAACTCTATTACTCAACACTGATTTTGCTTCTAACATAAAATATATAATTTTCAATTTAATTTTGGACGTAGAAACCGAAAATGATCTATTCTATAGTAGTTTGTTATTAGATATTTTTTATTTGTTTTTTTCTCCTGTTTGAAATTGTATTAACTGTTTGAAATTTTTAGGTAAGAATATTCGAATAAATAGACAAACACTTATTAATTGGCCTCATTCCTTTCTAATCAATCTCTATTTTTATTGAAATTCCTTACGTTTAGAAATAATATAATATACACTTAAGCGAAGAATTCCAAGACAATGTATGCATTTTATTAGAGGTTGAACGACAGGTCTCTAGAGTTTTCCATATAATATTTCTCTGATCGCTTCTCTTGTTTAGACATTTTTTTGTTATAATCATGTAATAGTCATTTACAGTTGATATATACTCGAACCGGTCAATATCAAAGTCTGCTAAGATGATAGTCCACAGCAGTATTTTCATATCAACTTTGATGTATGGGAGTGAAAAGTGGGCGTGAAAAAAGAACGAAAGGAACCGAATAAATGCTGTAAAAATTACTGCACTGAAGAGAATACATAAGGTGACAATGTATGAGGGAAAACGGAATAAAATGTTTCGAGATTATATTTTATTTATAGTCAAGGAATTAACATTGTAGATGTTTAAATTCAACGTAATTTGTTTTATCAAACACTGTTTATTCCACTTTATGCCATAAAGTGGAATAAACAGTGTTTAATAAAAACAAATTACAATGTTTAAAGAGTAATGTGAACTTAATGCTGATGTGCTGAGTAAGATGAAGAGAATCACTCTGAGATGATATAGGCACCTGGAACGAATTAATGAAGAAATACTAACAAAATAATTATATAGAGCAAATATAAGTGGAAGGCGATTGGAAGGAAGAGATTGCCACATGGTAATAAACTCGCCAGGTTAAAAAAAAATAAGTGGAAGGCGTGGTAAAGGAAGACCAAGGAAATTATGAATGCATCAAGTGAATAATATTTTGAAAGATGGAAATGTGAGAAGTCAGTGAAATCGTAGAAATTGTATGAGAGGCAAAATATGTCTGTCAAGATACGAAAGCCTGCCGTTCTGGCCTCTCTTCCTACCCTAACAGGGAAACAACGTGATGGTGATGTATGTATGTATAGTTGAAATTTAAAATCACGCCTTAATCATCCGAAAATGCTGAGGCCATTCTTTTGACGTCCAAAAAATATCTTGAAGGTACTAATTATGATGAAAGGTTTTCAATGTCATTTTATCCCATCACGAGCTACATTTCATTTCGATGTCTTCATCGTTCTTTTGTGCGCTGAGTACTATAACCTCGTTACCTAGTTACTCTCACGTCAACTTAACCTGATATTCATACCTTTGTTGTGGTACACTTGGCGGGTTAAAGGCCAATCGAAACCTTCACACCGTAAGTCTTCGGCAGTCTCGTGACGAAGATCGGTGATCCGTACACTTTCAATTGTAAGAAAATTGCCCTACTAAATGATGTTAACCTAAATTTGAACAGAACTCGTACTTCGATAACCTTGATGGTTAAAATATATATGAATAAACATGTGGGTATATGTTTGTACATATTTAAGGTTAAGAAGGGCTTAATGTTTATGTATGTCATTTGTGAAATTGTTACGCCAGGCCTTTCAAACCTGTGGTCCGAGCTCTGTGTAATTATTGTAGTAAATTTCTTTAAAGCAAACTGATTAGAAAATGTTTCAAACGTAGAGTGCATCAGCATCGCTGATGTAGATATAAGAAATTCTGAAAAAAAAATAGGATTTATTGATTACCAATTAATTATTTTATTATATAACATATTTAATCGATTCGTCGAAAATTTCACTAAAAGTAAGACTAATGAGATAATGCTCTAATAATGTATTTATATTTCTGTTCTACTTTCTTAACTTTCAATTTCAGTGGCCTACTGAAAGACTATCTCATGTATTCAGTTTTTTTTTATTATTTGTAATTTTTTTGACATGTGACAATCTCCTCTAAACAACTGGAAATAATTAAACAAAACTTTGAATGAAAATAATTTCAGAACCCTTTTTTAATAAAATGGTTACCAACAGGAATCAAACCCGTAACACATTTAGTCGGAAGACTAGCGTATTATTAACTAGATCACGGAGTTTGTCGGGTTTCGTTAGGTTGGTGGATTTTTTCACTGAAATATTTTTTTGTAATTTATTTTTAACAAACACTGTTTATTCCACTTTTTTATGACGGTATAACCCTACCGGTTTCAAGGCTTTCACCTCATCTTCAGGGGAGCGCAAACAAGACTTATTTTTATTACGGATATTTTTACTACGGATTAACGCTTTTTGAACTTCGAGAGTTTTAGAAGGAACTAAAAATTAATTGTGATACTCGTGTGTAATTAAGTGTTACTGTTTATTGAGTTGATGAGAGTATGCAACGGGGTATTTATTGTACAAGTATGATCAAAAATCGGAAAGAAGTATCAATTTATTTTTCCATGTTATACACGTATGCCCTCAGTAAGATGCAGATAAAAACCTAGTTTACTGGGGACACAACAAATGAAAGGCAACCATCCCAAATCCATAAAAATTGTGTGTCCACATTAAATTACCTGTTGTTTTTTTTTCAACAAATAATATATGTATACAATTTATTTTTGAGAAGGTTGAACTTGAAGAGGTTAAATGTGGCTCTATGTCTATAAAAAATTAATCAACACCATCGTCACTATCAAAATGAAATTTTCTTAAGCATATTTTTCTATTATTTGAATATCCCTGTTCATTAGTAAAAAATATTAAATATGCAATCTTGCGACTGACTCGAGTCACTATTAATTTTATGATAATTTATAAAGTTTCTTCTTTTTGAATGTAGGAATATTAAGTAGTCAGTGGCCGCCTAGTTATTTTGCATATGGTTTATATATTCAGGTAGGTTTTTTTTAACGATTAGTCAATAAATCTGCGAATCGGATATCCGTTAACAGTAAAATTTCCGTTTCGTTAATTACTTTATTCACATGCTAATAAGTGTATACCAGGGTCGATTGTTTTACTTCTCGTTCCTCGCCCCTTATGAAAACCATCTTTGCATGAAATTTCGTTGTTGGTTGTGTTATTTGTTTTTTTATTATTATTTAAAATCCTTACTGTAGAGAAAAAAATGTAACGGCTGGGATGTAGGTGATTTTTTTATGTTTTGCTTTATTTTTGGTGCCTTCGTTCTATTTTCCTTGATGATAATGTTGCCAATCATAATGATACAATACATGATAAAACAAAAACAAGTTTCTTGGTCTGTATTTTTGAGTATACCCGAAAAGGTGTGATAAGGAAGTCTATAATTATTCCACTAGAAGTCGTGATGAAAAACCAAACTGGCAAAAAATCAAAATAACATCATATTGTATTGTATTACACTTTCGTTGTTATAGAATACAGCCTGCCTCGCTTATTACCATGTGGCAATGTTTTTCAACCAATCAGAAAGATGTGTTAAATAGGTATTATATGAAAACAAGACTGGAATCCGGAGGTCATCAAATCCTATAAAGGTTTCAAAATTAATTACTAAAAATTATTGCATAACCATTCATTGTCATCGTCATTGCCATCATCATCTCTGTCAGTTCATTCATTTACGTGTGTTTGGCTTTTCAAACTAATTTACTTATTCTTTACAACTCTTGGAAGTCCTTTTCGACAACATCCATCTATATTTTTTCGTGGGTTCTCTCATCTTTACCTCAACCAAGCTGGAGTCAATTCATCCGGATTATATATTTAGAAATGTCACCCTCTTGTCTTGAAAGTTTCTTTGTAGTTATCTTCCATTGGTAACTTTTCTTAAGTTTTCTTTTAAATTGTGTTTTTTTTTAAATATACGCAGATGCGGGGAAGTACCTAATCGAATAGCCGCAATCACGATTTTCCTATCCTTGTACTCAACTTAAATATATTGCAATATTTTTAATATATAAATAAAAGTGGATTCGAATCCCGAGTTAAGAGTATCCTTGAAGAGAGTCTGCTATCTAAACGACGCTATATAAATTGTCCTTTTATTAGTATTATTTGCTTTTACTTTACATCTATAGAATTAATGGTTTTACTGACTTCGTCCACTTAATTAATCTCGACGTTAATGAAGAAATTAATTTAAGTACTAATAAATAACAAAACAAAGAAGTATAAAGTATTATTTACCTTAAGACCTTTGACCATGTAATATCCATTATAAATACTCGCATATTTAACTTATACAATAAGATGTTAGAAGAGGGCAAGGTTAAGTTTTTATGTGCAGAACTAAAAAATTCACTTATTATGCTTATTTTTTTGTTATTTTATTGCTCTAATAAAATGTTAGCTGGTACAAAGGAATATCTGATTTCATACATCTGTTTCTTTTACGGTCTGTGTGATGACTTTAAAATATGGACAGCTTTTGAACAACCGTAAGACTAGAGATTTATATGAATCCGGTAATGCGATCTTGAAGAGTTAGTTCTCTAAACGGTGCTAAATAAATTGTTCTTTTATTATTATTATTATTAGTCCTTTTATTTACGCGGGAAACTGGTTAAAAAAGCGGGTAAATGAAAACCGCTATTAGAAATAAGCCCACCAGATACGGACATTGGATCGACTAAACTCCGATCTGAAAACCTACTAAGGACACATTTATTAAAATATTTTGACTCAATCATTGCAATAGGTGAGGTGGTGCTCCAGGACGTTAGAAACATAATAAAAATCGGCTGAAACAAATGGATAGGAACCACGGGAGCTATGTGAAATAGAAAGTTACCAATAAATCTTATGAACAAGATTTCCAGACAGTAATGAAGCGTGCTATACTATACTAGGCGCGTCCAGAAAGTAAAGAACGATTGCGCACCACGCCCTGCGCCGATCCCCTACCACCGCGATCGTATGCGCGACGTGGAATGTTGTCGGGAAATGTGGTTTTGATTCATGACAATGCGCGGCCTCATGCATCAGCACGAACACAGGGAGAACTTCAACGTCTTAAGTGGGAAATTTTTGGACATCTTCCTTACAGCCCTGACTTGGCACCGAGTGATTTTCACTTATTCCCGAAACTAAAGGAATTTTTGGGTGGAAAACAGTTCGCAAACGATGAAGACCTCAAACAAGAAGTGACATCCTGGCTCAATTCTTTGGCGGTAGAAGAGTATAACATCGGAATTAAAAAATCGTTTCCACGTTACAATAAGTGCGTTGACAGCTATGGCGACTACATTGAAAAATAAAGTAAGGTACTGTGACTTTGTAAATAAAGTTTTGTGTTGATATCTTTCGTTTTTATTGTATTTAGTTATGCCAAAACGTTCTTTACTTTCTGGACGACACACGTATAGATAGCTCCAGGAGCTGAGTGCTGGTATAAAAAAGGAACAATAACTTCATGTCGCGGAGATGCACATGCTACGGTAGTCACTAGGCATCACTAGATTGGGTAAGATCCGAAAGGAACGAATTCGTCGAACAATCAAAGTGGCGCTAATAGTACATAAAACCCGAGAAGCACGACTACGCTGGTATGGGCACGAGCAATGGCGGAATAAAAAGTCTACGCTAAAGACAGACATGAATTGGGAACTCTCAAATAGACGCTGAAAGACATCCAAGAAGATTCTATATAAGAAAGTGGGGGTGGACATGATGAGACTCGGACTATCCCCGACTGATAGGCGAGATCGAGAGAGATGTAGGAAAAAAGTCAAGCAACCGACCTCAAATGGATGGGATAAGGTCAGGGAAAATAAGAAGTGCCCTTGCACGACTTTTGAATTAATGCTTTAAATATTTATTTGTTAAAAAATACTACACCGTTAAGAATCTATTCAGAATAAGAAAAAAAAATGAAGGTAGTGCAGTGAATACACATCGATGTTTGTTAAATTTTCTGTCAATAAAGATATCAAAATATTATTATACCTTGAAAGAGAAAACAGTCTACCGCAAGATGGTGTAGGTAGATATCAGTGATCATTTGTAGTATTCAGCCTCTTTTGATTATCTTATGATCTCACGGGTACTTTCTTCGCTTTCGAGAAATAATCGTCTCTTACTTATCTTTATTTAAATAGTGCTACCGTTTTATTCATTCATTCAATATTCATTAATAGCATTGCTGTACAAGTTTTTTTTATTAAAATATTTTTTATGTTACATATTTCGCCATACAGTGGCATGTTTTTTTGCAAAGCCAATATAGCGAATCATCCCTTATAAAAATACTATTATTGGCTTATTGGGTCTTTGTCACCTTTGGCGCAAGTCAAAAAGATTGAAACAACCATATTGAGGATTTTAACAAAATAAACGGAACATAGATAAGGATTTCTGATTTTTTAAATATTAGTTAACTATGAAATTATTTAGTCTCAATTCTGTTGCATCAAATGAAATAAAAAGAAAGTCAGTTAAATTTCCTTTTCTTGGATTTTTTCCCCTCATACTCGGTGTATCTTGGGTATGTATGCATTATTTTTCCCATGACGACTGTCTGTGGTCTAGTTGTGATTTCCATCTGTGGATTTCAGGTTCGATTTTCGGTGGTACCCGACTAAAAAGGTTCCCAGTCTGGATAAAGAGTTAATTTGGTAACAACAAACACAATCCTTAAAGGTGTGTAAATGTTGTTTCCTCTTCACGTGCGGGCTAGTATTGCCAACGCGAGTGATGACGAACCATGGGTTTCGAGCCCACTCTGTTAGTTCTTAGTTTAAGTGCTTGATGAATGAGGCCGAATACAATGTTGTCGACCGGCTACGTTATTCCTTATGTCTAAATCACCAAGTCGTATATGGTGAAGAGTAGTTATACGAATAAACTAATATTTTCCCCTATTTTAAAACTTTCACCCCCCCCCCCACCCCACCCCATCCCTATCACTCGTGATGACAAAAAATATCTACAATCTAAGGTGTTGTTCTTTATTAGCCATTTATTATACGAGTATAATGTCTCGCCAACATTTAAATCAAAATTTAAAATTAATCAAGACGTCTTCTAGTCAAAATCGTAAAAAAATCAAACTATTCACATTTAAATCGATCTATGAACATCATTTTGTTTAACCAGAACTACCAATTTGCTATTTGGGTAGTATATTCTCAGATGATGGAAAAGTAACAAGAGATATTGAACTACATGTAGCGATAGGTAACAAAATCAACGTGTCACTAACATATATATACATGAACCGGACAGTATAAAAAATGCTAAGATAATAGTCGTAAACAATATCTTTGGTGTATGGGAGTGAAAGGAGGGCGTGGAAAAAATTGAAAAGAGTTTAATAAATGCTGCAGAAATATGTTCACACGGAGTGACAATGTATGATGGAATACGGAATGAAGTGATTAGGGATGAATGTGTTGAATAAGATAAAGAAGAGTACTGTGATATGGTTTGGGAACGAGTGAATTAAGAAAACAAATATACAGTACAAATGTAAGGGTAAGGCGTGTTAGATGAAGACCAAGGAAAGTATGATTGGGTTAAGTGAATGATTTTTTGAAACAAGAACAAATAAGAAGTATCAGAAATCGTAGGAGCTGTATTAGGTGTTTGGATGTTGGATAGGTGAAATATGTGTGTCGAGATAGGAGAGTCTGGGGATTTGACCTCTGCCTACTCCAGCAGGGAGACGGCGTATTTATAGTTTGTTGTTTACCAGAGTTTTGTTAAACGTGCTTAATTATCGTATGTCATAATCTATCCATAAATCATCAATGTCTGCCCAAACATCAAAGACAGCTTTACCAGTGTCAATAGACTAGTTTTTTTTATTATTGACATTCTAGTTTAAAATACACTTTCAGATATTATTTCACCTGAATTATCTCAACGTTGATCAACATCGTAACAGGGCGTTTGCAAATACACAACTCAATATACTTCTATGAACTTTCATGGAACATAATAGTGCATAGCACTTTCCAATTCGGTTTTCCAGTAAAATATAATAAGTTGTGAGCACGATTGCGATATATCGGACATATCCGGTTGCAGCGGCTCGTGTTTCTGATGCGGAAGGGTGAAAACACTTTCTAGTACTTTTTCAAGTTTCATTGAAAGGCATCGAACCAAATGAACAGTTTGTGTTCAGGTCCAATGTCAACTTGTTTTGAATTTGAGATATACTGGGTGGATTGTACATAATCCAAAAGATAGGAGGAAATAACCAGGACATTTTATTGTTTTAAAATGTTATCACAATAACACTGGCTTTTGAAGTAAAACAGATATTTTCCAATTCCAATCGTATCGCCAATACCAGATCTATATCATATTAGCCCAGAAAGATGCAGCTGTGATGGCATTGGGTATTTTTTTCAGTAGGTCTTCTTCCGAGTAGCAAACGGGTCACAGTGGACAAGCCATCAGGTGCGACATTGATTGAATGTCATCACACATGCATAGGAGTGGATCCTTTGCATCAATCCTTCACCTTAGGAGATTTTATTTTTATTAAGAGATCTCCATATGGCCTATGGTAAATGGTGTCTCACTGGCAAACACTCCGAAGGCTGCATCCATGTCCACAAAATTCTGTTCTAGTTGTCCAAGAATCACCGCTAGCTGGATAGTCTTCAAGGGGGTCGTGGGTGGTCATAAAACTAATATACTGAAAGATGAAAAGGTGAAAAGCCTTTATAAAGCGAGGATGTATGACGAGGTGTATATACATGCTAGAAGCTAAAGCCAGGATATATAACGAAGTGGACAACTGTTCGCTCTATCAACCCTGTGACATAATGGACGACCTCCGTTGGCCTAGTTGGTAAGATGGGGGTTTCGGGTTCGATTTCTGTGGGTACCCAAAAAAAGGGTAACAACACTAGCATGCGCCGAGTACGTTTGCCAGTGTTATTGTCTATTCACGTGCGCTAGTTTGTTACCAATAACGTATAATAATATGTGCAATAACTAACCATGGTTTCCGTGCCTACTCCAGTGGTTGTAAACCGAAATTACCGAAAACAATATTTATTTATTATTTTGTATACATACATTGTACATACGGCAGGTTTATTGCTATAAATCAATTTCTTCCATCCAACTAGCTCACCTTGTATACTTTAGTTTATTTTAAATCTATGACTAATCTCGAAAGAATAATGGTTGAACTAGACGAATGAAATTCGTTCAAGGATTAGGAAGAGAAACGCTATTAAAACATCATTTTATTATTATTATCATTAAACAAAGAAAATTGGGTTGAAAGGTATCGAGTAATGTCATATTTTTCTATTATCTCTTGCACGTAAATAAGAATGATACAATCTCAATGATAACAGGTTTGCGCTGTAATATTATACAGCGGCCATGCTCTTCAATGTGTTCGAATCACCAATTCGGTTATGTTGAAGGGTATCACATATAAGGAAAAATAAATATCGTGATGGTAATGATGATTGATATTGTTGAATATTACGGTTCAGTTTTTTTGCATGCCTTGTAGTATTTTTGAACTGACCATTCAATCGGTTAGGTTCGGCTTGAATATTTCCGCGAATATCACGTATTGCAGGAAGTTTTAGGTAGTCAAGTCGTAACAACAGCATTAAATACTCTATTTATAGTAGCGAGTGATAGTTACCTGCCCAGTCTGAGTGGAGCCTTTTTTATTTGTGGGATTCACGATTTTAATCTCACGGGCTTTCACTACATGATACATAACATACTGTATCCAATGCTTGTTCGATTTGCAAAAACTCGACTTTGTAACACTGACCAGTATTATCGGTGTTTGTTTACAGAATTGTAACTTCATCATCATCACTATCACACCTTGACTCTATTGGGTTGACAGAAAGAACAGTTCTCCACTTCATTCTATCCTGGCCCACATTTTTAGCTTCTTCGAATAATAACTTATTTATACAAAATACTTTTTCAACTATAAAGTGCCTAAAGGTAAGCGCATAAATTAGAATATATATAATAGAGTTTTTACATACATACTATCACGCCGTGTCACTGATGGGGTATGCAGAAAAGATAGAGCGCCCCTATCTCGAGACACATATTTCGACTCTTCCACATCCATATAACTTCTCATATACTTGTAGCTCCTACGATTTAAATTGCTACTTACTTTTCCTTCTTTTGAAATATCATTCGTTTCATCCAACCACAATTTCCTCGAGCTTCCTTGACCATGCGTTTCACTCACATTTGCACTAAATATTGGTTATTTATTTTATTTTGTTTATAGTTAAGGCATTAACGTTGTGGAAGTTTAAATACATTGTAATTTATTTTATCAAACACTGTTTATTCCACTTTTTGTTTATTCCACAGTGTTTGATCAAATAAATTACAATATTTGTTATTTAGTGCAAATGTGAGTGAGACGATTTGATTTATGAGACCGAAGACAATGCTGTCTCCCAGCCACGTTTTTTGAATATGTCTAAATTACTAATTCTGAGAGGTTCCGTGGTTACCATTGAATGAATAAATGAATATATTTGTGATATATATAAATCCTACTTTTGTTTCTGCATTGCCCATGTCTACGCTCAACCGTTTTATGAATCCTCTCACACACATAGTAATTGCCTTTTTTTATTTATTTTTTCGGGTAGAATCGGTAATTCGACCCGAAATCCCTAGATGTAAGTAAACTAAACGTCTTAGCAACTAGGTCACATAATTATCAAGTCATTTAAAATTAGATTCGTCTAAACTTCAACTGAGAAATTAATATTGATTGAATACTATATTAGTTTTTTAATGGGCAATCCACCCACACAGTGTGATTTGTGCCACCGCACCAAAGTCAAAAAAGCAATTACAAAAGAGAAAATAAAAATTTAATGAAAAAAGCAACAATTTAAATCTTCAACTTATTATATTTAAAAAATGTAACAATCGATCAATCAAGTGGAAAATTTCTTCGCGGAAATAAGAAATGCAACATGAATTAGACACGGCAGAGATATGGCATTTAGTAAATCAAATCTGTCACGTCAAGAATAACCGAAAAACACGTGATCTACTGTCTCATCATCTAAACCACAGCCGGGATCCTCCACAATACCTATTTTGTACTTCACAATACCCATTCTGTACCCACTCTGTCCCAGCCACCAGGCAGTGGCTCATCCACAAGTGACACATGACTGACACTTGTTCATCGTTTATCGAATGAATAACAATAAAATTATTCTTTTTTTTTAAGTTCCAGCATATCAACTTTTATCATAACAATCAACATTAGATATAATTCCACAAAAAAACTCATTGTTAAAAATACTAACATGAAATTCTATCATATGTGGAATTCCAGTTTGGTTTTTCACAAAGTCCTGTATCCAAGCTATAGATGTCTTTCTAGCTTATACATTATTTTTTATTTGTTACATTCTCAAAAACAAAATGTATCATTAGTGAAAATTTTGCTTCCTAAAATTTAAATATTTTTGCTATTTTTAACAACTTTCAATTTTGAAAAAAATCTAGAATATAACATTTTTTTGTTAAATATTAAAAAAAAATTTCAACGTAGTTCTATAGGGTTATTGCCTCAAAAATAAAATGAAAAGAAATGGCCTTTAGAATTTGTTTATATATGTTTACCTGTCGCCATTCTGCGAATCGGCATACGCCCGCGTTCAATCCTTTGCATACTGATCTCCCACTTTCATTTCGCAACCGCAAAACTGTATATTCGTACTAAATACATATTATATATCTCAGTAAGAGTCTTATCTTATTGGGACCGTTCACCGCTGTTACATTTATGTATTAACTTTTCTTATCAAATGTATCCACAGAAAACATCAAGGAAAAATTGAGACGTTTGGGCGAATTTCGTCACATTTTCATCATATGCTCGTAAAATAGAAATTGTCATTTATTTATAATAACCACTATTTCATTACAGAAGCCGTAATTATTGACTATTATCTGTCAAATTTGTCTATACCATATATATATTTTTAATATTTTTTTTAATAGGCAATCCACCCAAACTAAGATGAATTGTGCCACCAAATTAAAGACATTATGAAGTTAGTTATATGTCAACGTAATGGAACCAATTTAAAAAAAGTACGATTCTAGATAATTCAAAGTTTCAACTGGTTAAGCTTAAAAAATTTAACAATCGATCTATAAAAAGAAAAAAACGTAACATTCATTGGACGCGGTCAAGATATGGCTTTTAGTAAATCAAATATGTCTCGCAAAGGACAACCGAAAAAAAACTATAGTTTCATCACTATCCAGACCACACTCGCAGCCGGGATTCCCCACAATACCCATTATGTAAAGGTGACTAGCCACCACGTAGTGGTCCGTCCGAAAACGGCACATTTTCTCAATGACAATTTTCTCTTGAATGCAATTAGTTTATTACCGTCCTTTACTAACCTCATCATTTAATTAAATTTTTTACTGCTATTCAACTGAACATATAAATAGTGAGATTTCATGTGTATTCTTATTGTTAACGATGGCCTTTCAAGTTGAAATTACTATACATTTTATGAGAAAAAAAATAAATGGAAGAACTAAAAATCAGTTTTTAAAATTTAATTTGTTAATTAGTTTTTAAATTTGTAAATTAGACATGAGCATGGTAAACTAATGTATATATTTTTTTATGTTTTAGTCTATATATTATATTAAGGATATAATACATAATAATTTTCTTGGTAAATTTGCTCTGAAAGGTTTAACGTACGATAAGAAGGTCCATAATTATCCCTAGAGAAGTCGTAATGACTTTCAGTTTCCGAAAACAACAAAAGTCAAAATTACTTATACTCCAAAAGTTGCTAGTTGTTTTAAATTAAATACCAAAGGGAATTAAAAAGTCGAGACAACCCAACGTTTCGCTGTCTATTTATTTATTAATTTGATTTATGACACAACAGTGTCTTTTACAAACAAGTGCACATAAGACAACATAATAGAAATATTTAATACTATTGACACAATAACAAAATTTTATATTAAACTAACATACTATATATACGTAGATACAAAAAAGGAGTTAGTAGTAATACTAATTACAAAGTAATTGTATAAACTAATTAAATATTAATATGTATTTTTAAATTTAATTGTCTATGTGTTTTATATGTAAAGAATATATTTAATGTAAATGGAAGTACTCGGATGCTAGATGATAGATGTAAAGTAATTACGTTAAAATGATTTTTTACCTAAATATATAAATAAACAAAAAAAAATATGTTTATTATAATCGGTTGTAAGACGGCTGTCTTCTGAGCTGGGGGTTGCGGGTTCGATTGGACCCAGTTTTTTTTTCCCGTTGGGACCCAGATTTTTTTTAAAAAGAATCCAGCCTGATTTTCATTTAAATCATATTTCTGGTTGGTTGGAAGAGTTCGCCACCTTTCGTCGCAACATTCCACATTCCACCGGTCGCCACATTCCACATTCGCCACAGTTCGCCACATTCCACCCGCCTAGTTGTACTGAATACAACTATACTGTAATACGATGCAATACATTCTTCACGTTTTTATTATGTATTTATGGAAGTTTTAGTAAAATTTTATACTTCAAGACTTGTCTACAATAGTACTGTCTGCCATCGACTTGAACATTTAAAAAAATATGTTTTGACTCAAGTCATGGATATCCCAATACGCACGAAATATAATTGTCCTGTCAGAAAAACATTAAACTTTTATCCTTATCTGAGGATAATACTCGTACAATGTCGGAATTTACAAACCTACGATCATCTGCATAGAAGTTCAGAGCGGTAACCGCACGACTATGCACCCAACTTAATATCATTTTAAATTACGGTTTACAATAGTATATACTTATTACCATTGATGTATGCAAAAGAAACGTGGAAGACATAAATAGATATTGATTGTGTATCCTCTCTGGTGTTTGTTAACATTTACTTACATGGGTTGGGAAAGTAAATTTAAAGTAAAACGATAAAAATGCTTTTTAAGTAACCTTTTTTATTTGTTGCAGCAAATCAAAGAGTTATGACATTGCGAAGTGCATAAAATTCCACTCTTCTTGCGTTTATGGTACACTTCAGTGTTGCAGCTGCATATTGGTTGTTCATATTCGAAAACATTGATTAACGACGAGTAGTTGAAGTACACTTTTACAAGTGAATGTGAACAGTTAACACTGTAGTACACATTCACTGATTACTTAGTGGAGGTGTACATTTACTAGTAATAAGTAAGATTTATAACGAAAATAAAACATTATAATAATATGGTGAGAAAGTGTATGAATATGGAGGAGGTGAAATATGTATTTTGTGATTAAAAATGTCGCTGTTTTTCTCTCTCTATTCTCTGCTTAGGAAACACCGTAATAGTATTTATTATAAATAATTATTATGCACCAGCAAAGTGTAAACTCGCGAGATGTCTCAGTAACAGTTGTCACAGGCTCGCTTCTTACGGCAAAATATTTAATGTTGCAACGGTCCGCCATTCACCTTTGGTTACTGCTACAGACCTTTCTTCGGAGTGTTGGAAAGGTCTCTACCAACCAAGTTCACGGCAGTTCAGCTTTCACCAACGGCGATATACAAGCGCAGAAATGCCCACGGATTAAGTGGTTACCATACTATCGTGCAAAGCGCAAATTAAATCATTTTAAATTTAACTGACTGTTCAGAAGAGCGTATGTAAGATTTTCTGTGAATTTAAATTATCTTAATATATTTATTTATTTATTAAAAAAATAAGCAACCCTTAAGTGTCTTTTACATATCACGTTTATTAAACCAAAGATAACGTATTATTATTTTCCAAAAAATAAAAAAACTAACAATTTACGATAAATATATCTTCCAAAATATGATGCATGAAAATATCAATGGAAAGGTGTCGTAGTCGTAGAAGGGGTATAGATGTGAAAGAGGTGAAATATGTGTGTCGAGATCGGAAAGTCTAGTACTCTGAACTCTCTGACTACCCCAGCAGGGAAACGGCGTAATGGTGTACATACGTGTATGTCGTCGTCGTCGTTGCTGGGTCTCGTAGTCGAGAATCCCCTCGCCATTCCAACGTCAATTTAGTTGGAAAGCGAAGCTGTGCCGTGAAGTTTTTTTCATCCTTTTTCTCATCTTTTAAGTGAGTAAGCCGTTGGACACCAGCAAACTCACCGGCCACACCGCTGTACTGGATCCGATGGCACACCTAAAGTAAGACGATCGGAGCACACCGACATGTCCCCCCCCCCATTATTTTAAAGAATATCTATGACCAAAGTCATAGGTATCCTTATACCCCCAAATACTAGGCGGAAAATATGCCTGTCATTCGAGGGGACTAGCACAGCGCGGGATCCGAACCGGCAACCCTCCGCATGGAAGTCCAGTGCGTTACCGCGCAGCCATGCACCTCACGATGTATATATGATACATATGTACTAAATATAAGTTTTTCGCGATATGATAGGAAAATTCGCAGTTAGATTCTGTAAATTCTATACAAGTCCACACAAAGCGGCGTGATGTTTCCTTCATTACCTCAGAACACATATTGTGGGTTGGGTTCTTCTCGCAAATATATGTCCATATGACTTGACCATTTCCCAACAAAATTGGCGATGAAGGTATAGTCAATGCAAACTTTCTCTCCGTTATTTCCACCGTTAACAGTTAATCGTTACCGAAGATGACTCGTCAATTTCATAACATAAAATCTCCATTTGTTTTATTTTATTTCCTCAGCATCTCTGAATTGCGAGAGACTTTTGCCCATTTTTCACTTTCATCATTTAAGGTATCTTACGGAACTGTAAACCAATAAAAACACACCCATTTTTATTTATGAATACATTTACCTCCTTTTTGTTGTATTCAAATTTACTAATTACGTAACGTTTTGATTGTATGGTTCACTACGAAAACGATAAATTTTTCATCGGACATATTTTGTAACTGGTAATTTCTGTGTCCGCTAAAAATTGAGGGACGTGAGGAACAATATCATTCAGTCATATACCTGAAATTGAGAATCGATGGGAAATAGGAAGAAGGCGTCTCTTCAGGTTATCATCGTCGTGGTTGCTGGGCCTCGTAGTCGAAGATCCCCTCGCCATTTCAACGTCCATCTCGAGCTACCCGTCCGCGATGATCATCATTCTTTGAGGAAACGTAAGTCGTCCATTTAGGAAAAAATATCATGAATAACTTCATCGACTACCTTTTCCTAAAAAAAAGCAAAAATAGAAAGGAACATGTATTTTAATAATTTTTAAATTAGAGTAATAACAGTTATAACTTTTACCAGTCGACATCATAATACAAAATATATTCTCTTGATTAACGTAATTTTTTTCATGTATTATTTATAGTTAAGGCATTACACTGGAGGTTTAAAGACATTGTAATTTATTTAGTCAAACACTATTTATTCCACTTTATACTCGTATAACGGTATAACCCTACCGGTTTTAAGGTTTTCACCTCATTATCAGGAAAAAAATTAACTTTAGCACTTCACTTACTAGCACTCGTTTACTGGGGGATCACATTTATCAAACTTAAACACACTTTAGGAAAAAAAACTAAATAAGAGTTGAATGGATGCGCGGTAATGCTTTGGACTTCTTTGATGAAGGTTGCTGATTCAAACCCCGCACTGTGCTACCCCTCTCAAATATCACGGACATTTTTCTACCAGTATTCGGGGATGTATGATACCTATAACTTCGGCGATAATATTTTTATGCAGTCATTATAAATTTCAATGTCTCATAAAGGAAACATATGTATTATGATGTGTGTAAATGATTTTTTTTAGAAAAACCTTAAAAACTTTCTCCTACATAGTCTATTTATTAAGACATCTGTCTTCCGCCAAGGAGGTTGTGGGTTCGATACTTGTTAATACACAACTTTTTTTAGAAAGGGTATCAGTCTAGTTTTCACTTCAGGTTTATTTAACATCGTTTTGGTTGGTTGTAAGAAATTCGCACTTACAAATCACCTTTCAGATTGCGCTGCTTATATAATGAAAGCATAATACAATACATAGTTAAGTAAACTGCAATAAACTAGTATGTGCTTAGCATGGCGATATGTATTAAATAAATATAAAAAAAACGCTTCTAAACAAACGCCTTTAGAAAAAATAAACAATATTTTAACATAGTTAATCGTATGTTATTTTCTTTTACAGGTAAGTTTGATACGGCCGACCTATTTCTAAAGTGTTTCAAACGAGACGTCAAACGACGGTCGATAAGGTAAGAAATTATATTCGTAACTCTCACGATGAAATGCCTTTCTGACAATCTGGAATAACACCACAAGGACATTATATGTAGGTACAACTGCTGACTTACGTGGATGATATTGATGTCATATCAGGATCTCAGAAATCACTCTTGTGTAGCTCTCAAACCCTCAGTCAAAAACACTACAAACATACATACACACCATTACGTCATTTCCCTGTCGAGATAGGTAGAGAGGACTGATAACCAGAATTTCTAATTTCTCCTTCGCCTTTTTTACATCCATGGACCTGCTCATCCAACTCTTACGATTTATATGTTTTCTTCTTTCATTCATTTGATTCAAACATACTTACTTTCCTTGGTCTTCTTCAACCAACCTTTCATTCATTATAATATGAACATTCCCGATCTATCTCAGAGTCCTCTTCGTTATCTTACTCAACATATCAGCCTTATGTTCACATTTACCCTTTATCATCTCATTCCGTATCCTATAATACATTGCCACCCCATGTATTATTGTCAGTGCCCACATATACATCTACAGCATTTAGTCGGCTCCTTTCTCTGCTTTCACCAGTCCTTTAATAAATCAAATAATGTTCATGCAGAGTTTTTTTTTATTATATTGTACGTAGGTTTTACATTGGAAGATATTAACTGTAAATTTATGAATACGAGTATTTTTTTTATTATACAGACAATAATTAGCATTATTTACAGTCATTGCTCATATAATTATAATTTGTGTGGAAATAAATTTTCACTTTCGTTGAATGAGTAAATAAATTACTTTCCACGACTAAATTAATATATCTAATTTTTCTTTTATCAACGGTCATCGAAGGGTGTCTTGTTTAATTACATTTTTATTAATGTATTATGAAAGTGCCTTCATCAAATTATCATTGAAATAAGTATACTTTCTATTTAAAAGTTTTCATTTATATTGTAGGTAGCACAATAAGGTATACTTATATTATTTATGATATAGTTAAGACATCAACATTGTGGAGGTTCAAAGACATTGTAATTTGTTTTATCAAACGCTTTTTGTTATTTGAGCCACAAAAAGTGGAATAAACAGTGTTTGATAAAACAAATTACAAAATAGAAAAGTATTATCTATTATCAAAAAGAAAAATTAAGAATACTTGGAACATACCTATAATGCGAGGAGAAAATATGAGATTCTTCAACTGATATTGCTAATGAAAATTCAGGGTAGATGGAGTGCAGAAAGGATGCGCTTCTCTTGATGATAGTCAATCTTCGAAGAGGAGAAGAAATATGAAGAATAAGGAATATTTTTGCAGGGATATGCATTTGTTTCTTCTTCGCTCGTACTACTCGTATTTAGGAACGAATTAGGTTTCCTCTCAGTGCGATCAATGCTAGTAAAAAAAAATTATATAGTCATACTTAGATGAAACAGCTGTTCCCGGTGGGCGGAAGGTTTCCTCTGTTGGCGCCACACCGAAGTGTGAAAAAGATAGCGGGGTCATTCGCAAAAGGCCAGATACAACGGAGTGAGTTGATTAATGAGAAAATAACAAAACTTAAAATATGACTTATTTATTCAGCAGAATGCGTTTAAAGATTTAGGGGAGTCTCCAAAATTTTCACAAAAATCGATGAAAACTATTTAGTGTAAATAACTTGATTAATTTTCTGTAAGTGTTCTTTAAAATTGAAATAAAAAAATAAGATGCGAATAAATAAACTACACTTTTTTTTTTACAAGAAACGGAGAAAAGTTTTCAACTATCCCTGGACAGATTGGCCAATCGGGCCTGATATAGTCCGACGTATATCTGCATAAAGGTCCTTCCCAAACAAAGCTTAGTTCTCGTTCGTCAGTCAGAAATTTGATTACGACAGACACAGAAGAAGAGATAATACGTACTATAACATAACATAATATTTTTATTTTAAAGCCAAATATTAGTGGCCAAGGAATTATATGGGTGCTGTTTTTATCATGTCACCTATCTCAAAAATTGTTAACTAAGAAGCCATCTGAATTAATGTATATTTCCAAAGAAATTATATTCAGTATTATTTTATGAAGTTTGTACTCGTATATGATAGCCATCCACTCCAAATGGCCAATATACGTAACCGGACCTGTTTGACATCTTCGTTGTAGTGATTCACTGTTTATATGATATATCCAAAATATGTATTCCTTCCTGTACAATGTTTCGAATGCATACGTGCCAGTGATCATGTACAATAAAGTATGTATTTGCGTAAGACGATCCTGCGCACTTTAGCTTTACTGCATCGCTGAAGCATCAATGTTATCACAGGTCATAAAAACCAAGCTCATTTACAATTATTTATTAATGTTGTTAATAAAGTTGTCCTCACCATCGTCATATCATTGTTTGTCATTTGCCGATATATTTCATAGTGCATCTTTACACGCACACTTGAAATCGCTACTGGATCGTCATCTGATCAGTTTGGCTTCTGCTGAACTCATTCTCTATATTTCACATTATACATGCTATCTATCTTCTGCTTCTGTCGATAGATATTCAGAATATTTTAAGTACTGACCAAACCGCGTCATAATGTTTTTCATCTCTGCGCATAATACAACTGTATTTTTTTTAAATAAGAGCTACCTTGAAATTCCCCCTGACATATTATTTCGTTCATTATATTTTGGAGTAGTTTTTGTTGTGGTTGACCCTACATCATGGAATGAACCCTCTCTGGAATGCAGTGTATAGTACTTCGATCTCTAGCTAAATACTATATTCCGCTTTTATGAAAACAACTTCTATATGTTCTACGTCTTCTTTCTGTATCATTTAAAACTTTATTGGTCCCACCATTCATATATTTCTCAATATGACTTCTTGTACGACTTTTTTTAAATTCAATTTATGGTATAGCTTCAATTTTTATCTTTTATTTTGTTTATTACGACGCATTTTAATTTTTGCTTGTTTTTGTTTTGTAGAATCGTATTAAATTTCTTTTCTTTTGTAACGATTACGACCATGAAAATGGTAAAATATATAAATTAATTGATTACGTAGGCGGTCTTGTAACGATTTATGACTAGTAATTTTAATAAATAAACATAAATGTAATAGGAAGTGGTTGTATTGCAATTTCGTTATATTAACATAAGTACTATCTGGCAGATTATTGCCATGGAAAAAATATCTTTCAACCAAACGGAATTATTTGAAAAAGACTGAGTAAAAACCAAACCCTTTTATTAAAAAAAATCGGGTAACAACGGGAATCGTACTGGCATCTTCTGGTTTGGTAAACATGCGTTATTCCAACTAGGTCAGCGATCGGCAACCTATATGCACAGAAGTGTCACTTTTTATTTTTTTAAGTATTGGACACTCCGGGTGTCACTGATGGATCCAGGAATTTTTAATTTTTCATGGGGGTTGGGGTTGCGTAGAGGGGGGGGGAGGGTGTCTAAGAATAATATTTCTTTAAGAAATTTAATATTTATTTAATTATTATTATATTACTTCACAATATAAATTGGAGACCCTGTTTAAAATGAAAGCGAGATTTTTGGATTTTCTCCCTCAAAAATTTGTATTTTTTTTAAGAAAAGGAGCCGTTTCGTTTAAGAAATTATGCATGTAATTTGTTAATTTACTGAAGAATTTCATTATTTATGCCGTGCCACCAAAAAACCTTCTGCGTGCCACCTAGCGGCACGCGTGCCATAGGTTGCCGACAGCTACATTAGGTCATGGAGGTCGCGGTTTGTAGAACATATTCAACTGAAAGAACCATAAAAGGTACATTATTTTTTATTTGTAATTAATGATGTATTCTTAGGTTTTTTATTAGTAAAAATAATTATACATTTACTAAGTTAACATAAGTTGTCCATAATTCTATTTTAATTACTCTGGATATCAATAGCATTTATCTCACAATGATTCAGTTTCTAGTTTTTTTTTATAAGCTTGCGTGAAACAGAAGGCAATCCTTCTAAGATTGCTTCATTCTCAGAAAACAATTAGCATTGAATTGTGCGCGGTGGGAACCAAATATTTATTTGTGATCATTATATTTCATTTTGTTCTTAAGTCCATCACTATAACTGTGGGTGACAATGCAAAATTTAAAAAATGCTTTCCAAGATGATAAGATGGAGAAGATCAACAATACATAGTTTTATGTTGAATTGTGTGTGTGATAGTTTGGAATTTAAGTGCGTGTAAGGATGGTAATGCAGAGTGTGAATGTTTCACCCGAGTGTTCTATTTCAGACAAATATAATATATGAAATTTGTGATTAAGAACTGAGACCAATTCTTCACAGGCCGTGTCTAGAGTGGAGTGGTTCTCTATGCCCAAGAAATGTTATTTTTTAACATTGTTATGAACTTGTATACACACTTCGTATTTTTATTAAAACTGCGTCAATTTGAAATAATGTTTTGTGAATAGTAAAATAATAAATAATATATTCAATTTGGTATTCTTGAATGAAAATGAAATATTTAGTTAAATGTTTAAAAAGCACTGAAGCGTCTGATCATCCGAGTGTCTCTTAATAAAAGAAAAGTCATCAACCCACTTAGCACTGAAGGTTGACAGTAACATAATAACAATTATTTATAAATAAATTATCAAACCCTATAACTTGATGAGTAATATTATCCTTTGAATAAACATGGTCGTGAGCATGGGAGTCAAGGAGTCTGTCGAGCGGTCAACCGCAGCAATTTGTTCCAATGATTATTGTTACAATAATTAGCTTCAATATGCTAATTCAAGCTTATTTCAATTATGGATATATCATAAAGGATGGTTTGTATTACATCGTCCGTTGAACTCAACATGGCCACAAGAAAATCTTGAATCCGAGTTTGATTGAAAAATAAAAATTTATAATTTCAACACTCATAGCTTTTCAAAATACTATGACGCCAACGTAATATTATACTTTTAATAAAAATACATTTAATAATCGTGTAAATATCTCTCGTACAGATACTGCCGTTTATAAATGCATATTAACGGAGTAAATGAAATAATATACTGTCTTCAGTTGTCGTAATTGATTAACTTTTGTATACTTTGAAGAAATACGATATTGCAGGATGTATTTCTATGTGAGAATTATAAAATTTGAGAATTAAGAATTTAAAAAAACCACGAAGTACAACACTCCGAAAGTTCTTAAACAAATTATAGAACTAATTATGACTTGAAGTCTCCCATACCTAGATTGCATCGATTGTATTATGAATATGCTACAGTCTCGGACATAAGTGCACGTGTATTTGGAGGCAGTTTTAACACTTATTAAAGTTCTCTCAGGGAGCGTTTTCGTGTATCTGAATCATAAATCTGGCGCCACGGTTTCACTTTCATAGATTTTTTCTCTTAAACTTCCGTATTTATGTTTGTTAGGTTAGTGAATCATACGTAGTAAAATCCAAAAGTTTCTGCTTGGTGATATAAAAATGCTAGAAAATAAAACATTTTAAATTTTTTTAAATATAGTCATTCCGTTGATTAATGCATTTTTTAAAACAATGATTTTTTTCTTTTTAACATATAACAATGATTTGACGCGCTATAAATTTAATGATTTAGCACTGTGATTTACCAAGAGCATGCTCACCGTAAACTTCGACAAGCATTCGATGCGATTCTGCAGCAGTTTTCTTCAAATGGTAACAGAAAATCAATGCTGTCCGCAAATCGTAGTTTCAGGCACAAAAACAGACATGTTCAACGCTATGAAAACATATGAAGTTGTATTAAACTTGTATTGTTGTGAGTTAAAAGTGTTTGACAAATGTAAACACAAGAAAAAGATGCCAATGACGCGGTTTGACATCACTACATTGACAACTAGAGCCATCTATGAGCAAATTCCAGTTTCATATTTACAGACCTATGTATGTTGGACATGTTTTAATGGTACAAGTAAGTAAGCTTTTAGCTATTATTGTCATTAAATTTTTTATCTCACTTTTCAGATTTAAATCCTTCTGATTTATCGATTATATTTTATAAATTTTACATGATATTTTGTTAAAATACAAGTCCACGAAGTTTCAAATAGTGAATCACTAATATTTATAATCGTATTTAGTGTTGACCATCAAGAGGTTAGGTGTTTGCCTATATTTCCATGAATTTTACCCGTCACTACGAGTATATTCCATATTCTTGAATGGGCGTGCTTGGCTACTCTGTTAGCGTTAAAAGGGATGTAAGAACCTATTTATACATATACAAATTGTTAACAGTAAGAAAGTCTAGCCCTTGTTGATTGATAACCTTTTTTTCAATGACAATTGTTGTCATATTGAATTAAGATTGTTTGCGGTGAAGTATTCATGAGCTATTGAGAGCGTCACAAATCGCATACGAAATGACTTTGTTGAAAGATTTTTCAGTTAATGATTATTTTTCATATCTCAGTGGATAAATTGAGGATTGAGCTCATTTATAATATTTGTAGGCATAACAGAGCCGCTTCACACGGAATCATGAGTAATCATTGTTTCTATTATTATTTTTTAGACTTGAATATGTTTTTAATTTTTATATTATGCATTTTGTTTCATTTAATTGGATAAAACATGTATTAAATGTGAACTAAAATAAAATACACGTCCATAGATTCGTTTGAGCGGAAGGTGTTGGCTATGCAAATCAAATGCCATCGAGTGACATTTAGAGTTGAGAAAGCACTTTTGCAAATAGCCATAAACATTTAAAAGGCGGAGTCTGTGCACCTGAAAATGTGCAGTCTCGCGACCAACCCGTGTGACTTGCTATATACCATCGGGGAGAGGGCAAGAGTAACGGCATTGCAAATAAGTGCTTTAGAAACAAGCTGCTGCATGTTATCATTTGCTGGTAATAATCCAGAATGTAATGGTGTTGTGAGAATGATGGTGTTGTGAGAGAAAAATGAACGCTGATGAACTACGAGTACATAAAAAAAAGCAGTTGAAATGGAATGAAATAAAACTGGATCAAATGCTATGAATTGAGAAGTGAACGTATAAAACGATACGATACTCCTCGTAAATAACTCTGTAGCGACCTTTGCTCCCTGTAGTCGAGGCGCGAGTCGCTGTTGTTGTTTAGCGAGAACGAGACAGCGACATATCTTCTGCGCCTTCCTACAAATCATATGAATACGAGACGTGCAACAATAAATATATTGTTCAGCGGAAACGAGACGGCGACATATCTTCTGCGCCGTTCTACGCACATTCCAAATATTATAAATACCGACGTTTAACAATAAAATACCTCTTTGCATATTCCGATTTCAAACGAGTTTTATTAAAACAGCGATCATCCTCATCATCTTTCTATTCGGGACAACCGTCCCCAAAACTCTGTTGACATCGGCGGTCTAATAATGAAGAAATTGGTGCTTCCTCTGAAAATGCATGGGTTTTCTTTGCCATAAAAGGTCTGGTGCAGTTATAAAAAATGTTAAAGCTATCAGACGCTTCGTGCGAAGCTGGTGCACATATAGGTACTGACTATGTTTTTCCTCTTCAAAAGTGGCGATGCTAAGAAAACTGACCATACAAGACAGTGTACAATGGTATACGTGTATGTAGCCATATGTACTAGACCAATCGCAGTTTAGGAGGGAAAAGAAAACTGCACGGAACTTTTGACTAGCTTTGTCAGTATTAAACGTGAATTTTACCTACATACGTACATTATGACAGCGTTTCCCTATAGTGCACATCGAACAAATCTTTCGCCTCCTTTACTAGCCTTTAACATTTTGCATTTCCTTCTTTCTAAATATCATTAATTCACTTGATCCAACCATACATTTGCACTTTATATTTGTTTTCTTAGTCTTTCAACATTATTTCATTTTAGATGCCCGATGTGGTGACCTCCGTGGCCTAGTTGGTACAACGACTGTCTTTTAATTAGGCGGCTACGGGCTCGATTCCCGTTGGAAACAGATAATTTAAAAATAATTGCATCCTAGTTTTCAATTAAAACCTCTTACTTATTTCTGGTTGGTTGGAATAGAATACCACATAGCAACAAGCTCGACAGGTTGTACTGTATACAACTAAAGTATATCAGAATACAATATTTCCTGATAAAAATCTTCGCATTAATGTGGGGGACCATATGATTATAGTTGTACCTTTACATTCTGGTGACTACTTAGATTCTCGATGAATTCCAGATTGCTTTCACTTAAGATATTTTTGAGGTTAAATGTATATTATCTGATTCTACAGTACATAACTCGAGTTTCAGTGACATTTACTAAACGAAATCTCTTCTACAACTCGTTTTTTGGTATGTATTACCTCCAAAGATTAACTTCAGGAGTTTCTTTAAGGGCTCTTATTTCTAAATATCCTACACATCGGGAATCAATATTGTGTGCAAGAAGTCATTAAACTAACTTGCGTACATTCTAAGAGAGCTCCCCCCAGTGATTTTTTATCACAAAAATACTGTTATATAAATAATCACACATATATAGAGGCTGCTGGCAGTCTGAAGTAGCCTCTTCAATGCGTATGTTTGGAGGAAATCTTATCATTGTAAAAATGCAAGCCACTGCTTTGCATACATTTAGAAATACTCGTTTGAGATTTTAATACATTAGTATGGAACAACACTTCAACAAATCCAAATTGGTAATTAGGACAAGCGTGGGCAGGGGACATTCTTTTCAGCCATAATTAATCGAGCTTCTTCGAAAAAGGGCACATGTTGGCAATACTACCCCACACATGAAGAGGCAACAATACTCGCATACGTCTAATGTGTGTAAGTATTATTACCAAAAAAATATTTTTACCAAATTGGGACCTTTTTTCTGGTACTATCGGAAATCGAGCCCGAAACCCCTGAAAGGAAGTCAAGCATCTTAACAAGTAGGCCACAGAGGGAGTTTTTTTATCATAATAAACACAACGTTATATAAATAATCAGCATCATCATCTCAAAAACCGTAAATAATAAGTTTTCTTCAGTGACAAACAACAAAACACCAGTCGCTCACGTATGGATAACAAGTTAGATAAAAACCAGTTTAATCGAAACGCGGCGAGTTTTCCTAATAAACAAAATATCAGAGTACTGGAACCAGTCGGACGATAACGGTTTCTCCGTCAGTTAGACAGTGCGACCGGTGCTTCGCTTTCCCAAACGGGTTTGCGGCCGGCGAGCCCCCGCGCCGAGGATAGCGATAGCGATAGCGCTGGCGCTAGTAAATCTCTTGTGTGGTTAGTGCGTGTTTACATTAGTCCAGTGACATCACGTCTGCGGTGACTGTTTTTATTTTAGGACCTTAATATGCATAAACTATCCAAATTATTGTAATTTTATTTTTCAGATTATCAAAAAAATCTAATGACTAACTATACGCTATTATTAATTAAGCGCTATATTTCCCTAGTAAGTTTTCTTCCAAATATGTTTTTCTTCTTCTTCGTCACGTGCTCAATGCTAGCGTCGTTGTTTTCTGCTGTCTCGAACTCTGCGCACCACCTGTCTCCACTCCTCCCTGTATTGAGCAATGTTGAAGCAGCACTTACAGAGAATACTGCTGCTAACTCCTTTATTTGATTAACTTTGATCTTCCCTCAACCATCCCCGTGATCACCAGCTTCGCGATATTTTCACAATTATTTCTAGCAACATGCTCAATTAAACGAATTATTTTTCTGCTTGTCGAAAGTCTATCTGTAATATCCAATTCTTGACGATAGAATATCCAATTCTTGAGATTAATGAGCCTTGCGGTCCATGGGGTTTTTCTAAACATATGCATATGAGGGGAACTAACCAATCTAATGACCGCAGCCACCACCTTCCTTTCTTTACAATTATTTTGTAATAATTTTAATCTGTCAATAATAGTACGTTTGAATCCCTAGTTGGAGCTCCCTTGATGAGAGAGAGCCCTGCCCTCTAAACGGCGCTGTATAAAATGTCCTTTTATTATTTGTAATTTATTTTTATCAAACACTGTTTATTCCACTTTTTTGTCCTTTTATTGTGTTATTTAAGATGTTTCCAGTTGTAGTTGAGTGTCACTGTTTGTCAGGTTGATGAGAACGTGCAACGGGGTTTTGTTTTTGTGTAATCAAAAATCGGAAAGAAGTATCGATTTATTTTTTCATGCTAAATATCCTCAGTGAGATACAGGCAAAAGCCTAGTTTACTGGGGATACGACAAATGAAAGGCAACAAACCCAGATCCATTAAAATTGTATGTCCAAATCAAATTACCTGTTGTTTTTTCGCAAATTGTGTATATTTCTTGTCATGTGTAATAATAAATAAATAAAATTATTATGACGCATTTCTGTAGTCTTATTATAGATCACTTATCTACCACTTGTTGATTTTGAATTCGATTTCCATTGCTTTGTTGTATTATACCTCTGTTGGGTACCAGTTTCCATTGCTTTATTGTATTATACCTCTGTTGGGTACCAACTGGTACCCAACAGAGGTTCTAGTCGGGTTTTCATGTACGTGCTCTTGAACATCTTTTTGGTTGATTTGAAAAAGTTGCCACATAGGAAGGAGCTTGCCAAGCGAGTTCAATCCCATGAGGTAACGTTTTCCATGTTGTAATGTGGGTTAGATTTTTTTTACGCATGTGTGTCCATATGTGAATATGCTAAAAAGAACAACCCTACAAAACACTTTTTTAGTTGATTTTAATTCAAATAAGTATACCTCAACCTGGCGGCATGCAAAAATATCAAGCCAATTAAATGGGTATTTCATAATTAAATTTCGTCTAAAAAAATGTTCCATACAAATCTACACAAAGCGGCTGGATGTTTCCTCAATTATCTCAGAACAGGTAAAATGTGGGTTTGGGTCCTTTATGCACAGTAACTTACATATACCATTGAGTAAGGTCAATGATCCCCAACTTTTTCTTTTCGCTAGTGACTTTTAATAATAAATTGTTGTAGTTTATTGACTTGTGACATTTAGTTGGATCGATAAGCACGCCAAAAACAACGACAATCATGATTATTTTTTAGCTCTATTCAGTTATATTAATTCATAATATCTCAAAGTAGCCTTTTTTAACTTGAGTAAAAAACACTTTCTGGAAGCCTAAACCTTCTTTCTGAAGACAGGCAATTTAAGAGATGGATTTTTTTCCTTATCAGAACATTTGATGAATATTTTTTTATTGCTGTCAACATCTTGAATTGTACAACTCAAAGAGGGTCATGACATCTTTACAAAAGCACTTTATATCTGATGGTCTTCAGAAGCTACTCACTAGTCCCTTATATACATCCATTGGGCTACTCTGTGCACGTAGACCATCTTCCATCAAAACTTTTACCGCCTATATCTTCTTCGTCACTACATTAAACACTGCATTACAGTCTTTGGAGCTTCTTCGTCACACATGCAGTACAATAAAGCCAGCATATTTCAATCTTCCATCCTGATGAACATATGTGTTGGAATGTATTTTTGTTAACCAAAACCGGAAGAAAGCTGTTTATCTTTATTTTCATCATTCTCTGCTCTTGATGTTTTTCCTCATTTATTTTTGATATTATTCTCCATTTAAGATCTAGAAGTAAAGGACTATGAGTCCAAATGAAAGAAGTATTTTTGTATATTTTCCAACAGTTGTCAATTAATGAATACGATTTTACGGAATTGTTACCACGTAAATCTGGCTCGAAATTTGACCGACATTTCAGTGACATTGAAGCCACTTTAGGGCAATGCCAAACAAGCATTACTGTCAAGTTTTTGACACCGCGCTAGAGATGACATTAGTGACGCTTCCAAAAGTCGGTCAATATTCAAGTCGGCAACGATTTAATAAATCTTGATATTTAATAGACTTAGGAACTTTTCGCCGTCTGACGATAACCCTTGTTGTATTTGACTTGCAGAATAAAGTATTAAAATATCAAACAAATAGAAGAGGCCAACCCAGAAGGCAGCAGACCAGTATGTCACCTCAGAAAGATTTAGCAGAGCGGTCATGTCAATAAGTAGAGCATGGTGGAAGCGAAAGAAGAAAAAATAGATGAAATAAATTAATAGTAGCATGAGACTAATTATTAAGGTTATCTTGAAAATCCTTTAACACGTTCAAGTGAGCAACTTTTCAAAGATTTTGGTATTGTACGCATATGGCAAACGAACATTATTGATAATGGTTTTTATGATTCATTAAGGTGTTAAATCTCATAGGAAGATTGATCACATCTATCATTCGAGGAATAGTGGTGGAAGGAATATCTTTAGTGTTAAAAGGATGAACACTTATTTGTCAAGGGCATCATATTTTTGGGCTCCTTGAATACGAGTATATCGTATTGTCAGCAGTGTACAAATCATTTACTGTTTCAAAGCCTAAATATACACCGAAGAAATGGCATTTTTCTTAGGGCATCGCTGAATCTGAGAGAATGTTTTTGCATCAGCGATGGGGCTCTTGTTGTATATGGGTTGTTTAATTAAAATGCAGAATTCTTAATGTTTATGCGTCATATATTTATTTTTAGAATGGTTCCTTTTTGTTTGGAACATTTTGACATTATTGTTTTTTTTCGTTTCTTTCCAATGTTGAGAGTATTTAATTGACACATGTGATAACCTGGTTGATTTAATACAGAAATTCATAGTAAATCGACCAACGGATTAACGGTATCGAAGCATAAAATTTGAACATTATGGGATAAATATTGCAGTGTATCTTTTTAAACTTTTATTACTTTGTTATTCTTACATATTTCCGTATCATGTAAAAAAAATAATTATAATTTAGTTTGACTGGTTGAGTAACCCTGAAACTTGCGCCACTTTCACTGCCCGGCGTGGCACGGTGTCACTGAGATGAATGCAGGCGGGGGCAGATATGGTGTGTTTAACGATTACTCTCCCAGGTTTAGCGCTATTTTCTGAAATGACTAGTAGCCAATTAGTCGGTTGCAACGGAAATTTCTATTTAATCTGTTCGTTGTTTACTATTTTTTGTGTTCTTTTAGGTATCGATTTATGATGAACACCAATTTACCTAATTAATTGCATTGAAGTGCATAACGCTTTTACTACGTACAATTCATCACAAAGGGCTTATAATAATTATAAAAAGGTTTTTATTTTACTGTACCGTTTAAAAAGCAAACTCTCTTCAAGGGTAATTTATAAACATTTCCTTTAAAGGGAGTCGAACCCATATTTATATAAAATAAAAATATACGTGACTGATAAAAAAAGGTTAAAAAGTTATTTCTAGAAAAACAAAGATAGCAGCTCCACAAATTGGGTTCGGTTATTAGATTACTTCAGATTATCATATTTACAGAAGATTGGGCAATGCCAATACTTATTGCCTGCTAAGAGATTTTTCGGATTGAGTCCGACAGTTGAACGTTCCACCACTACGTCACGGAAGTCGTGCTTCAACTTCTTCGAATTGTGAACTTTATTTAGATATTAATAATTTAAACTCTTTTCCATCTTCTTTAAATTTATAGACCTACTTCTCTCACAATCCAAGAACTTCGCAATGTATATGGCTATATTATCATCGCTAGCTGTCTTATGGTTAGCTTATTTGTTTTTTTATTTATTTTTTAATCTAAATATGCGGGGGTGTGGGATGGAAGCCCCTCGATGCCCTTGCGGTCGGGATCGCCCTACGTGTATCTCGGTCGGGGGAATGTTTTAATGGCTTCTCTCTGGCTCCATCCCAACTCATTGTCTGCGAAGACTGTTGGGGTCAGCTCTCCTCGTCCTCAGGTTGTTTGCTCTTCTGTCCCGGACTACGTCCCCCAGGCCGTGCCTCTGCATCAGGTTATCTTTTTGCACCACCCATGAATTCTTTGGTCTTCCTCTGGCTGTTATTCGAGGAAGATCCATGGATATTGCCTGGTTCACAATGTGATCGGGTGCTCTGCGTCCAACGTGCCCATACCATCAAAATCGCCTCTCCTCCATCTTGCTGTTGATGTGTGTAACACCTAGGCTTCCACGAATGCGTGAGCTTTTAATTTTGTCTCTTAGGGACACACCAGCTGCCATCTTAGCCAGCGCATTTCAGCAGTTTCTAGTTGCCTAGAGTAAGAGTTATACATTGTCCAGCATTCGGAGCCATAGAGGAGTGTGGGTCTGACAATCGTTTGGTATACTATTCCTTTTAACTTTACTGGCATTTTCGGATTACATAGAACTCCCGTCATTGATCTAAACTTCATCCATCTCATACTCTTCTTCTCTCTTGAATGTATTTTTTTTTGTCATCTATTTATTTTCTGTGTTTTTTTTTATCTTGTTCTACGTGTTCAAGGGTGTGGGTTGAAAAACATCTGGTGTCCCCGTGGCTGGGCTCGCCCTATATTGGTGGGGTGTATCTTGGCCGGGGGGGATGTTATTAGATGAGCCCAGACCTTTTGATAGCTTCTGTTTTTTAATGTATTATATGTGTGTTTCAAATGTGTCTAAATGTATTATGTACCTACTATGTTGCTATCAATAAACCTATATTTATTTATATTTCCTTTATATTCTGCCGTTGCGTGTTTGGTTTCAGGTGCGGTGCGCCTTGGTTTATTTATTCGGACAATTTTTCATCTCAATTTATCGTTCTGCTTACTTTTCGTTCATTTCTGACATAAACGAGAGCGCTCTTATGGTGACATTTATTTATCTCACAACTAATAAGTCTATTCATTAATGAGTTTATTGCGTAATATCCGCTCCTAAGATGCAAAATACTATCTACCAGTGCATTGCCGTTTTATTTGAACTGACATCATATGGTAAAATATGTTATAACCTCAATCAGATAATTTCATTAGAAAGAAATGTTTGAAATTGATCTTTCATTGTAAAAGGAAAAATAAGTAAATATAAAACTTATTTTATATTTTTCTGTTCACCACAAGTTTATTTTTAGGTTTACAACCGGTTTCGAAGACCACCGTCTTCATCGTCAGGTGAAGATAAACTAAATTGCTAAAAATATATTTCCTGTACAAGTGTAAATAATATAATAATATAAGAAGAATGAGGTAGGGAGAGAGAAGTGATACAATGGTAAATGGGGCGGGGAAAAATGAAAGTGAATCTTTAGGGCAGGTCAAGTCTGGATATCCAGGGGAGGGGGGAGATTTTAAATAGGAAACATATTAAGCGGAGGGATATTATGCGAATTGGTTTGGTTGTTGATGATATTTAAACTTAATTTTATATATTTTTTAATCTCGAGAATTTCAAAATTGTCAAGCTGCAATCCCCCTCGGCTTATGTGTAAAATCTGCAAACCACGATTGGTATCGAACTAATGGTTATTTTAAATTAGGTGGTTAGCGAACTCTGAAAAATTATCTTAAATGTTCCTTAACTCGTTTTTCAAAATTTATTTTCGAAAACTTTTTATTGTATTGGGTGTTAACATAAGTTGTGTCTGTTTTTTTCGAATGAAGAGAACAAGAGGACACAACAAAAAAAATGACAAATTAGTCAATAATGTATTCTCCTTCATTATTTTACAACAAATTAGTCAATAATGTATGTTATTCTCCTTCATTATTTACAGCTTCTTGCCAACATTCTACAAGTTTTTCAATGCCTGTGCGATAAAAACCATCCGGTCTTGACTCGAGGAATTCGTCCAACCATGGCCGCAATTCGACGTCATTATTGAAGGAAACGCCGCGCAAATTGTTTGAAAGTGACAGGAAAATATGGAAAGCCGACGGCGCGAGGTCTGGAGAACATGGAGGGTGCAGCAGGACTTCCCAACCAATCGTTTGAATGGCATTTTTCGTAATGTTGGAGATATGAGGGCGGGCGTTATCATGTTGCAGAATAACGCTATATTGCCGATCCGGCCTTTTTTGTTGAATTGCAGTGTTGAGCCGCTGCATTTGCAGAATGTATAGCTCCGCGTTGACTGTCTGATTGCGTTCAAGTATCTCGTAGTGGATGACGCCTTGCCAATCCCACCAGATGCAAATCATCGTCTTGCGCGGATGCAAACCTTGTTTCGCTCTGGGCGTTGCTTGTTGACTCTAACTCACCCATTCTTTCCGTTTCTTCATATTCACATAAAGGCACCATTTTTCATCACCAGTAATGATGCGGTAAAGGAGCCTTTGCTTGTGGCCATGCGTAGCTCGATGACGCGCGAGCAAACCAGCAGAAATTGTCGAACGTTGATTTTTGTTGTTTTCAAACATGTGGAACCCAAGCGCCGAACTTCTGGACTTTTTCCATTGATTTAAGATCGCGGTATACAGTCATGTGACTACAATTCATCTACTCAGCCAATTCTACGGTGGTTTGAAGGGGATCTTCATGAATAATATGGTTTAAGCGGTCCTCATCGAAGTCCACTGGTAGTCCGGTACGCTCTATGTCTTTCAGGTCGAAATTACCGTCTTTGAAACGCAAAAACCATCGACGAGCTGTCCTTTAATTCATAGCATCTTCACCGTACACTTCGCAAATATCGCGAGCAGCTTTATTCCCTGGATTGAACGCGAACAGAAGGAGGTGTCGAAAACGCTCACTTTCGTCTACTTGACATTCCATTTTGAAGGATTGTAATCAAATAAAAAATTATATGTAACGTAAAAGCAAACACAATATCTTGTAGAGCAGAAAATTTGGAATAAAACGGACACAACTTATGTTAACACCTAATATGTGAATGATAAAATATAGCCTCTTGGCCTGGGGTGTGCATATTTTGGATACGCAGACTTTGTAATGATTTATACGCTTTGTTACAATGAAGGCCGTAATAAATTAATTTCTCACAGTTAGTTGAACTAGTTGTTCGTTTTGATTGCTCTGAACTGAAATGAAAAAGCAATTCGAACCCGTAAGTGCGAAGTTAGGAAGAAGAAAAATACGCACCTCCTCACGTTCTGCATTAAAAATCTCTATTATTTTGTCTGGTGTCCTACAATATATCCAAATTAGCTACGTGGACATGCTGTAAGAGCGTAGCCTAGAGACTTCATTATCTTCGGATCCATTAATCGAGCCTTCGGATTTGGAACCGAAGAGTTGGCACGGAATTCGCAGCTCACGCCGCTTGTTTTTTTTTTTTGTAATACTGCTGCCCGTGGAGTTAAGCGCGTGTGGGTGGGTACTGATACTAAACGATCTCTTTTTGTAATACTGCTGCCCGTGGAGTTAAGCGCGTGTGGGTGGGTACTGATACTAAACGATATATTTTTGTAATACTGCTGCCCGTGGAGTTAAGCGCGTGTGGGTGGGTACTGAAACTAAACACTCTTTTTTAATACTGCTACCCGTGGAGTTAAGCGCGTGTGGGTGGATACTGATACTAAACGATCTCTTTTTACCAGACTGTGATTCTTTTTTTTAGGGTACCATCGGGAATCGAAAACGAAACCATCTTACCATGTAAGCCATAGAGGTCGTCAATGATTTAATATTTTAAAGTCATCCGAAATGTTTAGAAAAGTTAGCTTTGCTCCTTTCAGGTATGCTTAGTTATTTGAAAAAGCTTTAAAGCGCCAAAGTAATGGGATGTGTCATGCGTACTGACCGATATTGATTTGTTGAAATTCACTCTACGTCGATCACTTCCTCCTCAACCTCTAAGTTGAATCCTGCCAGCATCAACGTCTAATTACTGACTTGTTCGTCACATGTCGTACACTATTCGCTTGATTTCTGTTTCCTTCTATTCACTTTTTGAACACTACGGTTATATGGCTCTCTTCAACAAACGTTTACATTCCCCTTTGTTGAAATGTCTCAGTGAAATGCCGGTAAAGAGAGCACCATGCGGCATGCATGCCCCTCAGCCACAGTTACCTAATCCCAAGCGGAGACAAATAATTACACTTGTTACGACACCACTAAGCTGTGCCGGGCTATTCTCACAAGGGGCGGTGTATTATAATATCCATCAAGTGCTAAGTACGCTGGCTTTCAATCTAAGGGGCGGTTGAATTTTAATGTTCCTAGTTTGTTTCCATTTTTTAAGTCATGATGTCTTATTTTTTGTGGTGTTCTCTATAAGACTTTATGAATATTGGACATGGATACTGATGTAAATGAAAGATACATATTAGATGTTTTCAAGATGCGGTATTGGCGTTGAATACTCCGGTCAGGACCAACATGTCCATTCTTCAGACACTAAAAGTCAAAGTATAGTGTTCAGCGACATCTTGATATAGAGTTCTGTCATGTTTTAGACTTGTCGCGAGAAGAGTTTAAGACAGTTTAGAGAAGCTAGTAATCAGTGAATGTGTTGACGAGTAGCTACGAGTATACAATATATTTGTACAATACAATATATTTGTACATTTGATAGAATACAAACATGCATAACAGGTAATTTATTTTTATCAACAACGTTAATGCCTTAACTATAAACAACATATTAAATGCCAGTACGGCAAAAAAGGTGAAAATATATAATCTCCACAACGTTAATGCCTTAACTATAAACAACATACATAACAGGGTTGAGTTTTATTTTTGGGATCGAGCTGTGTAACAAGGGGTAACTGGCATGTGACACACCAGTTTTAAAGTGTAAGGAATGTGTATTTCATTTGTGTGGCTCTTTGCAGAACCACTCTTTCGTTCGTTTCCCCCAAACGTCACTCTTTGGTGTAATTTGCGCTGTTTGTGTGAATGTCTGTGAGTGTTTGGAAGGGAAGGATTGTGTCCGTGCCCGTATTCACGTGGATTCACCCCGCATTTGCACCGTGACTGAGGAAAGCGCGAAAAACTCTGTCGGGTGCACGGCTCCTTGGCCTTCAGATATGGAACCTGTCTCTTTGGCATTCTTTACCCTGTGTTGTGTGTTAATGCTGTATATAGAACTTAAAACCCCCTCGATGAAGTCGCAAACTCGGCCTCTCTCACTCATCCTTCGATAGTAGTCCCGATCTTATGTGCTCGAGCTAAATGCGGTTCACGCCCAACTCGCACTCCAGGGTTTGACGTCTCTTTGCTTGCGTTTGATAGTTTAGCAACACGTGGAGTACATCGTGAACCAAGCCCTCACCGCACGGGAAATTCTCGTTTATATCGTCACTCGTTTTCCAATATAGAGCGTTTACATGAAATGACATCTGCATTTCTCGACAAATTATATAAATGGCAAATTGTGTCACGTAGTTCTCCTCTAGATATTAAGTAAACAAGTATTGAAATACGAGTGTATTCTTCGAATTTCATATGGGCGGCTGTACACCTAACGCTATCCTGTACTCACATGCCATATCTCGTTTGTAATTGGAGCGTTTTTTTTTACAAAATGTAATTACACTCCTCCTTAGATTTGCCTCAATTCAAACTGCAATATATGGTCAACCTCTGATAAGATTAAAATTAGATTCAAGTCAATATGTCGTGTTATTTTAACAGAAATCACAAGCTTGTAATATCAAATCAATTAAATTCAAATAATGTGGAAGATAAATGCTGATACAATGTTCAAAATTATGTATATACATGGAGTACAACTAATACTAACCAGTTAAAAAAATAATACAACATACGAGTACTAAATCATTTTTATACTACACAGGAAGAAACATAATTTACCTTGACAACTTCCGTGGCGTCCTTCGTTTAGTAGTGAAACGTTTATTTTCTATCTTTGATTTTGGACTCGATTATCAATGGTGGCAGCATTTTATTTCACATACCTTACTATATAGTAGGCTTATTGCCATGTAGCAATTTTCCAATCAACCAGAAAAATGTTAAAATGCATATACGAGTACGTGAAAGCCTGACTGGGATACTTTTTTATCCTATTTTTATTACCGGGAATTGAAACGAAAATCACCGCATCGTAAACAAGCGTTTTATCGCTTTGCAAAGCAGGTCGTCTATGCTTTGTGGTTAGTTAAAATACATTATATATCAACATTTAAAAAAAATTATATTTCCATCCAGCCAAAACTATGTCGAAATGCATGTTTTTATACATCATTGGATTATCATGGGCTTTCACCTCTTCTCGTAGATTCAAAATCGATATTTATTTTTTGTTCTAATTCCTCAGTTGTGCTTGAAAAAATATGTTTCCGTTGCCTACTTCGTTTAACTAAATGAAACAAGCTGTTCAATGTATGCAAGGTGAATACAAACGATTTTATACTTATTTTATCAATAGATAGATGTTGTTCTCCGTTCAATAAGGAATTTGTTGATTTGGCTATCGGGAATCATGCCATATACCATCTCGTGGTAACAAACGTTTTATATTTAAGCAAATGGGGTTGGCTTTGTGATTGATTAAACGATATTGCCACATATTAGTAAGCCTGCAATGCTATTTTGTATACACCATTTATGAAATTAAGAAGAATAACTGGAGTGTTGTGTGACAAAAAGATGCCAATTAAACTAAAAGGGAACGATATAACAAACCTTTCTGAAACCAGTTCTACTCGACTGCACAGAATGCTGGACCAAGTATGACTCTTACAACAATTTACTCTCATTAATAAAATAAGACGTTCACGTATTTAAAATAAGACGTTCACGTATTCAAACGATTGTCAGACCCGCACTCCTCTATGGCTCCGAATGCTGGACGATGTATAACTCTTACTCTAGGCAACTAGAAACTGCTGAAATGCGCATGCTAAGATGGTCAGCTGGTGTTTCCCTAAGAGACAAAATTAAAAGCTCACGCATTCGTGGAAGCCTAGGTGTTACACACATCAACAGCAAGATGGAGGAGAGGCGATTGAGATGGTATGGGCACGTTGGACGCAGAGCACCCGATCACATTGTGAACCAGGCAATCTCCATGGATCTTCCTCGAATAAGAATTCATGGGTGGTGTAAAGAATTCATGGGTGGTGTAAAAAGATAACCTGATGCAGAGGCACGGCCTGGGGGACGTAGTCCGGGACAGAAGAGCATACAACCTGAGGACGAGAAGAGCTGACCCCAACAGTTTTCGCAGACAGTGAGTTGGGATGGAGCCAGGGAGAAGAAGACGTATTCAAAATGCCCTAGATGTTACTACGACAGAGTGGAAGAAACGACAACTTCCATTGGAAGGGCATTTGGTGAGAAAACCTGAAAACCACATTGTTAAGCATGCATTGAACCTGGATCTTCTTAACCACAAAATCAACGGGGATGACTTTCAAGCAGGGCTGTGGAGTCGGAATCGGAGCCGGAGTCGTGGAGTCGGAACATTTTAGGCGGAGTCGGAAAAAATCGACCGACTCCGACTCCGTTTAATTATTTTAACATTTTCTTTAATGAATAACGTTACGGTATGTGTTAACCAGTTAACCTCTCATCGTTTTATGCCTGATACTATGCAGACTTTTATAATCGCAATAAACCCCAAAAGGGGATTACGTTCAGTTTATTGCAGCCGTACAAATAGTAAATTCCTGCACTTAGATTCCTAGGGTTTTTATTTATTTTCTAGGAAAATATATAAAATAAGAACACTTGTCGGTTATTTTCCGCGCTTAAAATTATTAAATCATATTTAAGGGCTTCCATAAATCCTGACTTAATAGAAGCAATTCTTTTTTTGAGATCTAATTCTATTTAGACCACGAATAGGAAATAAGATTTGTATAAAGAATATTTACTTTAAAAAATCTTGTGTTCTATTCAATATTGAATAAAAAAAATAATAAACAATATAAATAAGATTTAGTTAACGTATGAAAACAAATGAAACAACCTTTTTATTTCAAAGTGTTTTCTTATTTTTTTTAATACCTACCTGTGTTGTTTTTCTAATTATTTAAAAGTTTTATTTAATTCTTTTTTTAAATATTGATATATATTTTTAATATTATTTTTGTGTGAAGATATTGCTTAATGCGTATTGTTTATATATTTTTTTATTAAATCGTTTCATTTGTATTCGAATATAATATTTTTTTTATTTATATCTGTATCCATTATTAATAAGTCAATATAAATACATTAAGTAGACGCAGTAAATTATAAAATAAAATAAAAATTGAAGTCAGAGTCAAGAGTTGGAGTCGGAGTCGGAGTATAAAATAAAGCTGGAGTCGGAGCCGGATTCGGTAAATTTTCATCTGACTCCACAGCCCTGCTTTCAAGTACTTGAATGTCACAATGGCGAAGAAAGCTACAAGTGAACGGACTGTCAGAACGATATCCAGATTTTCGTTCAAGAAACCCCATCTTTGTACATCCACCTTGCATCTAGTCACCTTTACTCTGAGTCTATTTAACACTCTCCAAGTAGACGAAGACAGAGGTCTATCCAGTCGTTAGGCGTTTTTCTTTCCTTTTCAGAAAACGCGCTTTATCCGGAGGAATCATCAGTTCTTGCGCTCTCTTCGTGAAACTATTCCAGGATTTCAATCCCGATATTCCTGGCTGGTGACGAAATATGGTTTAGGTTTCTGGACTTGTTTAGTTCTTCCTGCAACACTTATATGGATCTCAGGTGGGGCGATACCGATGAACTGATAAATTTTCTCCACTGATGATACTTTTACGCGTCCTGGACACGGTAGAAGCGAAATATGTGTGCTACAATAGAATGAAGTAGATATCTGTTGTCTCTGTCTATCCCAATAGGTGACCAAATACATGTGACGATGGTGATGATTTATATTTCACGAACATATCTGTGTCCCGCATGTGACAGTCAGACGCAATTTGTTTTTAATATTCAGAATGAATAATTAAAATTTGTGCTTAAAGAGAGACGCATCAATAATGGTTTTGGGGAGTTAACCCACATATGAGTGACCTTTTCTTTTCTCTGACCTTGGCCCGCAGCTCCGATAAGCCGGAAATGATGAGGGCTATTCAAACAATGCAAATGTTGAAGGTTAATTAACTGTGCGGCATGGAGAGATACGCTGAAATAGTCGTGCATAATGAAACGTGGTGACAATGCCTGGAAGTTAATTGTGAATAGCACAAAGACTGGAGAAAGTAGATCAATTGCTCTGTCTAAGAAGAACTTAAATGACTCAATTACTTGGTGTGTTTATTTCAATTTCTTTGTATTACTTGTGCATTCGAAGTTTTCTTAAAATATAATATTTCTTCCGGGATTTTATTGCTTTTTATTGGATTGTTTTTTTTTATTGTATTTTCCCGCATATTCTTTAATTTAAGATAAATTAATTTTAAACTTTTCCTCTCGTGGGAAAAGACATTAATTTTTTCCTTGCACCAGAACGCGCAACAGTTGCGCGTTAAATTAAATTCTCTATCCTCACAAGTACGAATATGTCAACTAAAGCCGATAAAAAACACGTTGTCTCGTTATATTCTAAAATGTTAAAAATTGAATATCGCTTGGTTATAAAGTTTCTTTCAAAATAATGGAAAAGCCCGACAGAAATGGAACGTCGTTTAGATGCTGTCTACAGATAATTTTTTCCATCATATTTCTTTGTGGATTAGGCTAAACAGCTTCACTTCGACAGATATTCGATTGAAGATGACTCTCGTCCAGCAAGAAGGCCAGCTAAATCACTCTTTTCAGAAACTTAATAAACTAAATTTGGTATGTGCGCAATTAACTAAATTCGGCCGGGTACCGTATCAGACTTAAGTTGACTTGAATGTAGCTACGAATGTTCATGTTTAAATTATCAGTGGAAAAATATGGGAATCCTCGAATGGCCCTCGATTAACATCTAATAAATATTATAAATTGTATAACAAAAACTAAATAGCAGGTTATTATTTAAATGTCCTACATCTTTATTCAATGAGGATGGTACGCATTGTAGAATAGTATACCTGATCGACTCATCAGTGGTAGCAAACTAGTTATATATTTTTATTGCATTGTTTCAGTTTATAAGAAGCAACTTGAAATGCCCGTGTGATATGGAGCCCTAACTATATGATCTATGCCGGTTGAATTTAGGTAGTATTAAGGTGTCTATGTCGAGTTACTCCATGTTTTTAGGTCGTGTAGTGATAGATTGTCTTGTTTCGATATTTAATCGCTTGAGACTCGTAGCCGTGTTTTTAATATTGTGTTAGTTTATAAAATCTTTAATTGTCTTATGAGTTCACCCGCGACTCTGGTCTGATTGATCTGCTTTGTTAAGCGTTGCTATATTTATAAATAACACAGGCTTTAAACCAGTATGTATAATGTATGGGGTGTACAATATGGTAGCTAACTTGGGTGTGGACATATTAAGTTTAATGCTGTCAGGGTTAGTCTGAACTGACGGAAACATGAGTATCTACATCTGCATAATTACAACATTTTATAAAACCTTTTAACATGACTGTGCTATGCATGATATAAACACTGATAATTTAATTGGGATTATAATCGTTGGTATTATTTAAAAATAATATATTTTGTTGTGCATTCATTTATTGAAATCCTGTAAGCGTTTTATAAAATAAATTAACACACCTAATCGTTGAGTTTATAAGATTTATCCAGAGCTCAAAAGGAAAGACTTATTTACTTGTCGTGTCGGGACTCGCTTCAAAATTAGCTACATAAGTGCGCAGTAACACATGTTGCCCTGTTTTTAGCAGTTATGTAGTTTTGCATTCTACCATACATATTCTCTCCAGCTTTAGGGAGAAAATTTTATCACCATTATCTACACCCCCTTAAAAGCGCATCACATTATTACAGTAATCTTCATCACTCTGTTGCATCTGATAGCATTACCTTTGATGTTGTGAGGGTTTTCCAATTAGAATATGGCAGAAATTTGGGTATATTTGTTACCGTTGTTTATTATTGAAAGATAAACGGACAACTGTCATTCCATTTATTCACTGATCTGGTCTGATTCTGATTTCATTTAACGCAATTATCACAGTATCTCCTTATTTTTATGCCTCATCTTGCGATGATTCAACAGCACACATTCTTCTGACTTCAGTTTTGTAGATCGCTTGATAATATTGAAGAGTTTCCCAGAGTTACGTAGTAAAATTTTGAGTTTCGGAACTGTGAGGTGCAGACCACTTAGCAAAAGTGACCAGGTGAGTACTGTGAGGTGCAGACCACTTAGCAAAAGTGACCAGGTGAGCTCTCTAAACCTTCTCCAAAGGTCTTTAGAAGATTAATTGTGACCAATGATGCAGTTGCTTGACTGTGGACTCTGGAGTTTAGTCTATTACACACGAGAGAAAGTTGTAAGATTTCGTATCTGAACATGTAATTTACTCATTATTTAATTAATGATGAAAATGTGTACGAGACATGGCCGGCATAATTGTGGAGGCGACAACCGATAACCTTGTTAGACCACTTAGCCTTGTGGCTCTGCGTGCTTAGGGAAGTGACTATCTTGCTGTATATTCGCTAACAGGTATCTATTCAACAGTGATTTTACATACATACTCGTACATACCATCACATCATTTCGCTGTCGAATTAAGCGGAGAGGACATACCCTAGACTTTCCTATCTCTACACATATATTCCGCCTCTTCTATAATACATCCATACACCTTCTCATACAAATACTACGATTTCTCTGACTTTCTTTCGAAATATCATTTACTTGATACATCTATACTTTCCTTTGTCTTCCTATAACACGCATATTTGCACTACACGTATGTATTTGTTTTTTTTAGTCTTTCTTCATTAATTCGTTCTTCATGTCCAAACCACCTTAGAGCGCTCTTATTCATCTTACTCAACAAATCAGCATTAAGTTAACATTCTTTCCTAATAACTTCATTCCGTATTCTCTGATACATTGTTACCTTAAGTATTATTCTCAGTGAACGCATTTCTACAGCATTTATTCGGTTACTTTCAATCTTTTTCGACGTACTAATTTCACTACCATACATCAAAGTTGGTACTAAAATACTGTTGTGGGCTATCATCGTAGCAAATTTCGATTCTGTTTGGTTCAAGTATATATGTTTTAGTGCTCAATTGAATTTGTTTCCTATTGCTACACGCGGTTCGATGCACCTCGTGACTCCTCCACCATCTGAGAAAATACTACGCAACAGTGATTTTTAACGATAATAAAAAAATAACTTGCATAGCACTCTTACCTCGAAAGGCTTTATTAATATTTTGTATAAAAAAGCATTCCTGAATAAATTCAGTTGAAATGATATAGTTACAAACAACCATGTTAATGTTATTGTTATGATATTTTAACCTTTTATTTTAAGGAACTTAGAGGTTACGCTGAGGTTTGTTCATCCTGTATCTTATTTTTTAATATTTATCTCTAATAGAAAAGGACTACCTACTCGTAAAAATATGTAGTTTTTGCAGTTTATTTTTTAAGTATTTATGTATTTAATAATGCACAAAATATCTCGTATCTCCTATCCACTGTATCATTGCCGCCTGCATAAAATTATGTTTGGGGAGTTATTATTATATATCGAAGGAGGAAATAAAACAGTTCAATACAAGTAAAATGCTATAGTTATAATAAAATTAATTTTGAAAATTTCACTTGCCGGTGTAACACGTACACATACATATGTATCATTTCACCAGCTGTAGACAGTGAGGATAGATATCCACGCTTTTCTATCATTCACATCGCATTTGCGTCGTCCACACTGTCTCACACTTTTTACCTTTCCAACAGTAAAGTATTCCAAATTATCTTATTCCTTTCTTTCCTAACTCTCCATTCCCTTTAAATTATCATATTCCATATTTATTTTGTAATGTTTTTTTATCTGTTAGTGATAGTGGATTTGAATCCCGAGTAGATGCACTCTTGAGGACTTGTCCGATGAAGGAGTAAGGCGTCCTACCATTGGACCGAGACTCCGAACGAGATATTCATCACTTGGGGGCACTCTTGAGGAGAATTTGCAATCTAAACGGAGCGACATAAATTGAATGGTTGAAGTAAAATAGACACTAAGTACCAAAAATAAGTATGCAGTTTCGTTCTATATGACATAAAGAACGAAACTGCATACTTAGTTTTTTTTTTGTTTTTTTTTGGTACTTAGTGCCTATTATTATCCAGATTATGAAATCCTTATAATGATAATAAGAATTGGACCAGTTTACAGTCAAATTGGACCAGTTTACAAAATCCTGAGGGGATTTTTCACAACCGCTGCCTTCAGTTAGCGTCACTTCTTTTTTTACTTATCATCGGTCGATAATTTGGCCAGCCTAATTATCAATGACTCTTTTGTATTTTATGCCCCTTTTCAAAAGTACCTAAGAATCCAACATCTTTTGGTTCGGCATTTGACTCTAGGGCCTCGAAGATCCAATGCCAACTGCACTATAGCTCCCCACCTCTCCCAATCTCCTACAGCCTAACTCCATATTCTAAGTGATGTTTGAATATCTAGTCTGAAAATGTAAAATAATAATATACGAGTATTATGACCTTTTGCGTTTTTGTTAGATATCCCAACCATTTATTAGACGTCCTCGAGTATTATTTTCTTTGGACTTCCACGTGACAGTAAAAATGACAAACAAGTATTGTCCTTCTACTGTGTGAATCATAAAATGGGTTTTAGTGTGAGGAATATAATTAATCTTCTATATACTCTTGAAAATTAATATGCTAACGTAACCGTTGTCTGGAACGTAACTTTCTTTGAGAAAATTAGTTATCCATTTTTGTTGTATTGCAAATACTTCAGCGACTTAATGGTTTTCAAGCCGAATGTGTAACTTTCATATTATCTAAAAATCTACAAAGGTTTCTTTATAGTTCATATTTTGTTGCTTAAACGGTGCCATATAAATTTTACTTTTATTATTATTATTATTATTATTAGCGTACTATATACGCAATTAAACATCCCGAGTTCGACTATTGGCATGTTGCTGGCTATTTCCAGTTTTAAACATTTTTTCTTAATAAATTGCATTAATAGCATCGTTGCGTTTCATAAACGTGAATTCTAGGAAGTGCTATGGAGTGTAGAAAAGCACTTGATAAGAATAATCTGCCCTTGTTTTGGAACTTAAGTTACCTTTTAATTAATTTGTTTATTTATTTAGTTTAACCTACATATTTTACAACCGAGGAGTTACATTTATGTTTTTTTTTTTCATTTGAACAATACTTAAATATAAATATATTCTTAAAATATAAAACACAGACAACAAAAAGTAAAAATAATCCCGACTAATAGTTCTCAATATTTTTTGAAATTACGTTAAAATGTATTTTTTGCTGTACAAATTATTTTAACTTTTTGTCATTTTGCTTTTTGGTAGCCGAAAACCAACGCAATTTCTCGTGGGATGGTTATAGACCTCTTTATAACATTATTTTACATCACATCTTTGCCGTTGTGTACTTATTAATGTATAACAGCGTAAGTTAAAACATTAAGTAAAGACCACCTGCGAGGCGTATTAATAAAATGCCTCTTTGCTACCCGGGGGGCTATGAATTCGATTCCCGATGGTGACATAAAAATAAGTGTCCTAGTCTGTATTCTTTAAGTTCTTTCTAGTCGGTTTAATGAGATTGCTACATCTCGATAAGTCAAAACAGGTTAATATATATTCCGCAAAAGTGCACAAGGACTGTCTATTATCAGAGTTTCTTTTGTTTGTTTATTCATTTTCTTTTTGGTTCAAATTTAATGCCAATGTGTTTTTTTTTCATTTAGTTGGTATGTAAAATATGTGAAATAAATATGAAAAATCTCAAAAATAAATATAAAAGACTACCAGCTAATGTAAAATTCGCACCTTCGTCCTTCAAAAAACAATTAAAAACATTACATCTCTCTTCGGTTAAAAAACATGTTTTTCCTGGTTTTTCACCACCTTTTTTTTTCAATTTTCCTTTCTCTCTCTCCTAGTAATCAATGACATTGTAAAATTTGTATTTGTTTTTTTTATAATTTTGTTATTTTAATATTGCAAAGGAAGCCAATATAAAACAAGGGGTAAGGCAGGGATGCTCTCTGTCACCTGTTCTTTTTAACGCCTATATACAGAGCGCGATTGACGACTTGAGAGAGAGAATGAGTCACAGAGAAGGTGTAAAGATACACGGGCAAAAGGTGGATATGATAAGGTTCGCTGACGATATTGCTATGGTTGCTGAAAGTGAAGAACTACAAGAGGCCTTAACAACTATAGAAAGCATTCTTCAAAATAACTACAGTATGAAGATAAATAAAGACAAAACAAAGCTGCTGACTGTAGGCCGAGCGCAACACCAGATGAGAATAGTGATGTGGGGTAAACCACTAAAGAACACCAAGGAGTTTGTCTACCTCGGGAGCAAAATAACATGGGACGGTCGGTCCAGGAGCGAAGTCGACAGCCGTATACATCAGGATAGACTTGCATTTAATAAAAGGTCGAAAATAATAGAATCAAATAATATAGACCTAAAACTGAGAATACTCCTCATCAAGACCTATGTATGGAGTATCTTGATGTACGGCTTCGAGACATGGTGCCTATCCGAAAGAGATAGACGAAGACTAGAGGCTTTTGAAATGTGGTCCTATAGAAGACTATTAGGAATTTCCTGGAGAGACCACATCACAAATGAAGAGGTTTTCCAACGAATCGAAGGAGGAAGGCACCTGCTCAGGATCCTGTCCGAAAGGCGTGCAGGATAGATCGGTCATATAATACGACAAGAGGGCCTCTTGCATGCCATAATGGAGGGTATGACCGAGGGGACAAACTCTAGGGGACGCCCACGCCGAGAGTACCTGGAGGACCTGTTGGTGGACGTGCGCTGCTCAACATATACAGATTTAAAAAGAGCCGCACAGGACAGGGAGGAATGGAGGAGAAGAGTTGAAATTGCTGCAAACCAGTCTTAGGACTGCAACCACGGAGAAAGAGAATATTGCACTGTTTTTTTTCTCTATCAATAATATAGATTGCCTATCTTTCATTCAAAAGTATGTAAAATAAGTGTAAGATTGGTTGGAAGAGATTACTACTTGGCAATAAATCCGCCTTATTATACACTGTTTAATGAAGTTTTAAATAAATAAATTAATATTAAATATAAAATAATATTTATCCAAGAAAGTTATGAAAAGTATTTTAATAATACCTTTATTTCTGTATATACTCATATAATATATGGTATAATTTCTCCTGTATCGTAAAAATCAATTTTCTTTCTATGTTTATTTCTATCATGAACGAATAAAAATGCAATTTAAGCATCCATTTGTTGTCACGAGTTATGTATATTTACATAAATTACATCGATTAATATTGCGGCCATTAAATATGATAAAAACGCGCATTATTCAAATATATTTTATTATGAATAGATTATCAAACCATGTCGGTAAACTAATTGTTCAAAAGCCTTGGGCCATGCAATGTCCAAGTTGTTGAAATTTTAACTGCTTCATTATGACGGTAAATAAAAAATATTAGTTGCTCGATATCTAGGCGATTTTTTTTAATGTGTAAAGTTGACTTTTGAATTATCATCAATTTAAATCAGAAATGCCCTATTTTGCATTTACATGTATATCGTTATCACACTTGACCGTGGATAAAAAACTGTTAGAACTCGTTTATATATTTCGTTACCCGGCAACCCCAAGAGCGTTCGAAGAATTAATGTTAGGCAGCTATTTATTTATTTTACATTTAATTGCAAATACAATCTGGCAAGCTTATTGCTAGGGAGAAATTTATTCCAACCAACCAGACAAAAGTAGATTAAGCAAGTTACATAGTCGCAAGAAATATTCAAATGATTATTCATATTTATGAAATTTATGAACATATTAAAGTAAAATTGAGATATCATAATCAAAGGAAAAGTAAAGGATGGGAGAAAGGAAAGAAAAATCAGGAATGAAAAATCAGGAATGAAATACGTTATATTACTGACTAGAAATTAAGAGTTTTTTCAGTCGCTTCTTCTTGATAAGGATAAGCACATCTGAGCCAGAAAGAACGTTTCATAGTCGAGTATAATAAACCGCAAAATATATGTAGAATGATTTGTAATGTGTTGGTAAACAAAGTATACTCAGAGACAGTCCATACTCAGAAAAAAAAATTTTTTTTTCATCCAGATACTGAAGATGGCTTGGATTTTTCAACTCTCCAATGAGGGTTGATAAAACGTGAAGGTTTCTTCGCTCCCTTATTTTAAGGCATTGAAGTCCAGCAAGATATTCATACATATTTAGATTAAACATTAACCGAATTCGAATATTTTTAAGCCTCTGCAGTTCATCCAACAACTCCTCACTAGTATCTAGATAGCAAAAATACCCATAATTAATTGAAGCCAAATTAAGACTGGGGCTGACAAGTATTGAAAGTAGGAAAGGTAAAATGCAAGAGAAACAAAAGGAACGTTAAGAGGAGATTTAAGGATATGGAGAAGGTGAAGGAAGTATGCCGTGATAGAAAAGATGTTGGCTCTCTGTCCTCTCTACCTACTCCAACAGGAAATTGCGTGATGGTATGCACCTATATGTATGTGTTATTGAGTTACTTTTACGAAACATTTTTATAACTTTAATCTGTTGAGTTGTTCATATATCATACATTGAATACAAAACAATGAATATTTATGACAAAAATGGATGTATCAACTTACTTATCAAGTCGTCTACATAGTTATGTTGTTTTCATAAGCATTTATATTTTATTTATATAGCGGATATTTTGCAACCCACACCAGCTGATCGTTTCTCTAAATGGCAATGATGTTACGGAATTACGTGTCAATTATAAGGTTAAGAAATAACTAGGAAGAAACCGGAAAACTAAGAAAGAAAAACGCATTCAATTTTGAAATACTAAGCGCAACATATTACATGTTATGTGTCTTTGTTGGTTAATTGATACTTTTACATTTAGTGGTATTATCTTGTATTGGATTATATATCACTGTCATCGTATGTTATGTAGGACACTCGGACAACAACCACTCAGAAATATGTTTAAGAGGTCTCAAGTGAAAACTTATCTGGATCATTACGAACTCGAAACCCCCGGTATGAAAGACAGGCGTCTTATCAATTGGACCACGAAGGTCGTCAATGTTGTTTATAGGTTTTAAAAATTGTTTAAGTAGTCATTGAGTGTAAAATTAATTAGTCACGAAAACTAACTAAACAAATGTATAAAGCGTACGTGAGTGGGGAGGCGTTAAATACATATACCTAGAAAAGTATGATAAGCTGGAATGAATGAGATTTTAAAAGAAAGAGACTTATTAAGAAACCAATGACGATATGTGCATCCTGAGAAGGTAAAATATATGTCACGGTAGAAAACTGTCGTTCATTTCTCGATTACCTCTCACTCTTACTCGATTATGGTTCAATGCCGCTTTATAAAGTGTGGATTAACTCTTAATTTAATCATTTTTAACAATACCGGGAATCTTTCTATAATGGTCGCTTTTTCGTTTTATTCCTTACCAACAGTAGAATTACTGAATGGAAATTGAATATACTTGTAATCGTGTTGCTCATGGCTGAGAGTCGTGGCTCCTCGAAAATCCAGAACCGAGTGAATGAACAGCTTCCACTCCTGCAGCCGTCAATCAGGTACTAGTCTTCTCTTTCATTTAGTCTTTCCACCTGATACTAACTTTCCTTTTCGAAGACGGTATTCTCGTCTGATTGAATTTATTTTAGAGGAGCGCGTAAAATTTACATAGGGATTAAAGTTTATTTGAAGTAATGAAGTGTGAGTGTTAACAATAAAAGCTAATTTATTGAAGTTACATTATTTATTGATTTTAATCGATAAAATTAAATGAGAAAATAAATTAACAAAATAATTACAAGGACAAGTTCCAAGCGCTTTTACAAAGGAGATCTACTTACGAGTGTCGGGTCAATTTGAGAAACAGGAGGTTATACCAACCTCCTGTTTCTCGTGACAATGCAATGTTCGGTGACAATGCAATAAGCGGTTGTGTGTGTGAAATGTGGTTTGATAAATTCCATAATAGTAATACAACACTCATAGGTGTTGTTTGCACTCGAAAGCTGATTACCACTGATGACGACCAAATAAAATCTTTAAGCGAAAATAAGAAATATGATTTTTTTTAATTTGACGTAAAAATTACTTTCCGAACAACCTAACATATTACATAATACCATATATTATATTAATATTTAGACAACATAATGCCTGAGAAACGCTAAAATAAAAAGTTTGTTCACGCGAATCAGAGAACGACTGGAGTATTAGCATTTATTATTTGTATTATTGGTCGAAATATATTTATCTCATATAAGTTTTTTACAGCTTGAATGAGATTGTTACATAATCGTGTTACGGCAGACTTGAATCACCATGACCGATTACGATCATCAGAGACTACCTGACGCAGTTTCTCGCGTCAATATGCTTGTAAACATGATAATATAAATATATATAGTAGATACGAGTATCGTTATAACTATCAGTTTCATATTGTTTGGTTGCTGTGTCGTTATTTTCATGACAGACGATCCGTCCATTATTTGTGATGATCTTAAGCGTTCGTATCTGATTTCAAGAGTCAAACAAGTACGAGTATTATGAACGATGCTTCAGATGTCAAAAATATGTGAATTATAAAGAACTTGGTAACTCGACCAGCATATATTTTTTTTCTTTATTTGCATATGAATGCCCGCTTTGACATTGCTCTAAGTATCGCGAACAGATTTTTTTTGTATTCAAGTCCCTTAAAGGGATGTATGTATCCATTATATCTTTTGAATTTTTGTCAGGGAGTTGCTCCTTTGTCTTCATTGAATATATTGATTGTTCTGAATCTATCCAATAAGGCGGGACTTTTAACCTTGCTGGTCCTGTGGCGTGGAACGGTTTACCTCTAAGTGTAACAGACATGGGTGGGGTATGCAGCTTTAAGAAGCATTTGAAGACAATACTTTTTAGGAGGTTTTATCAACATTTATGATCATATATGAACACTACACACGTTCACTAGACTACACTTAAAGCCGAATATGTTACAATCACATGTTGGAACATCTACGAATATTTTATTTTAGTTCGTCTTCCCTTGGTATGTTTTCTGTGGTTTTCTTTTCAAATATGTTTTTCTAAACGTATGCATTGTAATATTTTTAATCTGTCAATAATAGGAGACTTGAATCCCGAGCTCGAGCGCACTTGAAGAGAGCTGCTCTCTAAGCCCCGCTATATAAATTGTCCCTTTATTATTATTAACATGTAACGACCCATTAAGGTAGACTCGTATTAAAGTGGGTATTTTCATTTTGTTATTTTTGCGTAAAAATGATAATTTGTCGCGTATCGTCAAAGTTTTGATGATAAGCGACAAATTATCGCTAAAACACGCATTTAATCTTATTTCACACTCTTTTTTACTTCGTCTATTACTGTCCATGCAGTGAGATTCTGGAATCAGTTACAAACCTACTGCGTCCTTGGCATGCTTTAAGAAGCGATTGAAAAAACTCTTAATTTCTAGTCAGTAATATAGCGTGTTTCATTCCTGATTTTTCTTTCCTTTCCACCGTCTCTTCCTTTGATTGGTGATATCTAACTTTTACTTTTATCATGTAAATATTCATAAATTTCATAAAGATGAAAAATCATTTGAATATTTTTTACGACCATCATGTTACTTGCTTTATTTACTTTTGTCTGGTTGGTTGAAAGAACAATAAGCCCGCCAGAATGTTTTTTTTTTACATTGAAATGTTGGTAAATAAAAACAAAATAATAAATCATTTGTCGGCATTTTCGTTGTTTTTTTTATTGTGTACGATACAACACTTACAATTTAACATCGTTTGAATGAAGAGGTGAACTGAGAATAAAAGTACATAAACGCAAAATACCGCTACAATGTTGATATTGATAACCGCTTCACTAGACTAAGCCTGTGACGAAGTAACCTGACTCCAAATTTAATATATCTTTCCTAAATACTTCAACACTCAACGAATCATCCCCATCCAGCATTCAGATCCTTTCATATAATTTGGAATCCCATGTTATCACGTCATATTTGAACACAGTCTGGATATAATTGTAAAATGGAAATGTTACTTGTTTAGTTCTATCTGGTATGCTATAAAATACCCTAAATAAGAGTTTTTTTAGAAATAAGGTGTTGTGACAACATTGAACTGCTAAGGCGCGGTAAATTAATGTCGTTTCTTTAGCCCTAATTACGAACATGATTTTAACATTTTGAAAAGGAAATACTTTCAAAGCTACCATTTTGGGAATGGATAATTCTTAATTGTCGATTCGTTATGCAACAAGCTAAAAGATCTGTATTGACTGATAAAGTAGCAAAGACAGATTCAGAGATGAATAAATTTAACGCTATGACTGTTAAAATCCTACCAATTTGTCCGATTCTTGTCTTAGCATACGAGTGTTGCAAAGCGAGCAAGATAATTTAAATAATTTATGCATGAAAAAAATTACATACTTGTATACTGCGTGTGGTTCAACAGTACAGCTTTGATGTATCCGATGAGATACTTTTGATAATGTAAAATAGGTTTAGACGCATTTGACCATGTGGCTTTTGTCATTCAAACTGTATTCAAATACGAGTATTATACAATATTACTCAACGAGCTATATGTATATGATATGTCAACATCACAACTATGATTTGAGTGTTCGGTCATTGTTCGTGTAGTATAAATGCATAAACATGAACCGATTAATTCGATAAATAGTTTAATTTATCGTGCAGGAGATCTTTATGACAATTGAAATTAATTTAATTGGTAACATGACTATTTAAAAATTCAATTAATGATGCTGTTTTAGTTTAAAATATTACCTCAATAGGGCCTTGGTTTTTTTCATTTATGAAAGGCAGCTTATAAGATGAAATTGAATATTAAAGTCGGATTGATCGTTTTTAATTTCTCTCAACCCAAATTTCTCGCAGATTCTTGAGACATGTTTTAGGTATTTTCATATTATTTTTGCTATATGTTTTATTTTCTTTTCTTTCAAAATTAGTATTTTTACTGACAATTTCAACTATTACACTAGGAGGTCTCCACATACGCATGTGATTGAATGACTGGTTCGAATGTATAATGTATGAGGAGTTGTTGGACATAATGTTGATGTGGTTGTTGAGATTATGATTCGGTTGAAATTGTGTATTAGATAGCTTGAATATATAGGAGTATGTAAATGAAGAGTGCGAATATGTCAACCGAGTATTTTGTTATTTTGGACAAATATATATGAATTTTTTATTACGGAATGAGTCACTTTCGTCACAGGACTGGCCCACGAAATTGAAGATGTTTTAACACTGTTATGTACAATACTTGTACTCAAAGTTTCATATTTGGATTAAAACGATGTAAATTTTAAATATTGTACAGTGAATAACAAACAAAATACTCGTACATAATGAATTATATTTGAGTTACCGTCGAAACAACTGGATTGACCTTTGTATAACAATATATCAAACGTTTCCCATTTATACGAGTACATCGATATATAAAAAAATGCCTGTTAACTAGAGTAATCTTTACAAATTCCCTCAGGGTTTTTTTTTACTAGTATCATTGGATTTATCACCCTGCCTCATTATAATATCTTAATAATCTACATAGATCCGAGACAGAAACAGTCATCAGAAATAATAGCATGCTGGTGCCAATTATCTGGTTAATTCTAGACTTGTTATTCAACATTGACGCCTGGTTTAAAACATACTTTCAGACGTCCTCCATGGTCTAGTTAATAAAATGCCTCTCTTCCAATCCGGAGATTGCGAGTTCGATTCCGCTTGGTTCCATTCTGGCTTTCAAGGCTTGTTTAACTTCTTTTCGGTAGGTTGGAAGAGATTGCCACATGGCAATATCCGGCCAAGTTGTACTGAATAGAACAAAAGTTCAATACAATACAGACTCAATCAATTCATTTAATGGTGTTTTATAAATAAAATTGAGGTGATAATTTACAACGAATAATATAATTTACAGTGCAATTCAAATCATCCATTTTTATTGTTGTTACGTTTAAATTGCCCTAAAATAAAATGTTCAGATATTACTTGTGGAATTAAAAGTACCTAATTATCTCTAATTGATTGAAATATGTTGGTAATTTCTGACTTGGTTTGAGATAAGAATTTATAAAATATTTAGTTAGCGCTTAATTAATTAGTTCAGCGGTTTTCAAACTTTTCATAATTGCGTGCGACCAAAACCAAGATTTTAAAATATCAGTCTGTACCACCAACAAAAATATGTCTTGTGTGCAAACTCGAAGTCAAAACTATACACTTAATTTATATACATATTTTCATTTAGTTTCTAATAAAAACAATTTAAAAAAATGTTTCAAATACGATCAATATCAGTATTGATTAACAAAATTATTTAACGTGATACTGATGATTATTTAACAGAAATTAGCTTCTTCATAGCTGGTTCTATTTTATTTAATTTTAAATGTAAATTGGTCTCAAAGTCGAGTTTTGATCATTTTTTTAAGAACGGCATTGAAGAAATTCCAGTTTCACATAAACAAAATGACAATAAAAATATAATAGCTCTTTCCTAGATGTCTTAAAAGTGTTTTTTTTTATTTAATCCAGTTAATAAAAAAAAAATCCATTAATTTTCTGTCAGATGAAATATCTATGATTTGATTTTTTTTTCTTCAGAGTACAGGTAGTCTACGAGTATAATAAGTACCATTTGTCATCTCTTGCGTATCATCATGGTACGCATACCACTGGTTGACTACCGCTGAGTTAGTTTACATAGATTTTAGGAGCGCAATAGCCCAATAAAAATTCCGTTTTACAAATCGACTTCATGAAACTTCTATTGCGTAGTTGATAAGACGTCAATCTTACAACCAGGAGGTTACAGGTTCGATTACCGTTTGTATCCATTTAAAAAAAACGGGTTCCAATATGGGTTTTCTTTAAGATTGATTGATTGATTTTTATCTTGAACATATTTCTTGTTGATTAGAAGAGATTGCTACATGACAATAAACCCGATAAGTAGTACTGTTTACAGTGCAAGTGTAATGAGAGTGCACGAAAAACTTGAACTTTTTCGACCCATCAAAAACTCAGTTGAACCCGTCAAAAATGTAAGCTTGCCGACATTCAACAGTATGAATCCATCCAAAATATGAATTGACAATCTCCATCGATCGCAAGCGATTGCCCATCATCAGATCAGATCCTTGGAAATACTTATTCAAATTGTATTTATTATGTTTATTATTTTGATCAGTATAGTAAGATTCGCTTGAGAATTTTAATGTACTCAAATATATGTTCCGGGTGTCACAGTATTTTTTATACACATAACTTAACTCTGATCAGGAAATTGAAGAATGAACTGTGTTTCTCCCATCAGTTAACCACTGAATATATAACCTCGGATACCAAAACGATATTGTTTTCAGAACCTTGGTTTATAGTTATCTTAAATTAACATGGCAAAATACCGAAAATACTGCGATTGCTAAACCGTGACTACCTGACGTTTAAGTTATTATCTTAGAACGTGAAAATTTCTGATATTATTGGAATTGATAAGCCATAATTATCCTATCAAATTTATAAAACATAGAAATAATTATATACGTATTATATAGTTATAATCTTATCACTTGTATTGTATTACATTTTCGTTGTATACATCACAATCTGGGTGGTTTATTGTAATGTGATAATCTTTTTCAATCAATCAGAAATATGCTAAAAAATCCGTAATGAAAAATCAGATTGATTTTTTTAAACAAATTTGAGTTTCTGAGGAATAAACCCTGCAAACTCTAGATAAGAAGACAAGTGTCTTACCAACTAGGTCAACATGAGATGATACGTATCGCTTATATGGAAAAAATAAATTCCGATTGGATGGTTTGACTCCTTAATCAATATGGTGATGTTGAAAATTTTCTAAATTATAAACAAAAAATAGTCAATCGTACATCAAAGTTAGAAATAGACGCCAAATTTACATACTGTCTCTATTGTATAACATCCTTAACTGTCCCGCCGCACCCTCTTATCTCGCCGAAAATTTTCAGCTTCTTTCCAATCATGGATTAGCGCTACGCTCAAACAGAGATTGTTTATTGGCCTTTCCAGTTCACCTCTTTCTTTACGTCGTCCTTGACTGTCCATGCATTGAGACTCTTGAATCGGTTACAAACCAATATAAGACTCGCTCCGTCCTTGGCATGCTTTAAGAAGCGACTGAAAAAACTCTTAATTTCTAGTCAGTAAAATAACGTGTTTCATTCCTGATTTTTCATTTCCTATTCTCTCCACCATCCCTCACTTTCCTTTTGATTGATGATATCTCACTTTATATGAAAAATAATGTTCGGGTGATTGTCCGTCTTTGTGGGGTTCGTGGGCATGTGCTCACGTATGTGTTTATGGATTTCGTGGGGATGGATAGTCATTTGAATGATTTATGCGACCATGTAACTTGCTTCATTTACTTTTGTCTGGTTGGTTGGAAGAGATTGCCGCCTGGCACTAAGCCCGCCAGATTGTATTGTAATAAAAGTGTTAAATAAATAAATAAAATCAAATATGCGTTTTCAGGAACATTTTTATAAGTATTTATTTTAACTTCACGTTTTGATATTTTGTTTTTATTTATGTATTATTTAACTGCGTATAATTTAGTTTAATCATTAACTAAATATTTTCTTACTTTAGGTATGAAAACTTTAGTACACACCTAACATATAATAAATTAACTAAACGGACTATTTGACTCAATTAATGTTTACACTGATTTGCTCAAACTCTCCTTTACATAGAAAATCTTTCAATCTTGTTTCCTGACTTACTTTTCGAAACATATTCTTGTTAAGTAACCGCTTAAAAGACGTTGACCAAAAACAAATAGACGTTGACCAAAAACAAATTTTGATAAATAAAAATAACACTTGACATTAAATACGAGTATTGTCGTTTAGCAGTGTTATTCAGTAGAAAAAGACGAAAGAAAAAGAAAAAGGGTTTGCTTTTTATAGTGGTAAACTCGTTAGAAGACGAGTTCACCACTATAAAAAGCAAACCCATATACTTCATTCAATTCATCTTGGCAAGAACAACTCCTTTTCTTTTGACTCTTGTAAGAAGTCAAAGTCATTATTATTCAATGTTAAGTTATCTTTCAGTCCAAATCAAATTAAGTAAACTACTCGATCAAATTTTGACTTTACTACCTAAAAGAAAATTCAATTTAAAAAATGAGCTTTGTTCAAACTATAAATAATAGATTTTTTTTAATGTAAAAAATACAGTGGCATTGATTTGCTGTCTCAATTCGTGAAGAAAAACCTTTGTTGAGTTTTTTTGTTGTGTTTATTAGTATTGGACTTATCAGATAATAAAATAATAAATAACTGTTCCTTTTTATTGAACATATTCCTTATTGTTAATGGAATATATTTAGCATATAATAAAGTATTTAATGATAAAAATAATTCTAATTTGGCCTGGAGGGAGACATTGGCGTTTCTTTTGTGTTGTACAATGTACTATTGATAAGCTATGCTAAGGAAAATATCAGCCTTTTAAGGTCAATTATGGCTACAACTTCATCAAAGTCATAGGAAATCATTACAGTGATTAATAACTACTGTATTTATTTCCATGTGATGGAAGTGATTTTCTGGTTGTTCTGGAAATTGACAAACATTGCTTGAATATTATATGGTGTATGTAGCATAGGACTTCCACAAATAAGGTTAATAAGAGGGTATATACAGGATGGGTATAAAGTCTGGAAACATAGGCTTATATTTATATTTTTTATTAATATATACATAACGTGGCCTTGTTGTTAAGACGACTTCCATGGCCTAGTTGGCATATTTTTATAATCTGCCAATAACATGCAAGAATAGAATATTTTATAATTGCCCTTATTGATACAAAAAAATCAATGAAGACGCTACGAAAACAATAAAGAAGACGACCTCCGTGTCCTGGTTGGTAAGACGCCTGTTTCCCAATCCAGAGGTTGTGGGTTCAAATTCTGTCGGAACCCAGATATTTTTAAAAAGAATTCCAGTCTGGTTTTCACTTAAGACCTCTATGACATCTTTCCGGTTGGTTGGAAGAGATTGATACATGACAATAACCCTATCAGGTTGAACTATCTGCAACGAAAGTGTACAGTATCATCTCGTCATTTCCCTGTTTGGGAAGGCAGAAACGACAGAGCATCAGATTTTCGTATCTATGGTAGACACACATTCTTAGCCTCCTTCAAATCTATATATACACCTTCTCATATAACTCCTATGATTTTTCTGACTTTCTACGTTTCCTTATTTTAAAATATTCCCGTTTATTAATGACATTTTCAAATTAATTAATGACACTTTCAATCTGGTTTCCATCATTAGCGATGGACATGTTGACACGTTTTGCAAAATTGAAATATATGGTACACGATGCAACAATACATTATCTTTGTCGATCCAACTACATTCAGTTGTGATGTGTTGCTTTAGATGAATAACATTGTTAATTTTCAATGAATAAGCCTTCTTCAGCATTCTGATAATTTCTGAAAAACAAACAAAATATATGTAATGTTTCTAATTTATAAACCTTTAAATAATCCTCGAAAATATTTGCCTATGTGTCCAGACTTGATGTCCATCCTGTAAATTTTAAAAATACGGGACGTATAAAAAAAATTAATACTGTTAAGATGCGTGTAATAAGGAGAATTTGTCCGATACATGAAAGAAGGCGAAATGAAGACATCAGAAATGAATGCAGAGATACAGTAGATATTGTTAGTAAGATGAGGAACTTTGTGGTGGTCGTCGACTTCTGAATATTATTGCAAGAAAAAAGAGAATCAAGGAATTTTATCGTCATTATGGAAACACAAGCAGATATCAGATAACTTACCAATCTAAATATTGATCATAAAAAAGAGAATCAAGGAATTTTATCGTCATTATGGAAACACAAGCAGATATCAGATAACTTACCAATGTAAATATTGATCATAAAAAAGAGAATCAAGAAATTTTATCGTCATTATGGAAACACAAGCAACTATCAGATAACTTACCAATCTAAATATTGATCATAAAAGAAAAGAAGAATTTCAAAATATAACCAACTGTTGTGCCCTATAAACCAATTTTCGAATATCTAGACTAATGCAAACTATAATAATGCCTATGAATGTCTATTATTTGTCGGAATAGAACTTGCCCCGGTTTCAATTACGAGTATTTTGAGGTTGTTCGCTCAAACCTCGATACATTCCTTTTCTTCTCGACAGAATGGAAAGTCGCCCAACTTCGAACTTTGAATCTTAACTAAAAGGAGCATTGAACAAAGAAATATTTATGGAACTGGAACACTTTTCATTACTACTCGTGAATCGAATAACTTCAAGGTTGATATCTATCCATTCTGATGATATACTCGTATTAGATATGATTTTTATTTTTACCATATTTTTATTTTATTTAAAATAATTTATGAAAATATTAAAATAATTAGTCTCCATATACCATTCGAGATGCAAAACGGTGCGTAAGTTGCTTTAATTATTTTTTCAAACCTCATAATCCTCGAATCGTATGATAATTAAACCTCATAATCCTTGAATCGTATGATAATTAAACCTCATAATCCTCGAATCGTATGCTAATTAAACCTCATAATCCTCGAATCGTATGATAATTAAACCTCATAATCTTCGAATCGTATGATAATTAAACCTCATAATCCTCGAATCGTATGATAATTAAACCTCATAATCCTCGAATCGTATGATAATTAAAAAAAGAAGTGAATAATCTAAAATTAATAAGATTATCATATTCATTGTAATTGAATTATAATTGTATTTGAATTTTTTTTTTACTAAAAATTGCTATTTTCATGCATCATATTTTGAAAAGTATGTACATATATCCTGGATTATTAGTTTTATTTGAAATATATTGATGTTATCGTACTATCTTTTGTTTTATGATTATTACTGTGATATCAAAAGGGCATGTAGGTTTCGTTTAATTTGGCCAATAAATAAATAATAAAGCTTTGAAAAATATATAAAAAATCTGTTTTAGAAAAAAGTACGATTCCTTCTTATCTAATTAATTTTTTTATTTCAAAAGTATTGGGGATTTTTATAAAATGATTATTTTGACTTAGATAATACAAGGTACCCAAAAATCACCTAAGGAGTTACAAATCTTATAATTTCTACATTTTTTTATTAATGATTGATAGTTTTAACAATAATGACAATTCAAACACTTAAATTCTTTGTGTTAATATGGTATAAGATCAGAAAAAAAAATAATGAAAAATCTGTCATTTTATCAGACTTTTTAATCCCTGGGTAAAGTTTGTATAATATGTTACGTAATGTTTATTTTAATGCGTTTGTTTTATGAAAATGAAAGTATTTAACTCGTGAATTGCAGAAACTCGCAATTAAATTGTTAAACCTAAAGAAAATGTTGACTAGGAAGACATGTGAAAATCATTACTGCATCGGATGTGACCATAATTCTTTCCAACTTAACGAAATAATATACTATAAATAACGACATGTTACAAAAGTGAACTATGTACGGAAAAAATATTTATTTCAACATTTTAACGTTGTAACGTATCTAGTTTGTTCTTTTGTCGCCACTGCAGAGGCGGAAGTATGTCAAAACCTGCACCGGCCGATATTGGAGTCAATGGAGTGAATAGTACGAGTACTTCCGCGCGCGACCGTGAGCGGTGGGCGCAGCATTAGCTTGCATTTTACATACCACACACTTGCAATTCCCCATTCAATTGCTTGCCTAAAATATCTCGATACGAGAACAAGTGTTTCGTTTGGCTTTGCGTTTGATTATTTTTTTCGGTTTTATAAATGAGTTCATTTCGTAGTATACAACTTCCCGAATACCCTTGTAAAAATAGTCCGTAATAGTTTATAATTTTTATATTTCACTGCCTATTAACATTTCATCTCTTTTAACTTATTCAAATATTCCAATCTCTATATTAATATGATTTTTATGATTTTTCTATGATTAAATATACTTGATTTTAATATTTTAGTTAAATTTATTTTAATGTTAATTTGAGTGATATTTTTATTCAAACCCTTAGCTTGCTTGAACTATCTTGATACGAGAAAAACTATTTCGTTTGGCTTTGTGCTTGGTTTTGTTTTTTTCGATTTTGTATATCAGTTTATTTTGTAGTACTTACAACTTCCACACTGCCCTAGTAATAAAATAGGCAGTAACAGTGTATAATTTTGATATTCTACTGCCTTTTTACATTTTGCCTCTTTTAACCCTTTTAAATATTCCAATCTATACATTGATATGATTAAATGCACCTGATTTTAATATTTTAGTAAAATTGGTTTTTCATAAATTTGAGTGATACTTATATTTAAACATTTAACTTATTTAATTATTTTAATAAATACTTAAAAAATAATGATTAATTTTTATTTATAATGTTAACATTTCAAATATTCGTTTTGTTATATTTATTAACTGCTGTATAATACCGAAGATCACTCATGATGGGTGGTGCACTACCGAAAATCACTCATGATGGGTGGTGAACTACCGAAAAAAATAAGAAGAATATCAAAATATAAAAAAATACATTTGAACTGTTTTATCCTTAAATCATTATTATCAATATCAGGCCTTGTCCCTATTGCGGTAGTCAGAGTCTCCACTTCATTCTATCCTGGCATCTTTCATGGAATATGACTTAAGATTCGAGGCTCACGTTAGAACTAAATTACAATGGGCTTTTTCGCGGCTTAAAAATATTTATCGCATCCGTCAAAACCTATCCATTGAGGCTAGACGTAGAATATTCGACGCGCTCATTATCCCAATAGTCGAGTATGGTGATTGCATCTATGGACCGTGCCTTCTAGGGAGAACCGAAGGGAAATTGCAAAGATTGCAAAATGCTTGCTGTAGGTATTGTTTCAACATTCCCCTCAGAGGACACATCACCCCTTTTTTGAGAGCTTTTAAAATTATTGACATGAAACAAAGACGGTTTCTTCACTTAAGCGTACTCATGCATAAAATTACCAGTACAAAAATGCCACTTTATCTCTTCGAAAAACTGAATTGGGCTAGAAACTTTCACGGCTACGAAACTAGAGGCAGAGATACTCTTTTACTTATCCCAAACCATAACCTAACACTGTTCAGGGGATCCTTGTCATACTCAGCCAGCAAATGCTGGAATGAGTTGCCCCAGGCCTTGAAGGAGCGGGTGAATAGTTATACCTTCAGAGATGCTCTAAAGCGTTATCTTCTGGGTGGTTAATGGGTTTCTCAGTGGTTAATGGGTCTCTTATTTGCTTTTCTTTTCTTATTTTCTTTCTTTTCTCTCTTTTCGCTGGTGGTGAATCGAGGATTGTGCATACGTGTTTGTGCGTTATTTCCTCATTAATTCTTTTAAAACTGCTTATCTATTTCAATGTATTACTGCCTAACTATTTCAATGTTGTCTCAACTATCTTACTTCCCATTTGGCATTATGTAAAATTTGGACTCCTTTGAGGCTTTTCTTTTCTTTTTTTTTTCTCGCTCTTGCTGACAGTTAACCTGAGGTGGTATATGTGGGTTTACTTTTTATTTTGTTTTCTGCCATACGTTTTTGTTTTTTCTTTTTTTTCTATTTATTATTTAATCTAGATATGCGGGGGTGTGGGATGGAAGCCCCCTGATGCCCTTGCGGTTGGGCTCGCCCTACATTGGTGGGGTGTATCTCGGCCGGGGGAATGTTTGTGGGATGATCCCGGACCTTTTAGTGTCTTCTCTCTTGAATGTATTTTTTTTTTGTCATCTATTTATTTTCTGTGTTTATTTTTTTTATATATTCTTGTTCTACGTGTTCAAGGGTGTGGGCTGAAAAACATCTGGTGTCCCCGTGGCTGGGTTCGCCCTATATTGGTGGGGTGTATCTTGGCCGAGGGGATGCTATTAGATGAGCCCAGACCTTTTGATAGCTTCTGTATTTAATGTATTATCTGCAATTTATGTGTTTTAGAAGTGTTATTTAAATATAATCTACATACTATGTTGCTATTAATCAACCTATTATTTATTTTTTATTTTCACTTCTGTCACGTCCATAAACTTCGTAACGTGTACTCTGCCATTATAAAGGCTTTTGACTTTTTTCTCTTTCAGAATTTAATTTATTTTTTACTGTGACGTTTTTCTAGGTCTTCCCAAATTTTTCGTATCTTCTATACCAGTATAGAATATTTTTTTAAATCTTTCATCATTCATTCTTTCTACATGGTCGAAACACCTTAATCTCCGGGTGGGGACTGCTCGAGATGGTGGATTCACAAAATCAACGATGAAACCAAAGAAACCAAATACAAAAAAAAAACAAATAGCGAGATGGGCAACGTGGAATGTCCGCACATTACTGCAAAACAGCAAACTGGATAATCTGAAAGTCGAAATGCAGAACAAAAATTTGAACGCTCTAGGTATAGCAGAGATGAGATGGCCCGATTGTGGAGATTTCTGGAGTGGTGACTACAGAATCATACACACAGGATGCATAAAGGACAGACCTGGTCAAGGAGGAGTGGGCGTTGTGCTATGCAAGGAGTGGGGAAGAAGGGTTAAAGGATACGTGCAATATAGTGGAAGAATTGTTCTAGTCAAAATAGAAACTAAGCCCGTTGACACTGTAATTATCCAAGTATATATGCCAACATCGGGTCATAGCGACGAAGAGGTGGAAGATGTATACAGTGCGCTAGATAACCTTATATTAGAGATAAAAGCAGGCGAAAATCTGATTCTCCTAGGGGATTGGAATGCTGTTGTAGGAGTAGGAAGCGAAGGAACTTGCGTAGGGCCCTTTGGGCTAGGTACAAGAAATGACAGAGGAAACAGATTAACAGAATTCTGCGAAAAACACAAATTAGTGATAGCAAACACTTGTTTTCAACACCACCCAAGACAGCGATACACCTGGAAATCCCCTGGAGACCGACAAAGACTGCAAATAGATTATATAATAGTTAGATATAGATTTAAGAACCAAATAAAAGACTGCAGAAGTTATTCCGGCCCAGATATAGATAGTGATCATAATATGTTAATGGCCAAAAGTCTTCTAAAACTGAAAAAATTAAAGAGGAGAAATAATTTCAAATGGGATACAAAGGTATTAAAGATAAAAGAGGTCAGTGACAATTTTAGGGAAAAGACACAAGAGTGTAACCTAATGGAAGAGGAGAACGTGAATGCTATGTGGGGAGAGATAAAGTCGAAGATAAAAACTACGGCAGAGGAAATTATAGGTAAAGAAAGACCCCAAGCAAGGAAGGAATGGATTACCGATGAAATTCTCAATATGATAAAAGAAAGAAGAGAGCTCAAAAATGATAAAAGAGATGAATCACAAGAGAAATACAAAATGCTAAGAAACAAAATAAATAGAGAGCAAGAATAGCAAAAGAAACATACTATCAGAATAAATGCGTTGAGATAAATGACGACCTCAAGAGAGGAAATGCAGAAAGAGCTCACGCTGCGGTGAAGGACTTCTTTGGGATGAGAATCGGAAAGAGCAATGCAATAGAAGGAGAAGACGGCAAAATACTATTCGAAAATGACCAAATAGGAGAGAGATGGAAAAGATATCTCGAAATGCTGTACAATGGCAAGGGAAATATTGACAGTGAAGCATTGATAGAGAGAGAAAATGAGGTAGACGCGGATGATCTGGGAGACCCAATCATTAGAGAAGAGTTCGATCTCGCACTGAAAAACCTCAAAAACGGGAAAGCACCCGGAATCGATGACGTTCCGGCCGAACTAATTAAGGCAGCAGGAAAAGGAATCACAGATGCCCTGTTTAAAATGATACAGACAATATATAAGACCGGAAAGATACCAGAGGACTTCGAGAAATGCCTAATTGTCACATTACCAAAGAAAGCAGGTACGACAAAATGTGAGCAACACAGAACTCTTAGCCTAATATCCCATGCCTCAAAAATACTGACTAATATCATTCTAAAGAGAATTGAACCAAAAGTAGAGAACATCCTTTCCAGAGACCAGTATGGCTTCAGAAGAGGTGTGGGAACCAGAGAAGCAGTACTGTCTCTACGAATACTGCTAGAAAATAGAATAAGAAGAAACCAAAACACATACATCGCATTCATAGACCTGGAGAAAGCTTTTGACAAAGTAGAATGGAAAAGACTCTTCGAGATTTTGAAGAGAATTGATATCAAATACAGAGATAGACGTATAATCCAGGCGCTATACAAGAATGAGGCCGCTATAATCAGATGTGACGAATACACAAAGAAAGCCAATATAAGACAAGGGGTAAGGCAGGGATGCTCTCTGTCACCTGTTCTTTTTAACGCCTATATACAGAGCGCGATTGACGACTTGAGAGAGAGAATGAGTCACAGAGAAGGTGTAAAGCTACACGGGCAAAAGGTGGACATGATAAGGTTCGCTGACGATATTGCTATGGTTGCTGAAAGTGAAGAGGAACTACAAGAGGCCTTAACAACTATGGAAAGCATTCTTCAAAATAACTACAGTATGAAGATAAATAAAGACAAAACAAAGCTGCTGACTGTAGGCCGAGCGCAGCACCAGATGAGAATAGTGATGTCGGGTAAACCACTAAAGAACACCAAGGAGTTTGTCTACCTCGGGAGCAAAATAACATGGGACGGTCGGTCCAAGAGCGAGGTCGACAGCCGTATACATCAGGCTAGACTTGCATTTAATAAAAGGTCGAAAATAATAGAATCAAATAATATAGACCTAAAACTGAGAATACTCCTCATCAAGACCTATGTATGGAGTATCTTGATGTACGGCTGCGAGACATGGTGCCTATCCGAAAGAGATAGACGAAGACTAGAGGCTTTTGAGATGTGGTCCTATAGAAGACTATTAGGAATTTCCTGGAGAGACCGCATCACAAATGAAGAGGTTCTCCAACGAATCGAAGGAGGAAGGCACCTGCTCAGGATCCTGTCCGAAAGGCGTGCAAGATGGATCGGTCATATAATACGACAAGAGGGCCTCTTGCATGCCATAATGGAGGGCATGACCGAGGGGACAAACTCTAGGGGACGCCCACGCCGAGAGTACCTGGAGGACCTGTTGGTGGACGTGCGCTGCTCAACATACACAGACTTAAAAAGAGCCGCACAGGACAGGGGGGAATGGAGGAGAAGAGTTCAAATTGCTGCAAACCAGTCTTAGGACTGCAACCACGGAAGGAATGTACTCATTCTGTCCATCACCAGGTTACTCTATATAATACAAAAATGTGATAAAATACAATACAATATTTGGGTTAAATGAAACCATGATGACTCCCGTGGCCTAGTTGGTAAAATTTACAACCCGAGAGATTCGAGTTCGATTCCCAGTACTTCCTATTTTTATTCAAATAGAGTTTCAGTCTAATTTTCAATTAAGGACTCTCCAAAAATTTTTGAATGGCTAGAAGAGATTGCCAGGTTATAATGTAGTTAACGAAAATGTAACAATACACTATATTTATTAAACCTGTTCGACGTCAAATACAACCTCAGGTCATTAATATCACTCGAATTATTAAAGTCATAAGCATTTGACAAATCAAGTCACTCACCTCTTCGTGTCACCTTGCAGCGCTGTTCTGATACGGGCTTGACAATGTTGTGCCTATCGCTGCGGCCTAGAGGTGCATAGTGTCCACTTCTAAGGTCGCCAGTTCGTTTCCCCCATCGCGTCGGCCAGGTCATTGAGTATTCTTATCTTCTTCGTAATTCCCATTGTTATGTATTGCTTGCGGGATGGGAATTTGAGAATACGCCCAATAAATATTCTCTGAGGACATTGAACATTTTGGTGTTAACCCGTATGATGTACTATTGTAAATCAAGAAAATCGCAATTCAAACATTTCTTTTATGTTTTTATACACCTTATGGGCATATTTTTATAATCTGTCAATAACATGCCAGAAGAGAATATTTTATAAATGTCCTTATTGATACAAAAAAATTTAAAGAAGACGACCTCCATGGCCTAGTTGGTAAGACGTCTGTCTCGCAACCCGGAGGTGGCGAATTCAAATCCCGTTGGAACTCAGATTTTTTTTAAAAGGATTCCGTCCTGATTTTCATTTAAGGCCTCTTTTACTTATTTCTAGTTGGTCGTAAGAGATTGTTATATGACAATAAGCCTGTCAGGTTGTACTGCATACAACAAAAGTGTAATACAATACAAATATTGAAGCTATTTGCCCTATACGCAAACGGATATGCCTATCACAAAATGGCTTACATTGTCATCTACGGTTGCACCAACGTCAAGTACCCTGTTTCCTCACTTTATAATGTGCCTTCTATTATACTCGTTATGAGTAGTGGGCATTAATTTATTATATAATGAAAAAAAAGGCAAACCGAGAATAAAATGAGCTTAACACAATAAAAAAATCAAACTCATGTGATTTATTTCATTCATCCCGGCAACAACTAGTTTTTTTATTTTACTCTTATAATAAGTCCAAATCATATAAAAGTCCAAAAAATTCTCAAACTGATGACCCAATCTGTTGAATATTATTGTAAGGGTGTTATAAAAATAATTCGTTGTAACATAGTTGTAGAATAAAATATTCTGCGTTGTGGGGCTAGATAAAATGTGCACCCTGACAATCTGAATTAGTCATACTTTGGTTATGTCGGCAATAGAAATCAAGACAGTCTGGAGAAGCTGTTGGGGCATACGTGTTGAGGGACTCGAACAAGATAACGGTCTTCCAGAAGTTGGATAGGCCAAGTCAAAGATATGATTGGTCAACTTAAGGGTTAGCTTCATTAAATTGGTTAGATAAGCATTAAAAAACAACAACTTAGATTTCAAAACCTGTATATCAAAGGTTTAAGTCCATTGGTGTCACGTATCAAAAAGACAAGGTTATCAAAAAATATATTGAAAGAACTATCATTATTATCACACTGTTTCATCAGAAACACAGTGATGCCACAAACTGTATCCATCAAGGTTGGTTCACATCCCAGCAGTTCACGTCATTTTACCTTAGTCCGAGATTGCTAATCTCCCTAACGTAATACCTTTACGGGCAATAAAACAGCACAATTCTTGACCAGCTTATAAGTGGCACCCCTCATACTTTACCTGATCACTTGCAGCACCAGGTTCTTTATTAATTTTAGGCTGCCGCTGCGTCCGAATATCACTATCATCCACCATTCTCTAGCATATGTTCTCAAAACTGATGAACCCCTTTACTTTGGCTATTAAAAAAACCGATATTTTCTTAGAATAAATGGGGACCAGACAAAATTATTTCTCGTTGACAGAAAGGACTTCTAAAATCCGACGTCAATAGCGATTATTAATCTCCGGAAACTCTTATTTAATGGGAAAGGCAAAAATGGAATACTTAGCAACAGTGGTGTGTATGAGCTTTTATGTGCTGACTGTGATAATTTATATATAGGAAAGACAGGAAGATCTTTCGAAAAGAGATTTCGTGAATACAAATCCGCCTTAACAAATCCTCTAATTTATTCTGAAATGGCTAATCATTGTCACCGTGAAAACCATACTTTTTCTATCGATGATGCCAAATTCTTACATATCAGTAGTAACGGAAATGAATTGGACAGATTAAAGGCCCTAAAAATTTCTAAGTCAGTACATCGACCCGAACATCTGTTGAACAGTTATATCCCAAAAATCTCTCCGCTCTTGGCCGAAATCGTCCCATACCTCCCTCACCCCTCAGCCCCCAACCGTTGAAGCGTGTATATCGGTACCAGTTCGAACAGCATTTAGTCTTGTTTGCGCTCCCCTGAAGATGAGGTGAAAGCCTTGAAACCGGTAGGGTTATACCGTCACAAAAAAGTGGAATAAACAGTGTTTGATAAAAATAAATTACAACGATTATACTATTGTTTCGACAATTAACGATGACAATGTTGAGATGTTCGGGCAGATATTCAGTAGATTTACCTTAATTAGCGTAATATTTAAAATTAACATTCAAGTTCAGGTTTCATGTAGTTCAGGGTGTAGCAAAAATGACGTCTCGTTTTGAGATGTAAATAAAAAGGCATCATACATGTTCTGTCAAATTTTATTTTATAATCTGAAAGAACAATGTTGACCATTTTATTGCCTTAACTTAAAAATTATATCGATCAAATGTCGTCCTTTATTTTCTATACACGTCTGAAGCCTCATCCTGAAGTTCCACAATACTCTCTCCTCGTCATTTCTGGTGGTACTGTCCCGATTTCGTGTCGGATCGCATTCATTAAATTTCTATACAGTCATCATTTTATACAATATTATCCAGTCATCATTTTGTATAGTATTATTGTATATACACCTTAAATAGTGCTCTCAATCTAATGCACATTTTTTGGATTTGTGGTTGCCAGTTGATCTTTTCATCTATCGCGAGCCCCAAATATTTGACTGGATCACATGACAATTCTCCAGGTTTTTATCGAGACATTAATATTAGTGTGAAATTAGATCGATAGATAGGCCGTCATTTTCCTTTCCTCTCCACCATCCCTTCCTTTTCTTTTGATTGATGATATCTTACTTTATATGAAAAAGACGTTCGGGCGATTGTCCGTCTTTGTGGGGTTCGTGAGCTATATGCTATAAATATAAATCCATAAACACATATGCTCACGTATGTGTTTATGGATTTCATGGGGATGGATAGTCATTTGAATGATTTATGCAACCATGTAACTTGCTTCATTTACTTTTGTCTGATTGGTTGGAAGAGATTGCCGCCTGACAATAATCCCGCCAGATTGTATTTGCAATGAAAGTGTTAAATATGATTAGTAAATAAATTTTTTTCAAATATGGAAAAACTCCGAGTTCTTACATAATAACACAAGTCGTCAAATACACTATCGGACGTTGAGGTGTTAACAATTGGCTTGTACCTGTATTATATAAATAGTTCTTAGTGTGCATATTATTTGAATATTTTCTTGGCGACACAGGAAGGCTGATGGCGATGATAGCGCGGAAACGATAATATAATTTATTTATACATAAGATTACTTATATAGCCCTGTTTAGCGATAAGCCTCGTTTCAAGGGCGCTTTTGATAGTATAGGGAAGCTACCTAGTTTCAATGCGTAGATATTCCGATAAATTAAGATTGATGACAATGTGACTTCAATGCATATTTTGAAATGAGTATTTTTTGTAACGCCTTCGATTATTGATATCGATAGTCGTCCATTCATTTCCATATCCGGACCATCAACTATAAATTATGCCATGTGTTTATAATAAGAGGTAATAAAGATCGCTCTATCATTTTCATCAATCAGGTATTGCCCAAAGCGTGTAGTCCAAATTTTCGCTCAAAGTAGCATGTGCTGTGAGGCCTGTATTGCCTCACGATCACATTCAATGCTACTTTCGTTCAAGAAACTCCATATCTGCATATAAACCTTACGTCTTTCACCCCTACTCGAAATCTATTCTGGGCTCTTCAAGTAGACCAACGCAGTTGGTCTCCAGGTGACATCTTCCACTTAAGAAAACGCGTTTTTATTTTAAATGTGCTTGTGTCATGTATGTTACTTTTCTGTTTTTTATAGAAATATTTTCCCGTTTTGTTTATGTGTTTAAGTTTTGATGTTTTTCAATTTTGTTATTGATTTCCATTTTTGTTCGTGGTTCTTAAATCCGAAGGCCAGACTAAATGGACCGAAAACAATTTTGTCTCCCGGACACGCGCTTCATATGCATATCACCACTGCGGATATGTTTAGGACTACCATACGAATGGATATATTTATCTTATTTCAAAACTTTAACATAATTCATACTATCATTTTTCTTTACTACTCTTACTCTCTTCGCACGGATGATTTTTAGTAAGTTTTTCGTCATTCATTCGTCAAATGGGGCAAAAACACCTCAAAAACTTGAAGATGATAACCAACTCACAAGCAACTGACGAACTCCATGATCTAGTTGATAAGACACCTGTCTTTCAATCCGGAGGTAGTGATTCGATTCCCTCTACCCCAGATTTGTTGAAAAGGGTTTCAATTTAATTTTCAATTAAGGCTCGTTAAACACCTTTCTTTTTAGATTTGTTGGATGAGATCTTCATATGTCAATAAACACTCGAAGTTGTTTTGTATATAGCAAATGTGTATTACAATAGAATACAACGTTCAGCAGATGAGCAAAGTAAAATAAATAATGCATTGGCGTTATTGTACTCAACATAGGAACGAAATCTTTTGGACGACCCAGATATATGGGAATGCGAGTATAATATCCGGATTTTACTGTGTTTTCTAATCACTTAATGCCTTATGTGATTGACACTACAATGGGTTATAATGGTTCCATCGTGAATGCAATTTGTTTCTTTTTTCGTAGAGCAATTGTTATTAGAACAATTTCGCACGAGTGACATTCTATTGTAAGTGTGTCAGTTTGCTTTAGTAATTTCTCTTTTTTTTTTGTTTTTCAATACGTGGATTATTGTTCCATATATCAACATCAGAAACTTCATATTTATAATATTGCCATATTTTTCTTCACGCACCCTTTCACGTCTACAAAAAGAAGTGAAGTTGCTACATATTTGCTGATTAATGCATATCTCAGAATTCAACCATGTGAGAATTAGACCAAAAATGGGATATTTTCAGTTTGGGGTTCTAATAAAATTTAAATGACTATATGTTATATAGTTTTGTTTTAAGGCATATGAAAAAAAAGTACTAACTGAAGTTTTTCTAAACGCGTTTCGTTCGAATTATTATCTTGCATCGTTATTTGATTATATTTACCATGATTTTAGCTCGAATATCAATGGCAGTATTACCGGTGCTAATAGTCTGGTGGATAGAAGACTCGTTATTCGGTCTAACGTCCTGGTTTTTTTATATTGCTTTCTCCCAGTTGTACTGAGCATTAATGTTTTTAAACGTTTCATATAGTACATACGTCCTTATATTTCTTGCGCCGCAAACCGTACTTTCTTCTGCCTTCCGTCAGCGTACCAAAGAAGATATTTCTTGCAAGTCTGTATTCACGCATGCGAGCTACATGTTCAGACCAAAACAGGCGAGCACGCGACACAGAATCTCGATGCTACAGCTGTATGCTATTTTCAAAACTTCATCATTTGATACTGTATGATACCATCGTATCTTCATTATTTGCCTCAGGTAACTCTTGACATTTTCGAGAGCTCTAATGTTCGTTTGTAGGGAATCCATAATTCACATCCATATATTATGTTAGAGATGGTATGATTATAGCTTTATAGATTGGATTTTAGGTTTTCAGTGTTAGATATTTTATTACGAAACAACACTATCTCACTCATCTGCGTCGTGATCTCAATTCTGAGAAACGTGGATCACACTGGAACTACTGTATATCTTGCACATTCTTCTCCAGTCCTTCCGATATTCCGCTGTACGGATAGCTTGTGACAAACGCAGGCCCGTGGTTTTCTTTACCTGGTCGTTTTAACGAAGTGGTGAGCTACATCTGCTTCTGCTACCCTCCACTCCGCCTACCACCATGAGTTTTTCCATGTCTTCTTTACGCAAAATGTGACCGAAGAAATGAAGAATACATCGAGTACATAATATTGATATCATCTCTAGGATGTAAAGCTATTGTAGTATCGAGGCATTTGTTCATCGTTATGTCCATGAAATACCCATCAATTATATCCAACACCACATCTCGAAAGAGCCCATTCTTGATCTACTCAAGTGATAAACAGCTCCATACAAATTATCCTTAATTATATTATGCTAAGTAAAATAAGTGGCTTGCCCTCTATTTCCAGCAAAAAAAAACACCAATGTAGGGTTTCTATAGAATCTAATGGAACATTGTTTGCATATTATTTGAAAAAATTTTCCTTCCAACAAAAAAGGTAAAAATTAACTGAGTTTTATGGTATAGATAGAAACGTAACAAGGACAGCAATCAGTGTTAGATCGTCACTAATCATAATAAATATTTGTTTATATGTTTGTTCAAAAAGCGACTATAAAATGCGTGTAATATTTGTTATGGCGATCATATTGTTTAGCTGTCAAAACAGTACAAATGTCAGTGATGTGAAACTTTATGTTATTGTTGCGTAAATAATCTCTTCTTATTTTTGTTTATTCGTTAGTTTTTTTAGTAGCCGAATTAATTGATTTGTCACCTTGAAAGTAATTTCGTATTTTTAGGCCAAATTCGTAGCGGTTCACTTAAATAGGCTTTACCAAATGCTCGTGGACGGTGGTTTTCGAAATTTTCAGTATATCGGTAATCTTTCGTATATTTATTATCATTATAATTTAGAAAATATTACTAAAAAAAAATCAATGATTACGTTAGATAAAGGAGTCACAAGCCACCGAGCTGACTGTTCGACATACAAGCGAAATAATTATGTTAGGCTGGGTACGTGGATGCCTTTATAAGGTGGTTTAGTTAATGTATCTTTTGAGAGACTTTACAATGAAAAGTTAGCCCCTAATAAAGGAGTCAGAAGCCACCGAGCTGTCTGTTCTATCAAAAAATCACACATACAAGCGAAATAATTATGCTAGGCTGGGTACGTGGAGGCCTTTATAAGGTGGTTTAGTTTCTAATCTTAATCTTTTGAGATACTTTACAATGAAAAGTTAGCTCCTAATAAAGGAGTGAGAAGCCATCGAGCTGTCTGTTCTATCAAAAAATCACACATACAAGCGAAATAATTATGCTAGGCTGGGTACGTGGAGGCCTTTATAAGGTGGTTTAGTTAATGTATCTTTTGAGAGACTTTGTAATGAAAAGTTAGTTCCTAATAAAGGAGTCAGAAGCCACCGAGCTGTCTGTTCTATCAAAAAATCACACATACAAGCGAAATAATTATGCTAGGCTGGGTACGTGGAGGCCTTTATAAGGTGGTTTAGTTAATGTATCTTTTGAGAGACTTTGTAATGAAAAGTTAGTTCCTAATAAAGGAGTCAGAAGCCACCGAGCTGTCTGTTCTATCAAAAAATCACACATACAAGCGAAATAATTATGCTAGGCTGGGTACGTGGAGGCCTTTATAAGGTGGTTTAGTTAATGTATCTTTTGAGAGACTTTGTAATGAAAAGTTAACTCCTACAATGAAAAGTGAAATTATAGAGGAATTTACGTTAATATCTATGTACAAGCTTACAATAATGATAATAAAAAAATAATGAACATTGATCACGCAAACAAAATAATAGGTTTTTAATTACTCAATAAATGTATGTTTACACGTTTTAACACTTTTTGATTATAAAGAATTTTCCACTTATTTTTTATTCCATTCATATCCCATTAAGAATCGCTTTTCACCGCCGAGTATTTAACGTATCTATATCATTTTTATGCTTCGAAAAAAGTGAGTAAAACTGGAAACAAAATCGTTCAAGTGCTACCAACTTTCACTTTTGTTTAATTTCTTGCCAACGTTATCATCGTCTGCCTTTCCTTTGATTATTTTCTTCTTATTTCGGGAAGTCAATTGAAATATTCGCGCTTGGTTGATTAACAAATATACAAAGTAAGCGATGGGAAAAAAAACTATCCGCTATCATGCAATGATGCACCCGATTTTAATCAGGTTTTGCAACAAACCACGTTATTATTACCTTCATTATGATAATTGTTTACTCAAGCTTATGTTGAGTAAATTCTAAAAATAGTTAAATGTCTAGCGAAAACTAATTTGCCAAATAATTTGTGTATTTATGTGAAAGTGGGATTTTTCTTTTAAAAATTTAATTTAAGACCTAATGTGATGCGATTATACTTAAAAGTTTTCTATTCCTCGATCACGGCGACCTCCTTTCCTTGTTGACAAGACTCTTGACTTCCACCCGAGAATTTTGGATTCGATTCCCACACTGTACCTGCAAAATAACAAAATAAAATTAAAAACTATACCAGTCTCGTTTAAGCGTTAGTAATGATAACACGCGCTAAACAAATACGGTTGTGATGACCTTTTTACTTGCGGTAGTATTCTCAACGCTAACAATGATGAACTTTGAGTAACGTGCTTACTCCAGTGGTTCTAAGCCCGAATGATCGATCAATAGGGTAAAAGACAATTGTGTCACTGGTTCTTTAAAAAGTCTGCATCATTATTTCAGATATTTTTAAGGATACTATACAAACGAATGAACTAGAAAAATTTAACAAAATTGAGAAAATAAAAGTTTATAATGATTAATACAACGATTTTTTTTAAATTTTTATCCACCTTGCACGGATTTCTCCTGTTACGCAAAGAGGGTCGGCTTCTAGCGTTAGCTTATTCGTTAGGAAAAATATCAGCCATGATTCTTCTCATACTGCTAGGCGGTACCGAGAATATATCAACAGTATCATTCAGTTAGTTCAATATCTCTGTACTACGCGTGACTGAGTGTTTAGCCATGATATTCGTCCTGTAAGTTGGTATGTAGAACAGAGGGTGATTCCTTGCATGGCTATATTTATTAGGTACATATAAACCTAGTGATTCTAGAATCACGGGACAGTTAAAGCAACCTTGAAAGACCTTAAGTAGGAATATCGCAATGGATTCTTGCTTTCTTGTTTCGAGGCTTCTATAGTTACAGGGGTCATACATAAAATAACTGGTATTTGATGAAACTTATTGGCTGAATTAATTGAGAATAAAAAAGCGTTTAAATGAACATGCCGTCAATAACCAAAATCTTTATATTTATTTGTAACATATTTTAATGATAGCCCCGCTTCTCTGCATTTTGCATAAATAAGTCAATTTTGTGTGATTGGAAATACTGAAAAGTACTTCCCTTTTTATTGTAACATATGATGGCCAATGTTTTATGTAACCAATAATAAATGGTATGGAAATATTTTATTATTTAGTCAGTGTAGGCTTTTTTACAAGACGACTATATCCGCGACCGCATCCTCGCGAATTTATATAAGACGACGACATCCACGACCCAGTTCGCAAGAAACCTGTCCACCGGCCCGGAGGTTGCGGGTTTGGTTCCCGTAGTCCCACACTCTTCAATATTTCCGTAATGTCAGATTGTTTTTATCTTTTTAAAATTTTCATTTTACAATTAAGTGTTCAAAGCACTCCCCTGCCCGTTCTAAGGCAGGTAGGTTTTACAAGACAAAACAAAATAATTAATGTTAACATATAGAGTAGTCAATCATAAAAATAAAAACCACAATAAACAATACAAATTAAATCCCATCATAATCAATCATCAAGAAATAGCAATAACATTATGTATAGAATCATTCAATTTACGATGGATCATTCGTTGATTTGTACACTTAAAAGACGACTCATAAATTGCATAATTTTGATCCTATTGATAGTATACGACGGGGTTGTATGTAATAAAAAATTGGAAAGAAATATCGATTTATTTTTTCATGCTATATGTCCTCAATGAGATACAGGCGAAAACCTAGTTTACTGGAGACACGACAAATGAAAGGCAACTAACCTAGATCCATTAAAATGTTGTGTCCAAATTAAATTACCGTTTTTTCGCAAATTGTGTATTTATACGAATTTAGAATAGAGATAGAATAAACTAGTAGAATTTCTTATCATGTATAAATAAAAATAAACAAATAAATTTAAAATAATTAACTGATCAGTGTTTGCATTAATGTAAATAAATATCAGTAAAACTATGCAATTTATATTTGCATATTTCAAACCTCGATTAAGAACCAGGGCATTTTTAGACATGGCCATATAATAGGTTAGTCAATAAGTTTTGAAAGCGACATCTATGGAGCAGTAGAAAAACCAAAATTTCTACGCCATTTTAATATTTCATCTTTCATAAGAACGTACTCAAAATTTCATTTCGATCTGTCAATTTATTCTTTGTTTACAAGCCATTTGAAGTTGACGCGTCAGTGTATTTTTTAACAATGGAAAAATCCGAATATCGTGCAGTAATTAAATTCTTTGTTTTGGAAGGTTTATCGGCTACTGAGATCCATGCAAAGAGGGTGAAAGTATTAAAGGAGTCTTCTCCTTCATTCCCAACCGTTCACCGATGGGTTTTGGAGTTTAAGCGTGGCCGTACAAGCGTTGAAGACGATCCACGCTCAGGACGTCCTAAAAGTGCATCAAAACCAGAAATCATAGCGAAAATACAGGATATGGTTTTGGAAGATCATCGATCGACTGTGGATGTGATAGCTGACACCATAGGCATCTTACATGGAACAACATGGCATATTTTGGCTGAAGTTTTGGGTTTCAAAAAACTGTGTGTACAATGGGTGCCGCATTTGCTAACAATGCAACAAAAACACGTTCGAATGCGACTTTCTGAGCAACATTTGGAGCAATTTCGAAAGGATAAAAAGGATTTTCTGCGTCAATTCATCACTTTGGATGAGACTTGGGTCTACCACCATGATCCTGAATCAAAACAAGAGGCTAAGGAGTGGTGTGAACCAGGCACTTTGGCTCCGAAGCGAGTTCGTGTCCAGAAATCGGCCAAGAAGGTGTTAGCGTCAGTTTTTTGGGATACAAAAGGAATTTTATTGATAGATTATCTCCAAACTGGTAAGACAATCAACTCTGATTATTATTGTGACCTTTTGGACCAGTTGGATGAAAAAAAATGTGAAAAAAGACCCGGTTTGCAGAAGAAAAAAATCATTTTTCATCAAGACAATGCACCTGCTCACACAGCTCAAAAAACCATCGCGAAAATCAGTGAATTGGGGTACGAATTTTTGCAGTATCCACCCTATTCGCCAAATTTCGCTCCCTCTGACTTCTGGCTGTTCTCACACCTCAAAAAATTCCTTCGTGGAAAGCATTTTTCATCAAACGAAGAGGCTATAGCCGTCGTAGAGGAGTATTTTGCAGGCCTTCCAGAAAGTCACTTCCGTGATGGGACAACAAAGTTGGAAAATCGTTGGACCAAGTGTATTGATCTTATGAGAGACTATACTGAGCAATGAAAGTGATTTCCCCCCAAAAAAAATGTATTTTCATTTCCGCTTTCAAAACTTTTTGACTAACCTAGTATATTGCACCAAATTTGTCGCCTCAAGATGATGATAAAATTAAACGATATTTCAGCAATTGGAATATAATATGTCCACGATCCTCAGAAGCTGCTCTAACCATTGAGCTACATCAGTCGATTACCGCATCGCTTCACGGCATATAATTGACGTTTTTTACATTCCATCAACCTCATTTTTACCGCATTTCTCACGTTTCGAGTGTAGGTTTTTCCTGTGTGCAGTTGCGTTATGTTTTCAATTTTTATATATTATTGAAAATTGATTTTAATTCTAAATATTGAATTCGACTTTCAACCAAAAATTGTAGTATGCAATCGATGACGTTTGTCCATTTTTTTCGTTAACTTTTTTCGTTTCAATTTTTTTTCTGTATTAATGTTTTCGTGATTATATTGTATTGTATTACACTTTCGTTGTATACAGTATTACAAATCTGGCGGGCTTATTACGATGTGGAAATCCCAGACAGGCGTCTTACCAACTAGGCCACGTCGTCTGATACATTTTCCGTATATAACATACTGGTATGCATTATTTTTCCAACCATGTTTATAAAAAAATATTTTTAATTATTATATCGTGTCGTGATTATATTTTCTGTACATATTATTTTTTTCGATACTCATATATAGCCACTGGTGCTTTGATAAAATAAATAATTTTATCGTTTCCTGATTATATTTTCTATAACTACGAGTATATTAGTTTGTCCGGACGAAAATTACGTATTTTGCATGGTCATTTTTGAACATTAGTTGTGTTTCAGTATGTGGTCTTACAATACGTGTTTTGTGTTTTAGTCATCAGTTGACATCTGGAAAACGTTATTTTAGTGATTTTTTTTTCGAACGGTTATTAAGATGGAGAGTTAGTTATATACCTGCCAAACAATTTATACGAAATTACATGCTGTACGAATTCTGTCGTAAAAATAATGCAAAAACTGCAACTAAAAACATTTACGACACATTTGGAGAATGTTTAACTGTTCGGCAATGCCAAAGGTGATTTAAACAATTTAAAAGTGGTGATTTTAATCTAAAAAACAATCCTCGAAGTGAAAAAGTAGTGAAAGTGGACGATGACGTATTGCGTACACAAATCGAATCAAATCCAACACTGAGTACGACAATTAGCTGACAAGCTTGACTACTCTAAATCTAGTGTGCAAGAACATCTGAAAAAAAATCGGAAAGATTTTGAAGCAGGGCGTATGGATACCGCACGATCTAACGAATGAGACCAAAGTGGCACGCAAGCGCATATGTGAAGATTTAATCGAAACAGAGACAAGCACTCCGTTTTTACACCATTTAGTGACCAGAGACGAAATTTGGGTGCTATATTCGAACCAACGACGTAAACGCCAATGGCTTTTAAAGGGGCAGGTAGTAAAACCGACGACCGACCCCATACATCGAAGATGACTTAAAATCAAATAAAGGAGCTTGGATGGAAAACTATTCTTCACCCACCACATAGCCCCGATTTGGCTCCTTCAGAATTATCTTTTATTTAGATATATGCTGCACTATTAAGTTGAAAAAAAAATCGCACTTTAGAAGTGAAAAAAGGCATCAAGGAATATTTTGCATCAAAATGTATTAAATTTTATTTTGACGGTATTAAAAATTTGTTAAATAGATGGAAGAAGGTTATGTCTGCCGAAGGAGAATATATTGTATCGATGTAATAAGAAAATATATATTTTTTTCGATCTACTCCTTTCATTTAAAAAACGACATTTTTGTCCGGACAACCTAATATATATTTTTAACATATATAATATATTTGCTTTGAGAAAATCATTTTTAAAAATATTTTTATTGTGTTGCGATTATATTATCTGTAATTATATATTTTTTAACATATACCCATGCTTTGAGAAAATAATTTTCAATAAAATTTTCATCGTGTCGTGATTATTTTCTCTCTTCATATTATTTTTTTAACATACTCGTATGCCCGTGCTTGAAGAATATATTTTTTTCTATTTAATTTATTGTGTCGTAATTACCTAGTATTGCCATAAATTCTGTTACAAAGTGTTACTTATTATAAAAAAAGTGCATCTTACAAATGATTTATTATATTGTTAGACTTACACACATCATCATAATATAAATAGGCCAAAGCCCGTACGACGGTTGTCGCCAAAGAAAGAATACGAGAATTGAATTTTGAATACAAGAGAGCGAGAGAGGAATACTTGGATTCTTTCCGAAAGTAATTCGAAATTTGAACCTCGGTGGGTCCGTGATACTGAACGAATTTTAAATACCTAGCTAACAATTTTTGAACCGGTGTAAAAGGGGACGATGTATAAATGATTTGTAGTCCAGTGGATATAAATCTGAGCTTCCAGAAGGCTTATCGTCAGTTCTAATAAACTCTAGTGTATGAATTTCTAGCCATTGCTGGGTGGGCTTTGCCTTGTGGGCTGGAGCAAAATCTTGTTGAAAGATCCCATGACCTGAATTAAACATGGGTCATTAAGAGGCTTGACGACCTTCTCCAAAATGTCATTTTGGTATGAATTTGCACTTGTCTTCACACCCTGAGCACAAAAATGTAGATCAGTAACCCCATCGTATGAGACACCCCACCAAACCATCACAGATCCTGGATGATGACCTCTCTGAACTCTACGAATGACTTGATCGGTATCTCGAGAGCTATGTGCGTACACCCGATCATTTTGCTTATTATAACTTTATTCAATGCTGAAAATTTTTTCATCTGATAAAAGGATTTTGCAATGCATATTGTTTGCGTACTGGTGAATCAGTTGTTTAGCGCTGGTCTTCCTGGTGTCCCTCAAAGATGGAGTAAGCAAGTGTCCAGTGCTTCTTAGGTAAGCCCCCATATTTGGGTCCGATTTGATAATACGAGACATTCTCCGTGTCGAAATACCCATCTCCCTGGACATGATTTTTTATTTGCGGAGTGAATTTCTACGGATTCCGTTACTCACGGCTTTGATGTCTGCTGGAGCTCTTATCATTCGCGGTCGACCACTTCTTTGCCGATCTTCAATACCTTGAGTATCTTTGAATCGATTAATAGTACGATATACAAATTGACGATTGATACCCAAAGATTTTAAAGTATTAAAAATGTCTCCCGGCTTCTTTCCAATTTTACGTAACGCAATTACAGCGATACGGTTTTATTTACCGCCCTACTCCATGTTTACTGGTCAACGTTTAGTGACTTATTGATTATAGCAATACCACAAGGGATGGAGAATTACCTAAAAAACGGTTCTAAATCTACCTGCTATTGTTTAGATTTTATGAGTGTTTGAATTTGTGTAACAGTATTTATGGCAGGACTATGTATATATTCTATACTTATATTTTTTTTTATCAAAACCCACGGGCTCTGCAGTATTTAGTCGGGGCTTAACTTTTTTTACGATTCTTATGTTTCAAGATTATATTTTTTCTGAACCTGATATTTTTTAACATATACCCGTGGTTTGAAAAAAATCATTGTTAATATTTTTTTTTCAACTTTTCAAACACAGTCACTCTTTATTGAAAATTGGCAAGTATTTTTTCCTTTAATCGCAATATTTTCGATAAAATATTTTGAACTAATAATCTATCAGACGTTTGTTGACATTTCAAAGTAATCTTTAGAATTTCTTCATCAAGATTATTTTGATTCTATATTTCGTCTTTAATTTATACAATTAAACATGTACAAAATCAGTATCAAGAATTATTAATCTTTTAGAAAATCGCAATCAAACATCTTCATCTCACTATTGCGAAACGCAATGTTGCAAATCAACGGAGAACAATAAATATAATCAGATTATATAAATTTACATCATTTGCTAATATGTTGCTTAATAATTGTTATTAACCCTCCAACAACCTTTCTTGATTTTGTCATTTGAATGCAAATTTGTTGGTAAAGAATTACACATTTCGTGTTAATTCGTTTTTTTTGCGTTTTTTTTTTTGTAAATAACAACATCTGTTACTCGTAATGTATAAAATATCGTAACCATTCTTTTTTTTATTATTTGACATGTAAAACGAACGTATTTAATTTTCGGAGTATTTAAGGAAAGTAAAGCTAGCTGCTTATAATTCAATTTTGGTCCTAATAATTAAATGATAAACAAACAAAAATTGAACGTTACCAAAAAAAAAATGGAAGTAAAAAAAATGGTAAAAATGAGGCTGTTGTGTGAATTTGTAGAAAAACAATGTATGGCAGAATAAAGAATTAGAAAAGAGTGCAGATTGAAAACAATTGCAGTGCTTAAGATGGAGACAAGAGCATTAAGATGTTTTGGCCACGTAGAAAGAACGAATGATGAAAGATTTACAATTATATTCTATACCGGTATAGAAGATACAAGAAGTTTAGGAAGACCTAGAAAAACATCGTACTAACAAATAAATCAAATTCTGAAAATGGGAAAATTAAAAATCATTTATAGTAAGGGAGTACGTATGACTAGGTGTATGGACGTCCGAGAAGCGAAAGATATGTCAGAATAGAATGAAGTGGAGATTTTTTCTCTCTGACTACCCTCATGGGGATATGGTGTGATGGTGATGTTTATGATTTAGGTATAAAAGCAATCGAAATATACTTTGCCTGATATATTGACGCTATTTGGATTTTCACCTATCATAAGTGTTCTTTGGCATGATACGAATAATTGAAATTCTGTTTTTTTTTCCATGTCCAATTTTCACTCCCATACATCAAAGTTGGTACTAAAATATTGTTGTGGAGATCATCTTAGCAGATTTTGATACTGTCCGGTTTGAGTATCCTTCATAACTCTTCCATCATCCGAGAAAATACTATAATTATAAAAAAAATTATTTGTTATTTTCATTAAGGTAACTTTTCATTGGCGTCCTATGTGACCTAGTTAGTAAGGCACCGGGAATTTCTGGTTCAATTCCCGATTTAAAAAAAAAACTTTACTAGTGTGTTAAAAAAGTTCGTCTTGTAACAAAACTAGCACGTGCAAGACGTGTCCGAGGGAAAACGGTATTTATATGCGGCAGTGTTGCCAAAACTGTGTGGTTACAGATTCCAAGTTCCATGCCTGTTCCAGTGGTTCTAAAATCTGAAGACTCGATTAATGAGGCTAATTCGGATACATTTAAAAATACCATACAAATTAACTGCTTCATATTATTTCAAAATTTCATCAAACTACCTGCCATACTTTTCTCTCTTTTCTTTAAAATTACTCTTTATCACGTTCCTATGATTGATTTTTTAGAAAAAAATTCATCATCCATTCGTCCAATTTTTGTGGCAGTACATCTTTAAGGTCCCAAAATCTTCACAAGTCTCTATTCTCTAAACGGATTACATAATTTCTCCCCTATCCAGAGCAGAATATTGCCAGCACCAAGTCTTATTTTGCCCTTAATCGACGATGGGGATGTTTATAATCACGATGCTAGTGAGGAGTTTGGATATAATGAAGAGGATTAAATGAATATGATCATATATCCGAATATCGTGCCTGACACCGGTGACTTAAAATAAAACGGCGAAGAAATATCCATGTTCTATCAACCCTCTTTGGAGTATTGAACAATCCAACTGTCTTTAGTATATGTATGAAAATTCAATTTTCTTTTTGAGCATGGACTGTCATGGTGATCAGGGGATGGCAGAATCCTTTGTATACCAACGTATCACCATCGTTCTACACATCATCTTTTGCGGTTCACTCGGCTCGACATTGGAACGATCATCCAGGCGCAATTAAGTGTGCTACATCCTTATCGATATTTTAGAATAAACCAAAGAAGTATTATTAACCTTAACTCCCATACTTGTCCTATCCTAATCCCTTTTTTTTTTCTTGATTACTTTTTCCTTGAGACATTTTCCTCTTGTGTAATATTTTTTGTTCGTTTTTCTCAAATATTGTTTTCATACACTACGTCAAAGACATGGATCACCATGTTATCAGGATACTAAAAAGAATTATGAAATAAAAGCTGATTGGAAAAATCTTTAAATTAATAAATCCGCCAGATGCATGAAAGTGTTAAATAAATCAATATTTTTAATTATTATTGTAAGCCACCGTTTTAAATACACCGGAATCGCAGCGTGTGAGCATGTTCTGTATACATAGCATAACTGTCGCTAGACACTTTGAGGCTGTCGGCGCAACTGATTTCCGATCAATCTTCATTAATCGCTCATTCTAACAATATTATTTTGTGCCGTTCGAAACCTGTCACTGGGCTCACCAAATATTAATATCCAAATGAACACAAAGTTATACAGAGGCGGATTTTCAGAGCGTTTTGAAAAAAAAGTCTGTATAGATAATCGATGATCCTGATGATACTGCTCTGCTGTGGATCTACAATATTTGAAAGAAGTTGGAATAAATACATCCGAAATGAATGCATAGATAAAATGTATGTTTTAAGTAAGACTTAGAAAGGATCTTTGAGATAATTTGGACATGTGGAGAAAATTAATGGCGAAGGAATGACTAAGGGAATACACTAGTTTGCGTGGAAGAGGTAGACCGAGGAAAACGTGACTAAATCAAATGGATCAGATTTTGAAATAAGGTAAAGGGAGAAGTGTGAATAATAGAAGATCGTACATGACGAGGTGTATCAATGTGAAGGAGGCGATATTTATGTGCATGAATAAAAAAGTTTCGAGATCTATTCTCTCTGAGAAGACCACAAGGGAAACAGCGTGATGATATGTTATGTATGTGTGTGTATTTATAATCACGTGCATATCAGCATATGCTTAGCATAGACATAAATGCATAAGTGTTGGTAATGTGGCCAAAATTGCACAAGAATCATGACTGTTTAATTCTTACTATACAAGATACAGTTATACATGGATTAAACATATAATAATGTAAAACGCGTAATTGCAAAATATATGTTGAGTTAATCCAAAAAACCAGACAATTAAATATATATTTTCGTTTAAATGTATGTTTCCGGTCTAGATTGCAATACGTTTTATATCTCATCTTAAACAATTTTCACGGAATTCAATAAAAACATGGAGGGATTTTCTAAAAAAAAAAACGAAATAAAAACAAAACATACTTGAATAAAACACCTCTTAAAGCATTCAAAATCAAAATCAGGCCAAGACAAAACCTTCGCCTCCATCACTCACCCCTACACGAAATCAGCGAAGGTCCCGAAGTTATATTTAATGTATCCATTTATTGTTACTCTTTAGAAACTATTTATTTATTATCTTTCTCTCATCTCTGATAGTAAAATGTCAAATATTTTTAAATCCATATCGAGTTTTTCTACCATATTTATTTAAGTCAGTTTTATTCTTGACTTATTCCAACGAATAATTAATGTATTTTTTTATTATCCACAATACACTAGTACATATTTTTTACGAACCGTAGAGTACAAGTAAATAACAATGCTATAAACTAAACAAGGCTTGTGATGAAGTGGTCTCATTTCTTAGTAACGGATTTTATATATTTATCCCATTTACTGAAACACTCAGCTGAAACATTCACATCCTTCCACGCTCTTCAATTCCAAGTTATAATATAAACAATTCCAAACGCATCATAATATCAACAACCACACCAAAATCATATCCAACAACTCCTTATCGTACACATATTACATTCGTATCATTAATGTCATTCACTCACATGTGCCGACCTTCAATAGCTAGCTCCTTTATAGTCACATTCTATTTATAGCGTTATTTTTATGTTTATTATGACTTTTTGGAGGCACAAGAGTTTACACAGAACTACGATACAGATATTTTTGTATGCCAATGATGAGTAATTTTTCGACACCATTAAGTGACAATGAAACGCTGCAGGGGTGCCTTGTTGACTTCAGTGTCTTTCTGAAAGCCTCGAAATTCTTCTAGCGTAGGTCCACAGGCAAAACATTTTAGTGAATAAATTCAGCTTCACAAAAGCTCTGTAGATGGTTTTTACTCTTTCATTCTGTTCAGATTGATGGCTCTCTTAACTGATGACCTTTTAAATCTCAATACTGTGATTAAATGTTCAATGAAACTTAGAAACATAATTTGAAGACTTCGTCGGGTACCATCCCCTTAAAGCCCTTGACAACCATGAAGAATAACTAATTGATATCAATCGGCGAAGCTTTCCTCAATATATTGATACATTTCTTTAGTCATTTTTAACCGCTGCAGCCTCTACAGAATATCAAAAATTAAAAACCAACAATATAATGTGAAAAAAATCAAAACGTTAGCACAAAATCAAAACGGTAAAAAATTTATGATTAAAACAGAAAAAAAATATATGGCACAAGTACATAAAAAATAAACACTACTACTGCATTTTAATTAAAACTGTTTTTATAATCATCACGATAATTTAAAAAGCAATAAAAAAATCAATGCGGAGAAATAAAAAAAATCCTGATTTCAATTTTCCCCTGGATGAAGTGAAAATGTACACATCTATCATGTTCTCCAATCGCGCAAAGGGCGAAAAAATCTAAAATTTGTGATATAAACCCCCTCCCTGAAGAACACGTTAACACGAAACAGTTTGTATGGAACATTGAGATAACTTTGATGTGAGTTGTTCACAGACTATGTGATATTTTTTCCAAAAGCCTCGCATTGTTTTACATTATGCATATTTCAGGCGAGAATCGGGTTGTATCTACTCGTATAACTATCCAAAACGTTTTTTTTTAATTCAACATTCGGAATCCAACCCGAAACAGATGTTTTACCGTTAAATAACGAAACACATGTCTGTAATTTTGACACTTATAAATAGTCTAATTTCTTAATTGTTCATAATTGCTAAATGATAGTAACTAGAGCGAATGGTTCACTACTGATCCGCTCTTGCTGCTCGGTAGGCTACCTCGACCAGCCGCCAATCCGGAACCACGCAGCAGGGACAACCAGTCTTCGTCTAGCCAGACTCGCTGATATACCATATGGTTTTTCTCTCAGTGAAAGTGGCATTTTTTTACTTTTGAATGTTTCCTTTCGTATGTAGACGCTATTATCACATTAACATCACGCTATTTCCCTGTCGGCAGAAACAGAAAGGGCAGAACATCAAATATTATTACAACATATGTTACTTTATTCGCCAGCTCAGCATCCGTACATTTTCTTAGATGGTTCCTTCGGTTTCTCTTGCTTCTGTCTTTAACTTCTTTCAAAATATCATTCACAATGTCTTATAATTTCCTCGGTTTTCTTCTTTCACGAATCCCACGTACGTTATGTTATTAAGTCAGCCTTTCATCACCTATTTGTTCATCACGTTCATACTACCTTAGTATGCTCATTTTCCCCCTACTTTGCACACTGATAGTATGGTATTCTATCTCACATTAACATCCCACATGTTATTCGTACATTAACAGGGCACATTTTCTAAAAGGGTTCTTAAATTTATTTTCCAAGTTCACGTTTCACTCACATACATCAATTACTACACTATGGTGTTGGTACTACTACAATATGGTGTAGCAGAATTTTGTCAGATTATAACATTACATGTCTTTCAGTTTCCTCGTAATTTGATTACTATCTTAACTCGTCGTTCAATATATCTTTCCAGTTTTCCGAGAAAATACTACCTAAATATCAGAATTCCTTAACTTAACATACTCTAATATTTTGTTGTTTACTCATGCATCGCATTTTTTTCTGCCATGCTTTTCTATCATCACGACTATATTGATTCATTTTTTACATACGAGGCATATCCAGAAAGTAAGTGTACTGAATTTTTGTAGGTTACAATTTTTTTTATTTAAATAAAAAAATTACGTGGTTACCGTAGTACATATGTAAGCTATTTTTCGACATAGTCGCCATTTCTCTCAATGCAGATGGGGAAGCGGGGTATCAACTTTTTGATGCCTTCCTCGAAGTAGTTTCCCGCCAACCCCTCCGTCCACTTCTCCACCTCCTCCTTTACCTCCTCGTCGGTTGAAAACCTTTTTCCACCCATGTGCAGCTTCAGGGAGGTAAAGAGATAGTAATCTGAAGGTGCTAGATCAGGGGAATGCGCGGGATGGTTCAAGACATCCCATTGAAACGAGGCGAGCAGTTCCTTCGTGGCGTTGGCCGTGTGTGGTCTGGCATTGTCGTGCAGCAGGCAGACTCCCTTTGTCAGCATGCCTCTCCTCTTGTTCTGAATCGCCCTCCGCAATGTTTTTAGGGTCTCACAGTATCTTGCAGAGTTGATGGTCTCCCCTTGAGGCATATATTCAATTAAAATTATGCCTTGACAGTCCCAAAACACGGATGCCATGATTTTCTTGGCTGAAATTGTGGTTTTGAACTTTTTGGCGGAAGGTGAAGAGGTGTGACGTGACCGTTTTTAAACTCGCGACACCACTTGTACACACTCGTACGATTCATAACTTTATCACCATATGCAGTTTTCACCTCATTATAAACCTCAACCGGAGGTTTTCCCTTCCAAACGAGATAACGGATGACGCCGCGTATTTCGCACTCGGCGGGAGATTGGATGGACATTTTTCACGAAACGTGTTGTCGCGTCGACACTTCTCAACGTACTGACCTCGAACCGGTCTCGTTGCGGAGGGGAAGGGTCAGGCTACACGGAAGTGTAGCCATAATGTCGAAAATAAAATCCATCCGGTCGTGAGAGCCTCAGTACACTTACTTTCTGGATACGCATAGTATTTTTAAGTCTCTTTTAATGTTTTTGAATACACTGTATGGAAAATAAATAAATTGATGCGGTCATAATTCACTGATATTCATATTTGTGCAAATATATGCATAAAATATTGCAAATGTGTTCTGCATTTGCGTTGAACGCCTCAAGTCCTTGGACCGAACACATTATTATGCAGGCGGGTGTTGCAATGACTGGTTGGGAAACAAATTGTGGCTAATTGTATGTCTCGTCTTCGACTCTTAAAAGAGAAAACTTTAACTTTGTAGCGTCTATAGTGTGTTTTCAACGAATCGGCTTCAGCAGAAACTAAACAAAAAAAAACATTTAAAAAATCACACACGAAAACTATAGTCATCCTCATTGAAAATGCAAGTGCAAAGATAGGGTAGTAAACATACAGAAAATAGCTGTTAGAGAGAGAAATGTGCTGCTCTACTTAAAACATATTTTTATTTTGTTGATTTTATAATTTTTTTTATCATAATAAACTATGACCCAGTTCAAAGTTTACCTTTGTGCAATGAAGTCCTAAGTAAAATCTATATTACGAGTAGTTTCCCGCCAACCCTTCCATCCACTTCTCCACCTCTTCCTTTACCTCCTCGTTGGGTGAAAACCTTTTTCCATCCATGTGCAGCTTCAGGGAGGTAAAGAGATAGTAATCTGAAGGTGCTAGGTCAGGGGAATGCGCGGGATGGTTCAGGACATCCCATTTAAACGAGGCGAGCAGTTCCGTCTGGCATTGTCGTGCAACAGGCAGACTCCCTTTGTCAGCATGCCTCTCGTCTTGTTCTGAATCGCCCTCCGCAATTTTTTTTAGGGTCTCACAGTATCTTGCAGAGTTGATGGTCCCCCCTTGAGGCATATATTCAATTAAAATTATGCCTTGACAGTCCCAAAACACGGATGCCATGATTTTCTTGGCTGAAATTGTGGTTTTGAACTTTTTGGCGGAGGGTGAAAGGTGTGACGCCACTGTTGAGACTGCCTTTTGGTTTCAGGCGTGTAGTGTGCAACCCAAGTTTCATCTCCAGTAACGATGGAGTGGAGAAATTCATGTCCATGGAGTTTGCAGCGCCTCAAAAACTCTTGCCCGGCCTCCACTCGATTCAACTTGGCGGGAGATGGGGTTGACATTTTTCACGAAACGTGTTGTCGCGTCGACACTTCTCAACGTACTGACCTCGAACCGGTCTCGTTGCGGAGGGGAAGGGTCAGGCTACACGGAAGTGTAGCCAACATGTCGAAAATAAAATCCATCTGGTCGTGAGAGCATCAGTACACTTACTTTCTGGATACGCCTCGTACTTCGAGGAAGGCATCAAAAAGTTGATACCCCGCTTTACCACCTGCATTGAGAGGAATGGCAACTATGTCGAAAAATAGCTTACATATGTACTACGGTAACCACGTAATTTTTTTGTTTAAATAAAAAAAATTGTAACCTACAAAAATTCAATACACTTACTTTCTGGATATGCCTCGTATATTAAGATAAAGATATTTTTATTTATTTATTTCCATGAAAAGTATACATAATATGAACACAAACAAGACGGACAAAACAATGTTATTTCAAATAGACTCAAATTATATGGATCTGGGTGTGTTGCCTCTCATTTTTCGTGACTCCAAATAGACTCTCAAATTATATGGATCTGGGTGTGTTGCCTGTCATTGGTCGTGACTCCAAATAGACTCTCAAATTATATGGATCTGGGTGTGTTGCCTGTCATTTGTCGTGACTCCAAATAGACTCTCAAATTATATGGATCTGGGTGTGTTGCCTGTCATTGGTCGTGACTCCAAATAGACTCTCAAATTATATGGATCTGGGTGTGTTGCCTGTCATTTGTCGTGACTCCAAATAGACTCTCAAATTATATGGATCTATCTGGGTGTGTTGCCTGTCATTAGTCGTGACTCCAAATAGACTCTCAAATTATATGGATCTGGGTGTGTTGCCTGTCATTGGTCGTGACTCCAAATAGACTCTCAAATTATATGGATCTGGGTGTGTTGCCTGTCATTTGTCGTGACTCCAAATAGACTCTCAAATTATATGGATGTGGGTGTGTTGCCTGTCATTAGTCGTGACTCCAAATAGACTCTCAAATTATATGGATCTGGGTGTGTTACCTGTCATTAGTCGTGACTCCAAATAAACTCTCAAATTATATGAATCTGGGTGTGTTGCCTATCATTGGTCGTGACTCCAAATAGACTCTCAAATTATATGGATCTAGGTGTGTTGCCTGTCATGACTCCAAATAGACTCTCAAATTATATGGATCTGGGTGTGTTGCCTGTCATTGGTTTTGACTCCAAATAGACTCTCAAATTATATGGATCTGGGTGTGTTTTTTATTTATTTATTTTTTCAAAACAGGCTTAGCCCAATTACTTTGAAAATATAAGACATTAAAAAAGAAGAAAAATTACATAGAGGAAAAAAAATAAGTTAAAAAATTATATAAAATAAAAAGTAAAGCATATGCATACAAACGAGTATATACACACAAATCTATTATACACATATATTCACAGTCATTTAGGTATGTTGATGAGTGCTTTCTAACGCGCTCAATCTAAGAGGAAAATTTACTTTTGCTTTTGGTAATGTGATATGAAATGTGTCAATATCCGAAGCAGTCCCGTTCAAAAGAGTTAAGGCCCTTCCAACAGGCATAGCGGCTGGAAGACCCGTTCTTGCGTATGTTATTGAGAACAGTTCTTGCCGGCGCAGTCTAGTGTAATTGTTAGGAACATTTAACGCTAATCTTTGTAGTAATGCTGGACAGCTCACAACTCGTCGAACGAGTTTGACAACGTATACCAGGAGACGCACATATCTTCTTACACTCAAGGAGTTATACCCGAGCATGCCCAGCAGGAACTGAGTAGAATAAAGCCATGGATATACACCGAACTCTCTCATATAGAGATATCGTAAATATTTTTTTTGTACTTTATCCACCATGAGCGAGTTCTGCGCCCTCACCGGGTTCCAAATGCAAGCATTGCTTTCTAGTTTACTACGGATCAATGAATTAAACAACGTTTTGAGCACCAATTGGTTTTCAAACGACTTAGAGATTCTCATTACAAATCCTAGAGTTTTATAAGCTGAGTTGCACATAACTTACAAGTGATGGATAGCTTGTTCGGAGTTTCGGTCCGATGGTAGGACACCTTACTCCTTCATCGGATAAGTTCTGACTGTTAACATATTTATTGGAAATTTTTGGATCTTTTTGGGAATCGGGAAAGGATAGGTTTGTGGTAAATGTTTAGATTTTATAAATGATTATGAGAAATTATAAACGATTAAATACATATATAAATATGATGATATATACATAATATTAAATACAAATATACATAAATTTGTGTCGTCACACACTGTTTTATATTGAATGGGTGAAAAAAATAAAAATAATGATGGTGAATAAATTATAAGAATGAATATAGTATATGTAGATAAGTAAATGAGTGGGGAAACGTGTGTGACTTTTATAAATATATTAAGGTGTAGAAAATGTTTATTGAAGGTGAGAAATGCGGTTGCCTATGGGGGTAAACTGTCTGCCGGAGGAATTATCGATGATGGGGTGTTCAGAGTGACAATCGGGGGGTCATTTGGGGGGATGATTAGAGTTAAAGAGGGGGGGGGGGGTCGGGGGGATGTTTCGCAATATTGATTTCGGACGAGTGTGTCTGTAACTGGTGTTCGCGTTGTAGTTATCTAAGGCTTTTATGACTGGGTTGGGATGACGAGATATAGAGCTGTAGAACCTTTCGGCCAGAGCGCGCATATGTTCGGGGATAGTATGTAGTTTGGTATCTGCGTGGAGTCTTGAATTACGGGCGATGTAGGGTGCTTTTAAAATTATGCGGAGGGCTTTGTTTTGAATGATCTGAATGTGATGTAGCGTTGTTTTCTTCGCGTGGCCCCAGACCGGAAGGGCGTATGTCAGTTGCGGTCTGACGATCGCTTTATATAGGTGGAGTAAACGCGAGATTGCTGTGGAACAAGACACCCAGATTCTTAATATTATCTGTGTTGCCTGTCATTTGTCGTGACTCCAAATAAACTCTCAAATTATATGGATCTGGGTGTGTTGCCTGTCATTGGTCGTGACTCCAAATATACTCTCAAATTATATGGATCTGGGTGTGTTGCCTGTCATTTGTCGTGACTCCAAATAGACTCTCAAATTATATGGATCTTGGTGTGTTGCCTGTCATTTGTCGTGACTCCAATAAACTAAACTTTTGCCTATATCTGGAAAAATTAAAACAAATAATCATTGACATCGATCGATCAATTAAAACTCAAATAATCGTGATTTCCCCCGCCTTTGGAGAGGAACGAGACGTGAAAAATTTAATGCTTCTATTTTACAAGATTATCTAAACCTTTTTCTAATTCGATAAATACCAAGTATTAACGGTTTGTGAAATTCGTAAATCTTTAGAATTATCATTCCTACAGACTGTATGTGAGATGCATGGGCACGCGGTAACGCACTGGACTCCGTGCGGAAGGTCGCCGATGCGAATCCCGTGCTGTGCTACTCCCCTCGAATGACACTGGTATTTTTTCCGCCTAGTATTCGGGGGTATAAGGATGCCTATGACTTTGGTCATATTTATTATTTCAAAAAGAAAACAAAAAAAACATACCGGTGTGCTTCGTTGGTTCGCAACAGTGAGTTTGCTGGTGTGCAACAGATCACTCACTGAAAATAAATAACAATACTTCACGGCACACCTTTGCATTCCAACTAAATTGACATTGGAATGGCGATAGGACCCTCGATTACGAGGGCTAGCAACGAACGAACGAATGTCATAACTGGTACTTAGACCATTTTGTTTTACTAGAAATCAATCCAATTCATCACTTGCTCTATTGTATTTGTTTACCTTTGAAAAAAAAATGTAAATGTGGAATTAGAATGGATGGTAGTTCTCAGATCAGTTTTGTTGCCTTCTTCCAATATTAATTTCACTTAAGCATTTTTCTATGAACTTTTCTTAGTGTCGTTGTTAAGTGTATTCGTCTTTTCGTATCAAAGGCCTTAAATTGTTTCCGCACAACACTAAACATTGCACGAATCAAATCTTCGGTGCAAGACATCAGATTACTCTGGAACTGCAGCAAGTTTCGCATATAACATACTACTCCTCACCGCAGACACAGAATCGATCCAGCATGCAATATTCCTCATTTTAACATGTCGCTGGTTCTCCCAATCCCTATTTAGAGCCTGTTTAAAGATTCCCAGAGCAATTCAGAGCCTGATGATTTCATTGGTTCATTTTAGATATAGCAGGTGGTTGTTCCAGAAACATACTTAACTTAACGAAACTGTGCCTGAATTTCAACCTAGAAGCTAGATTCTGCTGATTATATTAAGTGTAGAAAATAATCAAGGAATATAGGTATTACTGTGATCATTTTTTTTAGAAACTCTTTTATATAACACTCTAGTGTTAGAGTAAACTAAGGTCACATTTCGTCAGTATTGATAAACGAGGAAAACATGTGAAGGTGCTGGCCAAAATTCAAGATGACGCAGGAAAACGTGCTACTATAATTTTCATGTAGTTTTCCTTATTAACGAATTAACATGCATGTATGTCCTGTTTATTTGAACTCTGATTTAATTAACTCAATAGTATTGAATTCAAACTGCGTTCACTTTATGTGCATTCTGTATTATTTTTTCCCCGTGTATCATTTATTGATAACTGTTTATTTTTTGCTGAGGCTGCCAGCAAAATCTTTCATGACATCTAAATAACGTGGTGGAGTGTCGTACTCTTCATTTGATATATTAAGCCAACATTTCGTTACGTACAGTACAACCTGGTGGACTAGTTGTTATGTGACAATCCTTTCAAACCAATTAGAAACATGTTATAGAGGAAAACCAGAATTTAACCGTTTTTTCATAAATAAGGAACGACAAAAATTGTCCCTCAACCCCTAAAATGAAAGACTTAGCAACTAGGGCACAAAAATTGTTACCAATAACTTACTAACGCCCTTTTTATTTTATTTAAAGATTCGAAAATTTCTTAACTCCAGAATTTATTAATTTATTTGTAGTCGATCCTTGATAACAAGTACATGTATCGACTATGTGACCACTTTGTAGTCGATCCTTGATAACAAGTACATATATCGACTATGTGACTACTTTGTAGTCGATCCTTGCTAACAAGTACATATATCGACTATGTGATCACTTTGAAGCTGCGTGTGGAAATTTAAGTCAACTTTATGCACGATCGTAGCAAATAATCGGCGGCCACAGTTTAATGATAACCGTTCATGCTATGCAAACGGGCGCCCAGGTTGGATTCCTGGTGGATTCACTTGCAGACGGGTTTTACTCATAGTCCATTTTATATCTGACTTTATGGTTTTCTGTAGCTTATATGCTAGCTAATCAGATAGGGCTCTCGTTAGCGACATGGATTTCCCTCAACCTACCTTATTTTCTATTGAGCTAATTAGGAAGTGCTCTCGAGGTTATCGTATTGATCGGGAAACGGCACTATACCAAATTATCTAAAAAAAAGCAGTGTTTCTAATGATTTTAAATCCTCATTATTTTATTTTATAATTTTCTTCAATCTGTACTGTGTTTCTCACTTCATTCCAACCGTGCAGAATGTATATTATTATGAAATGTTGACAAGCCTCCTTGTGCTCCCCTGATGATGAGGTGAAAGCCTTGAAATCGGTAGGGTTGTACCGTTACAAGAAGCGGAATAAACAGTGTTGGATAAAGCAAATTACAATGTCTTTAAACCTCTACAATTTTAATGCCTTTACTATAAATAATATAACATATTATAATATAACATATTAATATATATGTACAGTTTATGGAGATGATGCAATGATCAATCGTATGTGTCGAATGTGGTTTAAGAAATCCGTAATGGTGATACGGCACTCGAAGATGGTGTCCGCATTGCAAGGTCAATTACCACTGATTACGGCCAAACCAATGCTTAGATCGATATTAACCGGCGTTTTACGTTACGAACGATTACTGAGATGACAATATCAAACAACATCGTTCGCGAGAGTTTGGTGTAATTTTGTTTTGAATTTGACCTAAAAATACCAATTATTTTCTCGTCAGCCCAATACTTGATTACGATCTCAAAGGCACTATGTTAAAAAACTGGATTTTTAATGACTAACAGGATGACGAATTAAACTGTATCAGTTGTTCTGATTATGGAATGGAAAAAATTATAAAACACTAAAAAAGATCGGTAGGATTTCCTTTATCATTACTAATTCAGGCTGTATTTCGCAGAATATAGTTTATTTTATCTTCAAAGTAATTAAGCTCAGTTTTGGACGTTCTTATTTTTTCCTTAAACAGAAATCAAACCTTTTTTCTGAGAATTTAAATCGATGCCTTTTTACTCTTACTTAAATGCGAATAAACTCGCCAAAAATATTGCGCGTCTTCTTGATCATAGGCGCTACTACGCTCAAGCAGAGATTATTTATTTGTTTTTTTCAGTTCACTCTTTTTTTACGTCGTCCCTTATGGGATATGGCGAGTACGGAAAGTAGAGTGAAATGCAGTGAGATTCTGAACCAGTTACCAACAAGTGTTAGACTCTCTCTCTGCCATTGGCATGTTTCAAAAAGCGATTGAAAAAGTGTTTGCCTTTCCAAAAATGCCCAATTTGCCTTTCCTCTCCATTATCCCTTTCATCTCCATCGACAAACGATATTCTACTTTTTTATATATTATATGTATATGGTTCAGGAATTTTGTAAAATTTAACAATGTTTTTAATATTTTACAACCACTTTATGCTCTTTTGTGTGATTGGTTGGAAGAAATTGCCACCTGGCAATGATCTCACCAGATTATTATACAGTGAAATATTAATAATATAAATTAAAAAGAAGTCTCAAAAACGTCGGGATTTTAAGTCAACCACCAGAAAGCGAGTTGAATAAGGTGCTTAACTTATCCATTAGGGGGCTCGACTTCCTTGTAACAGGTCACCTATTCGAATACCGCATTAAGATACTCGCCGAGCAATTTTTCACTATTTAGTGATAATTTTTAAGTTCAAGCACGAATATTTTTTCCACTTAATTTTCGAGGGAACGTGTATTAGGATGTAGTGATTACATATATGTAAGTACTCATATAACACAGTTTGCTAACAAAATGTCACTGTAACAGCGCTTTGTAATTGGATTAAGAAAATGTAGCTCCACACGATAAGAATGACATCTGGGAATCAGTGTAACCTATTCTGACTTGTCGTCCATTATAATGGGCATAGCGTTCATATGCACCTTGTACACAACTTTGTGGTATATTTCTGATCCCAATGATGAAAGCAAAGGAAGTGTAGGATACTTACTGTATTATCGAATTTGAACATTTTGGGTGCCATCTATCTAAACTAATACGACGTAATGTCGTATTTAGTGTAAATAATACACTTACGTGCAAGAATGTTTTTTTTAAAACCTTTAAATTAATTCTGGTCTGACTTGGTGTTTAATAATACAGTTTTTTTTTAGTCGCAACAGATATTTGATACCGGTACTGATGTTTAGACATACTCGTATATCAAGATTATTACGGTCAAAATAATGACACGAAATAAAGTCCAATGTTGCAATTACCATACTCCGAGAGATCTCTAAGAACCGCTGCCTCTAGTGAGTGGTGAAAAAAAACGATGTTTATAAATTCGGCCATATTTATTCTTAAAAAAATGATTTGCATAGTTTTTCATGAACATATGAATTGAATTTGTGGTAACGGTTATTGCCAACCAATTACGTACGATCGATTGATGGGGCTAAAGTTCAGTGAATTTAATTTTAGATGATTTTAAATTTCTTTTCTAATTTTCTTTTCACTTTCATATTTTAGCTCCGACTGTTTGCTTTGTTACAACATGACAACATGAATGTGATATTAATCAATGCTATCCAAATTGTATATATCATCTTTAACGAAACCTGTTAATATTTTATTTATGCAATCATTAGTCTTTAACTGTGACCATTACGGACCATAAATTTCCGGCTTTGACAAGTTAAAGCGTGTATGGATACCTTTATTATTGTAACTATTCTAAAGGTAAAAACAGACCGTAGATTAAACTAAGTTAATAAATTATTCAATAAAAGTTTTCTACAATAGGTCTAACTGGGCAAGTAAGGACCATAGGGCCTTATGCGGCCTGTTGGTGATTATGCGTCTCACAAGATATGACAAGAAAGTAATTGATAAGAATATAAAAAATTCAATACATCTAATTTACACCATTGTAGGAATTTTTCTGTTAGCGGTAGTTTATTCCTATTTTTTCGTTTACAATACTCAAAAACTACTACTAAGGACCAAAAGTTTAGTTTCCGGCCTAAAAAATATAGGTATATGAACATTGGTATACTAAACGGGCCACGCCCAGCGCATAGTCGGGCAATGTTACCATTAAAATTTATACATCTATCCTCTGTAGTACTTGTATGTTGACTAGACCTGATAAACGACGTGTTGTTAGGTTATATTAAAAAAATGAATAAATTGAATGTGCGCTCGCTTCACATTACGTTTTTCAAAAAAAGGGAAAGCTCGGCAAAAATTAAACGACGTTTAAATACTCTCTGCGGAGAATCTTCTCGCTCTTCGAAAGAAATAGCAGCAAGGTGTGGCCTTTTCAAAACCCCACTGCTTCGAATTCTGTACGGTCATCTTGGCATGAATAATGGGAGCACAAAATGGGTGTCAAAAGTCTTGAAATTTGTTCAAATGCAATGATAGGAAATAAAAAGAAATAATTGAGTCAATTGTCAAGGGGGTGAAACTTTGGTCTGGTACCATGATCCTCTTTCAAAAAGGGACTTGATTGAGTAGCGCCGTCCGGGATCACCATTCCCCAAAAAAGGCGAGGTGACACAAGCCCAAAATACAATAAGATTGGGCAACCAACATTTTTTTCGATTATCAGGGAATTCTACTAATTGGCTTGAAAGAGAGAAACACCACGGCTACTGCCGAGTATTTAGCCTTATTAATGAACAAATTAAAATATGCTATAAAAACTAAAGCTGGGGAAAGCTGTCACGAGGCGTGAGATTGATGTACCAGAGCAATAATCTCGCTAGTGCACACTTCTGATCCTGCAAAGATCACCATTTCAAACTGCAGTTTCCAATATTTGAATCACCCATCCTATAGTACTTACTTGGCGTCTAGTGATATTTTTTATTTTCATAACTCAGATCCAATTAGCGTGGTTGGATTTTCTCAGTTGTATTGAAAAAAAAATGAATTCATCGTTCTGAAAAATGTATTAAACAGAGGGTGTCTATATTGAGAAATGTTATTTTTGTTTCATTCTATCACCTTTTTAACTATCTTTAGGCCAGAAATGTTGGGACCTTACTACGTATGAAGGCGTTTTTAGTTTTCTTTTTCACCCATGGATAGAATATGTAGACTCTTGTGTTCGTTTGTCAATTGTTATATTTTCATTTTAAATGTACTAAAATCAATTCATCTATTGTTTTTTTTTTTTTATTATTTTTAGTCAATAATTTTCATCGTGGGTAGATTTTCATTAGAAACGTCGCGTGTCATTGATTGACACTTTCTACATTATCTATAGAATGTCTTTTAGGCGATGCGCTTGACAATGGCGAGAGTCGGGTCGAAACTGAAGTGTTTTTTTTTTCTGATAACAAAGATTCACACGGTTTCATTTGATTGATTACTTTTTGCCTCAATAACATTAACGTCTTGAAATAATCTTTAATATTTTTCATTAACGTCAGGAGCAATTACGAATGTTCTCAGTGTTTACGGAATAATGTTTTGGGTGAAGGATTTTACTGCAACAGAAAGAAACCTTCAACAATCTAGGTAGGTAGATTCCAATGACTTCCTGTGTTTTGAATTTTCGATATATTCTTATCAATTGTAGCCCTGCCAGAACAGTGAATGGTGGCAAATGTTATTAATATTAAAATCTTGTATTTGAAAATTATTTGTAGTTCGAACAAGCGTTTGTGGAACTTGAAGGACATATCGTCACTTGCCTTAACAACAGCTTTTATTTATTGATCATCGTCGTCATTGCTGGGCATCGTAGTCGAGAATCCCATCGCCATTTCAATCTAAATTTAGTTGAAAGGCGAAGCTGTGCCGTGGAGTTTGTTTTTTTAAGTGAGTGATCCCTTGCGCACCAGCAAACTCACCGATCACACCGTTGTATTGAATCCGATGGCACACCTGAAGTGAGACGATCGGAGCACACTGGCATGTCCCCCCCCCTTAATTAAGAATAGATATGACCGAAGTCATCGGTATCCCTATACTCCCGAATACTAGGCGAAAAAATACCTGTGTCATTCAAGGGGAGTAGCATTATGCGGAGTTCGAACAACCTTCCATACGTAAGTCCAGTGCTTTATCGCGTGGCCATGCACCTCTGCAAGTCATTCGTGAAATTAAAAAACTATGAATTATCAAATCGATTGATGAATTATGAATATTAAAACCAAGAATTATAAAACAGTACTTTATCTATGCTTACAGTTTATTAACAGAAAAAAGTTGGTTTCTGTATTAAAAATTAAATCGCATTACATGCACAGCTGCAGGCTAAAGTGATTTCTTTTTTTTAGTAATGGGTTATAAATCGTTTGATTTAATTAAAATTATCAAATAAAATAATTTGACTCATTATTCGATTTATACAAATCTTTAACTTCCTTAACCCAGTGGCTACGATTTTTTTTGCTATGCTATTAAACCACAAATTATATAAATGTATACCATCATGCCATTTCCCTTTTGGGCTAAGTCGAGTGAACGTTTCCCATACAACGCCTTCTGTTTCTCTTATTTTTTATCTTTCCTTCTTTCTAAATTTCATTCACTTAGTCCAACCTTACTTTTATCGGCCGTCTTCTACCACGACTACCACTTATGTTTTGCTTTATAAATGTGTTTAGTCACTCTTGCATCACCTATCCGATCAACATATCCAAACCATCTCAACATGTTCTTTTTACCCTACTCAACATATCAGATTTTAGCTCATCTTGTTTCTTTATAGTTACATTTCTTTTTTAAATACTCGGCTTCTTTAATTTATTTTCCACGTCTACATTTCATTTCCACACATCAATGATTGCACTAATACGCTGTTGTGAATGATTTTATCAGACCTAGATATTGTTTAGTTTGAATATATGCCGTTTAATGCCCATTTATTTTAATTTTCCTCTAACATTACTATTTCATCAACGTAAAACATCCCATATACATTTATGTTTGACTTTCAGGCCTCTCAACGACGTAGTTAGTCCATATAAATATAAAATAACCAAGTTAACATTGCATATCCTTGGTTCACCCCTTTTGTAATATTTAACCACTCAGCCAAGACACCGTTCACTCTAATGCAGGATTTACTCTCAGCATACATCGACTCAATACCGCGATCAACTTAGTCACATTCGACATCATATTTATTCGATAAATTCAATGACTTGCTTTTTTTCACAAAGTCATAGGCTTTCTCTAAGTTTACGAATGCGTTGTACACTTTTTTACTATTTGCCAAACATGTTTCTATTATCATACGTAACGAAAAATCTGATTCACGCATTTTCTCTCACCTTAAAATACATATTGACTTCCACACTTTCGTTGCAATGTTTTTCCTCAATCTCTATAAAATTTTCTATATACTCGTAGTTTACTCTCGACACTTAATAAGCTTATATGTTAACACAATAGTTTCCACATTCCATTCTTAAATGGACGGATTATAATAGTATTTCTCCAATTTTACGATGTACGAATATATAATATGTACACACAAATACAATACATACTCGTATATTCCATAAATAATATTACACATTCGTTGTATACAGTATAACCTGGCGGGCTTATTGCCATATGGCAACCTCCTCCAATAGACCAGAAAGATTTTCAAAAGGCCTTAAGTGAAAATCAGAAAAGAATCCTTTCTTTTTAGTCTGGGAGACAAACGTCTTACCAATTAGATCATGGAGGTCGTCGTATAGTTTGTCTGGTATCAATGCTGACGCGCGCTAGACATATCGAGTGTGAATGGCACTTCACATGCGGAGTAGTATTGCCAACACACGCGATGACAAACCGATTATCGATCCTACTCCAGTGGTTCTAAACCCGAAGGCTCGATCAAGCCTTCTATCCACTACCACTTTCTTCCTATCCTTATACTCGACGTATGTGTGTATATGTATTTATTTATTTGGCAATATTTTGGATATGTCAATACTACTGGGTTCAAATCCTGAGTTGGAGCGCCCTTGAAGTGAGTTTGCTCTCTAAACGGCGCTGTATTAGTTGCCCTTTTATTATTCCTTTTTATATTTTTCCTGTGCCAGTGTGAAATACATTCAACTTATACTATATGACAAGGTTCGGAGAAGATAAAATATTATTAGCGTTTTAAACTTATGACCAGCAACCGGTGGCCCGCGAACCACATTGCTCACACACGCATTTTTTGCAGTCCACACATGTATTTTTTGCGGTCAACGAACATTTGACCCATACTTGTATTGTAAAATAATGAAAAAAATTTAATAGTAAATTTTATAATATTTTCATAAAACTAATATTTCAACAAACGCATGCTAATGTTTGTTGTATTCTTACGACATCCGTGGCCTAGTTGATAAGACACCTGTCTACCATTCCGGGGGTTGCGGGTTCGATTCGCTTTGGAACCCAGATTTTTTTTAAAAAGCATTCCATTCTGGTTTTCACATGAAGCCTCTTTACCATATTTCTAGTTAGTTCTAAGATATTGTCACATGACAATAAACCTGCTAGGTTTTACTGTATACAATCGAAGTGTAATGTAATAAAATATTTGCGCCAAAACAATTTGGTCTTCCTGGTATGCTCTTTCATATGTACGAATCACCAATTCGGATATGTTGAATGTTACCATTTCAATGAACGACTGCCTGTCACTTACATAAAACTGACGACGCAGCTTCCTTTTACCCAAAAATAAACTCCTCTATAAAACCCTTGTTCGTCCTATCTTGATATATGTTACACCCGTTTGGGGTAGTGTAAACAACACGGACTATCTGAAGCTTCAACAAGTGCAGAACAAGGCAGTCAAGATCTCCTTCAACACATATCCCAGAACAAACCTCTCCCGACTTCACGCAGGCAGCGTGAAAAAACCCACCAACACCACATCCTTTCTTGGACCGTGAAGTTCTATAAAAGCCAACAGAACCACAACAATCCTCTCATCGCTGCCCTGGGGACTTACGAGAGTAAGTTCGACCTACATTTCCGTTATAAGCACAGGTTTCCGAAGCATTATCCTTTGTCTGACTAGTCCACCTACAGTAGTAGGGAGGACCAAGGTCTGAGTGAATGTGAAGGAATGCAATTAGTTTAAACGAGTGGACATATACGTACTAAATAATTAGTTGAAAGAATTGCTATATGGTTATAAGTAGTATGTACGTGTTAATTATTTCTAAGAAATTGAATATTAAGATTATTAAAAATAAAGTGACACGTAGGAAATTAGAGTTAAGTTAATTCATAGTTATAATATATTAATTAGATTATTTCTTCAGATATAAATTTGTATATACATAGGTATAGCCTTTGTTTGATATAGATTACTTTATTAAATACTCGTATATATATAAAAAAACATAAGTCCGTTAACTGAAAACAGTTTAATGAAATAAAATAAGTTAATATTATTAAACATAAGTTGATGTACTGTAATGGTCAAATGGTTAAGTATTATTTATTATCCATAGAAGCAATTGAAGAAATCCGTATAGATAATATTATGAAAATCGGTTTAAGAGCTTTAAATACAAAGGCTAAACATAATAACACTATGAATGCGTGGGGAGTAAAGTAAACGGTGTCATCACGCCTATTTTCTCGGAGCCTCTAAAGCTGTAAACATAACATGCAGCGGCTCCATTTCATAATATTCTCATAAACAGGTGATATATTGGCACATAACAATTTCAAAGGATATCTTGTCTTTAACTGTTAATTCACGGTTAGTTCAGCGTGGCGTTAAAACATAATCAAGGAAAAAGGATCAAGTGTTTTTTTTAAATCAGTGTAACAAAAGTATTATTTAAGTAATAGTTTATCAAAGGGTTTGACTTTTACTTTGTGGACCTTCGTATAAGAATATTTAACAATAAATTACTTTATTATTCCACTAATAATATTTATCCCCACTACACGTGTTTCTACATTTTATCCCTAGGCTCTCTTCAGGCATATTGATTCCGGTTTGTTATGAGAGCAGTGCTTAGGTGGTGTCATGTTACCACCCACATGAAAAGTGTATGTGATATATTGACGCAAAGATTTAAAATTTGATGTATTAATTAAAATATTTCAATTAAATTTTTAAATTAAAATTGTTGCATCAATAGACCACACACACTTTTGATGTGGGTGATACGTACACGACACCAGTCTGACCTAAGCAGTGCTGTCATAACAAACTGGGATAATTTCGCCTGAAAAGAACCTCGGTATAGAAGGTAGAACCACGTGTAGCGGAGATTAATATATTAGTGGAATTATAAAGTAATCTATTGTTAAATATTCCAAAAAGCCAGGTGATGGATTTTATACTATCTCTAGGATCGAGATAACCAGAGGCAGCGGTCTTTCGAATTGCCCTTGGGCTATACTTCACTAACTCTGTTGGATATATCGTCTTACGTTATTATCTGTCGTAATAATCTAGATATCTGGCCAAACATCACAGGCAGCATTACCTGTATTAATAATCCGATGAAAACTGAACTTGTTATGGGTAATTGGTTACCTAGTTTTAACGTACAGGCAGGCAGGCATATCAAACTCGTTTGACACATGGCCGCATTAGCTATTTCGCATTAGACAGAAGGCCGAATGTTTTCATTATTAAGAAAGCATATTAAAAATGAATTTATTTGCTTAAAAATAACTAATAAATATTATTTTATATTTTTGTAGTTAATTTTTTTTCCACGAAGTTGCGTCGGACCGTAGACTTATTCTTGACATGCCGTGTGTTTAACGTGCTTGCTTTAATGCATCAATTCACCTGAATTTATTTAGTGCTTATGAGCTACCTTTTGTAAATTATAAAGCACAACGCTTTAGAGGTGATTTTATTACGAAACATCACTATAAAAATATATTTTTATTATTATTTACCAACCTCCATGTCTTATATATTTGAACACCTGTCTTCTGCTTCCATCGGTATCTGGTTTGATTCCCAATTGCTCAAAAAAAAAATAATAATAAGTCGTGTTTTGTCTGATCTTTTGACACATTACAGGTTGGTTTGAGTCAGCGGTTGTGGTCGAAGTGTTCACATTCACGCTTAGCAAGCGGGCGCCCCTGTTTCGATTTCTGGCGGATTCACTTACGAACTGGTTTTACTCTAAGATCGCTTTAAATCTGAATTCATGTTTTTCTGAAGCTTGCGTACTGATTATTATAAATTTAAAAAAGACTACTAAATAATACAAACAAGCACTTTGTAAAACAAAGCTGTCGAATGAAAAGCTGTAGCAGATTACATCTGTAGATCGTTTTAGAATTTAGATATCCTTGTCATCGAAACTTTGAGATTTATCTGTCAAAACTTTGTTCTTGCTGAAGTGCAACATGTTGCACACAATCAAACAATATAAGCACAGGTGTCCTCCATCTACATGATGGCTGATAATCATACTCGATCACGACGGATTGCCATCATTATCATCATTGGTTGGTTTGAATTCGTGAAAGGCATTTAAAAACGCTACTTATTAAAGACGATTGAAGTTAGGTCTGAAAGAAAAAGATTAAAACCATAATGTCAATAATGAATAACAAATCTGCTTTCCACCAGAACATTGGCCCCATTAATGATGTCTTAAGATGATTACTCTTAAAGAATGTAATAAAACAGAATTATTAAATCGATGGTGGATTTGTTTTAAAAACCCATAATTATATTAATTATAAGAATTCCAGGGTTAAGTATATTGACTGCGCTACGAATCATTTTCTTTTTCCAGTTACATCTGACGTGGTCACTATTCTTTTCACGCTCAGGTGTGTTTCCGCCGGAGGAGGAAATTTCGATATTCTAGTGTAGATCGCACTGGATGGGAAATTACTTTGTTCGCCTTAACAGCATAGGCAGTGGTTGTAGGGTCTAACTAAACTGAACTCATAAATACATTTTAAATAATGCAACTTATTTAGAATGAAAAAATGACATTCATTTTTAATATAACATTTTACCTTAATGTTTTATATCTAACAATCAATTTGATACCTCCAAAAATTCCATACCACGAAATGTACCTGTTTCGCATTTTTCCTTTATCGTAGATCACCAGCTGGATGTTGACCTTGAAGCGAACGTGACTGGACGTGTTTTATAAATGAAAATAACAATAAATTGGCGGTCCAGCAATACTTAAAAATAGACTAATTCAAATAGCTCATTTCGATACAAAAACATTTTGTAAGCATGACAGTCAAATTCTTCCTTAACAAATCATATACATTTTTAAACGAGATGGAAATTAATCAAACCGGCTTTATATAATTGTCAATAATTAGTTCTAATTTATACTTTTTGGAAAGTTGACGGGAGCAGTGGAATCTGCAATCTTTCAGAAATGTTCAACTTGTTAGCGATCATAAAGCTTCTTCCAAAATGTCTGCCTTGAAGATTGTGGAATGTTTGGAATTAAAGATGCAACCAATGATGCATATGTTCATGTATCAGGTTGGGTTTGATAGATTCTTTCCTGTACTCATATGGATACGTTAGACCATTGTATGCATCGTGAAGAATTATTGTTTTAATCACTGTTGGGTGGGACGATTGGGTATATTTATCGGGTCATTCTTTAGGTTGTGATTTTAACATGATTTAGCAGTTTATACCAGGTGTCTGGAAGTGGAGTGGACCAACAAGTTTATTTTCACATTTAGCAATACAGTTAAATGTAAACATACACATTTGTATCAACATTAAGTTGTAATAACAAACTTATCAATATGAAGTTGTACATACGTTTAAATATTTAATGTTTTCTAGGGATGTGTTTAATGTATTCGCTTAACGGCCAACGCATTGTGCGTGTTGACGCTAATAAGGATATTGATATTATGTTTAACTGTCGACTCGCATTTGGTTCTCATATAGAGAATATGTGCGTCTCTCAATTATTTGAGGGTAACGCTTTTATCAGACATCAATACAACACACTGTTCTCAGCACATTAGTATGTCGTTTAATAATATATTGTAGAATGCAGGTGAATTTAGTAAACGAGTACAAAAATGATCGGCAACACTTTTATTCTAAGCAGTATGGCTTTTATTCATCGTTCGTTCTGTAATCTTATATTCTTGTCTATCACTTCTTAAGTGATAAAAAGAAGTTGTTGTGGCCATTTGTGATGACTCAAAACGAGAGTTTTTGCGAATAACGATACGCATCCATTGTCACTGTCAAAATCTAGCGATTACGTGTTTGGTTGGGTTTCTCATTTGCCGTGGAGTCTAAAATTAGGGAAGCCGCCTGACAAAGGACCATTAAGATATTATCCAAGTCCCCTTAGAAATGAAATGGTCAGCCGTTAGCGCGCCAGCTAATTTGAATATTCGTTTGTTATAAAAATATATAACTTTTGTTCGGACTTGTAAACAATCTATCTAGAAAGCGTTAATTTCCGAGCGAAATATTATGGACGCCATTGAATTCAAAGAGTCGACAGTAAAATAATTTAAATCAACGAGAATAAACATTTTTTTAAAAGAAGAGGTCGTATCAAGGTCGATATCTGTACGTTCATATGCAACTGCTTATACTAAAATAACAAATCCCCATTAATCGACAAACTTCGATCAAACCCGGCAATTTCTTCAGTATCGCCGTCGCCAGTTGAGTTTATTCTCGAACAACATTTTAAAAAGTTTTCTCACTCGCACATGAGAAGACTTTATTAAATGAATTTTTGATAATCGATATTTTCCACACATCAATGAATATATTAAGAATTGAACTTCTTGAAACTCTTTGAATAAGTAACTTTCACTTCACGGTATAAATGATATTTTCTTTTATATTTTTATGATTGGTTTATTCGAATATCAATTTGTATTATTGTAACTTATTTAAATGGATTTAACCTGTATCAAAATTACAATAAAATAAATATATTTATTTACAAAAGTACAATGCGATAGATCAAGAATCTCTGGTCTGTCTCAATATTATCTAATATTTTCGTGTTGCGTTTGACTGCTCTAAGTCCTTGCAAGTCTCAACACTAAGATTTTCATGTCCATCAGCCATTATTATCCATTTTGGAGTCAATTATTCAATCACCCGATAAGGATTTTGGACCTTGTTTTTTTTCTAATTTGATCAACAAAAGGGAAAAATCTTCATTGATAGAAGATTTACTGTCTGTTTTTATGCCAGACGGCGTTCATTGTGCTTATTGTTATAACAATATAAACAGTATTTGAATAAAAACGTGATTGATATGTCCGTGACACCCATCTTATAGGATCGTTGTATCGACTTACGCATCGTCTGCTACGGCTGGTGAATAGCAAAGATCACAATAGTGAGTATAATAAATATACGAACAGGCACATCAATAGGCGGCAGCGCGCTCATTACCATCGCAAGCTGAACTCTTTATTAATTTGTTTGACAGCACAGTGAAACGACGTCAATTTGAGATACTCACCTTGATGATTTAACGCACGACACAATAATCAAACCGTTTGTTATTTACAACTCAGAAGAATGGGTGATGACCCTCAAGAATCAGCGAAGGCTTGGAAATCAGAAACAATCGAAGAATTTTGACCATGACTAACTGAAGACACGTGGAGACGAAATCTACTGGCTCGTAACAGTTACTAACTACTAGTGACATGATACCACGAAGACTGGTCTGCATTTAATACGTTTGTAAACTTCTGAAGGCAGTACAACAAAACAAAATAATCTTTGAGATTAAGCAGTGTCAAAAAAAGCATTAGGTAGGCTAAGATAGCAGCTAGAGAACAATATTTTCCATGGCCTAAGATGAATCATCATCGAGGACTGGATAGATGGAATAACAATCGGATAGTCTGGCAAATTGTTATATAGAAGACTAACTTAAGAGTGGGCAAAGTGAGAAATGCAGATTAGTTGAAGTGATTTAATAAAACAAAGTTATTGCTTCTTGAATCTTCGAAAATACTATAGTTTCACTTTGTGGTGCCATTTTTTACATAAAAGGAAAAAATAAGTAAAATAAAAAACTTATTTTATATTTTTGTGTTCACCACAGGTTTAATTTAGGTTCACAACTACTTTTGAAGACCATCGTCTTCTTCGTCAGGTATAAACTAAGTTGCTAAAATATATTCTGTGCAAGTGGAAATAACCTAATATAAAAGAGGTGAGGTAGGGGAGTAAAGTAGGGAGAGATGTAATACAATGGTGAATGGGGCGGGGAAAAAATGTGAAAGTGAATGTGAATATTTAAGACAGGGGGGGATCTTAAATTGGGAACATACTAAGCAGAGGGCTATTATGAAAATTGGTTTGGTTATTGATGATATTTAGACTTGATTTTATAGATTTTTTAATCTCGAGAATTTCCAAAATGTCAAGATGCAATCCCCTTCGGTTTATATGTAGAATCCTCAAACCACGATTAATATCGAACTAATGGTTGTTTTCAATTAGGTGGTTAGCGAACTCTGAAAAAATGCTAACCACCTAATTGTTAAAAGTTCGCTAACCGCCTAATTGAAAACAACCATTCGTTCGATATTAATCGTGGTTTGAGGATTCTACATATAAACCGAGGGGGATTGCATCTTGACAATTTGGAAATTCTCGAGATTAAAAAATCTATAAAATTAAGTCTAAATATCATCAATAACCAAACCAATTTTCATAATAGCCCTCTGCTTAATATATTCCCAATTTAAAATCCCCCCCTGTCTTAAAGATTCACATTCACTTTCACATATTTTTTCCCCGCCCCATTCACCATTGTATTACATCTCTCCCCACTTCACTCCCCCTACCTCACCTCTTTTATATTAGGTTATTTACACTTGTATAAAATATATTTTAGCAACTTAGATTATATTCACCTGACGAAGAAGACGGTGGTCTTAGAAACTAGCTGTGAACCTAAATTAAACCTGTGGTGAACACAAAAATATAAAATAAATTTTTTATTTTACTTATTTTTTCCTTTTATGTAAAAGTTATTGCTCGCCATTAAAAAAGGAATCTTGAATATTTTGGGCATATCATGGGACATAAAAAAATCAGATCCATTAGCTGACAACAAAGGAAATGAATTTTATTTAGAGCTGTGGTTTCCAAAATTAAAACGGTACAAATCAGATGGTACTTAAAAGAAGTTAAAATAAAATATGATTCTGTTTTAATGCATATTTCCTCTGTTCGGTTGGGTAATAAAATAATTTCGATATCGAATAACAATCTGCCATCTTTACAGGCTGTTCAATAATAAAGTCATTTGTAACATTCGTCCGCGAATATCAATTTCAGAAACGCAGATTTAGTGGAAGAAGGCTGTGTTTCAATTCAAAAGGTGTTTGTCTATATTTTGTTTATTATAGCTCAATGATGTCCTCCGTGGCCTAGTTGATAAGACGTCTGTTTTGAATCAATAAAACGAAAAGTGATAAAAATATATATAAATTACCAACAGCTTAGGGGCTAGTTCCAAGCGGCTTTATAAAGGAGATCCACTTACGAGTGCCGGTTCACTTTGAGAGGCTGGAAGAATAATACCAGGTGCCTTGACGACTTGAGAAAAATCCAAGTAAATGGTATGTGATTTCAAACTGTTTGCAATAGGGCTGATGGCCTCCAAAAAAAAATCGCCAGTTTCGGAACATGCAACAATCGACGCTACAATATTTTATGGTTGGTTGGAAGAGATTTCCACATGCCAATAAATCCGCCTGATTGTACTGTACACAACAAAATTAGAGTAAATTACAATTATTTCCGCTTTATGTTTTTCTATTTGTTATAAAATTTTATTTAATTTTTTTTTTTTGAAAATAAATTATCTTGGTTCTATTGTATTTCTCAGCCTGCTAGGTACCGTGGGTTAATTCTAACGAGGCGCCTTGAAGTTCCAAAGAGAACTCACAACGTTACACCCACACTAGTCTCGGATTACAGTCTGATCCTTTTACTGCCTAACTCCTACAACATAAATCAATAAATTGATATTCCTCGAGTCAAGTCAGACAAATTTTAATTACCTATTGAAAAGCTATACTTGTTATTCTATGCGCCCTTGATGTGAGGTTAAACACACCTTACGATGCTGTATCGTCTGCCATATTTGTATATTATTAATATTGATACTATGTTGTATTGTGACGAATTAATTCAGCATACTCAAGTCCCTTAATTAGAGATATCTCTTTTGTATATTTTGGATCTGCATCTTCGAGATATGCATACCATGTTAAATTATTGACGGTATGCAATAATAGAAGCGTCGAAACAAGAAGGCACAAGAGTCCATCTTAATAAGCATATAGGTATACCTCGACTAGAATGGTTTCGTTAGATGTTATTTTCGATTAAGTGTGATTTATAATTTTGCCCCACATTTTAGTAAATAACATAAGTAGTGAAAAATTCAATATAATGCAGTTCTCCATCTCGCATACGTCTCTAGTTGATGATTTGCTCGGAGTGTCGGTCCGATTTTCGGACACCTTACTCCTTCATCGGGCGTGTAGAACGGACTTGGGAAATTTATTTTTTGGGTTGTTTGGTGGGGGTGTTAGAAAAGTTTTTATAGAGAGGAGGGATAGAATTTGGTACATACATTAAAGTTATAGATACATATAGGTTACATATTAATATACTTATATTTTATATGCCACGAGCGTTGATAAATATGAATACAGAGAGAGAAAGGATAGTGATGTATACATAGACATAGATATTTGAATATTTATAAATATATTACGAAGATGGGGGTGGGGGAGAGCGCTGTGGCTTTAGAATAAATAGTTTTACATAGATAAATATGGGGGTATAATAGATACTTTATAATATATGTGCAATGCACACAATTCGGCGCCTACCGTTCCGAATAGGGGGTCGGGGGGTGGTTCGGAGCATTTGTTTCGGCCTGGGGTGAATGAGATTTGCGTTCGCATCGTAGTCCGTGAGTGAGCTGATTAGGGGGTTCGGGTGACTCGAGAGAGAGCTGTAGAACCTCTCGGCCAGAGAGATCGCGTATTCTCGGATGGTCGCATACGTGAAAACATTATGCACAAGTACAGACGTAAATCAGTGGGCTCCGCCTGCCGTAGCGCGATTATGCCCCAAATTCATAGTCTAACCTAAATACTAATTTCGTAATTTGTGTACAAAGTGAATAGTAAACCAAGTGGCTCCCTTATTTAAGGAAGCTACGACAAAATATACGAAATGTTACTTTGAATACTAAATTTCTTCAGAAAAATAATCCAAACAGCTAAGATTTAGAATTGTGTTAAGGTCAGACTATGAATTCAAGCCTATGTGTTATCTTGTTTTTTCTGCCATTATAAATTTCATTATTTTAATGTTCTATAATTTTACTCAAAAATACCGTTTCCCTCCTTCCTTCTCTAAATGTGTTCAGAGCCAGCCCCTAAAGCTTTTTTGTGATATTGTCTTCGTTTCAAATTTAGTTACCCCTGAAGTAGTACCCCTGAAGATGAGTCACATATGACTTGAATCTAGTTGGGTTAAATATATATTTTCAAGTGGATTTAACAGTGTTGAAAGTTTAAATTATATTTTAATAATTATATACTTCATTTAATATTTCCATTCTCACGTGTATCCAATAACTAAAAAAACACAAAAATAAACTGAATAGTAAGTAGCATTTATAATATTAAATAACAGCTGATTTCTTTATAAAATAAAATATGAAGGTATAAAAAAATAAAGGTATTGACATAATTCATATTCTAATGGAAAAAGTAGGAAAAATCCCGCATTTTTAGAACCAATCACCCTATTTTGTTTTGAACACTGTTTTTCGATTAATGTGGAACTTTACGCACTAACCGCACTAATCGAGGGATTGATGTACTGCGATGTAATTTTAACTGTCCCGCAATATTACAGGCACTTAGTTTTCACATTCCCGGTAGTTATAACTGTACAAGAAATCATCCTATATTATATGTACCAGCTTACAGAACCAATTTGATGGATATACGAGTACACTCAGTGACTCGTGGTTTAGAGATATTGAACCAGTTTAGTGACACAGTGAAAATATTCTGGCCAACTTCTAATATTACGAGAAGAATTTTCCCGAGTATTTTTTCCATATAAATCAATTAATCAGACCCACATTATGTAACAAGATAATTCCGTATAAAGTGGAGCATAAAAAAAACTTCCTTCGGAGAGACGTTGAATTATGAGGTCGATCTCATCTTTATCGATTGAAAACAGTTCCGAATCGATTCAATAGGGCAGGGTATTGTGACCTAAATTACCTGCTTTTGTTGGTCCCATAATATCGAATGGTCTGTCCTTTAAATGTTATAGATATGGTTGACGTATGCAACTTCAGAAGGCACTTGAAAATAACCCTTTATTGGAGGTCTTATCACAATTTATGAACATTCGACACATACTATTGACAACTTTTATATCCTAGGTGGTAAGACACCTGCCTTTTGATCCGGAGGTTGCGAATTCGATTCCCGTTGATACTCAACTTTTTTTAAAAAGGTATCCATTTGGTTTTCACTTCATATTTCTAAAACATATTTCCGGTTAGTAGTAAGAGATTACTTTTATACAAAGAAAGTATAATATAAATTTTATATATATATATTTATATTATATAAACGAGTACACTACATTTCATCTGAAGTCGAAAGTGTCACTATCACGTATCGAAAAATTACTAAAATTTCTTTATAACATAGTTAGTCTTTCCTTGATTCATTTTCTACGGTGTTCTTACCAAATATGTTTTTCTTAAAATATACAGATCGAGGAATTACTCAATATAAAGGCCACAGCTGTTTTTTTCTATTCTTACTCATAAATTATTTTATTTTTATAATATTTTAATCAGTTTATCACTACGTTTTTGAATTACTACAACACGTTGAGAGATAATAACATTCGCATTATAATACAGTACAATATTATATTTCAGTATTGAACATACATACCATTACGCCATTTCCTTGTCGGGGTAGACAGACAAAACAGAGCGATAGATTTTCCTCAAAAATACATCCTTCCCCTCTTCTATCTTAAAATATGTTTTTGTAACTTATAAGTAAATACTACGAATTCTTATAACGCTATATAAAAATTGTGCCTAGTAAAATGCTGTAGCCGAATAAAACTGCTTGATATATCAATACTGCGCTGTTGATTGCTGAAGTGTAACTGTTTTCACACAATATTCGCATAAGTGTTTTCAATCCAAATAATATTCGTATACAATCATAGTCGATCAGAAGGAATTGCATATCATCATCCTTTATGCATTTATACATCCAAATAAAAGAGTGATTTTACAAGTGTACGAAGAAACAACATATCCTGAGAAATTCCACTAGACAAATAGGCAAGAAAGTTTCAGATGGAGAAGGCATTCCAAGTTCGATTTGGCCATGGTGAAGCTTGCCATGATATCACAATGGGTGACGATGCCTACGCGAGACGTGACCAGGTGGAGTGATCATGGTTATTTATAACTAGCCACCTTATCATTACCTACTTAACTGCAGCACCGGCTAATCAATCAAGGATTTTGACAGACTATCTCAGCTCATGTGAGCAATGCTTGTAGAAAACGTTGGTGACTTCACTTCCTGTAAATATAAGCTCGGAATGTAATTAATCGATTTTTTTTTCTTTTTATTTACTGTTTTTCGTGTTCGAAATGAAATCATCAATTTTCGTTAGGTATATTGAATCGAAGTTTCAATATATAATACCTGTCGCAAATGAGCACTTCATAAAGTTTTTAACATATATTGTGCAGCACTTTATACAATCATTGATAATACTTGGAACATTTTTCTTAAAGCGTAGAATGTATATTGTTTTCCTCACGATTCGGTTTCTTTATTTCTTAAACTGTTTCGTGCAAATACTCATACATCTGTTGGGTTAATTTAGTCAGTGGCATAAAAAAATAATGAAGCATCTGTTTAGTTAGTGACATAAAATGATAATTAAAGCATTTGTTTAGTCACTGACATAAAGTAATATCATAATATAACCGGTGTGCAAGAAAGTGCAATAATTATAAAAAAAATATTCCAACTAGTAACCATTTATTTAAGAAAAAAAAGGGTTCCAGTCTAGTTTTCAAGTAAGGCTACTTTGAACTATTTTTGGTTGAACTGTCGCATGGTGATTAATAAGGTTGCATTATAACATATGCAACGAAAGTATAATATTTTACTGTGGTCGAAAGGAGGCTTTCGAGGAGATGAAATACAGGAAGTAAAGAAATAATCGCTCGAACTCACCGCCAGGTCAACACAATAGAAAAGTGTGAATTTGTCTAGGATCTAATAAATATTAATTTAACACATGGATCTCTTCAATCATTATTAAAATAAAATATGTATTTTAACGCTGCAATAACTGTGGTGAAATTTTCAAGTAGGAATAAATAACTGCAATAAATTATAATACATCAGTGTCAATATGTTGAATAAAAAACTACTATTTAACGAAGACTTTCGAAATGAGATTTGAGCAATAAAAATGACAAATCTGTCACCAATATTGAGTTGAAAGTATAATATTTATTTTTATAACGTACAAATGTAATTTATTACATTTTTTGTGATATATAATAGAAAACAATAAATAATGCTACGAATATTTATTTGAGAAGCAAACACGACTTTATTGTAATAAATCATAAATAATTATGTAGGTAGATTGCATTGTTTTGTATTACACTTTCGTTGTATACAGTACAACTTGGTGGGCTTATTGCTATGTAGCATTCTCTTCAAACCAACCAGAAATATGGTAATGAGGCCTTAAGTGAAAACCGGACCGGAATCCTATTTTTTTATTTTGGTTTACCGAATCCGCAACTGCTGGGCTGGAAGACGCGTCTTACCAACTAGACTATTGTTCCTATATATGCATTATCATATCGCTCTAAACTGTTCTACAAGACCAGGAAATCTCTTTATTGGCTCCGAACGGGTTTGAAATTATAAAGGACAAAATTTCAAAATGAAGAATACTACGCGAGGAATCGAATCTCTGTCTTCAATAAGAAAGAGTCCACATGACGCCTTCTACAAGGACTCTTCTGTCTTGCACCAAAAGAAAGTCTATTCGTCGAAGGGCCAAATTATTTAATTTTTATTTATTTCACATTTGATACCGATTTATCCCAACTATATCAATTAGCAAGAAAAAAATGAAATTGCTAACGTCTAACTAAATATATTACAATGACAACAGAAAATGATACGCTTCCCTATGAAGTGGCTCAGTATATCGACAAAGTTGATTAGGGAGTTCAATCCTCAATTTGTCGACCGATGTATAGAAAATATCGATACAAGAAAATTCACTAAACAAGGCCATTCCGTGTGCAAGTGGTGTTGCTCTTAACAGTTCGATTCGTTAATACGGCACCGAAAGCAATCTTAATTCACGATAGCAAAAAATATTGTTTCTTAACGTTTTTAACCTTGCGACTTTTAAAATATTAAAAACATAACCAAGACTTTTCGACCTCCTGCTAAAAAATATATTATTGATGGATGTGCTCGTGTTGTACTAGCACAAAGACGATGCGCCTCATCAGTTTTTCTCGTGTGTTATTTTCCTTTTGTACACGCAAGTTATTTTTATTTTCGTGACCCCCTGATATTTTACCACGACCCCCCTGAGAGTCGCGCTACCCATGAGTTGATAAACAATGTCGTTAATAATTGTCCGATACAGAAAACAAAGTTTGTCAATCAACAAAGGCTTGCTATTTTTCCTTTTAGCAATACACTGGTACCTCGAATTACGAACTTAATTCGTTCTTTGATTCCGTTCGTGAGCCGAAATGTTAGCAAACCGAAATTCATTTTCTTGGGAGCCATAATGAGGGTTAATTTAATGCAAAATATATACTGTATATTAACACATATATATAAAAAGCAAAAAAAATGTATCAAGAACATCGAACGCAGCGACAAACAATGTTCACAACGCGCGCACTTGAGAACTAATGCGTAATTGCGTAATGCGCCGTTACAACTAATTCGTGAGCCGAGGCATTGTACGCAGGTCGAGTCAAAATTTGTTCGGAAATTGTGTTCGTAAGCCGATTTGTTCGTGACTAGAGGCGTTCGTGACCCGAAGTTTGACTGTATAACATTTGTATATATCAGTTGCGTAGATCTGTTCTAACGGTTAAGGTACAATTAATATCCAAGTATATCAATAAAAATATGGAAAGAACCATGGATAAAATAAATACTCTTTTCAAATGCTTTCCAGGTGGCAACATTCAGGGTGGAAATAATCTGTCATTGATGCGATCAAGTACTTACTTGACCAGTAACTTCCACGAGTTCTCTGAGATATCTTATTTTTCTCCTGTATTGTTCATCTGCCCTTCTTCTTCAGTATCCATTGCTCGTGATCACAAGAATAGTGGGTTCAATCCCCGAGATAGAACGCCTTTGAGGAGAGTCTGCTCTCTAAACGGCGGTGTAGAAATTGTCGTTTTATTATTACATACATATCATCACACCCTTTCACTGCTGGGGTAGGCAGAGAAGACAAAGCGCCAGATTTTTCAATCTCAACACAAATATTTCGCATCTTATACATCCATACATTTCAGTCAGCCCCTACGATTCATATTATCTTTTACGTTTCTTTCTTTCAAAATATTCACTTGATCTACCCATACTTTCCTCGGTCTACCTGTACTCTACAACTTCCACTCACATTTGCACTGTGTATTTGTTTTGTTAGTCTTTCTTTATTAATTCGTCCCACGTGCTAAAATCATTTCTCAGTGCTCTTTTTCATCTTACTCAACACATCATCCCTAATCACTTCATTCCGTGTCATACATTGTCACCCTTTATATTTTTATTTTTCTACGTCCACGTTTCACTCCCATAAATCAAAATTGGTACTAAAATACTGTTGTGGAGTATCATCTTAGCAGATTTTGACTGTCTGGTTTGAGTATATATAATTTATTGTCACATTGACTTTGTTTCCTATCGCAACACGCCTTTCGATTTCCTTCTAACTCTTCCACCATCTGAGAAAATACTATCTTAAAAGCAGAATGCCTCAACTTGGTCGAATTTCTCATTGCTCACCCACGTACTGCATTTACGTTTCCTTTTTCAATTTTCTATCACCATGACTTATGATTTTTAAACATTCATTCTCAGATCATTCTCTTCACTTTTTCTTCATTACCTTTTATTATTATTAAATAAATAAAATATATAATTATTTCTGATAAGGATATTGTTACTTCGGGAAGTACATACTACATTGTATTCAATAAACTTCTTAGTTATTTATTTTGTCATCAAATCTATCTATGACATTCTTAAGTTCGATTGATGTAATGACAATGTATGCGCATGTCACATCTAATCAACACGGTATTGCATAATTTGCGACGCAGCGTGTAATCTTGCATTACGCATACTAGGCAACTGCTTCTTTTGTTGTAACATTACGTTGTAACAATAATATTTTGACTTGAATATGTATATTCGAGATATTTAAATGTGTCTCGTTGTCTTGGAGGCGTCCATAGGTCTGTCAGTTACGACACTTAACATTTAGTATCTACACGTTGTATGTAAATCGGCAATATTGACGGCTACTTTCTCTGCGCATAAATTATTGCGTGATAATATGCGGGTTTATGTCAATAATAATTTATTCATAATATTGTTGATAAATGAAAATACGCATATTTGCAGTGGAGGAAATGCACCCTTATATTTTCTGCTGAATTGTATTTTAAAATAAAGCATTGATAATTAATTAATGACCTATTTGTAGATAATTCTAACAATCGCACATTTTCATTATATTTGCTTTAAGTGTGTACTTTCGTTAATAATATTTCTTGTTAGCAAATATACTGAATTACATTAACATTTTCAGCAAGTACATCCGGCGGGTTTTTTGCTTTAAACAAATTTCTTCTAATCAACCAGCATATGTTTAAAATGTATTATCTGTATTCAACAGCGTGTCTTAACCGTAGTGAATTATTGGTTAAATTTTATATTGTATATAGTACAACCTGGCGGATCTATTGCCATCTTTTCCAACCAACCAAAACCCATACTGAAACTGGGAAAATTTGGGTACGAACAGGAATCGCGACCTCGGGTTGGAAGACATACATCTTAAGAGCTATTCCACGGAGGTCATCATATCTTATTGATGTTTAAATTTTAAAAAGTCGAGGATTGTTTGAAAGTTAAGATAAGATGGGGATTGTATAAAAATTAAAGACGAGAATTATTCAGTACAATCCAAAGAGCTGATTAACATCCTCGTCATCATCTGAAGTGTGGTTCTATCCGCTTCAGAATGTTTGCACCCCCCAAAAACCTCTATCTTGGGCCACGGCATCCACCCCACTCCTGCATTCTCCCCAACAATATCTCGAACTTGTTTGGAAGGCGTACTACTAATTTGGCTATGGAACGCCTTTTGTTAATTCATTTTTGATCATTTAATCAAACCAATTAATTAATTACCTATAGAAAGTTATATAAAACTCTAACAGCAAGTCTGAATTATAACAACGTTGCAATAAACTGCTGCATTTTTTTTTTCAATTTTAGGGGAACAAATAGGAATATGCCAATACTATGCCATGGAAATTGTCTCCCTGTCGTTTTCCGTGTCGCAGTATCAATAGAACATCCAATTAATTCACAATTTAATCCTGATACCGGCACGTCACTGATGATATTGGTAATGCTGCGTAAATGTTCAGACACGGACTACAGATATACGGACAACTTAATCCTAGTAATGGGGATTGATGACCATATTGAGTTTTTGAGACTTTCTATGGAATAACTATGGAATACATATTTTGATACCATTCTGTTTTCTTAAGTATCAAAACAGTCTTCTCTTGACAAACTTTGTTCATCCAAAGCTTTTCTAGAAGCATCATCTGAGTGTTCGAAAGCAGAGCGCTTTATATGTGTGGTCACTCCAGCTGGTTGGTTCTTTTTTATTTTTTTTATTTTACATTTGAATCAAGGTTAACTCTATTACACCAAACAAAATGCACAATATAAGAAACATTAAATGTACAAAAGTCTAAAAATAATAACAATATGAAGAATGATTACTCATGCTTCCATATTAAGTGGTTCAGTTTTGTCTACAAACTTCAATAATGAGCTCAATTCTCAATTTATCAACCGAAAAAATCATTCAACAAGGTCATTCCGTGTGTGAGTGGGGACGCTTCTAATAGTTCAGGGGACAAAATAAGTCCCCATCTAGCACGATCTACCTTAGAAGATAGAATTTTTCTTTATTTTTTATATGCTTGACATCACGTGGTGACGAAAAAGGGTTTGCTTTTTTTAAATGCTATCAATCAACAAGGGAATTGGTATTTTTCCTATTAGCGATTTGCATATAAACAAACATGTGTGTTGATCTCATCTAACGCTAAACGAATAGTAACCAAGCATATCCTTTAAAACAATTGTGGGATAGAGTCGTGAGTAAAATCAATATTCCGTGGAATAGATATGACTCAAATTTATCTTTTGGACTAGATCAACTATCAGGGATTTCTGGATTCCTCTTAGGATCCACATGACCACGAATCAATGAGTTATAAAGATATCTCATTTCAGTGTCACTCCAGAATGTCTTAGAAATTCTTATTACAAACTCTAGAACTTTATTAGCAGATACACATACACTTAATCGGAGACACTACATACCACCACCAACCTGTCAAATTGTATCCAAACTATAATTTACACTTCGACATACCAGTTTATTGCGATTTAAGTATCGAATCAGTTTATTGTATTCACATCTTAAGAATATCGATGTCTCTAAAACTCAGCTGCAGGTCTGTCCATGAGTCATGCATTAAGTCACCACCGCTACCTGGCAATCGCTGTAGCATGCAACACGATACCAGATACCTCGCACGTGTTCCTTTCCCGCGTATCCGATACTCATGACCGTCGTGTGTGGAACGCTTACCCTTGGCCGGATTTGAATGGTGTCATATTGTGAGCTATGATGGTAAAAATAGCCACAAAATCTTACACGAAATATGACCATTTAAATGTTTATTTAAGGAATATGATATCATGATTTAGATATTATGTAAGAAAGATAACATTCTCTCCTCTGTTATAAAAGTGTAACGGAACTATCTTGTCATTTCTAAACTAAGTGCGTGTTCGTTGAGACATACACAAACCCCATGTACGGTGATTATTTTACTGAAGTAATAATTTCTTGTACTAAAATTATGTCATACGTGATCCACTTTACTAGGCATTCTCGGCTACAACGAGGTACACTCATGGTAGTTTTATATATGGCCTATATATGTGGCTCTATCTTTCAAGGCTTCTTCTATGTATGTTGAGATACTACCTTCTAAGCGTGAGGAGAAATGTGAGAATGCCTTATTATATCTTGAAGTTTCTGACGGAAACAACATTTTATCCTAATTTTGGAAATTATATAAATCAAATAAATAAAAATAAAATAAATATAAGTTTATTGATAGCAACATACGAGTAGTATGAACATACATAAATTACATACATATACCATATATCTCAGGATAATGTCGAAGAAAATATATTTAAGAGATAAGCTAAATGCTCTGGGATCATCTCATATCAATAGAGGGCAAGCCCGGCCGCGATGACATCCTATGTTTCTCAGTCCACGTCCATATGAATTTATGTTATTGATGACTATTTGAGATACAGAAATATTAATCTGTTCAGACTTGTAATAAATATAACTAACTTTCCAAGAGATCTTCCTTTGTTTTGCAGGCTATCTGTTTTGAAAATGGGCCTCGTATATTGACATCAAAATTTCTGTTTTTTTTTCAAAGAAAGCATATTGAACTTTCTTAGTGATAGAAGTTAATTGTTTCGATTTAACTGTTATATTTTATTTGTTAAAAAATATTTCTTAATATTGTGTATATATTTTTCTATGAGCTTTGTATTAATTTGGTTTAACCTGTAAGCTATATTAAATAAATTAATGCAGGCAATATAGTCAATTGTGGTTAAACAGTGTGTTTACCGACCGGAGCATTTCAAGAAAAGTTAAGCTTACTGCTTAAAATGGGAACTTGGTCCCAATATTACGGTAAGCAAGCGAAATTTGACTGTGGTAAAAAAGTGATGAAAGTATGATAAATGCTGTATAAATGAGAGCATTGCGTAGAATGTGTAGAAAAACAATGTATGACAGAATAAGGATCGAGAACATTAGGAATAAGATATAGTGTTTAACACGAAGACAGAAAGATTGAGATGGTTTGAAATATTTACAAAAATAATCTAAATTAGTACTTATAGGTTTTCTAAACTAACACTGTTAGACTTTCATCCAAGGTCGTAAAAATCTAGATACAAGTATTATATCAAGTAGGAAAAGTTTAGAAAGAACTAGAAAAACTGCACGACCAAACTCATAAAATTCTAAAAAAAGGAAATGTGAAAACCGTTCTCACTAGAATAGTACGCATGATAAGGTGTATGGTCGTGGCAGAAACAAAAGACGTGTGCCGAGATAGAATGAAATGGAGATCTGTTCACTCTGTCTACCCTAATAAGGACATGCCGTGATGGTGTTGATGACGATGAGTATTTTTTTTCTCTTCATATTTTCTAGGATAATTGTATTAAATTTTCATCAAAATGTGGAGAAAAAGCATTTATTATGAGTATAAAACTGTTACTCGTTATATCAGTTATAGGGGCTAGAAGGATCTTTCCCCGCTAATTGGAAGCAGTGACTAAAAACGGCATCTTTATTTTCTAAAATATTAATGTTGAATGGACAGGATACAACATTGTCTTCGACCCCATTAATCGAGCCTTCAGATTTTTAAACCACTGAAGTAGGCGCGTAAGTCGCAGTTTATCATCACACGTTTTTGGCAATATTGCTGTATGTGGAGAGATAATAACACTTGCACACGTCGAGGAGTATTATTGGCATACAAATTATTTTACCAGGCTGTGGCGTTTTTTTATTTTCTATTGAGTATCATTAGGAATCGAACCTAAACTCCCGGGTAAAGGATGATCACCGCAGTAGGGTCACAAATATAAAAGAGTGACCAGATTGAAGACCTCGGGTTTGTCACACCCGTACCTACGGTTACAGTTGGCTCCGTAGGATCGTCATGTGGCAATCTTTTCCGATCAATCAGAAATGTATTAAAGATGTCTTAAGTGAAAACCAGACCGGAACCCATTTTCATAATCTGGGTTCCAAGGGGAATCAAACTCGCAAACTCCAGGTTGGAAGATAGGTGACTTACCAACTAGGACACGGAGGTCATCAATGGTATTTTTTTGGCACGGTTCAAAATCATCGCAATGTAGTACAAGAAAATAAAACAAATAGTTAACATTTATAGTTACATTAAGGCGTTTTTTGTGTTAGTTTTTCGTACATAATAAACATATTTAACAGTGAATAATTAACTAGTTTTTATATCGTATTGACTTTATTGTTTTATTCGACAATCAATTTAACCTTGGTCTTACGTTTAACACCATTCCAACCGTTTTGGCGTACATCTAAATAATATGCCTGTCAGAATTTGCATGTCTTTTTTTGCATATTGATACTCTCTTCAAATGCGTGCCGAAAAAAATATAAAAATGTTGTCGCAAGCATATGTATATACACAGGGCAAGATTAAGACATTATGGGACTGGACAATTTCCTGGAGAGTCGAAGTATAAGGACGATGTACCTTTTATACACCAAAACCGACTCATTTGTTGGTTTTTTTATTTTAAATTTATTTTAATTTTTCAGCCCTAGAGTTGTTTATATGAATTGAGAGAACCAAGAACATTTGATAATATGTTATATGTAATTAGAAATATTGTGTGATGGATCGACTTTTTTTTATGTGCGGTGAGGAGCAATCCATGCGACACCTGCTGCATGTCAGTATTTATTAAAATATGATTTTTTTCCTTATGACTACTCTTTATGTTTCTGCATGTTTTATTTTCGGCATACGCTTTGTAAGGCTGGAGAGTTATGATGTGACTTTTCAACTTATCAACAACATGCTTTGTATATTTCATTTTCAAAATACAAAAGTGTAAATCAATTGAAAAAAAAATCATGTTTAACCTTTAAGTCTGATTGTTGTTGTATTTAAAGAAATAAAAACATTTCCTTAACCGAATGGCAAAAAGTCATGAAGATATAAAATAAATTGTATCAATGAGGCATCATTTTTATCGTTTAAAATAAATCTCGGGACTGGCAAGTTTAAAAATTCCTCGACCATTATAATCAAACAAAATTTAAAAATATCAAAATATTTACAATTCACACGATAAATATTTATTACGTGGAATTTGAAAAATTAAATATATGGGCTTGTTCCTTCTTCAATATTTTTTTTCTAGTACATTCCATAGTCATACACATGTCATTACCCCATTTTCCTCTCGGGGTATCCAGAGAGGACATAGCGCCAAACTTTCCTCGACCTATCTCGACACACATCCTTCTCCTTTTTTACATGTAAATACCTTCTCATACAGCTCTTGTGATGTATCTTACGTTTGCTTCCTTAAAAATATCATTCACTTATTCCAACCATACGTAACTTTGTCTTCTACTACGCCTTCCCATATTAGCACTGTCTATTTGTTTTGTTAGTCTTTCTTACTTCATTCTTTCTAGTTACCCAAACTATCTCAGAGTGCTCGTCCTTATCTTATTCAACACACCAGTCTTAACTTCACATTCATCCCTGATCCTTTCTGTGCGTATTCTGTTATAAATTGTCGGCTCGTGTATTCTTCTCTGAATTCCATAAAATGGAACGTAGCGACGTATAAATTGTCGCCTCGTGTATTCTTCTCTGAATTCCATAAAATGGAACGTAGCGACGTATAAATTGTCGCCTCTTGTGTTCTTCTCTGAATTCCATAAAATGGAACGTAGCGACGTATAAATTGTCGCCTCGTGTATTCTTCTCTGAATTCCATAAAATGGAACGTAGCGACGTATAAATTGTCGCCTCTTGTGTTCTTCTCTGAATTCCATAAAATGGAACGTAGCGACGTATAAATTGTCGCCTCGTGTATTCTTCTCTGAATTCCATAAAATGGAACGTAGCGACGTATAAAAAACTCTATTTTATCATTTATTAGCTATTCTTAGTTTTAACAGAGAACTATTGTATTTTTAGACAAAAGGTAACTTGAGGAGTATTTTCTTAATTTACTATAGGATGACGCGTATGTTTATAATTGTCTGAAAAAAACGACACATGGAACATTTTTTCAGGAGAGCATGTACCGAAAATCCGCGCAACGACATATGTACGTGCTTTCAACTGCTTATTTTCGAATTTGCTATGATAACTTCCAGTTTTTGGATAATAGAAAAGTTTGACTTGTCACTTTTCAAAAGCACCGTGAAACAATAAACCAATCGATTTCTAAAGCGCTATTTAGTCACCGAAGTCACTTCAAATATTTCTTTTTCGTTGTAGAATTTCTCTAAAAGTTTTATCTAAAGTTGTCTATTGTATAAATATATCTTAACTATATTAGTAAGCAATATGCGGATCTAGTTTTACATTAAGTTAATTTAAGGCGTTTATGTACATTTAACCTGCACTGTCAGTGTACATTTTAAAAATGAATACTATTAAATTTAATAGCAGTGTCAAAATAATCACTAAAACACGACGTGCTTATGACAATACGGCTTTGAAGCGGCCTCTGGTTAAAATGCCGATATCTCTAACAATAAAGTATTGTTAGCGAAGAGTTCTGCATTTTAAATGTGGATTTCAAGGTCTCGCGAATCTTGAAAAAAATGTATTGTCTGAAAACCGAATGAAAAAATGTACATGTAGAAGGGAAGTGCCGCAGTTTCTTGATTTTATCAGTGGCTTAACATGTCATACACTACACTTATAAATAGTGCACCAAGGTAACATATGTGCTCTGCGAAACTTGCCGTTGCAATGCGAAACAAAATACCCACCATTGTGTATGTGCAATCAATGTTATACCTAATGAATAGAATTTCTCTGAAGTGTTAAAAAGACTAGGGCATAGAACCTCTCAAGAGGCTTTTAAATTTGAAACTTTTTCAGAGACGCTAAAATGTAACCGGAGGGAGCACTCATGAACTGACGTTGGTCACCAAAAATCGCTGTAGAAATGTATTTATTTGTTGACAACATAAACTACACTAAAGTATTACGTATCACAATAACAATTATAAAATAAAAGATAACATATTGACGTCTTGAAAAAATTAATTCAGGATACATACATATATCAAAATATGATGCCTATCTTCCGACCCAGGGGTTGTGGGGACGATTCCCGTTCGTACCCAGATTTATTAAAAGGGCGCCAGTCCGGTTTTCACTTAATACTTCTTTAAACACATTTCTGCTCGATTGGTAGAGGTTACCAAATAGCTATAAAACAGCTAGGTTGTACTATATACGACGAAAGTATGATACAACAATACGATATAAAATGCCAATGTTTAGTTCAATACGAAAATTAAAAAAATATATAAAATGCAATTAATTAAATTCAATTAATAATACAAGACTTGAGTAGGATTTATTTTTTTCTCAAGAGCAACATAATACTTGTAAGGCAGATTACAAAAACAAATACTAAGATAAAATAAAATAACCAATCTCACCAATTCAACCAATTCAATGAGGAATTTGCGGAGAAATACCCCTCTAAGCACAACAACATTTACATTAAATATATTCAAGAGACTAAACATGGACTTACATAATTGTTACATTTACATAAGTTGGTTACATGGTAAAGTAACAATAAGATAGATGATAAGTGTGTTTACTTAACATAGCATCGCTGCTTAACATAAATTCTTTGACCCTTGTGGTGACAATATTGAGAAAACCCGCCGTATAATATGTTCATTTTTTTATGTTCATTTCCACGGTAGTCTCTCTAAGAAGAAGATAAATATAATTTCTTCAAGTACTCGTATCAATCAAATATAAGTAGAGTATAGTTCGTTTATTTCATCCACGGTCGATGCCGATTTCAAAATAATATCATTTTGCTACGCCATCAATAAATGAAACACAAGTTGTCAAAAAATTTATTATGTGGAATATAGCGTCATTTGGTGGGTATAATACTCGATGCAATTCACTCTTCATGCGCAATCAACAACTATTATCACAATAACACGTCGAGGAAATCCGAACAAACGGAGTAAATTTAAGTTACACCATCACGCCATATCCCTGTTGGAGTAAGAAGAGAGACCAGATATCTACGCTTCTATCCATGCACACGGCTCTCGTCACGTCCACATGTATACACCTCGTCCTACATGTTATCCTGTTTCTCATATTTCTTACCTTTACCTCATTTAAATTTTCTCCAACTGTCTTCATCCTCTCCATATTCCTTCCTCGCTCTGCATTAATTTCAGACATTCATATATCTTTCGCAACACATTTTCTCAATGTGGCCAAATCATCGCAAGATTCCTTTCTTAATTACACTTATTACACCCATCTCTAGCAGGCAACTAAATACTTTATCCGATGTCTTTTTTATGTATCAAACATTGTAATACCAAATATTCTACCCAAGGCACGCATTTATTCTGCTCTTATCACTTCCGTTCAATGCCACTATCGATGACACTAGCACACCATTGTGCACAACCATTTTTGAAGATTTTACGATTGATTTATTGGCAAAAACAGCACGCCATTGGCCTTTGTTACCTTCAACAACATGCTTTAGAATATCTGTATCTATCTTATACTCTCTCGAAGGCATGCTCCCCAAACAGCTAAAATTCGTATTTTATTTCTAATATTTCTTTCACTGATCACTCCCATTAACTCGAATTATTCACACAAAACCTTCAGGCTATGACTGATAAACAAATTGTATTGTTTAGAATTGTGGTGTAGTAAAAAAATGTTTTAACATGAAATAACTGATATTTTTGTTACATACTCGTACATTTATTGCGACCATGTTTGATTTATGACATACATGAGTGTGATATTAAAAGCCACAAATGAGTATGCGATAGTGTCACTTTTAGATATCCGGGATTTTCCTTTCCGGAAATACCGCAAGCTTATCTGAACGGTTGCCGGTGTTACGTGAACATGCAACCCGGCAGCGTCATAAGTATTGAATTGCGTACTTTTTTAAATGGGAGTTTCCTCATTTACATGTTGGCATTTATGTATAAGAAGACTAGCTGTAATCTGTGAAACGTAAATGGAAATTGAATTGCTAAGCTGAAAGGTTGAAAAATAAAAACTTGTGGAAAAGTTATACGAACGAATGTTTATTTTAAAGTTTTGGTAGCCAGGAAAATCTTGATTGGTTAACAACTATTTCAAAATTTGAGGGATCTGACGTCGTAGTTCATTTTTATCTTGAATAACAGTTCCTTTATGGCAGCAATATTCGAATATTTTATCGGGAGATATCTCAGCTGCAAAATTGACAGTAGTAGAATTCAGTATTCATCGAGCCACAGTTATGAATGTTAACTCTGTTATCGTCAACGTTGTCACTATGGCAAATTTCAAATTCTCTCAGGACGTTAACGAAAATCATTATTTCGTTAAACTTCCGCAGCGCAACCATCATTGGCTTCCTCTTCAGTATCTTGCTATTGCATTTGTTGAAAATTTCGCATATGTTGAGCATGTGCAGCGTAACATTTATTGGCTTCCTTTGCTATTTGTCTCTCACGCTGTGCCAATGGTATTTTATCAACCAGGCAGTGACCTTCGTGACCTAGTTAGTAAGACCCCTGTCGCCCAAACCGGAAGTAGTGGATCGATCCCGGTTAGAATACAATCTTTTTAAAAAGGTTTCCATTCTGGTTTTATTTTAGGTATTTTAAACATCTTTCTGGTTTGTTGGAAGTTATTACGACATGGCAATAAACTCGCCAGGTTGTACTGTATATAACAAAAGTATAATATAACACATACATTTGAGGTAGACTCCATGTCCTGAGGCAGGGCAAATAGCCAGAACAGCAGACAATCACTGGATATGTATAGACTCATCCAATTAATAAGCAATCAAAAAGTCTTAGAAAGCGACCTCAATAGATAGCCTGGTAAATGAATAAGTATAATTTAAAGTATAACATGGCATCATACGACAATTGAAAGACAATTTAGGAGTCACGGAGAGGCCTATGTTCAGTAATGAACTATTGTTCATTACTAAACATAGGCCTTATTAATAGGCTGCATATGATGAATGATGAAGGTCTGAAAATGGAATTAAAAACGATATTATAATTTTTATTTTATATAATATTGAATAATTAACTACTTTATTATTCCACTAATTTTATTGATCCCGGATACGTGTTTCTACCTCCTATCTCTAGCCTCTCTTCAGGTGGAATAATCTCAGTTAGTAACGAGAGCAATGCTTATGTTCAACTGGTGTCGTGTTTCATCTGAAGTGTGTGTGATCTATTGATCCAAAGGGAAAAAAGTTACGAGTGATGCTTTTTTTCAGTTTTTTCGGTTATTTGGTTTCAGGTTATTTAATATAATTTTACGTATTTATAGGGTCTGTAAATTTGTGTAACTGTTGGTACTTCATTAATTTATGCTCACTATACAACGTCGGTATTTTATTCCTAGGATGTCCAGGTAATTTTTTTCCTGGGATAATTTGGTATAAACCTGTTTCCTGACGATTGCGATTACCTCAAGAGTGCTTCCTAACTAGCCCAACCTATTAAAGAAAGAAGGAGGGCTGAAAAACTCCAATGTCGCTAGCAAAAGTGGCATCTGAATTCTTAAATCCAGATGTAAAAGGGTCTATTAGTAAAATTAGTCCGGAAGTGAATCCACCAGCAATCGAACCTGTAGCCCCCGTTTGCTTAGCATAAATGCTAACCGTTAGACCACGGCCGCCGACAAAGAAGCCCTAGTGATTAGGCTAATTATAATTTTTTAAATAATTATTCTAAGGATTTCTTTGACGCCAGTATTCGCATGTCAATAAATATTATATAACATCAAGCTGAATATTACAAGGCAAATAATAATAAGCGGAAGCGCAACATTAATATATAATAGTTGCTTTTAATGTCATGTATATTTATTTGTTTTTGATGTCATATATAGTTAGTTGCGTTTGATGTCAGTGTTTGTCAGCATGACTCTGCGCCGTTTAGTAACCAAGTGTGACTCCAGGGCTTTACCTCAACATTAAAACCTTTTTTATACAAAAAAAAATCAAAACACAATTCAAAGAAACAAAGTGAATGACAAAAAATCTCGAAAGGGTTACCATCATTCGACCGACCCACATTTTCTCTCTTTTATTTATTTATTTAAAATATATACGAACCTTAATTGCCCTTTATAAACTATAGCACCATTTACTAAATCATCAAACAATATAAAATTGGTTCTACTCACATCCGTGTGTAACAATAGATGTTGTTATATTAGGTCCTTACATATGAAATTGGCGTTTTGTTTGGGAGGAACATAAAGTTGATTTTTTTTTAATATAATATATTTATTTAATCAAAGTATGTACCATTGCTATCTATGCACTTTTGCCATCTCATAGGTAGTTCATCGATCCCTTTACTAAAAAAACCATTCGGACGGGAATCAATAAAATCTTTGAAGTCGGTTTGGACTGCCCCATCGGAGTTGAATTTTTTCCCTTGCAAGAAGTTATCCAAATTTCGAAAAAAATAGTAATCTGTTGGGGCAAGGTCCGGAGAGTACGGTGGATGTCTTAGACATTCCAATTGAAGCTCTTCTAATTTGGTAGCCGTCTGTTGTGCAGTGTGTGGTCTAGCGTTATCATGAAGCAGCAGTGGCCTAGAGCGATTAACCAGCCTCGGTTGTTTAGCAGCTAGCTTTTCCATCATGGTTTGCAGTTGCTGACAATAGACATCTGCCGTAATCGTCTGGCCAGATTTAAGAAAGCTGTAGTGAACGACACCAGCACTAGTCCACCAAACGCTCACAAGTAACTTTTTTGGAGTCAATTTTCGCTTGGGGCATGGTTTGGCTGGTTCGGCAGGGTTCAGCCATTGTGATGAGCGCTTCCGATTATCATACAGGATCCACTTTTCATCACAGGTAATGATTCGATTCAAAATCCCTTCATTATTGTGCCGGTTGAGTAATGCAATGCAGCAGTCAACGCGCGTTTGTTGATTTGCTTCACTCAATTCGTGAGGTACTCACCTTTCAAGCTTTTTCACCTTCCCAATTTGCTTCAAGTGGATTAAAACAGTTTTATCACTAACACCGCAGCCTGCAGCTAACTCGGACGTGGTTTGCGATGGATCCGCTTCCACAATAGCCTTCAATTCTTCATTATCAACTTTGGTCTCCGGCCGTCCACGGGGCTTTTTCTGCAGGTCGAAATTTCCAGAACGAAAACGTTGGAACCAAAAACGCACTGTGTTTTCTTTTGCGGCACCGTCGCCATACACATCATTAATCCTTCGAGCCGTTTCTGCAGCACTGGTGCCACGGTGGAACTCGTACTCGTAAATAACGCGATATTTCAAGTTTTCCATTTTGTAAACTGAGTGACGCAAAGAAAAAAAACAATTGAGGAAAAAACAAATGAATTATAATTTTCGAAACACAAATACTTGAGTAAATAGCTGTATAAATTTTAATTTGGAATTCCTAACCAAAGAGAAGATATTTGAGATCAAAGTTGCCAGTACGGCAAAACGCCAATTTCATATGTAAGGACCTAATATTTACACTTTAATATTAATTATTTAATTTATGTCGTAGTTGGAACATTTCTATTTTTCAAATATTATTCGACGGCTGTGTTCCTTCGTTATATGATTATAAGACATAAAATAACAATAATGAATAATGTATTTATTAAAAAAAAAATACTTAATTGTTGAACAGCAAAACATAAATATTAAAACACGAAATCAGTTTATATTGTATATTGCTTGATTCTTCTTACGTTTATAATATTAACATTTAATTATTAGATTCATATATCCCTCTCACTTATTTTATATTGTTGCTATGTAAATAAATAAATTCATATAAAGTTTTCTCTCAATAAGATATATACTCTTTTCTGAATTTCGTTTCATTAAAATTCTACGTTCTTAAAGATTTCCACTTTCATTTCGGAAACGAATTCAACTCATCATTTTGTTAAAAATAACTTTATCTGTAAGTTTTTTATTGTTTCTGGAAACAAAAGTTTAATTTGAAATATTACAGACTTATTGATACGGTTGATATATGACTGCAAAAAGAGCTACATATGCTAAAAGGAAGAGACGATCGCGTTTCTCGCAACGAGCAAGCGGGACACAAAATGTGGAGAAAAAGCATTTATTATGAGTATAAAACTGTTACTCGTTATATCAGTTATAGGGGCTAGAAGGATCTTTCCCCGCTAATTGGAAGCAGTGACTAAAAACGGCATCTTTATTTTCTAAAATATTAATGTTGAATGGACAGGATACAACATTGTCTTCGACCCCATTAATCGAGCCTTCAGATTTTTAAACCACTGAAGTAGGCGCGTAAGTCGCAGTTTATCATCACACGTTTTTGGCAATATTGCTGTATGTGGAGAGATAATAACACTTGCACACGTCGAGGAGTATTATTGGCATACAAATTATTTTACCAGGCTGTGGCGTTTTTTTATTTTCTATTGAGTATCATTAGGAATCGAACCTAAACTCCCGGGTAAAGGATGATCACCGCAGTAGGGTCACAAATATAAAAGAGTGACCAGATTGAAGACCTCGGGTTTGTCACACCCGTACCTACGGTTACAGTTGGCTCCGTAGGATCGTCATGTGGCAATCTTTTCCGATCAATCAGAAATGTATTAAAGATGTCTTAAGTGAAAACCAGACCGGAACCCATTTTCATAATCTGGGTTCCAAGGGGAATCAAACTCGCAAACTCCAGGTTGGAAGATAGGTGACTTACCAACTAGGACACGGAGGTCATCAATGGTATTTTTTTGGCACGGTTCAAAATCATCGCAATGTAGTACAAGAAAATAAAACAAATAGTTAACATTTATAGTTACATTAAGGCGTTTTTTGTGTTAGTTTTTCGTACATAATAAACATATTTAACAGTGAATAATTAACTAGTTTTTATATCGTATTGACTTTATTGTTTTATTCGACAATCAATTTAACCTTGGTCTTACGTTTAACACCATTCCAACCGTTTTGGCGTACATCTAAATAATATGCCTGTCAGAATTTGCATGTCTTTTTTTGCATATTGATACTCTCTTCAAATGCGTGCCGAAAAAAATATAAAAATGTTGTCGCAAGCATATGTATATACACAGGGCAAGATTAAGACATTATGGGACTGGACAATTTCCTGGAGAGTCGAAGTATAAGGACGATGTACCTTTTATACACCAAAACCGACTCATTTGTTGGTTTTTTTATTTTAAATTTATTTTAATTTTTCAGCCCTAGAGTTGTTTATATGAATTGAGAGAACCAAGAACATTTGATAATATGTTATATGTAATTAGAAATATTGTGTGATGGATCGACTTTTTTTTATGTGCGGTGAGGAGCAATCCATGCGACACCTGCTGCATGTCAGTATTTATTAAAATATGATTTTTTTCCTTATGACTACTCTTTATGTTTCTGCATGTTTTATTTTCGGCATACGCTTTGTAAGGCTGGAGAGTTATGATGTGACTTTTCAACTTATCAACAACATGCTTTGTATATTTCATTTTCAAAATACAAAAGTGTAAATCAATTGAAAAAAAAATCATGTTTAACCTTTAAGTCTGATTGTTGTTGTATTTAAAGAAATAAAAACATTTCCTTAACCGAATGGCAAAAAGTCATGAAGATATAAAATAAATTGTATCAATGAGGCATCATTTTTATCGTTTAAAATAAATCTCGGGACTGGCAAGTTTAAAAATTCCTCGACCATTATAATCAAACAAAATTTAAAAATATCAAAATATTTACAATTCACACGATAAATATTTATTACGTGGAATTTGAAAAATTAAATATATGGGCTTGTTCCTTCTTCAATATTTTTTTTCTAGTACATTCCATAGTCATACACATGTCATTACCCCATTTTCCTCTCGGGGTATCCAGAGAGGACATAGCGCCAAACTTTCCTCGACCTATCTCGACACACATCCTTCTCCTTTTTTACATGTAAATACCTTCTCATACAGCTCTTGTGATGTATCTTACGTTTGCTTCCTTAAAAATATCATTCACTTATTCCAACCATACGTAACTTTGTCTTCTACTACGCCTTCCCATATTAGCACTGTCTATTTGTTTTGTTAGTCTTTCTTACTTCATTCTTTCTAGTTACCCAAACTATCTCAGAGTGCTCGTCCTTATCTTATTCAACACACCAGTCTTAACTTCACATTCATCCCTGATCCTTTCTGTGCGTATTCTGTTATAAATTGTCGGCTCGTGTATTCTTCTCTGAATTCCATAAAATGGAACGTAGCGACGTATAAATTGTCGCCTCGTGTATTCTTCTCTGAATTCCATAAAATGGAACGTAGCGACGTATAAATTGTCGCCTCTTGTGTTCTTCTCTGAATTCCATAAAATGGAACGTAGCGACGTATAAATTGTCGCCTCGTGTATTCTTCTCTGAATTCCATAAAATGGAACGTAGCGACGTATAAATTGTCGCCTCTTGTGTTCTTCTCTGAATTCCATAAAATGGAACGTAGCGACGTATAAATTGTCGCCTCGTGTATTCTTCTCTGAATTCCATAAAATGGAACGTAGCGACGTATAAAAAACTCTATTTTATCATTTATTAGCTATTCTTAGTTTTAACAGAGAACTATTGTATTTTTAGACAAAAGGTAACTTGAGGAGTATTTTCTTAATTTACTATAGGATGACGCGTATGTTTATAATTGTCTGAAAAAAACGACACATGGAACATTTTTTCAGGAGAGCATGTACCGAAAATCCGCGCAACGACATATGTACGTGCTTTCAACTGCTTATTTTCGAATTTGCTATGATAACTTCCAGTTTTTGGATAATAGAAAAGTTTGACTTGTCACTTTTCAAAAGCACCGTGAAACAATAAACCAATCGATTTCTAAAGCGCTATTTAGTCACCGAAGTCACTTCAAATATTTCTTTTTCGTTGTAGAATTTCTCTAAAAGTTTTATCTAAAGTTGTCTATTGTATAAATATATCTTAACTATATTAGTAAGCAATATGCGGATCTAGTTTTACATTAAGTTAATTTAAGGCGTTTATGTACATTTAACCTGCACTGTCAGTGTACATTTTAAAAATGAATACTATTAAATTTAATAGCAGTGTCAAAATAATCACTAAAACACGACGTGCTTATGACAATACGGCTTTGAAGCGGCCTCTGGTTAAAATGCCGATATCTCTAACAATAAAGTATTGTTAGCGAAGAGTTCTGCATTTTAAATGTGGATTTCAAGGTCTCGCGAATCTTGAAAAAAATGTATTGTCTGAAAACCGAATGAAAAAATGTACATGTAGAAGGGAAGTGCCGCAGTTTCTTGATTTTATCAGTGGCTTAACATGTCATACACTACACTTATAAATAGTGCACCAAGGTAACATATGTGCTCTGCGAAACTTGCCGTTGCAATGCGAAACAAAATACCCACCATTGTGTATGTGCAATCAATGTTATACCTAATGAATAGAATTTCTCTGAAGTGTTAAAAAGACTAGGGCATAGAACCTCTCAAGAGGCTTTTAAATTTGAAACTTTTTCAGAGACGCTAAAATGTAACCGGAGGGAGCACTCATGAACTGACGTTGGTCACCAAAAATCGCTGTAGAAATGTATTTATTTGTTGACAACATAAACTACACTAAAGTATTACGTATCACAATAACAATTATAAAATAAAAGATAACATATTGACGTCTTGAAAAAATTAATTCAGGATACATACATATATCAAAATATGATGCCTATCTTCCGACCCAGGGGTTGTGGGGACGATTCCCGTTCGTACCCAGATTTATTAAAAGGGCGCCAGTCCGGTTTTCACTTAATACTTCTTTAAACACATTTCTGCTCGATTGGTAGAGGTTACCAAATAGCTATAAAACAGCTAGGTTGTACTATATACGACGAAAGTATGATACAACAATACGATATAAAATGCCAATGTTTAGTTCAATACGAAAATTAAAAAAATATATAAAATGCAATTAATTAAATTCAATTAATAATACAAGACTTGAGTAGGATTTATTTTTTTCTCAAGAGCAACATAATACTTGTAAGGCAGATTACAAAAACAAATACTAAGATAAAATAAAATAACCAATCTCACCAATTCAACCAATTCAATGAGGAATTTGCGGAGAAATACCCCTCTAAGCACAACAACATTTACATTAAATATATTCAAGAGACTAAACATGGACTTACATAATTGTTACATTTACATAAGTTGGTTACATGGTAAAGTAACAATAAGATAGATGATAAGTGTGTTTACTTAACATAGCATCGCTGCTTAACATAAATTCTTTGACCCTTGTGGTGACAATATTGAGAAAACCCGCCGTATAATATGTTCATTTTTTTATGTTCATTTCCACGGTAGTCTCTCTAAGAAGAAGATAAATATAATTTCTTCAAGTACTCGTATCAATCAAATATAAGTAGAGTATAGTTCGTTTATTTCATCCACGGTCGATGCCGATTTCAAAATAATATCATTTTGCTACGCCATCAATAAATGAAACACAAGTTGTCAAAAAATTTATTATGTGGAATATAGCGTCATTTGGTGGGTATAATACTCGATGCAATTCACTCTTCATGCGCAATCAACAACTATTATCACAATAACACGTCGAGGAAATCCGAACAAACGGAGTAAATTTAAGTTACACCATCACGCCATATCCCTGTTGGAGTAAGAAGAGAGACCAGATATCTACGCTTCTATCCATGCACACGGCTCTCGTCACGTCCACATGTATACACCTCGTCCTACATGTTATCCTGTTTCTCATATTTCTTACCTTTACCTCATTTAAATTTTCTCCAACTGTCTTCATCCTCTCCATATTCCTTCCTCGCTCTGCATTAATTTCAGACATTCATATATCTTTCGCAACACATTTTCTCAATGTGGCCAAATCATCGCAAGATTCCTTTCTTAATTACACTTATTACACCCATCTCTAGCAGGCAACTAAATACTTTATCCGATGTCTTTTTTATGTATCAAACATTGTAATACCAAATATTCTACCCAAGGCACGCATTTATTCTGCTCTTATCACTTCCGTTCAATGCCACTATCGATGACACTAGCACACCATTGTGCACAACCATTTTTGAAGATTTTACGATTGATTTATTGGCAAAAACAGCACGCCATTGGCCTTTGTTACCTTCAACAACATGCTTTAGAATATCTGTATCTATCTTATACTCTCTCGAAGGCATGCTCCCCAAACAGCTAAAATTCGTATTTTATTTCTAATATTTCTTTCACTGATCACTCCCATTAACTCGAATTATTCACACAAAACCTTCAGGCTATGACTGATAAACAAATTGTATTGTTTAGAATTGTGGTGTAGTAAAAAAATGTTTTAACATGAAATAACTGATATTTTTGTTACATACTCGTACATTTATTGCGACCATGTTTGATTTATGACATACATGAGTGTGATATTAAAAGCCACAAATGAGTATGCGATAGTGTCACTTTTAGATATCCGGGATTTTCCTTTCCGGAAATACCGCAAGCTTATCTGAACGGTTGCCGGTGTTACGTGAACATGCAACCCGGCAGCGTCATAAGTATTGAATTGCGTACTTTTTTAAATGGGAGTTTCCTCATTTACATGTTGGCATTTATGTATAAGAAGACTAGCTGTAATCTGTGAAACGTAAATGGAAATTGAATTGCTAAGCTGAAAGGTTGAAAAATAAAAACTTGTGGAAAAGTTATACGAACGAATGTTTATTTTAAAGTTTTGGTAGCCAGGAAAATCTTGATTGGTTAACAACTATTTCAAAATTTGAGGGATCTGACGTCGTAGTTCATTTTTATCTTGAATAACAGTTCCTTTATGGCAGCAATATTCGAATATTTTATCGGGAGATATCTCAGCTGCAAAATTGACAGTAGTAGAATTCAGTATTCATCGAGCCACAGTTATGAATGTTAACTCTGTTATCGTCAACGTTGTCACTATGGCAAATTTCAAATTCTCTCAGGACGTTAACGAAAATCATTATTTCGTTAAACTTCCGCAGCGCAACCATCATTGGCTTCCTCTTCAGTATCTTGCTATTGCATTTGTTGAAAATTTCGCATATGTTGAGCATGTGCAGCGTAACATTTATTGGCTTCCTTTGCTATTTGTCTCTCACGCTGTGCCAATGGTATTTTATCAACCAGGCAGTGACCTTCGTGACCTAGTTAGTAAGACCCCTGTCGCCCAAACCGGAAGTAGTGGATCGATCCCGGTTAGAATACAATCTTTTTAAAAAGGTTTCCATTCTGGTTTTATTTTAGGTATTTTAAACATCTTTCTGGTTTGTTGGAAGTTATTACGACATGGCAATAAACTCGCCAGGTTGTACTGTATATAACAAAAGTATAATATAACACATACATTTGAGGTAGACTCCATGTCCTGAGGCAGGGCAAATAGCCAGAACAGCAGACAATCACTGGATATGTATAGACTCATCCAATTAATAAGCAATCAAAAAGTCTTAGAAAGCGACCTCAATAGATAGCCTGGTAAATGAATAAGTATAATTTAAAGTATAACATGGCATCATACGACAATTGAAAGACAATTTAGGAGTCACGGAGAGGCCTATGTTCAGTAATGAACTATTGTTCATTACTAAACATAGGCCTTATTAATAGGCTGCATATGATGAATGATGAAGGTCTGAAAATGGAATTAAAAACGATATTATAATTTTTATTTTATATAATATTGAATAATTAACTACTTTATTATTCCACTAATTTTATTGATCCCGGATACGTGTTTCTACCTCCTATCTCTAGCCTCTCTTCAGGTGGAATAATCTCAGTTAGTAACGAGAGCAATGCTTATGTTCAACTGGTGTCGTGTTTCATCTGAAGTGTGTGTGATCTATTGATCCAAAGGGAAAAAAGTTACGAGTGATGCTTTTTTTCAGTTTTTTCGGTTATTTGGTTTCAGGTTATTTAATATAATTTTACGTATTTATAGGGTCTGTAAATTTGTGTAACTGTTGGTACTTCATTAATTTATGCTCACTATACAACGTCGGTATTTTATTCCTAGGATGTCCAGGTAATTTTTTTCCTGGGATAATTTGGTATAAACCTGTTTCCTGACGATTGCGATTACCTCAAGAGTGCTTCCTAACTAGCCCAACCTATTAAAGAAAGAAGGAGGGCTGAAAAACTCCAATGTCGCTAGCAAAAGTGGCATCTGAATTCTTAAATCCAGATGTAAAAGGGTCTATTAGTAAAATTAGTCCGGAAGTGAATCCACCAGCAATCGAACCTGTAGCCCCCGTTTGCTTAGCATAAATGCTAACCGTTAGACCACGGCCGCCGACAAAGAAGCCCTAGTGATTAGGCTAATTATAATTTTTTAAATAATTATTCTAAGGATTTCTTTGACGCCAGTATTCGCATGTCAATAAATATTATATAACATCAAGCTGAATATTACAAGGCAAATAATAATAAGCGGAAGCGCAACATTAATATATAATAGTTGCTTTTAATGTCATGTATATTTATTTGTTTTTGATGTCATATATAGTTAGTTGCGTTTGATGTCAGTGTTTGTCAGCATGACTCTGCGCCGTTTAGTAACCAAGTGTGACTCCAGGGCTTTACCTCAACATTAAAACCTTTTTTATACAAAAAAAAATCAAAACACAATTCAAAGAAACAAAGTGAATGACAAAAAATCTCGAAAGGGTTACCATCATTCGACCGACCCACATTTTCTCTCTTTTATTTATTTATTTAAAATATATACGAACCTTAATTGCCCTTTATAAACTATAGCACCATTTACTAAATCATCAAACAATATAAAATTGGTTCTACTCACATCCGTGTGTAACAATAGATGTTGTTATATTAGGTCCTTACATATGAAATTGGCGTTTTGTTTGGGAGGAACATAAAGTTGATTTTTTTTTAATATAATATATTTATTTAATCAAAGTATGTACCATTGCTATCTATGCACTTTTGCCATCTCATAGGTAGTTCATCGATCCCTTTACTAAAAAAACCATTCGGACGGGAATCAATAAAATCTTTGAAGTCGGTTTGGACTGCCCCATCGGAGTTGAATTTTTTCCCTTGCAAGAAGTTATCCAAATTTCGAAAAAAATAGTAATCTGTTGGGGCAAGGTCCGGAGAGTACGGTGGATGTCTTAGACATTCCAATTGAAGCTCTTCTAATTTGGTAGCCGTCTGTTGTGCAGTGTGTGGTCTAGCGTTATCATGAAGCAGCAGTGGCCTAGAGCGATTAACCAGCCTCGGTTGTTTAGCAGCTAGCTTTTCCATCATGGTTTGCAGTTGCTGACAATAGACATCTGCCGTAATCGTCTGGCCAGATTTAAGAAAGCTGTAGTGAACGACACCAGCACTAGTCCACCAAACGCTCACAAGTAACTTTTTTGGAGTCAATTTTCGCTTGGGGCATGGTTTGGCTGGTTCGGCAGGGTTCAGCCATTGTGATGAGCGCTTCCGATTATCATACAGGATCCACTTTTCATCACAGGTAATGATTCGATTCAAAATCCCTTCATTATTGTGCCGGTTGAGTAATGCAATGCAGCAGTCAACGCGCGTTTGTTGATTTGCTTCACTCAATTCGTGAGGTACTCACCTTTCAAGCTTTTTCACCTTCCCAATTTGCTTCAAGTGGATTAAAACAGTTTTATCACTAACACCGCAGCCTGCAGCTAACTCGGACGTGGTTTGCGATGGATCCGCTTCCACAATAGCCTTCAATTCTTCATTATCAACTTTGGTCTCCGGCCGTCCACGGGGCTTTTTCTGCAGGTCGAAATTTCCAGAACGAAAACGTTGGAACCAAAAACGCACTGTGTTTTCTTTTGCGGCACCGTCGCCATACACATCATTAATCCTTCGAGCCGTTTCTGCAGCACTGGTGCCACGGTGGAACTCGTACTCGTAAATAACGCGATATTTCAAGTTTTCCATTTTGTAAACTGAGTGACGCAAAGAAAAAAAACAATTGAGGAAAAAACAAATGAATTATAATTTTCGAAACACAAATACTTGAGTAAATAGCTGTATAAATTTTAATTTGGAATTCCTAACCAAAGAGAAGATATTTGAGATCAAAGTTGCCAGTACGGCAAAACGCCAATTTCATATGTAAGGACCTAATATTTACACTTTAATATTAATTATTTAATTTATGTCGTAGTTGGAACATTTCTATTTTTCAAATATTATTCGACGGCTGTGTTCCTTCGTTATATGATTATAAGACATAAAATAACAATAATGAATAATGTATTTATTAAAAAAAAAATACTTAATTGTTGAACAGCAAAACATAAATATTAAAACACGAAATCAGTTTATATTGTATATTGCTTGATTCTTCTTACGTTTATAATATTAACATTTAATTATTAGATTCATATATCCCTCTCACTTATTTTATATTGTTGCTATGTAAATAAATAAATTCATATAAAGTTTTCTCTCAATAAGATATATACTCTTTTCTGAATTTCGTTTCATTAAAATTCTACGTTCTTAAAGATTTCCACTTTCATTTCGGAAACGAATTCAACTCATCATTTTGTTAAAAATAACTTTATCTGTAAGTTTTTTATTGTTTCTGGAAACAAAAGTTTAATTTGAAATATTACAGACTTATTGATACGGTTGATATATGACTGCAAAAAGAGCTACATATGCTAAAAGGAAGAGACGATCGCGTTTCTCGCAACGAGCAAGCGGGACTCGAGAGAAACATCAACACGACGACAACATGAATCAGCATAAAACAAGCATAACGTTATATTGAAGAAAAAAGTTTACTTCTGTCATTATTAACGGGTTTTACTAGTAAAAATGAAATATCACCAACTTCAAAACAGTATTACTAGTAAAAATGAAATATCACCAACTTCAAAAAGTCAACACAATTTGTAACACACACGGCGCATGAAATCTCCAATGTATTATACAAAACTGAAAGAAAGAAAAAAATACTATTGTAAAATGCAATCAATGAAAATACAAAATTGAGAGAAAATGAAAATGGAACAGCCAGTCTCCCAATCAAGATCTTAGATTAAGTAATTGTCGGAGAAGCCCTTATTTTGAAATTTATTGTAGTTTCCTGCAAATAGTTTTTGTAAACGGATTTCAATCATGAAATAGACATTTTACTGTTTTTTTTTTTATATTTCTCCTACACATGATTTAGGCACGCTTATCCGATATTTCAAAGAAACGTTAAAATATATGAATGTCCATACAATATATTATAGTACATTGTTCTTTTGTCTCAAGCCCAGAGTAGAACTCGCCAACTAATGATTTGAGTTTTTTTCTGTTAATTAGAAATATTATTATAAACATTGGGAAATACACTCTTATAATAAATGATATGATAACATTAATACGACAGTTGCTATGTAAATGTTAATTTCCGTTGCTAATGAAGATCTCAACTTAATCCATTGAGTCGTTTATGGGGAGCTGTAATGGCAACGGTGGCATTGATAAATCTATAAGGTTCAGTTATTGTATCTTACGATATCAAAATAAGATAAAAACATTTCATTATTTAGAAAAAAAAACATGTTTTTATAAAAAAAATGCAAGAAATCCTCAGTAATGCTGTCTCCAATACACACATTCTCACATATTTAAACAAACGGCGTTAAGAATATAGAACTTTGTTGTTATTATATAAATGGAAATAAACAAAGTGATTTTAAGTTCTATATGCATATTTTTTATTTCGAGAATTACAAGAATTGCAGTTGAAAAATGACATTCAAGTTTTTTTTATCATCACTACACTGGCGTATACTCCTTCATATTTAGGAGTTCACGGCCATTATCCAAGAAGAAGTTTTTGTATTTATAATATTTCTACTGTTTGAATGATCATTTCGGTTTACTTGGTAGGCAACAACAATACAAAATACATGAATAAATGTATTTATATTAGTTCGGTATTACGAGTACATGCAAGAGCCCAAAATTATAGGAGTGCTAAATTCTCAAAAATCGATTCAGGGATATATCAAGATTTGTGAAGCTAATTCAAAGTTTTTTTAAGATTATTTTTACTGCTTGTCTTGTGCAATATAAACTGGTTTATATTACTCCAGTATAATCGAAAGTTTGTGAAAACACCTTATCATTTTGTAGGTGTCCATTATCATCTTTAGTATTACTATCTAGTCTAGATCCCGTCTTACTTCAATATTCGCCAATACAGAAGTCGATAATGGTCAATTGGAAACCAATTCCTTACTTGGAATTCCGGTATGTCCTTGGAGACATTATCCTCCTATTTCAATATTGGTCTGCCATATTGTCGACATCCTTAATGATTGTTATTCAGGTTTAAGAATTGTTGTTTTGGGATGCAAAACTTTTCTACTCGATTTGTTGGGTCTGAAATCAATATGCATATAATCGTCGTGTTATCTAATTAAAAAATAGATTTCAAATTATTGATAAATAGGCTCACTAAATAATCACGATATTGCCTATTAATAATATTATATATAAAGTTCACACAGTTTGAACATTTTCAGCGTATTTATTCTACATTCAAGAGAACCTGTATTTCTACCAATTTGCGCTCATTTTAATAATGCAGGCAGAGAAAAGCGAAATGCCACACGTCATTAGCCATAATATATCCCGGAGAGATTAATCGCTCTCGTGAAGTGGAAATGCCACAATCCTGAGTTCTGTTCTTTGCGGATTAATTATTATAAACAGTATTGAAGTCTTGTTAAATATCCCGATTTGATAAACATCCAAAACAAAGTGTAAGACACCATGAAAAGGATCACTTGGTCAAAGTGTGAATTGGCATGTCCACATTGTATACAGGGAACTGGTAATTTAAAAAAATATATTTTCTCTCCACGAATCATTTAAAAATTTCAGGTTTAGTTTTAATGGAAAGACGAACCGTACAAGTACGAAAAAAGGGGGAAAACTCCATTTTGTGGATATAGAGAACCACTTTACTAGGCAAGGCATGTGACGATTAATCATAAATTTCATATATTTGTCCTTAAAACTAAAACACTGCTGAAACATTCACACTGCGTATTCACATCCATACACATACTTAAATTCCAAACTATCACATACACAATTCCAACCTATCACATACACAATTCCAACTGCATCATAATCTCAACAACTACGTAAAAATCATGTCCTCATCACATGCTTTACATTCGCATCAGACATTCACTCATATGACATATGTAGAGACCTCCAAAAGTTCCTCATTCCTCGCTCTCCCCCTGTCAAAGAGCTTTGAACAAATAACTTGATGCGATATATCAAAAAAGGCAATAGAAGTTTAGTACAAAAAAAATACACGAACATTATATAAATTTCCGAAAGGAGCAAACAATAATTGTAATTCGTTCAAACTTATTTTATATTTGTATTTAACGGCACATGTTCCCGTCTCCCTGGGTTCCGCTCAAATTTGTACGTAGCATAAATAATGACGATTGCAATGCTTTTTTTGCACCTAATTATTATAGTTAAACTTAATTAAGTACCGCCCACCGCTTCTGCGTCATTGCACGTTCACTAATAACTGTTGACGATTAATATTGATATAAAGTTCACAAACGAATTGAAATTCGCCAAATAAAAAAATAAACTCCAAATCAAATTATATATAAAGCTGTTGCAAAACGAATAATGTAGTTTATTTGACATATGTGAAAGTTCAAGTGTGGAAAAAAGATAACCTACTTGAGAAGACCTACATAGTAGTCAGAAAGAGATGGCTTAATTGACGACCTCCGTGCCCTGCTGGGTAAGACGCCTGTCTCCCAACCCGAGGATTGCAGGTTTGATTCCTGTTGGTACGCAGATGTGTATAAAGGGTTCCAGTTTAGTTTCCACTTAAGGTTGGTTGGTTGTTCTGTATACAACGAAAGTGCAATACAATACGTTTTAAGTGAAAGAATCAAATGTTTTTTTAATTTTATACATTAGGGCTTTTTATGATAAATTTGATAAATGCTTGATTCTTTTTAATTCGTGATAAAAATTACATTTTCAAGGATTAAATTTCCGTATAACAGAGGTTTTCAAAGTGTTCGTCTCGGCGTCTTGGTGCACTGCGATTAATCCCCAGAAGCGTCTCGGGATTATCCACTTTTTTAATAATCCTTAGCAATCTTAGTACATTAAAAACAAAATTTGCCGATATGGAAATGGTTTAGTCTTGGATATCAGTAAATAATTCAGATTCTTGATTGAGTGCTTAAGCTCAGCAAGTTCTGGTTCCACTAGCGACGATGGGTTTACCAAATATCGCTCAAAACCCAACGTGGAACAAGAAATGAGGTTAACTGTGTCTAGTTTGATTCCAAGATTTGAGGAACTGTGAACAACAAGCTGACTCATCCCACTAATTAAGAATATTTTAGGGAGCTATTTTAGAAAAAGTTTGAAAGCCACTGCCATTTAAGAAACCACTGCTTTACAAACAGTGAAATTCTGTGTTTAAATTTAGCTTTTGGGTCGCATCAACTCAAAAATAGTGTATTATTTATTTTAAAACCCCATTGCATTTAGAATAAAATGATCTCGCCAGTCTTTTGCATTTTTTTTATACATTTTAATCTTCTTAATATAATCAGGTTTGTAACGTGTTTCTCTGCTATTTCAATTATATTATATAGATAAATAGTGTTCTTCGATTTATATATATATCATAACTGCCTTTCTTTATGTTATTTATTTATGAGTAATTTAACAATACAGTAATCCCTCTTACCTAAATTACGTAGGGATTGTGACGTAGCGTTCACTATAGACCTGACGATACGTCGTTACACGATTTTTTCATTTTAGAACCGCGGTTGATCCCGGGTAACTGAAACCACGGAAAGCGAAACCATGGATAGGGAGGGACTACTGTACATAAATTGAATTATTGAATCAAAATATTTACCAAAGATTTTAAGTCTAATTGGGTAGAACTTCATATAATAATATTTAATAAAATATTTATTTTTTCACTTATTACACTAAAAACACTTATTTTTGTCCCCTATCCTAAAGCTCTCTTCAGTGAGCCGCCTAGTGCACGCTGGATATTTGAAATCGTGATAAGGTAGAAAACAGGAATGTATCGATGATAATATTGATTATTTAAAATAATGCTATTTTATAAATTTATAAAAGGCAATTTTAAATCGTTGCCTCCAGTTAGCGGCATTGATCATAAAATAATTGTAAATAATCACAAAATATTTTCCACAATTCACTTACAATAGTTAACCCTGTCGTTGAATCAAACTTTGTTATTGTATAGGATTTCCTCGTTGACATCGCATACTCTGCCTTATCTGCTTTCACTCATAATTTATGTGCGTGCAATACTCTCAATACTTGTATGATTTTCTCATGAACCACTTTAGTGAACCACTAACAGAATATATGTGGGTGTCGTTGAATGCACGCATATCTGTACTACTTAAGCTTTGGCCGCCGAGCCTCCAAGCATAATCCGAGTCAAGATGAAAAGTTGAAATCTTTAGAATTGCTAATTCATTACCTAAAAACAAAATTTACTAATTTAAATTTAATCATAAAATACTCCATCACATTTTTTATTTGTTCTCTCGTGTCATCCCCGATTCAGGCTTTGACGGTCATCATTTTGTGCTGCAAAACCATTCAGTCCAGTTGCTGAATATTCTAAAACCAAAAAAGTTTGTTCCTCTCTAACAATTTCTTGCCTTCAATATCTCTAAGTAAGATCAATTGAAGTATCTCGTATTTGGACCCTCGCATCATACGGGCAAGTTACTCCTTTTCATAAGATTTGTACGTCATTTCAAGGACAGTGGCGATAGTCTTGAAGATTTACAGCATTCGTCTATACACCCAAATTTTTAAATCTTCAATGTGTCCAGTTCGACCGCCAGCCAAATAGAGTTTTCCAATTTATATCTATACGTCACTGTGGTTTCCGGCATACAAAAAAGTAATTTAAATATTTTTATCTTTGTTTTGCTTTGAAACAACATAGGGACACAAAGGGTTAATATTTTTATATATTGTTCAACATTCAAATCTTCTTTTCGAAACAATAAAGGTGGATTTGGCTTCGACAAAACTGTTCTCACGTATTCTACCATCAGTTCCCCATTCAAATGTTTATTACGCGGATAGATCGAAAGTTGCGAATTTAATTTATAGCGAAATCTCGAGGTTGCAGATACAAAGTAGTATTATATGTATAAAAAAACACTTAAACCGATAAAAGTTTATCCGATCGTCTATAAATATTTTTTCTAGGAAATGTAATACTTCAACGTAAATGTTCTAGATTTAAGTATTTTTATAGAAAATGACGCAATTTGGCATTTGGATTGCATAAGTGTACTTAATTAATCATTCTGTCGTTAGAGTCAAAATTGTGAAATATTGCTCATTTAGTAATGAATTGGTTTGAAAAAATTGCGAAATCTTCACGCGATAGGAACATGTGAAGGGAGATCGCGATTTTTATGGTAATTGCGTGGACCTTAACATAGTGGCATAATGACGACTATCATACTAAACTATATTTATATATCCCGGAGACACTAGACACCATGTCCATTTTTTTTTAAATTTCACTTTTTAAACGTGATCAATTTATGTTTAAAACATTTATTTATCCGCTGATCTGTATTTTTGTTTGTATTAATTCATCCATTTAATTATTTGTCAAATGGTTAAGGATTTTTATAACTCGAACTGAATTTCAGTTGTGATCCACATCACCCTACCATAGATGAGTAAGATTTTAAGCTGTTGGCATAATTTCGATAGGAATGATGATATGCTCATAGACATGGTACTAACTTGGATGAAATGACGTCAATATATCTTGGATATAAGATTTTAAGGACTTCCAGAATCAGTTAAGGCGCTGTTTAGGTGTCTTTCTTTATTTGATAGACGAGATAAGGAATAATAAACAAATCAAGAAAAAAAACCGTAAGGTGCGACATACATACCTACGACCTGTATCGAATAGATTTGACCAAACTATTAACATAAGGAACTCAAAATTGTTGAAATCATTTGTTTTAAAACTTCAACGCGGTGTCAAGCAAGAAACCCGAATTATAAAAAATCTAGGTTATATTTTCACTTCACTCCACTTCCATGTTTGTTCTCAGATTGAAATATTTGCTTTCTGCGTGGTATAATGGCCTAAACTGCAATCGCGTAGTTCGTAATATAAGGTTTTTACTCAAATGACATGTTACAATTCCAATATAAAAAAATGTATTTGAAAAAAAATGTATTTGATAATATATAAATATATTTTCTTCACTTCGATTTCATTTATTACAATCGCATAACTTTATAAAGCCGATAGAAAACATCTCAAACTTGACACTTCATCTGTCATATCGTCGTGTAAAAGGCAAACTATGCTAACTTAAATATTGGGTGAAAATACGTTATTATAAAACTATAACCGTATTCTATTTTATATTATCATAAAGGATGTTATAATGTAAAATCGAGTACGGTTCTTTTGCCAAATTTCTTGTAAATAGTAGACTTGTTATTCATTATTAACATTATAATTTTAATCATACTTTCAGACTTCATTTCGGTTGTATTTATTTAGAGGTGTTTAATAAATTCAAAACTCTTTTTAAGGTGATATTTTATGTTATACAAGTCATATTTGTTGGTATTTTTAAATAATATATCTCAATTCATATTAATTTTTCAATTTAGATTAGTAAAAACTTTGTTACGACACTAAAATAGTTAAAATGTGAACATACGAAATATTAGGTCCTTACATATGAAATTGGCGTTTTGTTTGGGAGGAACATAAAGTTGATTTTTTTTTAATATAATATGTTTATTTAATCAAAGTATGTACCATTGCTATCTATGCACTTTTGCCATCTCATAGGTAGTTCATCGATCCCTTTACTAAAAAAAACATTCGGACGGGAATCAATAAAATCTTTGAAGTCGGTTTGGACTGCCCCATCGGAGTTGAATTTTTTCCCTTGCAAGAAGTTATCCAAATTTCGAAAAAAATAGTAATCTGTCGGGGCAAGGTCCGGAGAGTACGGTGGATGTCTTAGACATTCCAATTGAAGCTCTTCTAATTTGGTAGCCGTCTGTTGTGCAGTGTGTGGTCTAGCGTTATCATGAAGCAGCAGTGGCCTAGAGCGATTAACCAGCCTCGGTTGTTTAGCAGATAGCTTTTCCATCATGGTTTGCAATTGCTGACAATAGACATCTGCCGTAATCGTCTGGCCAGATTTAAGAAAGCTGTAGTGAACGACACCAGCACTAGTCCACCAAACGCTCACAAGTAACTTTTTTGGAGTCAATTTTCGCTTGGGGCATGGTTTGGCTGGTTCAGCAGGGTTCAGCCATTGCGATGAGCGCTTCCGATTATCATACAGGATCCATTTTTCATCACAGGTAATGATTCGATTCAAAATCCCTTCATTATTGTGCCGGTTGAGTAATGCAACGCAGCAGTCAACGCGCGTTTGTTGATTTACTTCACTCAATTCGTGAGGTACCCACCTTTCAAGCTTTTTCACCTTCCCAATTTGCTTCAAGTGGATTAAAACAGTTTTATCACTAACACCGCAGCCTGCAGCTAACTCGGACGTGGTTTGCGATGGATCCGCTTCCACAATAGCCTTCAATTCTTCATTATCAACTTTGGTCTCCGGCCGTCCACGGGGCTTCTTCTGCAGGTCGAAATTTCCAGAACGAAAACGTTGGAACCAAAAACGCACTGTGTTTTCTTTTGCGGCACCGTCGCCATACACATCATTAATCCTTCGAGCCGTTTCTGCAGCACTGGTGCCACGGTGGAACTCGTACTCGTAAATAACGCGATATTTCAAGTTTTCCATTTTGTAAACTGAGTGACGCAAAGAAAAAAAACAATTGAGGAAAAAACAAATGAATTATAATTTTCGGAACACAAATACTTGAGTAAATAGCTGTATAAATTTGAATTTGGAATTCCTAACCAAAGAGAAGATATTTGAGATCAAAGTTGCCAGTACGGCAAAACGCCAATTTCATATGTAAGGACCTAATATTATATCTCAATATATAGAAAAAAGTAACTTGCTAATAGGATTGTTAAAATCAATTTCAATAAATATTTTTTTATTATAGGTGTTAAAACTTAGAAAAAATCTTACAAAGGCTCTTATACTATATATAATATATAATCGTTGCGTAAAATGATATTTGGCAATTCGTTATATACAAAATGATAAAGATTTTCGATTTGCTTAATTTAGATTTGGACAATGCCGCAACCAGTGGCGCAATAGTTTTTTGGCTAGTTTTATTGCTTCTTTTAGTGTTTGAAATTTGATAACGTTGAAAAAATAGTTTCTTAATCTAAAATTATCTTTCAATTTGAACGCATTTGATAAGTAAATAATTCACGGAAGATATTAAACAATTAATATTACATATTAATATTTAATATCAACTGTTTACTACCAGGTTATTATTGCATATTGATATTTCTTATGAATGTGTTTATATTTTTCCAAGAGTCTTTTATATTTAAAAATGTTTAATCCTGCATTTTAATACTCAATTTTTTTTTTACTTATTTCGAGGTTCTCTTAAAGCGGAATGATCCCGGTTTGTAACGACAGTAGTGCTTAAGTCAGACTGATATATTACATCGGAAATGTATGTGGTATATTGCCCCAAAGGAAAAATATTTAAAAGGGGTGAAACCTTTTGCATTATTTGCATATTTATTATTGCTTATAGCTTTGTGTATTCCTAATGTTCTTAATTCATTGTTTCATATAATTTTTGTAATGTATGTAAAAATCGAACCTTAATATATTTGAAATTGTGATTTGTCTCTATAATATGGTTTGGAAATTCTTAAAAATAGTTATTAGATAAACAACGTATAAGTTATTTTATTCTAGTACCTATATTTCTTATGTCATTCCAATATATGTACATATTCACAAGCACATCATATATCATATATGCCGCTCTTATACAGTTTATCTCCCTTATCGTTGGCGTTAAAAATCTTTTTACCACTACTAGTGTTGGTGTAATATGCAGATTTTATTTTTTCTGGAAGTAATCGTGAGACAATTGGAATGGCAGTATTTATTATGAGAATGTCAACTATTAATTATGATTGCGAATAAATCCTACATTTAGAATTATGGCACATGAGCGAGTTATTATAACCTTAAATTAATCAGATGGTAATATTAATGGTAAATTGTCATCGCCACTAGTAGCATATTTGTAAGAGTTTTTTGACTTATAATTTAAGAGACCCTCGCTCACGTGGGGCCGCCACTGTGCGCAACGGCCATAGAATTGGATGATCAACATAAACGTTCGTTAAGAATCAACAATTTTAATATTTACAATACACACGCTAATAGGAAAACTAGTTGTGTTTTTTTTCAGCATGTAGCGTTGCATAACTGGGCAATCAAGTCCTTTAGCTTGTTTGAATGCAATGTGTTTTATCATTGTTCACAATGAAGTGTTAACAACCATATTTATTCATGACACTCGTAGGCATATTGTCATGTTTATTAAATTTATTTAACGTTCGTTTATGCACATCAGTTGAATAGTGTATTTTACTTGTCAAGGTTTGTAAATAGAGATTTATCAGTATAATAATTTTAAGAATACACCGGTATCTTAAGCCAGTTAACGAACTTGCTCTTGCAATTGATTGCGAGCATTTTTTAATAACTATCACATTTAAAAAAAATCTTTTTTTTTTCAATAAAAGGCGAACAAAAAATATATGTAAATGGTAGAATTACTACTGAAATGATTGTATATACAGGGTGTAACATGAGGTGACGATCAACGGAAGCAAGGTGATGGGGGACCTCAATACCTATCGATTTAACCTCCATGTATATTTAGCGATATTCGGTGGTTCTCAAGTAATTTGGATTTATGTGAAATTTGAATAAAACCCCGATTTTAGACTAAATCTCTTAAGTGTAACTAAACTATTAGCTCTGCGATCGTGATTTTTTTTCTAGGTGTAGTTTAATAATGGGCCTTACGTACAACAATACCACTTACCGTCGCAACTCTCTAAATTTGGAAAGAAAAAGAAAAATCATCTTAAAAATTTTTGCAAGTCTAATTTTTCCACTGTCTTTCATGAGCTCTAGACAAAAAAATCACACACTTCTTTTTCTACAACTTAGTTCGATCGTCACCTCATGTTACACCTTGTATATACAGGGTGTAACAGCCGACTATGATCAACGGAAGCAGCGTGATGGGGGACCTTAATACCTATCGATTTAACCCCCATGTATGTTCAGCGATATTCAGTGGTTAATTAACCCTTTAAATTTCATTTGGCTAGTACTAGAGCATCATGTTGAAAATTTTACTCAAATGGTACAAGTCCCAAAAATCGATATTTTTTCTTCAAGTCAAAGACTACTTTAAAGGATGAAAATAGGTGTTCTAATGTAACTGCGCTACTTATCAGAGTTATCAGGTAGCAGGGGCTGGTTGACGTTGACAAAGATAGCTAATCAAAACACGATCGTGATTTTTTTTTAAATATTTTTTTTACATCAAATTTTCAAAATGAGCACCATTGCTAGCTATGCATAGCCTACACCTATGTTGATTCTCCATAAACGTGACTAGTTTTCGAGATAAATTGTAGAAAAAAAGAGGTGTGCTTTTTTTATCTAGAGCTCATGAAAATTTTTAAGATGATTTTTTTTCGTTCCAAATTAAGAGGGCTGGGACAAAAAGTGGTGTTGTACGTAAGGCCCATTATTAAACCACTTTTAGAAAAAAAATCACGATCGTAGAGCTAATAGTTTAGTTACACTTACGAAGTTTAGTCTAAAATCGGATTTTTATTCAAATTTCACAAAAGTGCAAATTACTTGAGAACCACTCAATATCGCTGAACATACATGGGGGTTAAATCGATAGGTATTAAGGTCCCCCATCACCCTGCTTCCGTTGATCATAGTCGGCTGTTACATCCTGTGTAATATTTTTAAGAAACCACAGCTGTCAGAAATATACAATAGTAAAAAAATTGTTAGCAAATAGAAGGATGATAAACGATAAAAAATAGAAGCTTGATAAACGATTTTATGATATCTAAATAATTTTATATTCTATGTGACATCGACAAAAAAATGAACTCATTAATAAAAATAGACATGATAAATATTAAGTATTATTTACTCGTAGACCTACTAATAAACGTTATCTCGAGATATCCGCAGGCGCTGTAAGCTGATACAGTAAAACTATTGTATATGAAAAATATTAAAATACACAAGTTTATGACGATTTCTGGCAATAAATGCCTCATACTCGTATGTAATATCATCAATGTATGTGTTTTATTACATATCTAATAACATCAATGTATGTCTTTTATTACATATCTAATGTCATCAATGTATGTGTTTTATTACATATATAGTGTCATCAATGTATGTGTTTTATTGTCTATTCTTTAATAAGTATAATATAATTTTGTGTTATTGTATCATCATCATCCCTTTACATTCATTAACTGCAGGATATAGGCATCTCCAAGTTGTTTCCAAGAAATCCTGTGCTTTGCGGATTGCTGCCACGTAATTGCTGCTTGCTTACGTATTTCGGTTCTTTTTACAGACCTACAGACTGTGCCTTCGGTCTTTTTACAGACCTATTTCTTCCTATTGGGTACCACTATATTACTTCATACGTCCAACGATAGTCCGTTGTTCGGGTGACGTGCCCGGCCCACTTTTTCCACTTCAGTCTTTTTGCGACTTCTATAACATCGTCAACTTATGTTTGGGCGCGTATCCACTCATTGTGTTTGCGGTCGCTTCTGTTATAACCTAGCATGCACCTCTCCATGCTGCATTGTGTTATCTGGAACTTTCCTTTCATTCGCACAGAAAGCGTCCATGTTTCGCATCCATATGTTAGTACTGGTAAGATGCATTGGTTCAATACCTCCCATTTGAGACAGGTTGGGAGATTGCTTTTGAAAATGTAATTCAGCCGTCCAAAGGAACTCCAAGCTGGTTTTGGTCTTCTATTTATTTATTGTGTTATTGTATAAATTATATAATACATATTTATTATACAACAAATAAACGTCCAAAACTCCACCCATCCTGTCGTGTAGCTAATTACTGAGCATCGTGACTGAAAGACGGTTGTTATGGGTAGTTCAGTTGCGTCTATCACTTGGTCAGTTCAACGCATTGGAATTCTTTCTCTTGTGCGTCGTCCTTCCACACATCCAGTAACCACCAACCTCCCAAAACTGTCTCCATGGCCATAAGCAATGTGCTCAAAGACTCGTCGAAGGTATATTGTCGACAATCTGTCGGTGATTCTCAGTTCTTTGAGAATGAAGGCGAGTTCGCCCAAAACTAATCAACTCAAAAATTGCCGTAAAATAAATGCACTCGAAAATTGTTAAAAGTCAAAATTTGAACGACTTCTAAAAACTATAAATCTATTATTCATTTTTATTCTCAGTAAGTCGTATGTAAATATAAATTAATGTTTTGATTTAGAATTGGTGTTTAAAAAAACACCTTAAAATATATATTCTGTTTTTGCTTATCGATCTACGCGGCGCGGCGCATTCATCGTTCCTGAAATGGTGACATTTTAGCTGACATTTGGTTTTGCGCCTGATTTTAGGCAATTTATTAACACGCGTAAAAAGCACTTACGTAATTAATTGATCAACACAGGATCAAATAAAATAAAAATCAAAAAGAGAAATTTAATGTATTTTTTTTTAATAAATAACTTGATAGTTTTTTTTAATCATACTTTTTTAATGATGTGTAAAACTTATGATATTCGTATATTTAGATAACCTACCCTGAATAGAACCTTAAGTATGATATTTGCCAATATTTGTAATATGTTAATTATTATTTTTCAGATCGCAGTATATTCTTTTGGGATCTCCGAGACATTTGTGGAAAGGGCAAGAAGTCAGTAAGGATAAATGTGGAGTATGACCATGCCACTTATGTGGCCTGGAGTCCGGATGGCAAAGCTTACATCATCCACAAGGGTATAGAGAACTGCATTGAGGTCTTCAAAATCGAGAAGAAAAAAGATGGACTACCAGCCACCACTTCTAAAGCAATAACTTTTGACAAGGTGAGAATATAACTTCTTATTACTGAGGCATCGTCTCCTATCAGAGGTTAACCACCATCACAGCAATCTTCACATTGTTGACTAATCTGAATCTTCAAAAAGTATATTAAAAATAAATTCCATCTTCTTTCAGTGACAACATGTTTTTCCTGGTTATCCATTATCCTTTATTCTTCAACCTCCTTTTCCTTGTTCTATCCATTGATGATCTTGTTAAATTTGTATTCATTTTTTTATTGATATTATTTGATTGTTTTTGTTATTAGTATTGAGAAGTTTTTTACTACATCATTAATATAAATCTTTTACTCAATCAAAACAATTTTGTAAACAGTTGTTTAAACAACTTTCTTGGTAGTTGGAAGAGATTATCACATGGCAATAAACTGATAAGGTTGTACTGTCTACAACGGAAGTGTTATACAATACTTATAGTTCTTCCTTATTTTATTAAAGTTTTTAAGATCATAACACCATGGCAGTTGAGGTCAAATATTTACATGTGTATAATGTCATCTGCTCTGCTTTGGAAATGGACTTGCTTAAAGAAAAATGTGATTCCATAAACCTTTTTTTCTATGTGCACAAAATAACTTGATCACTTTGTACTAAATTCATAATACTTGTATGCTCCTTTAAATGATTTAATAATGATAAAGACTGACTTGATTTTATATTTACTTAATATTTATTTTGTACCCCAAAAAATGTATTGTAGGAGTATAAGGTTGATGCAAAAGTAATTGTGATTTTTTCAATAATAAAATATTTTAATTCAATATTTTAAAAGTAACAATGCTTAATCAATTGCATATTTCCATTATTGGATAAACCTTCTCTCAACTATTAATTAATTTGTATATCCCATCCTCATAAAGATCTTTAGGTTTTAAAGTGAAAAATTCATCAAGGGTTCTTCTTCCACAAAATTAACGTCTACCAAGGATCCCAGAATGAAACTTGTTGAACCAAAAAAACAAATTTAAAGTTTTTATTACATCTTCACCATACACTATAGTTCATAAAATCTAGGATGAGTCGTGTGACAGTTCACAAATCTGCCCCAATACAACCTTGTAACGACGTTCAGTAATTTTAATTATTTTATCAACTTTAATATAAGCCTCGATTCTAATAAATAGCAAGTTATTAAGTTAGGTAAATACAAAAAACTAACAATAATAACAAATTAATACATCTTGTTTCAAATTACCAAAAATGTGGCAGTTTGTTAAAATCAAATAATATTTGGTGATGTTTGTGAAAAGTCACTACGTTAGTCTGCATTGGCTAGGGATGGGGTATTCGATAATTGGATTTTCGATTTTTTTATACCTAAAATGAAATGTTCGTAATTAGTATTAATTCATTGTAGATCTTGGCCTATTTAAAGATAGATACAGATCATACAATACATTAGAAAGTCAGTTTAATGAAAATTAGGAATTAAAACGTCAGTTTAGAGAAAAACAATTTTTCAATTTATAAAAAAACTATTCGATTTGTAAAAAAAAAACGATTTTACCCCCATCCCTTTGAGACATGACGTTTAAAACGCCACACGACTCATCCTAGATTTTCTGAACTATAGACACATATTTTTAATCGTGGTAGTTGCATTACTTCCTTTTTAAATTTGTATAATATGTAATGTCGAATATTAATTTTATTCTCGGTGATTGTAAATTTTTGTGTTTTACATGATCAAAGATGATAAGAAACTGTCCAAATAAAAAACAGGGTGAACTTTTTAAGGAATATAAAAAAAAAACTTCAAGACAAAAGACAAATATTTACACCATTTGCAAAAAAATCTTTTAAATGGCAATAAATCTCACAAAAAACCCAATAATTTTTTTGTTAAATTGCTTATAAACATTCATAGAGTGGCCATATTTATATTATAAACCTGTATTATTTATAAATACATACCATATTCCATGTTCGTTTTGAGAGTTGACAGATCTTCACACTTTTGTATCTAGTCTTACATGTTCTTTTGTTTTTCATATTTCACACCTTTCGTTCAGTTAATATTTGTCCAGGTTTCTTCCATTCTTTCTTATTTATTTATTTATTTTTTCAAAACAGGCTTAGCCCAATTACATTGAAAAATACAAGACATTGAAAAAGAAGAAAAATTACAGGGAAATTTTTTTTTTTTTTAAATTATATAAAGTAAAAAATAATGCATATGTATACAAACGAGTATTTACACACAAACGTATGTTACATATATATTCAGTCACTTAAGTATGTTGATGAGTGCTTTCTAACGCGCTTAATCTAAGAAGAAAATTTACTTTTGCTTTTGGTAATGTGATATGAAATATGTCAATATCCGAAGCAGTCCCGTTAAGAAGAGTTAAGGCCCTTCCAACAGGCATAGCGGCTGGAAGACCCGTTCTTGCGTATGTTATTGAGAACAGTTCCTGCTGGCGCAGTCTAGTGTAATTGTTAGGAACATTTAACGCTAATCTTTGTAGTAATGCTGGACAGCTCACAACTCCTCGAACGAATTTGACAACGTATACCAAGAGACGCAGATCTCTTCTTACGCTCAAGGAGTTATACCCGAGCATGCCCAGCAGAAACTGCGTAGGATATAGCCACGGATAGACACCAAACTCACTCATGTAGAGATATCGTAGATATTTTTTTTGTACTTTCTCCACCATGAGCGAGTTCTGCGCCCCCACCGGGCTCCAAATGCAAGCATTGCTTTCTAGTTTGCTACGGATCAATGAATTAAACAACGTTTTGAGCACCAATTGGTTTTCAAACGACTTAGAGATTCTCATAACAAATCCTAGAGTTTTATAAGCTGAGTTGCACATAACTTCTATGTGAGGACCAAACGCGAGATTGCTGTGGAACAAGACACCCAGATCTTTAATATTATCTGTGCGGGGAATAGGTATAGATTCTAGTGTATATCTATGGAATTTCAAGACGTGTGAGCGATGATACGACATAATTTTGCACTTTGATGCGTTGAAATATAATTTATTATTGTGGCTCCACTCACAAACGTTGTTGAGATCTATGTCGAGATCTATCACAAACGTTGTTGAGATCTATCACAAACGTTGTTGAGAGTTATGTCTACCTCTTCCTCACTGTCCATTAATTTCAGATAAATATATTTGTTTTGTAAGTCTATTTTAACTCATTCTCTCAATGTGTTTGAAGTATCTCAAAATTCCTGTTTTGATTCAACTTGTAACATCTGTTATTTGATCATTCCTTACTTTACTGTCATACCAGATATTCTTATTAAGTACACATTTATGAATCGTAATTAATTTCAAGTCCTTCAAAATTCAAATTTTCCTTTTTTTCCAGATACATGTTGAGGACACCGTTGGCTTTGGCATCGCCTTGAATGGACGTTTCATGATGTCGTGTTCCACCAAGAATGACATGATAATATGGAGTCTTAAAGGAGAACAATTGGCCAAAGTAGACACCTATCTTATGACAACAATGAAAGCAAAAATATCTCCATGTGGTCGTTACGTAGTCGCTTCTGGTTTTGTAGGAGATATTAAAGTATGGGATGTTCAATTCACTAAGAATGGAGAATTTAAGGAAGTCGTAAGAGCTTTTGAATTAAGTGGACATTCTTCAGGCGTCTATGATTTTGCCTTTGGTGCTGGCACTTCGCATATTGCAACTGTCTCTAAGGATGGAACTTGGAAGCTTTTTGATACCAACAGTAAGTATGAACTTATTTTTACCTATACCAATATTAATCTCTCCTGTTTGTATATACGCACAAATTATTATTCATGTACATTATATAACTGGCAGTAAATGTTGTCAAGTTATCCGCTACAAGTAGTGCACTTTTACATATAGTAGCTGTAAAGTAGATCCATTACTTTTTTTTAACTCATCTGCTATAGTAGCGTGCTATTTTGAATTGAAAAGTAGATGTAACACTGCTTCTTTTTCAAAGTGGCTTTAACAACACTGCAGTCAGTGTATGTAAATATTTTAATTAAGAATAATTCATACCGAAATGTTTTTATACATTTCCTGTAAAATATATTTGAAAAAACGTGCACATACTATGATTGGAAGAGATTTCCACATGGCAATAATAATAATAAAAAGGACAATTTATATGGCGCAGGCTAGAAGAATCTCCTCAAGGCTGCTCTAACTCGGGATTCAAATCCACTGTTAGTAGCAGATTAAAAATGTAAAAAAAATAAAGTTGAGTGCTAAGATAAGAAGGCGATGGCTGCAACCGTTAGATTAGGAACTTCCCGCATCTACTGCTGCAAAAGAAAATCATTTCTCCATCGAATTGTGACTGGCGATGAAAAATGGATATATTTTGAGAATCCTAAGCGTAAAAGATCATGGGTAGTTCCAAGCAAACCGGCGACATCAACTGCAAGGCTACATCGCTATGGACGGAAGACAATGCTCTGTGTTTGGTGGGATCAGAAGGGTGTTATCTATTATGAGCTACTAAAACCTGGCGAAACCGTTAATACTAAACGCTACCGACAACAAATGATTGATTTGAACCAAGCATTGCGTGAAAAACGACCAGAATATCAAAAGAGGCCACACAAAGTGATTTTGCTTCATTATAATGCACCATCGCACACAGCAAAACCGGTCAAGGAAACGATTAAGGCGTTTAGTTGGCAAATACTTTCGCATGCGGCTTACTCACCAGACTTGGCTCCATCCGATTACTACTTATTTGCATCGATGGGACACGCACTTGCTGAGCAGCGCTTCACTTCTTACGAAAATTTACAGAAATGACTCGATGATTGGTTTGCCTCAAAAGAACAAGAGTTTTTTTGGCGTGGCATCCACAAATTGCCAGAGAGATGGGAAAAATATATAGCTAGCGATGGGCAATACTTTGAATAAAATATTTTTTACCATTTTCATACAATAAATGTGTATTTTCTATAAAAAAAAATCTGGTTTCATATTTACAGACCTGATATATTGACCACTTTTTCACTGTTGTAAGAGTCTATTACTATAACCAATTTCCACATTACTTAAATTAACTATTGTTTATTTTTTCTTTCAGTCAATTACATACGTGGAGAAAAGATTCAATTGTTGAATACTGGCAAATACAGTCAAGGGAGCAGCCCCTCTCTTATTGCACTCTCCCCCAAAGCTGATATTGTGATTATTGCAACAGGAAGTTATTTGGAAATCTTCAATGCTGCTACAGGGGTTTTATCTGAGACCATTGAGAATGTTTTCAGTGGTAAATATTGACCTGACACATTTTTTCTTAATTGATGACTATTGAAATATTATTTCCTATCACTTTCTTTACATAATTTCATCTTCATAGCTTTTGAAATACTATTAAATTTGCCAATTAGCATTATCAATGATTGACAAAGTAGATTAATTTAACAACATCAGAAAAAAAGTCTCCTATGGAAATATCACAGGAGTAGGGAAAATAAAAATAACTTGTATGGGAAATAACATATTTCCTGAGAAAAATTTACACATTTTTTTCAAGTTTTTGCAGAGGAGGGCTACGAAGTTGGAATATTTTTTTTTTTGGGAGTCACAAGGCTAAAAAGGTTGACAAACAGTGCTCCAGACGTTCATGAAAAAACTGTGCAAGACTTGTTAAAGAATAGATATAACTAAACTTATTGGTAGCCTTATGCCTCTAAATACGAGACAGAAAAAATGACTGAATCATTCGAGATTTTTCTGGGTGGATACAAGGAACGTGTAATGTGACACACTGAGTTAGTTCCGGGCTATTGAAATATGAGCCTGTCGGGTCAAACAGTTTTCTTCTATCTGACAAAGTTGTAAGAATAATCACTTCCATCAACAGACATAGTTCAAGTCAGTTCTTGGGATCAGGAGCTTAAAATTTGTAAAATGTATAAACTTCCGCTCTATCCATTAATTTTTTTCAATAGTGGACCATATTACCGAATCGTGATACATTTTTTTTCTTATCAAAGTATACAAAATTTTAAAGGATTTTATCTTAGAAAAGTCATTACCAAGTTTCAGTAAAAAGCCCAGTCTGGACAATGCTGCTGATGTTATTTTACCTATATATGAATAAAGCTCAGCTTCTCATCAAATATAACTTTATAGTTGATGTCACTGGTGGGGTTATGAAGAAAGCGTTTCTTATGTGCTCAGGCTAAAACTACATTCATTTGATCAAAAATTTACTGACCACATATATTAATCAAGTTTGCGCCATTACCAAATGGTTAGAATGTTTGTCTAGTCTCCAATCATCCCGGGTTCAATTCCTATGGATCCTGCCTTAATTAGTTTTAGTTTAATTTGATATTTGGATTTCTTATTACTTTCTTTGTTTTGTTTCACTATACAGATAAATTGATCTCTGTTGGTAGTTGATAAAACACTTGACTATCGAGCTGCAGGTTCCAAAATCAATTCTTGATGGAATCCAAAAAAAAAATCCTGTTCTGAGTTTTTTAATTTTTTATATTGCCATAAAGCAATCTCTTCCACTCAACCAGAAAGATGTCGAAGAGATCTACAGTGAAAATCAGACTAGAATCCTTTTGAATAAAATTAAGTCTCAATTGAAATCGAACCTATAACTCCTGGATAGGAAAACAAAAGTCTGATGCTACGGAGGCTATCTACCATCACCATCATTAGTGATTGCTACAAAGTGATAATGATAGGCAATCCTTCATGATCAATATGATTGTCAGCCATCCTGCAGATGAAAGATGCCTGTGTGTGTGTGTGTATTAATTTATTGTGTGCAAGCTGTTGCACGTCAGCAAGCACACACTCTCCAGGTTTTTTTTACATATAGCTAATGTTTCGTTACTTAATAATGCTATAAAAATTCATAACAAGTAGCGTAGCATATAAGCTACAGAAAAACGTAAATTCAGATGTAAAACGGTCTAAGAGTAAAAATCAGTCTGGAAGTGAATATGTCAGGAATAGAACCTGAGACGCCTGCTTACTTAGCATGCTAACTGTTAGACCACAGCTGCCGACATTTAAAAAGCAAAATTGGAAACTAATATAATAAAAATTCATTATTATTTTAGTTTCCAGTTCTACAAATTGTAAACGGAAACTAATGTAATAATAATTTTTTTTTTTTTTACAGATGATATCACCTGTATTGAGTTTGATCCGATGGGGAAATATCTGTTTGTAGCTGGAGATAGAACCATCCGAGTTTTTCAAGACGTAAAACTTTAATAAATATCCATATTTTTCAAATAATCACTATTCTGACTTACATGATAGGTAACACTTATTTACAAAAAAATCAAATAATTCATTTAAATTATTTGAAGTACTATTTGTTATCAATTCATGTTTTTATGCAAAAATGCACCATAAATAAGACAGAATACATATAATTTATTTAAAAAAAAATATTTACTTATCTTGGTTTTAAATGTATATGGGAACAGAAAATGGATCAGCAAGTTTTATCTTAAATTTTTTTAATCAAGTTATACTTAAAAAAACTTAAGAATTCTCTCTTTGAAACCCTAAACTTTATTGCCAATAAAATATTATATTGTATTTCTACTTCAACAACTCATTTCCAATAAGTAAAGTTCTTTTATATGCAATCTCGCTCTTTTCCAAACTTCGTAAAAAATTACAAAACATACATTTCAACATACAGCCAAGCCATATTGATATTTGAAAAGCAGCGATAAAATGAAGGTTAATCTAATCCCTCAACCACACTTAGATTAACATAAACTCAGATAAAAATCAATAGCAATAATGGAAACAAACATACAATATTAAATTTTAACTATAAAAAATTATTTACTTTTCATGCTTTTTTTAATATTGTATTTTTCAACTCCCCTCATCCATAAAACAATTCTCTGTAGAAAGTTGTATAATATATGGTGTAATTCATGGAATCAAATATTGTATGAAATCCATGGAAAATTGTATCATCTAATAAGCTTTTACAATCTTTTCATGCATTATTAATTTTTGGGACAAAGAAATAGCAATTTTTTTCTCTGCTGCTATTTCCAGAGTTTAAATAATAGTTTATAAAATTTCCAGAGTTTAAATAATAGTTTATAAAATACACAGCACATTAGGATGAACTATAATTACGTACTGTATTTTGTACTTTTTCCTTATTTTGTACTATTTTATTCTTGTTTTGTACTTTTTTATATCTTCAAGTCAGGATAGTGATTACGTGTGAAATTGTATCAGTAATTTTTTTGAAATGTGATTAAAAATGCATTTAATAAAAATTAATAAGATAACTGATAAAATCATTACTAATTTGAATGTATGAATGCATAATGCAAAAATAAAATACTGATATTGATAACACACATTCAGTGCCTTATTTTAATATTTTTTCCAATTAGAATTTTAATATACCTTTAATGTAGATGCTGCAGTATTTTAAAAATATGTTAAAAAATATTCAGTTCATTTATTTTGGTATATACTATCTTGATCAAAAAGTTTTAGGACTTTATTCATAAAATCGAAAATACAAGTTTATTCATCAAAATCGATATGGTCCCCTTCAAAGTACTCCCCATCGACTGCAACGCACTTACGCCAGCGTTTGATTCAATCCTCGAAACACCGTTGGTACTCAATTTTCGGTATGTCCATCAGAGCCGTCTTCGATTTTTTCATGACATCCTCTCGGGTGCTGTAACGCGTTCCGCGAAATGGTTTTTTAAGTCGGTTGAACAGGAAAAAGTCGCAGGGAGCCAGATCAAGTGAATTCAAAGGCTGCTGGATAGTAGTCGTGTTGTTTTTGGTAAAAAAACTCATGGAAATCCATGTCTTTCGCGATTTCAATGCGGTCCTTTTTTTGCATGAAATTGAGGTCTTTCGACACCAGTTTTGCAGCGACACGTCTGAGGCCCAAATCACTAACCAAAATCACTAACCAAATCACTAACCAAAATGTCTTGAGCGGATCCATAAGCGATGTTCAAGTCCTCTCTGCCAGCTCTCTTTTTAACATTTCTTTGATTTTATCGATGTTTTCATCGGTTTTCGACTGCCATGCGTTCGTCATCCTCGACCGACTCACGACCACTTCTGAAGCGTTCGTGCCACCAAAAAACACTTCTCCAACATTTCCAAGGTCTGCGGACCGTTAAATCCGTTTTCCACACAAAATTTAATGCAAACTCGTTGATGCACAGTTGATGCCATTTTCAAACTTGTAAAAAATCAAAAACACGCACAAAGGTAGATGTACTCAGTACAGCGTAACTTTTACAAATCTCAAGCTATGACGCTGAAATTTGGAGGGAAGTGTCAATGATAGATGTGGTAACCTAACAAAAAAAAAAAAAATTCCAATCGGGTGACAGACAGCGCCACACGGTGGCCGGTCCTAAAACTTTTTGATCAAGGTAGTATATCATTTAAGCATCAAAAGCAAAGTGGTTTAACCAGTAAGTATACAAAATTTTAGATTGGTTTTCAAACTAATGTGCTAAGAATTTAAATGATGTCAAGTTATTAAATGTATTACTTAAAAAAATTCAATTCTAAATAATGTTCAACACAGTGCAGATGTTAGCTGTTTTTACATTGTTCATTTCGTTTCTTTTTAATTTAAAACTGTAACTAATTGGCAAAAATTCAACAAATTTGAATCTATCATTTGATTATAAAAATCAAATAGAGAATTCAATGCATAATATTTCCATAAACAACAACTTAACATTTTTATACTTGTAATATAGTTTATAAATTCCACAATACTATTTTATTATCACAACTTCACCCTTTTAATCTCGAAAAATCCCACAGGGCCCATCATTGGCCTCAAAGTTTTCATACAAGTTTTTATGTTGAATATATATTTTTTGAAACTTTGAGAATCCTTCATTTTTAAAAGAATGCATTTAAAACTAAATATTAACTGAGATAAAATATAAACTACTGTTGTTTTGCCAAAATATGCTGGGATTAAAAAGGTCAAGTTTCGATCTCTTTGTCGTGCAAATTTTTTGTTAGTAACATTTTATTACTGGAATTGACAAAATTAATGCTATCTCCATGGAGCTCCACAAAGTATATTCCTATACAATTTATTCTTACTTTATGCTAACATTTGTATTTTTTATGATAGTTTGCTAGTTTACACCATATTTTGTTTTATTTATTAAAAAAATAGTAAATCAATGCCACAATATTAATTCACTGTCAAAATATAACTTAATTAGATCACACTTTATGGTATTTAAAATATTTGCCTATTTAACTAGACAAAATACCCATTTTAATACATCCTTTATTTTTCAGTGTGATTGCTTTTTTTTACATAAATAAGATAATTATCATTTTCATAAATGTTAATAAAATAAACAGTCACATCCATGGGATTGAAGTTCTAGGAATAGATCTACTGATTTATTTAATGACAATCCTCATAACCGTGATTGAAGACTCTTTTAAACATATTTAAAAATATAACTGACAATGCGAGCTTGTGTATTGAACAAATATGGCTGTCATATTTCCTCAGGAGTTGTTACGTACACGCAAATGAATGTTTCGAGGGGTATTTGGAGTTTGATTATTGTTATTGATTTCGGAGAGTATGAAAAATGAATGAAAAAAATACTTTAATTTCTAATTTTTGGTTTTAATTTCTTGTAGAAAAAAGACATGAAATACTCGTATTATATACTGTCCATGAATGTTCGTGAGAAAAAAATCCTTTCCCGATGGACTAGGGCCATGCCGGGGCTATACTGATTACATAAGTTTCTATATATCTCTCGTCACGCTATATTGCGTGGGTGGTCCCTAGCGTGTGCACAGGTTGGCAGTAAGCATGTTAAATTACTAGATCTAAGAAACTCACTTGAGTCTCTAAATCTGTTTTTTAATATCAGAGTAAATTTAAACACAAAGATACTAACACCAAAGGATTTTTTATATTACACTTAAAACAATGCATTAATGTTGAGTTCCATTTTATTAATCCTATTTTCAAATATAATATATCAAATTATTCTCAAATCTAGATTATAAATGTCAGTATGTAGTTGTGTACATTTATGTATAGGAATAATTATTATGAATAGGTATATAAGACTTCAAAAAGTAGATGTTTTTGTAATTTTAAGTCAAAATCAGACTGATAATTGTTTTAAAAATGGTAAATATGTATAAGTAACATACATTGTTAAAGTTGCATATAACACATTGCATAGCAACACCGATGGCATATTTAAATTATTTTCTTTCTGCATAAAATATCTGAATACTATGAAATACTTCGACATTGAAATAATATAAGGCCAGGAATTCAGGGAACTGTTTTACATGTCAAAATATTTCCAGCGTTTTGAATTACAATTTCAATACTTTGTTTTCTTAATTTCATATTCCTATTTATTGATTTAAAATTTTATATTCCTAGTTTTTGGTATTAATATTATCATTTGGATATAAAATTAGATTTTTTTAGTGTGAAATAAAGACTATCTTTGATTTTAATGAAGAAAGTATTTCTGTTTCCATAAAAAAGTTATATTGCTCTCTGTTTTAATTAGATTTTTACATTGTACATTCAGAATAATTTTTACTTGTGTCTAGGTGGAGTTGAAAAAAAATCATTGTGTTGTTATGGTATACAGCATACTTTGTTCTTTAAAAAAATAACGTATTTCTTATGCATTATACTCGTATTAAATATGTTCTTAAACTGTTTGCTCACATATTATGAAGCATATTAAATTATACCTATTCAGATACCATTATTATATTAATTATACTTATTATAGTTACTTTCATCCATAGGATCAAGTAATAAGTGATGTCTAATTTCCTTCTACCACACTCTGGTGTCTAGCTGCTCTAGTTTATTTTATTGGTCTCCATATTTTCTTCGTCTCTCTTTAATTTTCAAACGAAAAACTCTAATGTATCTGATCTTCAAACATTGACTATAATACATACCCTAATTTGATAAGATGCAACATTTTCAATGATAGATATTATGGATCGACCAAAGGTTTTTCATAACTTTGTCCCTTAAGATGTCCCTCAATGTCTTTGAACTGTATTTCCCTGAAATCTTTAAACTGTATTTTTCTTTGATTACCTCCATGAGTATTCATAAACATAGATATTGTCATTAGATTCTGGTGAATATATATTTATATACTTAAGAATTAATTTATTGGCAGTTCTCTTATTCAATGTTGGTTATGAGATTTCAATAGAGAGAATGTGAATAAAAATTACATTCGAACTTGTTACATTGTTGATCTGGTGGATCGATATAATATTTTTTGTTCTTCTAACAATTCACAAAGTACAATATAAAGCAAAAGTACAGTATAAAGCAATGTTATCATGTAAAATTAACTCCCAATTAATGAATTGTTTGAAAATTGTAAAATTACTTTTGTGATTTGAGAAAAATTGACGTTTGATTTTTTTAAATATTTTTATAAAAGAAATTATTTTGTATGAAGAGTATTGAATATATAAAAGTTTTGTTTCGCTTCTTTTCACACATTAGATTTCTATAATTCAATTTTAACTTTTGGTTATAACATTCAAAACATATTACAGTAACAAAATATTACATGTAAGGCATTTATCAATATTAAAAAAATATATTATTTTGTAGTGAATCATCATTAATCATACTAAAAATAAATTACAGTATTCTTAATTAGAAACTTTTAATACAATTTATGTGTGTTCGGATTAGAATTTCAGACTGATATTTTAACAACTGATTAGCATTTTTTTTATGCGTAGGTGTTGGTGGACTAAAATAAGATTTAAACTTTTATATCATGAAAATGAGTAGGTGGACTAAAATATGGATTAAACTTTTATATCAAGAAAATATTAATTGTGACATGTTAATCTTGCCGTAGGAGCACTGGTAAAATCTTCATGTTCTAAATCCATTTTGTCCAAACATGTCAGAGAATTCTCAACCCTCATGATATTATTCACCAGTCACCATAACAGCATTATCATTTTTATCTACTTGACTTCATTTGTTGATGGAGTCACTGAGGTCAAAAAAATTCTCAACTGTTTCATAAAACCTTTTCAAAACTACTAAACATTACTTAATTACAGTATTCCATTATAGATTTCTATTGACTTTACTCTTCAACTTTTTAATTACAACCGACATGAGTCAACAAAATCTAAATTATAGATAATTCATCTTCTTTACTTTTCGCCTTTTTGACATTGGGTGGCCAACTTCACAGATATATTTTATATTCCATAGGTTGGTAGCTAATTAAAATTGAAAACTATCTTTTAGCTGAGTCAAAACAATGTGTACAAGATCACAAAAGGAAAATGTAAATATAATATTCGTAACCGAATCACGTATGATCTCTTTGTCATCAATTGAAATTATTTCTCGCAACTATAACACTTTTCTATGTATTTTTTAATTTTCTTGTAATTTCAATTCATCTAATCAAATGTAATAAATCCTTAAAACAAATTTTCTTTGATTAATATGTTTAATTTATTTTTGTGTGTTGACAATAGAATTTACCTTTATTGATTTGTTTTTAAACCAAAATTGAATGCATACTATGTAATTATTCCAAATTCATATCTTGGTTTTGTATCTAATTAGTTTTAACACAAATTACAGACCATCCATCAATTTGCAAGTCGATAAATTAGGTTGTTTGATTTTTGCATTTATTGTGTTCATTTTAGCAATAATAAAATAAAAAATTTAAAAGTTGTATTTTTTAAACTTTCCAACCAATTCCTATCCCTATTCCATATTTTTTTACTCAATTGCCTATGTTATTTAATTTCATAAATTGATAAAATTCTAAGTTTGTTATCTATAGAATTTTTTAGAGAAGTCCATTGTTTCGAGAGCAGGAAATCAATTTTTATCAATCAAAATTTATAATAATAAAAGAACAATTTATAAAGCACCATTGAGAGACAACACTCCTTCCGGAAGGTGCTCTAATTTGGGATTTGAACCCACTATTATTGACAGATTAAAAATATTACAAAAAAACGAGTTGAGTGTAAGGATAGGAAGGTTGGGGCTACAGTCATTAGATTTGGTACTTCCTGCATCTGCATGTTCAAAAAAACATATTTGGTAAGAAAACCACAGAAAAAAAGTACAAAGAAACCCTCCTAGATCTTCCGATATGTGATAGTAACACATTAAGCTTTAGGTTTAGTGTAGTATATGTATTTAGTATTGATAAATTAACCTTAGGAAATATTTTTACTATTCTGACAGGTTCATTACGCAATTTTATTTGTTAAGAATAAATATTTCCAAAGTCATCAGTGACTTTGCCCCTGCTATCTCAGAGGAATCGCAAAGTGCTAATTTTTTACTGGCAATTTTCTACAGAGGAACCTAATGCATTCTGCATAGAATCAACCACTTCATAAATACGGTACCTCCAATCCTAAAGGTTTATTGACACAAAGCAGAAATTGAAGATGAATTCTTAAAAGTGGATGCCTTAGTAGGATGATGGTTTATCAGACGAAAGTCATATAATGCATAAGATGGTTCATATTCGACTGCAGCAGTCATCTATAACCATCATAGTAAAGGTGATTTGCTGGAGGTGGTTAGACCACGTATTGAGAATATCGTCTGGTAGCCGTCCAAGAGCTTTATTGTTTTATTGCCCACAGGGTATTCAACTAATTGAACATATATCCTACACTATACACTGATATTACGATAGGAAGATTCAGTCTGCTTGACAAGAAAGGAAATGGATTGCCAGGCTGTGGACTGACTATATGAATGTGTTTTGAGGCATCCCTGTGTTTATGATAGAATATATAGAGTGATGATGATAATCATATCTTATTAACACGTTCCGTGCCGCAGTACATTTTGAGAAAATAAGTACCTGCGCCACTAAACAAATTATAGTTTATATTATGTATACATATACAGGCTTCATAAATAATGATTTATTTTTAAAAATAAACTGATTTTAGGTGATATTGTGAGCGTAGGTCACCGGTGACATACGCGGCGTCGTACGGTAATACATGTATATACAACATAAACTTTTGTAGTCGAAACAAATTTTAGCATGCCTAATTTATTACTTATTATATTTTTTATTTATTTATGTAATATGCTATAGTGTTACGCCATAACATAATAATCTCTTATGATTACTGAGACAATAGCTCCAAAAAAAAGGGTCACAATGTTGCAAAGACAATGCACCCTCATAAATTTCCAGAGTGGGACAAATGGATGGTCCCATTCATTATGTTATCTCTGGAATCTCTTCTGTACCCCCTACCCTAATTGTAGAGGCTAGTTTATCCTTGAAAAAAATAAACCGTTATATTATTTTTCATACACCTGGAGGTTTATTAAAAATAATTGCATTTTCAAACAAAATTTTGGAAGTTTTTATGTGCATTATATTCAGGGGCACCGTATAGGTCACATTCAATGTTAAAATTCGTAGTAAATGTGACCGCTGGCGCACTGGGACTGTTTATAAAAAAAAAACACGTAGGTCACCGGTGACCTATGTGGCGCCCTGGTCAAAAACATGGTAGGTCACCGGTGACCTACGCGGCGCGGAACGTGTTAAATATGAAGAAATTAAGCAAAGCAGACATATTCAAGATATATACTGAGAGGTTTTTTTTCCTACTGCGAACTAGGACAGGCTGTAGAGCAAAGGGGGACAAGCTTAGAATTAGCAAAATCTACTTTTAATTTCTTCACCTCATCGAGAGCTACTGGTTCTTATTGTGATTTGAATTACACTATCATCGATCAGGAAAGATATTTATTGATAATATAAAATGCTTTTCTTTAAAAAACGTTTATATTTTTTTACAAATAACGATATGACAAATCACAATAAAGTTTAGAAGGTATTTAACTATCTTCTTTTAAATAAAAATTGTTGAAAAAAAAAACAATGGTTTTCACATGGTCAGGATATCAACCACCTGAATGTCTGCGATTGACCGTTTGGCGTGAATTCCGAGCGTTTTTTCAGACTTAATAAAAAAAAACTAAAAATATTTTTCATTGAGGTGAGTAGGGGTAAGTGCACCATATAAAATGAATATATGAAATTCAAAAGTATCCAACCATTCTCAGGATCATCACATTGTTTTCTAACTTTTATACGAAGGACTTCAACTATTTCATATTTTAATTAGTTTATCACCAGAGGACTATCTGCTCTTTTTACTTGATTTTTAAGCATTTTCTTGAAAGAAGTCCTGACAGATGCACTTACCCCGTCTTCGGGGTAAGTGCATCAGTATCTTTTGGTTTTATTAATTGCTAACATAATGAAAAGTTTGACATCCAATCCAATCAACACATAATTTAGATATTTTAAATCAGAAAATATAGTGGTATAAATATATAATATCAAATGAAATTATGCAGGATGGGTTAAGTGCACCTATTCATTGCTAGTGATGAGACAAAAAAAAATGTTTGTTTATAATATTATTATTTGAAAATTCAAAATGATAACACTAATATTGAATAAGCAAAATGAAGATGTAGAAATAATAACTCGCAAACTGACTTTGTGGCAAATTTTGTCTATAAATTAGACAAAAAATAAATACGTAAGAAAAAATACTTAAATAAAAGACATTATTTGTTATTTAAATTGGATTATTTAAGTAACTTATTTAAGAATATGAAATTACTTATTGAATATTAAAACCATCAAAGGAGATTTTAAACACCAATTCTCCTCTTCTTCCAGTAAAGGGTTTTGGCAAAATAGTCATAATATCTGCGTTATATATTTCAGATATGTCATCAACTTTCGGGTATGAAAATACATTAAGTATGATTTTCTTTACTTAAATGTGAAACTTTTCTTACAAATTTGATAGTTATTTTCTTACTTTCATCAATATTTAAAATGTTTCCTATGTAATGTTTGAGGCTCTTCTTCGTTACAAATTTGGCAAGTATCCAATCACCAACATTTTTTTTTCAAAATTGAAATTCTTGGTAAATAATGATGTTCACGAAAAATTGGAAATAGATATACAAGAATTTAAACAGAATCTCATTCAAATCTGCGTTTATTTCATCTTCCATTAAAATACTTTGGAAATAATCACTTTCATCTTCAGAGCTTGATTTCCATTCAAATTCACTGATTTCTGATTCTGATGATAACTCCAGGTTTTGCAAATATTTTTTATGATCCAATTTTTGTGTCCTCTTTTTGTTAATATCTTTAGATTTTTTGTTATTCTTCCGAATTTATTTAAGTACTTATTTTCTTTTTAGAATCCTTCAGTTTGTTTTTTAAACGTTCTATGTCATAAGTTATTACTTCAGCTCCGTGTGCAATTTTTGTCTTTTTTACCTTAGGAGGCTCATTTTTATTTATAGATCTTAACAGAAGTTCTTCAAATGAGTGTTTGACTGGTATATTTTCTGGAAAAAATTCATCCCTTCTCAAGAAATCTGAATTATGTGGATTAATTATTATGTCTTGAAAAACTGTAACCTTCTTCAATGGATTAAGATAGTGATTTTTTGCAGTATAAGTAGAATACTCGGAATATTGAACATGTGAATGGAATTGTGCTCCAAAAGGTACAATTTGTTTTGAGGTGGAAGGTTCAGCATAGTTTGCGTCCAAATTTTCTATCGATGATAACGGCTCTGTATTACTTTTCGTGTTCACTGATTCCTCATCCCGGTCGTGACTAGATTTATTAAATATATTTTCGATCGCTTGGGATTGATCTGATGAACCCATTTTTATTACCTGATGATCAAGTTTATTCCAAATGTCCTGTAAGCATTCTCGAAAAATGTTTTTTTGGAAGTTTCGAACCTACGAGTACGTGCAAACATTGCCATTTAAAGAGGGTCTCGTTCCAAGCATCATTCATCGATTTCATTACACTAATGTCTAGTGGCTGAAGTACATAGCTGGAATGAGGTGGTAATTTCAATATCGTCACATTCTCTTTTCTGGCCTCCTCAATTATGCCTTAACTTATACGAGTGTGTGTACTATGGCCATCATAAATAAGCAATATTGGACGAATTGGCCCTACCATTGGAAGGAAATAATCCTTAAAATATTTTTCAAATATTTTGGTTTCCATCCATCCATTTTTTGTAGCAGACTACCGCGTAGCTGAAGACTTTTCTGGATTAGTCCACTCATCCTGCACATACTTTCCCTTAAATATAATCAGAGGTGGACATTTGTCTCCGCCTGCACTATATTACACCCCAACAAAACAGTGGTGTTGTCTCTTCCTGGTGAACTAATGGTTCTGGTGGGAGGATATCCAATAAGCTTGACTGCTTTCGTTTTGCTGGGGTCTTTCGAGAAACTTGTTTCATCCAAGTTCCATATTTGATGAGTGCGATTTTTAAGGTCTAGTTTTTCCATAGTATTTGTCAAAATATTCAATTATTATAAATGGATCTAACATTCTTTTTCTGGCATATTCAACAGGTTGGGGTTTTTTATTGACAAATTGTTCCTTTTTGAGAACCCCATAAACCAATAATGACCCGGAATTCCATTTATAAAGGGAGTTTTTAAACTATTATCGACGATATATTTGGCGACTAACTCAATCACTTCCTTTTTAGAAAGTCCGAATCTACATTTCTCCATTACATGTAGATTTTCCGCCAGTTTTTTTTTCAACTTCAGCTGGAAGGGCCGTACTTCGCCCCATCGTGGTGGATTTTTTCCCACGTCTCCCAGAAACATGGCACATAACAGTCAATCTGGGTATTTCAAATATTTTCTCTGCCTGGCACCCGTACCCACTCATCCGACCGCTCTTTACTTCTTCTACTGCTTCTAAAAGTTTTTCTTTTGTATAAGGCATTTTACTTTCTGTAAAAAAATATAGATAAGGTTTTTACAGGTAAGTAACTACTTCTTTTTTATCTTTTACATCGATACAGGAACATGCCCAGATAGTTGAATATTAAAATAAATCAAATTGTTAATAATATATTCGAGTAATACATAAAAGTACATAATAGTACATAAAATAATTAAAAAAATGTAAGTTATTAATTTTTTTAATAAATCTGTTTTTTTTAAAGTAATGCACATCACTAGTTCCATTTCCGACCATACAAAATTATTTGGGGTAAGTGCATCCACATTGTAGTTGCACTTACCCCAGTATGTAAAATTATGGGAGGAAGTGTATCTAGTCTTATAAATCACAATTCTTTTAAATATTTATTAAATAAATATATACAAAACAAACAACAAGTCGTATGAAAGGCATTTACCAAATTTGAATCTCCTAGCACAAGTTATTGTAAAGTTACAGAAGAATTATGAAGGAGCTCCCGACTTGTACGTTAAGAAAAACCAACCGTCAAAATTTGAACATTAATAATAATGGCCCTGTATGTGGTACATCATTATCTGTCTACTGTAGTGTGAATTTAGTTCATTACAATAGATCTTTGTAGATGGGAGTGCTTAAACATAATATTTATGGAAGTTGGAAGGCTTAGATGCACTTACCCCGATTCCCCTTATGCATTTTTTTACAGTTTGTTTATTGATGATTTAAGAATGTACAAAAAAAAATTTAAAAAAAAGTTTAAAATTCAAGATGTTATATCTTGTAAAAAAGGGGATGAGCTGGTCGACTTGATTGAAGGCCTTTCGTAAATCTGAAACAAAAATCATACACAGTTTCTTGATAAAACATAATGTCGTTATAGTTAGTATCAAAGAGAAAAAAGAAAAAAAATCGTAAAATAGCGGCTATCTGAAAAAAAAAATTACAATATTTTTTCAAATATTAAATTTTTTTTAAAATAGTAAAAAAATAATTTTGAATTTTCCAAGGTAAGGACAAAAATATAAAAATATTTATTGAAGTTTCATACTAAATTTGAAGGCAATCGGTTGGATAGAACTTGAGATTTTATGTCAACCAGGTCGAAAAAAGTAGTTTCGATAAAAACGCGTTTAAAATTTTGAGATTATTGTCTGAGTTATACCAGTGCGGCGTAATTGCTGCCTCATTTATAGCTATAACTTTAGAAATGTTGAGAATTTTAAAATTTCCTTTAAAGAACATATTCTTAAAAGTCTAAACTTTAAAAATATGCAAACAATTTTTTTTTCAAATTTCTCGAGTAGAATGGTCTCGAACAAACAATGCAGGTCTGGCCTAAAACTAAGTTAACTAACTAACTAAGTTAAACTCGTTTATGATATTATATTCGTATAAAAGGCAAGAGTTTGTATTTTAGCGCGAAGAAGAAATAAAGTGGCACACCCAAAAATTGTATTATCCCTCAAATATAAAGAAAAAGTATGGTCGTCTCACAATGTTGACCAACAAAGGTCACGATAAGCCCCGTTATCATTGTCCTAAATAAAAAAGTAAGAAAAATAATCTTTATAAAATAGTGTTCTTCACAAATCAGGCCGACAACCTAACGGCTCAATTACAAAAATACCATTTTGACATTTCGTTGTCATTGATTGTCATCGTAGGTTATCAGACTAGAATAAAAAAATCTATTTGAAATGCATCTTTTTAGCAATAACAATGTGGTATGCGGCTTTAATGCGATTTATTAGGCGGCGACTAGTGCTTGGTATAATTTTCGCTTCATCTTTGACATATTGTGTGGTAAATTTGATGAGAGATGTAAGTTAACATTTCCTTGTTTATAATTCTTTTCTACGTTGTGTGTATCACCGGCGATGATTAATTTTTGTTTTTTTTATTATTTTAAGAATGACAACTCAGTGGATTCTGGCTCTCAAGAGATAGTATTTGAGAGAAAAAGCCCGTTCATATGGAGAACACCGCTTCAAGAACATAATGACAGTTCCAGTGATACAGGAACTTGTCGAAATACAGTGCAAGGAAAAGTACTAATAGTTGATGACAGAGGTATGTTTGTTTTTAATTAATTTACTTAAAAGAAATCTACCCCTTGATATAGTACAAAAACTATTTATTATGGATTCTTGTGTCTGCAACATTCACTAAACTTCCTCATCATAAATTGACTGGTTAGTTTTTGTCACTATTCTTGGTCATTATTTGTTGGGTTTATTTTATTAGCTTTACATTAGGCGAAAGTCATTGCTTTCTGTGTTTCTTTTATCTTTACGTGTGTTTCAGAGTTAGTTGGCATGTTTTATAATGTCTCATCCATTGATACATTCAGTGCTGGAAACACCTATAGGTGTTTATATAAACTTTTACTGGGTGCTCAATACGCCCATCACCGTTTTATTCCGAATTTCTTCTGATAGATTAAAAAAATAAGCGAAGCCAGACTAGCCTAATGGTACTGATAGGGGTTTTAAGGGTATATGACAATGAATTATACCTGCTTTCACCTATTTCTATTTTGGATCTTAAACCAAGATATTTAGTAGTAAATGTGTTATCTATCATAATTTTAAACTCTCATTTTGAAAGCATTTAATTATGTTTTGGATTCTCATTTCACTGCAATCACACTGTAAACTGCCTTTCGATTGACCGCGAGGTGGCCGTAGCATTCCCACACTTTGACAGGACAAATAATATTTTACCATTTATTAGTACATAAATTAATTTCTATATTAATGTCGACAAGAGTAATCAAGTGGACGAATCAGTAAAATCATCAATTCCATAGATTTGATGATAGAGCAAATAATTATGATAATAAAAGGACAATCTATATAGCGCCTTTTAGATAGCAGACTGCTCAAGAGCACTCCAACTCCGGACTCGAACCCACTATTATTGACAGATTCAAAACATTACAAAATAATTATATGTAAGGATAGAAAGATAATTTTTTGGAATATTTCTGTCAAGTCAGATTGTAAGGTTGTTGGACTATATTTTTTTATTGAGAAATTCGCGCAATCAATCTCATGAATGACTACGGTCAAGTAAGAGTCCAACCTAATGGTTGAACTTGAAAAAAATACAAGAAAGAAGGAAAAATATTTTATTTATTTTAATGTATCAGCATTAAAGTTTACATATTGTTATATGTTTAATATCTCACTTGGCCATTTCCCTATTCTGAGACAGTTGACTTACACCTGTATTGTTTTTCACATTGTGTTTCAGCACAACCAAATATTATTCTGCATAGCTGATTGAAAAACAAGAAGGATCATAGCTTCGGTCATATTTATTATTTGAGGTAGTAAAAATGTGGAGCTGTGTTATCATTTTTATTTTGTTAATTTAATAGGCTTCCTAAAGACTAAAGAACAAGTGTAAGACAAACGATAGTGAAATATTTTTTAAAGCTAAGAAATTAGTTCTTTTGGTTAATCTGAACCTGATCCTAGGCTTGGACTTTGTTGGCCTCTTTGGAAAAACTGCAATGAACTACTTATGAACAGTAGCAGATTTATATGTGCAGCCCCAGTGTAATCAAGGGGCCCCCAATTTCTAAGAAAGCAAAGTATAAGAGTGCTAGGTAACAAATATTGTTTCCATTTGAATAGAATAATTTAAAATGTATTGTTTATTTTTCTATACTAATGCATCTGTGAAGCAACATTGTTCTATTAGGATAGTTTTGTCTTAACTAAAGACCAATAAATTTTATAATGAACTTATAAAAGAAGAATGTGAATTATGGACTGATGTTTTAAAAAGGATGGAAGAGAGTATTGTGAGATGGTTTGGATATATTGAACGAATGAATGATGAAAGGTTGACAAAATAAATAAATAGTGGAATGCATGAGAGAGTAAGAACAAGAAAAATATGGTTGGTTGGACCAAGGAAATATTTTGAAATAAAGAACGGTATGGAGTAAGAGAAATCATAGAGGAGGTGAAGTATTTTGCTACTTGAAAGTGTGACGCTCTATCCTCTGTCTATAGCTGGGGGGAAACGTCATGACGTTATGGAAGTATATAATATTTTGTTTTGTGATTTTATATACTTACAAAAATTATGAAAAAGTCTCATAAATAGCTTCGCGAGGGTGCTCAATGAAGCATAAAGGCATCATTGTTTAAGAATTTTCAATATATGTTATTTTTTTAGGATACATCTGTCATAGACAAAATGTGCACCAAGCCACTGGGTGCTGTAACACTAAGATGGAGCATACTAAGCAATACTCTTGCAAGACCTGCACAGACAGAATGTGTTGCGCCATCTATGAGCATTGTGTCTCGTGCTGTCTCAACCCAGATAAGGTATATTCTTCATTAACTCATTAATCTGTCTATAAAACTCTTTAATCCAAGTAAAACTTATTTAAAGAATTCGAGTTTTCATAATTATAAATACTAATTTTATTGTTCTTAATAATTAAGGTGACCAGAAGTCCCGGTTTCGAATCACTTGTCCCGGCGTTCCGATAGACACACTTTGTATCCCAGTCTGGAATATTTAGAAAAAAATAAATTGTATGAAATACAAAATATTTTTCTTTACTCTTGTGGTCAGCCTTTTCTAGATGTGATCTTGCAATAATGCAGTATTTTTTATTTTCAATTTTAACATAAATCACTCCAAAGAGCAGAAAAATTGTCGGAACTCCAAAGAACGGAAAAATGACAGAATAAGACTCTTGTTTGTGCTCCCTGATGATGAGATGAAAACCTTGAAACCGGTAGGGTTATACCGTTACAAAAAGTGGAATAAACAGTGTTTGATAAAAACAAATTACAATGTCTTTAAACCTCCACAATGTTAATGCCTTAACTATAAATAATATAATATAAACCTTATTGATTGAAAGAGATTGACAGTATGAATGAAGCCCACCAGATTATATTAAATATTTATATGTTATCAAAATTTATGATGTTATATGAACACTGCACTCCACATAAACCCGAATATGTGACTCATATGTCCTTATTTTTAAATACAATATAAATATAAAGAATGAATAAAACTAATGTTGTTATTGCCATGACAATAAACTGTAAGCATAAGTTCGATTTTTGTTTTTTAGCGAGATATACTTCAACCAATCCTGGAAAAAGTCTCTCAACAACAAAATGTCCTCTTTGCTTCAGTGAGTGATCATTTTGAATTGTGCTTAGCAAAATGTCGGACTAACTCCATGAGTGTGCATCACGAAAATTCATACAGAGATCCGAAAGAAAAACATTGTTTTGGTGAATATGTACCGGGAACAGATAAAAATGTTAGATGAAACTATTTCTGACATAAACAATGCTCAATGCTTGTCCTTCTATTTATTGCTCTTTCAAATAAAACAAATAGTAAATTATACAATACTGTGTACCAGCATACCTATATTCTATTAAAATTTTCTTTAGACTATTATATTTAGCACAATGATTATGGAATTTTTTAAGAAATGAGCAATGATTGTACATTTTTAAAAGAAAAATATCATCACATCTTAATGTAAGAACTGTAATTATGTTGATATTAATCATTACTTGGAAAAACTAGAATATTTTTGTGATTGTAAATAAGCTTTTTGTTACATTAATTATACATATATTTGGATAATGATACTTTTGAGCCTAATTTTGAGAAGAATCGTACATATTTATTCTTGGTACTTGCCCTTTAGTCACAAAAAGCTTAGCTTTTCCGTTCTTCATAAAATAATCTTTGTTCAATTTGGTAAGTTTTGAGTAATTAATCTTTTATTAACGTTATTTTTTTGCGTTGCTTTGCAGCTAAAGCTTTTGCAGCGCTTTTGTAAAAAAATGATATTGTATTTTTGTGTTATATTTTAAATTGGCCTAAATATAATATAATAAATAGGTTACAAGTAATCTTTTGCACTATGATAAAGTTTTATGACTAAATATGGTTTTGTGATATCAGTTATTACATTTAATGTGAATCACAATTCACAAAAGGACTTAGTGTTTTGCGGATGTTTTAAGACTGAATGATGAATTAAAATGAAGACATTTTTTAAGACAATAGGCCAGTGAATGAATGTTGACATTTTTATGATGACTAGCCATCAGTCATACATTTACTGAAGACAGTATTTAATTAGACACTATGGCTCGAATTCATAGTCCGGCCTAAATACTAACTTCTAACCATAAATTTCGTGATTTGTATTTAGTCAGACCTCAAACGCTCCAAACTTTTGTAAGTGAGGTAATGAAACCACTTATTCAAAGAAGCTATGACAAATTTGTACGAAATTTAATCCAATTACTAATTTCTTCAGAAAAAATAATTAAGATTTAGTATTTAGTGTAAGGGTTGGACTATGACAGGTCTATAATTTTTATGAAGTTATGAGTTATTTAACAAAAAAATCTTCCATAATATTGAAGGGTGAAATTTTAATTACGCTCGTCCATTTTACTAAATAAAGTAATAAATTATTTTTCACTTTGGTTGTTTATTTTGTAATAAAAATAAATAAGGTAAGCCTTATTTAGTATAGACCAGTTCAAAATGTATGAAAATGATTCATTCTGATACATGAATAGCGTTGCTTCTTATTATAAAACTAACATCTCAACAGCGCTTTTTTTTATAAATAGTAGCTTATAAGTGCCACTTAATTAATTCAGATGGACTAAAGTTTGAAATTGAGACTTAAACTGGAATATAGCACTGATTGAAAGGTAGAGATATTCAAAGTATGTAAAGTGATGAGACAAGATAAGTCCTATAGGGGATGGATAAAACCCCTAGGCAGTTTTCAAAAGTATCTGTCTCCGGAAAACGATAAAAAATATTATATATTTATTTATGTATTAATTGAAAATTATTTTAAGATATAATTGTTTTTTTTTTTATGTAAGATGTAATCGAGGAATATTCTAAATTAAAAAGTTATATAATATTTTATTTTTATGAAACTGGTCTCAATCCAATGTATAAATATTTTGAATATAATTTATTTCTCCAATTTATTTTTTTCTGTAGTACTACAAATCGATCTTTTTTTTTTTTAATTCTAAGTGCAATTGAATGATTTTCTAAATATTTTTTCAATGAAATATCAAAAAACTTATTTGATGGATATACTTACATTCAAAAGAATGGCCAGATACCTAAATTGTGTAATAAAAATCTATTTAATTTTAAATTTTATGACAGTGACAATAAATATTTGATTGATAGTCACTGATTGTAGTCCAATTTTTTTCTATTGTTATTATTTATCATGTTTTATTATAAAGTATAAATTTTATGTATATGTTTTTTGTACATTTGTTAAATATAAGTCTATATATTTTTCTCGTGTTTATGAAACTCAATGAGAATCCAGCAACAAAATGTGAATTAAACTTTCAAGATTTGGATTTAATACTGAATGGTAATTAGTTTGATTTATGCTTATTAGACTTGAATGTCTTATTTGACCAATTACACCATTTTGTTTATTTACTATCCAATCTCTTTTAAAAGTGATAAAAAATAATTTAAATTTAAATAAATATTTTTCCTAAGAGTAATTTATATCTAAGACCTATTTTTTGTGAATTTTTATACTCCTATAAAATTCTCAAATGTTGAAAAAAATATTTTGTCTCGAAAATATTAATTTAACTATATACTCGAAGTATTTTCACAACTTTTAATATTCCATTGCAGTTGGATGTCTATCTAGCAATAAATGGGTTTTGCTAGATTCTTTGGGTTTTTTATGAGATTCACTTCCCACCAAATATATAATTAGAAATAATTTTCAAATACTCGGAAAAATAATTAACAATGGTAAATATTTTCATTTACTGTATAGAAGCAAGGTTATTATATTAATTTTACTTAAGATTAATATTAGAAACATTTTTTAATAAAACTTTGATTTATCTTGGAAAATTAGGGGTGTTTTTATAATCAGTGTTATGTACAATTATAAAGATAATCATTTAATCTAAAATCAAAACAATTTAATTATGGTTCTATCTAATTTTCTAATATTGTTTGTGAAGCAGATTTGAGAGAAATACATTACATAAATGAATTACCTAAAACTAATTAAGTTTTTTATTTGTTCGGTTTATGCTTTTTTTAATTTAAAATTTCTATTCTTTACAGAATTAGAAAGCATTAAATTCCTTTTTCTTCAGATGAAATTTAAGTAATGAATACATTTGGAATAATTCCTCTTTCGTCGCTGATGAACTATACAGAGCTGAACAAGTTCCAGTGTACCTTCTTAACCAACCTGAGAGATGTTCACTTATCAATGTTCAAGGTATTCCTGCGCATCACACTGCACTGGTTATTTCATTCCATAAGTCGCATACCAGCGGCTTATTAATGAGTGTCTTAATTTAAAAATCTCACTTGAATGTCCCTTCTGTCTTCCAGACCAAGTTATTCGCTGCGACATAAATAAGTTTGGTAGTAGCGTGTGCATATACCTCAAGGACAATATAATGTACTATGTTGTAGCTTCACATCAGACCCTGCTGTTGGCATCGTGAATATTTTTTATATCTCTTGAATTTAACCATTTCAAATAATTTCTTGTAAAATATTGGCAAATAACCTGAGCATCGCACTCTCTTAAATTCTCATAATAATGCTTCTTGGCTGCATAAATGTCACAAAAACCTTCAAAATCTTGATTCAATTTAATCACAAACGTTCTTTGCTCAAGTTTCTTACATCATGATTGGATTTATGCTTCACTTGTTACCTGTGTCCCAAAACTCATCACCATGTCCCTATTGGGGTAGTCAGAGATAACAGACCTCTACTTCATTCTATACTGGCATACATCTTTCGCTTCTGCATCCATACACCGTCTTGTCATGCATACTGTCCTATTATAAAGGCTTTTCACTCTTCCCTCTTTTTTCACGTTTTTCTAGATCTTCTTTAACTTCTCTTACCGTCTATACTACTTTTATAAATTATTTTTGAAAATATTCTTTTTATGTGGCCGAACCATCTCGATGCTCTTTTCTCTTCATTTTAAGCATTTAATTTAAATCCGCATTATTTCTTTCCTATGGCACTATTCCTTATTATCATACATTGTTTTTACACACATTCTATCAACTCTCATTTCTACCACATTTCTTTTCATTTAATTGATCAGAACTAATAAAACTTTTAAATCCTATTCAATTTTGTGAGATTTTCTGACCACAAAATATTCATGTAAATTTCATATTCAACCTTAGAAAATATGATCATATCATACAATAAAACATTCAACTGGTATGGTATGGTAAATGTAAGAAATTGCCAAAATGGTCATATTAGTCAGTTCTACTCATCTTATCTCCACCACTCTCTCATATCTCGTAAACTACTCCAATCATTGACTTGTTAAGCGGCGATTGGGTTTTCCGGTTCACAGATGTTAATTTTTCATGTCGTCTTTTACTGTCCATGCTGTTAGACATGAAAAATAATTCCACTCTTTTGATATGCTTCAATACTTTGTTTAATATTGTGTGAAGAATCAAGTTTTGAAATATTTCACTTTTTTGTCACATGAATATCAATTGGATAATTTTAAGGTTTGTGTTATTCAATGACAACATATAATTCACATAATTTTATGTTACAGATAAATCCATGATTAAACACAAGATCGCTTACCGTGTTGTCATCATACATTATATTTATATATTTTTTTTGTTGTGCCACATTTTTTCCTTCAATACAATTTCTCGTGCTGTAACACACGGATTATTTTCGATCTAAAACTTGATTTGATCGCCATCAGTGGTAATTATATCCACTATTACGGAATATTTTGTTTTGTGTTGCACTTTTTCCAATAAAAAACAATTTATTTTGTGCAATCTTCAAAATGATGCTAAGAAGAAGGTTCAAGCAATTTGGATAAACAATGGCCAAAATATGCTCTTAATAATTAATTACCTTTCATAATATATGCGCATTTGGAATGAAGTACCCAAGTTTTGTCCTAACATCTATCCAATAAATACTAAACTACTTTCTGGACAACACAATACAATTTTCATCATTTGTGTTACATGTAAATCAATATGTATATTTTTCAATTCATATAAAGATTTTTTTCATGCCATTAGGTTTTTATATTTCTTATGGAATTTTAAAGGGTTAAATGAGTACTTAACTTTCTTATGAGTTATGAAATAAGCTATTGATGAGGTTCAATTCCGTACAATTTGAAAGTTTACCGAAAAATTCCCCTATTGAAAGGAGCTTCACTGTCTGAAGTATCCTGAAAGAATGGTTTTTAAGGTTGATTGTATTGTATCACACTTTCTTTGTATACTGTACATGGTGGGTTTATTGCCATGTGGCAATCTTACAATCAACCAGAAATGTCTTAGGCCTTAAGTGAAAACCAGACAGGAACCCTTTTAAAAAAAATCGGTTCTAATGAGAATTGAACTGCCAAGATGAGTATTATTCAAAACTCGGCGCTAAAATACGTAATTGAATCTTATAGATGTGACTCTTGAGAGACTAGAGAGTGTTACACTGAGGTCGGTCTCTTAGTGTTTGTTACCCATCTAGTTGAAATGAATCGGGCGAACAGACCAGGCTATCTCAAGCTATAATATTTAGAGGTTGGCCCTAAAGCATAGAATAGACTTTCTCTGGATTTTAAGTAACCTGATGGAATAAAGGCTCTCGAGAGCATTCGTAAGTTCACACTATTTGAGAGATGTTACATTGGAATGTAGCCGCACTTGAAGTAATATTTGGTTATTAAATGGCGCCCAGTAAATAAATAAATGCAGATGTACAAATATTTAATACAGTTGATGTATGAACTATATTTAAAAACATATATTTGTTTTTTAAATATAGTTCATCGATTTGTATTTAATTATTTCACCATTTTTCACTTTATGCTTTCATTGTATATAACATTTAAATTAAGATTTATTTTCATCACCATAATAAAAACACATATATTCATATTTTTTTAATGTGGTCACATTTTTTTTAACCTACTTTAACTTACGTTCCCTTAAAATTAAGTTTCAAATATATGTACTGACCTCACCTAGGAAACATTATCTTATTTCTTCATATACATGTATGTACATATTATTTTAATCAGATAAGAATGTTATGTTGATCAACAGACTTCGTCTTGGAAGTAAAAGTTATACTTTGCCAGTCTTGTCTTATAGACACTGTGGTGAAAACGTTTTTAATTTTTATTTTACCAGTTATTGTTTTACTTAAACTTGAAAATAAAAATATATTTATACTGATTCTTTTCTTTTTATAAGTTCTATCAGTGCTAGAACATTCCTTCCTATGAGAGTATTCAAGTTTGATTTCCAGTACCAAAAATGCTTAAAATAAATAAGTGATGGATAAAATACTCGACAATGATCTCATGAACTGCCAGAAGAATCATACATACATATCATCACGCACTGTCCCTTGGGAGGGGTAGGCAGAGAAAACAGATCTCCAAAATTTTCTATCCAAGCACACGACTTCCGCTTCCTCCACATTAATCTCATCATGTCTTTTATTATTCATAATTACACTCTACCTTCTTCCAAAATCTGGTCCACTTGATTCGATGTTTTTTTTGGTTTACCTCTTCCACACGCACCTTGCACTTCTGCACATATTTTTCTTAATGCCCATATCTCCACAGCCAACATAACAACCCATTACATCCACAATTGTCTCAAAATAATCCTCATCAAGGACGCACCCTCCTAACCATCTAATTATGCGGTCAACTATCTTACAAAATGTAAGTAAATAAATCTACAATACAACCATTTAATCCAGATGTCAGAAGTCACACGACAGCTTTGTTTAGACTAGTATTACCATTGCATCTCCACAGCATTAATCTTACTTTTATTCTTCTGCCAAGCCCAACCCCCATCACTTCCATATATCAAGGTGGGCACCAATATACTACTATGCATTGTCATTTTTGCTACTTTCCGTTTACCTTGTTCCCTGCCGCTACCTTACTTTTGACTCGCCCATCACATGTTAACATACTGCCTAGATAACAAATCAACCTGCTCTAGTTTCTCCGAGTTGACCCATACATCGCACACACTTTACCACACCTCTTTCTATAATCATAACCTCCCATTCATTTTCAAATCTCCATGGTTTTTGTGATGAGAGATCATACAACTTACGGAAGATGATGAGAGATCATGCAAGCATATAACCATAACATCAGCATACAGAAGTCCACATACTTATCATATCCTTTAAATCACCTTTATTTTAAGCAAGCATATAACCATATTATCAGCATACAGAAGTTCACATACTTATCGTATCCTTTAAATCACCTTTATTTTAAGTAACTATATTATCAGCATACAGAAGTCCACATACACGTACATTTATTTAACTAATTCTTACACCTATCCCAGTTCTTTTAAATTGCACACATAAATTAAACAACCAAGGTGATATAACACATCCTTGTTTTAGGTCTTTAGTAATTTTAAACCGCTCAGTAACTTCTTCATTTACTCTTACACATGTACTACTGTCATAGAGCGAGGCAATTGTACTTCTTAACTTGTCATTCATGTCATAATCTTTCAAAACTTCCTACAATTTCTCTCTTCTTAGATAATCATATACTATCTCAGAGTCCACAAATGCAAAAAATACCCTTTTTTCACTTCCCAAATTCATATATTCCATAGCCATGCATTAACTACCAAAATGAAAGCACTATTCGCCTCTTGATCGAAATTCTTGAATTTCGAAATTCTCAACCCTTTAGGGTCTTATCAGAATAATTTTACTTGGAGGCCTTTCTTCTTCTGAATTTATTATTGTATTGACTTTTAGAAGCTGCATTACATAAATTATTGAAAAGGAAATTCTTAGGGTGACAAGTGAGATAATGTTACATATAAAGATTCTTGGGTTTATTTTTTTTGCTGGCCCCTTGAAAAACATTGGGTTTCACTGTAGATCACAGGGACACAGCATATAATTTACAAGGTATGCATCAAAACATCACTAGGTGTTTTCCTGTATTTTATACTAAAGCATAAAATGTTGCTTAGTAATTTTAGATACAAACTGTTATAAAGTAGTCTCGATTATCCGACCTAAACAGGGTTGCGAGATCGTCAGATAATCCGGAACTGTCGGAAACAAGTTATTTAACTGAATGTTTTAAAGTAATAACAAAAAATTTACATTTAAATAGAAATATATTTTCAGTCTGTCCAATGGGAAAGGTGACTGATTTTATTTTCGTGTAACCACCAACGCCATCTGTGAGTGAATAAATGAGTTAACTACCGACACATTTCGACTATCTTCCGTATAAGTTTCAAAGTGCTGGCATTGCTGGTTCATTCGTAATGACTTAACAAGTGACAGTACCTTCCGAGTCTCAGTCGGAAAAGGAACAATGGAGCAACGTGCTAATATTAAATTTTGTTTTAAATTGGGTAAAAGTGCCACAGAAAATTTTTAAATGATTCAAACTGTTTATGGTAGTAAATCAGAGTCATAAAGAACATTTTAAGTGGTATGCAAGATTTCATGATGGTCGAGAGAGCATTGAAGATGATCCACGGCCTGGACCATCATTGACAGTTCGAATTGAAGAAAATGTTCAAAAAGTGGCTGAAATTCTTCGAAATGATTGTGCGTCTACTAGGCTCATCGAGGAGCTCACTGGAATTCATAGATCCTCGGTCCATCTCATTTTAATGGAAAATTTGGGCAAATGAAAGGTCTGTACTGAGTGATGATCAAAAAGTTTGCAGAGTGGAGTACTGCAGAGACATGAAAAGAGCGGCTGATGTGGATCCAAACTTCATGTCAAGCATTGTAGTAACAGGTGATTAAATATGGTGCTTTCAATATGAGCCACTTACAAAGCGCTAGAGCTCGGAATGGAAGGGTCCACAATCTCCGAAACTGAAAAAAGTGCACATACAGAAGAGTTGAATCAAGACTGCTCATCATTTTCTTTGGTTCCAAAGGAATTATCTATGGTGAACGCCGATGTGTAGTTGGATATTTTCAATAATTTATGAACCAAAATTCTTCAAGTCTGACCTGAATACCGGGAACAAGGGGCATGGTCTTTGTTGCATGACAATTCACCGGCACATTTCTTAGGCGAAAAAAGGATCAATCACCCCCTGTGTTCGCCTGATTTGGCTCCATGCGACTTTTGGCTATTGGAGATGAAAGGAAAGCGTTTCGACACAATTTCAGACATCCAGATGGCTTCAACCACGATTTTGGATGCAATTCCGAGGAATGAGTTTCAGGAGTTCTTCAGAAAACTTTACAACCGCTTCCAGTATTGTATTGACTCATAAGGAGTGTATTTAAAATAAAAGGTAATGTAAACTAAAAATAAAAAATGTCTTGTATTTCATTTCCCGTCAGTCACCTTTCGCATTGGTCAGACCGTGTATGTATCTTACATAAAAAACAATATAAAAGTTTTAAGAATGAACTAACTTAAAAATAATTGTACATACTACAAAAATATATACAGAGCAGTGCCTATGTATACATAAAAAAGAAGTGAAAAACTATTAATGTACAGAGCTATGAAACATATTTTTAAAATCGATAGCTTTTACAAAAATTATGGAAATGATTTTGACTTTGAGAAATAAAAATAAAAGTATTTACTTCTTTAGTTGAAAAATAAAGATCTTTAATGTTTTAAAATCTATCATAATTTAAAAAATCTAATTCCAGATAAGATAAAACATAAATTATTAAAACTTAAGAACGTGGTGAGCGCAACAGTTGTTTGGGCGATTTGGCGGGTGCATGTGTTGTTAGATGAAGGTTTAACAACCCTCGCCTAATAACACATGCACAATTATTTGACAGTTTTTCTTAAACAATTAACACTAGCTTACATAATGTCCAATTTTTCAAAGTTGCCCTTACATTTATCGTATTCAATTACACATTGCTTCTGTCAATTGTTTTTTTTTGTGTTTCACCAAATGTGTTATCATGAATGGTAGTGACCATATAGACATCTCTTTTATCGTGCCCTTTTAATGCTAATAACGGACCTTGATACAGGGATTTGAATTCCCACTATTTTAGTTTCTCAAATTTTGACACCCTGTTTCTAGTTTTTCTTACTTCCACAAGCATTTGTTTTATGTTTGTGTAAAGACGTGTTAAAATTTAGGTGTACAGGTTAACTATCCACATTTCGCAACCTTTCCGAGACAATATCTGGGTAAAGTGATGACAACTGCACTAGAGGTTCCAAGGCATTCATTGTCTATAATTTCAGTTTTAGCTCCGCAATTATATCAATGAAATTTATTGTGTACCCAGTTAACACGTCATAAAAAAAAATAACTTAGTACCAAATAATCTGTGCCATTTTGATGGGATATATTATTCAATTCAATAATCCTATCTGAAAAACAATAAAACTCTCATTGATGTAAAATTAGTGTCTGAACATCTTTCTTGTATGCTTTATAATTACTCTTATTCTACTTAACCTATCCTTCAGTATTGGCATATGGATCACAAAAATGTAGCTTGCTGAGCAATATCCCAAATCATTACTTTCTTCATATCCCTATCCAATGCTCAGCAATAGTAAAGTGACAATTTCTCATCAACATACTATACATGTAAACAAAACATCATGAATTTCATTGATACATGAATTGACCCATTTGTGAAGTCGCGACTTAGGAGTCGATTCCTTTGAAGTAACTGCCGTAGTTAATTCAATTATTGTTTTCATTATCGATTTATTTAAGATATTTTCAAAATAATCAATTTCTTTCCTTCTATCTGTAAGAGAAGACAATTGATTTACTTTAATTCAATTTATCTACCACTGGGACAAAATGTGTCACTTTCCACAAACTAAAATAGTATTATTTATTAATAAGTCAACTATAATATGTTGTACACTCACCTAATAAATATATTTTAAGTTCATAAATTTAGAGAGAGCTTCGAAGTAACCATTTGCGGAGTTTTCTGTTGTAAAGAAAGTTATGAAGTGGTTAAAATTTAACTGTATTAACCGGCAAGACTAGAATGTTTGACCTGAACAAAACTTGTATGAGGACAAAATTTTAACAAATAAAAACACTCAATAAAAAAATTGACTTATAACATACACAAAAAAAATTATAACATCAATAAGAGTAAAATGTTTTGTTATTTTAATTCAACTTGAAATAAAAATGCCCTAAATACAAATGTACTCAATAAAAACAATAAAAAAATATTTTTTTTAATTGAAAACTTAAAAATTACAAATTTGTAAATTTTACTAATATACTATATATTTATATAGTAAAAGAAATAACGCTGTCACGTATTTGAGAACTCTATTGAAATATTGTTTAAGCTATACCATAAAGAATAGAAATCACACAAAAAAGAATTATATGTAAATAAAATTAATAAAAAATTAACAGATTAAAATTTTCAAAATAAAGTTAAGAACGGCACAAGATTTTCAACAGAAATATATTTTTTTTGTGCAATCCATAAAATCTTTGGTATAAAGAATCTATTTTGAAATCAGGGAATATTTGGAATTCCACTGGTTCCATGTTGATACAAAATGGAATTCATTACAAATGGCCTAAATAGGTTATTTGTAATGAATTTTGAAGAATTGAAGAGAATTCAAAAAGGAAATTGCCACCTCAGTGTAAAATGGAAGTGCTAATTTTAGTGGCATTTTTACTCACTCATTTTAGACGCGATTTTAGCAGTTGTATTCTCAGCCCCTTGTTTATTGTTGTTTGGTTTTTCAAATTAAAATACTTGAATTTTTCATAATTGAAGAAAATATAAAGATGACATTACCAAAATTGGCTAAATACTATTTTGGAGTGAATTTTTTTTTGATACAGTTCTCAAATAAAAATATTTTATTGGTCCACTTCTCATTTAGATAAATTAACACTGCTCGCTGAATATATTATATTTAAAATCACAGTGAAGCTAAAACAATGTTAAAATTGCCCATATTTAAGATTCTTAAAATATCTGCCCATCTATAATTTATTGTCATATACCCTTACAAACCCTATTGTCACATACCCTTATCAGTATTATTAGAATGCATCCAAATAAATTTGGAATAGAACAGCAATGGACGTTTTGAGCATCCAGCAAAAGTTTATATGAAAGCCTATAGGCATTTTCTGCACTGATCATGTTGATATGAAAACTGTCATTATTTTTACTGAAAAAAATATCTGAAAATATGAGAAATATAAAAAAGATATGATTAGTCTGAGAAAACTCACAGCCTTAATGCAGTCTATAATCCCAAAATTTTCATATATTAAAATAACTTTTTTCAAGAGATCTTTAACATTAGTAAATTATTTTTTTAATTAAAAATAAATTGAATAAAAGATGATCGTAAAGATAGTTAATTATGATCATCAAGATTGGATATCAAGGATCAGAAATGGATTTTTTCAACTTCATAGATGTAATAAAATTTCTTTCAAACCAGTATATCAGACAAAATAATAATCATCATTTTCCTTCAAAATTTACTATGGTCCTTTGATTCCAATTTTATTTAAAAATATATTTTAATATGATTACTAAACAAACACTATTTTATTCCACTTAGGTTATATATTATTATCTGACTAGTTTCTAGATTGCTCTCATTATCAAGGATACAAATAACTTTATGAAGAATGATTAAAATTTATTTTTGGTGAACAAGGCAACATTGCTACGAGTAGCTCATGATAATAAAAAGGAAGGAATTCTTCCATTACCGATTTTTTTGAAATCTTTTTCTCCAACCAAATCACTGCATCCAGTGTTAGCTAGTGTAGCTCCTGCAAGCCTCCAAAATACTCATACAGTGAGCAACTGCGTACAGTGTGGTCTGTGGTCTGGCTCTAATTGTGCATATCATATGCAGGCGGCCCATTCCTCATCTGATCCAATTTAGATTACGTCACTCTTTAAGGTAAGGAAAACCCAGGCAATTTCACCGTCAGATCAGCCTCAAGATGCCTGCTTTTTACGCCACATCAAAATTGAGGAATGAATTATCGAATTTCCTTAGTATTTTAAACCATTGTTAATTTAGTTTCATATCCTTGATTGATAAAAAATATATATATACATACAGCGATTGATGAGATAAAAATAAAGCTGTTTGTAATAATGTTTATTAAGTAACCGTATTTAACATGCCAAATTGGCAAAACTAAATATTCAACATTTGTCTTCTTTTTTGAGGTTTAGGAACGTTAAACATATCAAGAACATCAAAGTTTCTCCTATGACTCAGGCTGCGCTTGTTGATTCTCTTCCAGATTGAAATCACATTGATGGTGTTGGTTTTGTTCAATTCCAAAATGAATCTTTGTGCCTTTAATATAGCACCAAGCCATTCTCTGCGATGTGAAGTAGATTCCGAGATCGCCGCGGTGGGAAATAGTAATTGCACCGGCGGTCTGTTTCAGTCTTTCTGTCATGCTCTCTAATGCCATTTCAGTGGCATCTTGAGCTGTGAACCCTGCCTTGATACGTTTTACGATGTTGTAAGCCAAGCATACCTTGAGAATCGATTCACCATGCCCTATAAAATAAAAAGTTGATAAGTAAAATTTTTAATCAAATGAATTTAAAGATGAATGCTGAAAGTCGGTTCATATGGACAAACAGCTAAACTAACCTCCTTCGATTACATTTTGAAAAAAATGATGATACCTGGAGGTACTGACACAATGGGCTAGAACCACCAAAGTAGCTTAAATATAAAATGCTATTCGGAAAGTTCTTTTGTATTTCTCAGATACATGTCGTTAAGACAAAATTTTAGTTGCTAACTTCATTCCAAATGTGTTGAATGTATATTATTATGAAAGGTAATAATTTATTGCACTTTTTGGCCATTGTTTACCCAAACTGCTTGAGTAGTCTTTTTTGACGTAATTTTGAAGATGGAACAAAATTGTTGTTCTTCGGTGTTTAATGCTTTTATTAAACTATCGCAAAAAAGGGGGGCCACACACTAAAATAATTCATAATGTTGATACGAATTTTGAAGATGGTATCTGCTCTAAAAGTCGGCGACCAAATCAAGGCTTTGATTGCAAATAACCAGTGTTCTATGACTTAAGAGATTGCTGAAATACTGGAAATATCAAAAACCACCATCAACGAGCATTTGGTGTAATTTTGCGTTTCAATTTGACCTAAAAATACCAAATTACTTTTCCAGCAACCCATTGTTTTAAAAAAGTTTGTTTTTTTGTTGTTTTGAATTCCATATTTTGGTTCATGATTATGTCCTTAGTTGAATATAAAAATAAATTACTTAGTTCAATATTAAAAAAAATCTCTTAGTTGAAATCATGTATTCTACCATCAACTATGGCATTCAAATTGTAAATAGGACTTTGTAAACAAAAGAAATGAATAACATGACAACCTTTGCGGCCTAATTGGTGAAACTTTTAACTTTCACCCGGGATTCAATTCCCAATGATAAATTAGTTTTACTTTGTCCGTTGGAAGAAATCGCCACGTAATACTGTCAGGTTATCATCCTACTGAATAATTGTGGAGGAATGGTAAAATATAATAGGTTGTAGAGCTTCCACATATATGATGTGTGTTGTAAATGTAGATGACTAATTGTGGAGAAGGCATATCACAATTTCATCATATTTAATTATGTGGAACATTGTATATTATGTAATAAAAAAAAATTATCATAAAAATTGTAGGATGTTACTATTTTTAAGTAACAATAATGTATTCTTATTACATACGGAAAAATAAAATTCCTGATAGCAACTTAAAAAAGCTTCCGATTTACCATTGAATAAATATTAAGTTTCAATAAAATATTTATTTCTGTTGAGTAAATATTTTCAGATATAAATATATGTAGATATATTCTGTGTATATACAATGGAAGTATTGTACAAAAAATTAACAAAATTATACCTGTAGTGGAAACACCTCCTAACTTATCATCAGCATATGTGCCACTACCGATTTGTGGGGTGTCTCCGATACGGCCAACATATTTCCCTGTCCTCCCACCTGTGGATGTAGCCACAGCGATATGGCCCAAATCATCAATAGCTACAGCCCCCACTGTACCAACTCCAGTTTCCTGTTATAAAAAAACATGAAGAATTCTATATGTAATATGTTGTAGAAATCTTTCAAATGTAAAATAATAAGTCACATTTGGACAAACAAGTGCTTGAAGTGCAAAGGACAAAGGGTGTCTTAGCACAATGTCAGAATTTCAATTATAAGTGAGCATTAATAATGGTTTATGAATGTAAATGAACTGGCACACAGTATTAGTAGCACTTAAGACATAAAATGGTGCCAAACAAACAAAATGTCAATCTTTAACACATTGACTGCCGGCCTGACAAGAGTGATGATTGGGATATGCCGATTTTTTTTCATGCGAAATCACTTCTATGGTGTTCGTTTATGCTTTTTGTGAAATACTTTAGATTTGAAATATTCAGATATGTTAGAAAACGGGATAATAAAAATTACGCATTTGTGCGTGATCAGCACTGGGATTGAAATTTTCATTCCGAGTGCCGTGACGCACTTACGCGTAATGATTTATTACATACTAAAAATGTTTATTACAGTATAATTATAAAATGTTAAAATACACAATTATATCTAAACAACAGAACTTAGTTGTAAAATAAAATATTGTTTAATTAAAAAACAGAAAAAATTTCACCTTTCAAATGACATAATATTTGTGTCCATGAAGTTGGTAACGGGTCAAATGACATGTTTGATGCGTGAAGTTGGTAACCAAGCATAGAAAACAGGACAAATATATAGTTATGTTAAAAGTAAATAAGAAGTCCACAAAAAAATGTAGGTTGAATGTTGCCCATTGAATTAAAAAGTTTAGTCTCCACTGCTCTAGAGCATTTTTAGAATTTAAATATTATTAGGTGTACAAATAAGTTTCCGCCGTTTTTTATCAAAAATTGGGCATTTATTGTGAAAGAACGGAACCTCATGTTTTATTCGAAGTATTGCCCATCGCTTGCCACTACTTTTTCCCATCTTTCTGGCAGCATACGGATACCGCGTCGGAAAAATGATTCATCTTTTGAGGCTATCCACGAATCGACCCAATTTTTGGTATCTTCATATGATGTGAAGTGCTGCTCAGACAGGCCATGCGTCATCGATCGAAACAAGTGGAAATCAGAAGGCGCAATGTCTGGTGAATACGGCGGGTGGGGTAAAACTTCCCAATTGAGTGTTTCCAAATAGGTTTTGACCGGCGCCGCAACATGTGGACGAGCATTATCATGCAGGAGAATAATTTTGTCGTGTCTGGAGTAGCAGTGGGCGCGCTTTTCCTCGAGTGCTCGACTCAATCTCATCAATTGTGCTCGGTAGACAGCCCCAGTAATGGTTTCGTTCGGTTTGAGCAACTCATAATACACGACACCAAGCTGATCCCACCAAATACACAACAAGAGTTTTTTTCCATGAATATTTGGCTTAGCTGTAGATGTTGAAGCATGGCCAGGGGTTCCCCATGATTTCTTCCTTTTTGGATTATCATAGTGGATCCATTTTTCATCACCAGTGACTATACGGTGCAGAAAACCCTTTCGTTTATGCCTGGCAAGCAGCATTTCACATGTGGAAAATCGGCGTTCAACGTTTCTCGGTGTCAGTTCATATGGAACCCAATTTCCTTGTTTTTGAATCATTCCCAATGATTTCAACCTATGTGAAATTGCTTGTTGAGTCACTCCTAATGTAAGTGCAAGTTCTTCTTGCGTTTGGCACGAATCTTGATCCAATAATACTTCCAATTCCGCGTCTTCGTACACTTTCGGCCTTCCGCTACGTTCTTTGTCTTCGATGTCAAATTCACCGTTCTTAAACTTTTGAAACCACTCACGACAACTTCTCTCACTTAAGGCAGCCTCACCATATGCTTCTACAAGCAATCGATGCGCCTCAGCTGCAGATTTCTTCAAATTGAAGAAGTAAATCAAAAGTTCCCGCAAATGACGCTTATTCGGCTCAAAACTTGACATTTTCGCACACAAAAGAATATATTATACTGCTAAAAATTCACTAATATTTTAAGGTTATGTTGTTGACAGTGTTCAAACTTACGACAATGACGTATTACATCTGACAATTTTAACCATAACTTACTGGTGGCGCCAACTTCTGTCAAACGGCGGCAACTTATTTGTACACCCAATAATATAAAACAAAAACATGAGTATTTCAAATAGCAATCCCATGTGTCCCCGCTACGTTGTACTGTACACAACGAAAGAGTAATAACAATACAAAGTCTTTGTTTTACTTCATTGTGATAGGAATTGATGTATATATCAATAAGCCAGCCAGATGTACCATGTTTAACCATGTACAAAAAAGAATGAAAATAAAGATAAATAAATAAATAGATTTACCCTTTTAGAATATAAGCTTTTATTTACTTGATTTATAAAACATCCATATTTGCTGAAATGTTATATTGCAGATAATTATGGTACTGTGAATTAGAATATACTTACACCTTTGGATTGTCCTAATTCACTTCCCCCATCACCTCCTTTTTCTAACATTTTTTTCAGTGCTTCACGAGCACTGTCAGTCACAAGACTTTGTGGATCTACTAAATCGAAGCCCTAGAAAAAAGTAGAAGAAAATTTGAAGTATATACGCACAGTATAAACAAAAAATAGTTCTTCGAGTTACAGAAGTGATGTAACAGCAAAACCCCTAAATCACATTTTTCAAGGAACTAATAAAAAAAATATAAATAAAAAAAAAGTATGGACAGAATACAAGAATTAAAAAATATGGTAAATTTTATATTTATTTTGAGGATACCGTAATAAAGAATATTGTGGAGAAATTAATTTATTTTTAAGTAAATTATTTACTGTTTTGTTTATTTTTTAAGTTTTACCATGAAAACTCATGTGTAAAACTGACTAATGAAGCAAAAAAGGCAAAAAAAAATTACTATCAAAACATTTGTGAATTTTTAAATCAATTATGGAAAAATTATCTTACAATTAGGAGTGGTAGTTCTCTGTAATCTCGGTCTCTATAACTTAGTGATAATATAATAATCAATCCCATAAAGTAGTCACATTAAATGAATTTTCACTAGTCCAAGTTAAAATTTATATAAAATACAAAATATAATTGGTTTTAGCTCAATAGAAAAAGGCAATGGAAAACTATAAACATAAATTTTGATAAAGCATAAAAAACCTATAATTTAAAATTATTATGAACAAGTCGCAGAGTACTTATATAAAGAAAAATAAATGAAAAAAGAGAATATTTTGTTTTGAAAGTAAGCTAATACAAAAAAAAATGTCTGAAAATATTTAAGCAGCATCGACTGAAAAAATGCAACCTTACGTAGCCAAGTTTAAAATCCGATTAGTGATTCGGTAAGCATGTACTTCACAGAAGAAAAATTTTGGTGTGCATTAAACACAAAATCTAATATCATTGTACAATTCGCGCTTGATCGAATATTATCTTAATAGCAAACTAGCTGTATACACTTACTTGTTTGACAGCAAAACGTCTTGCTCCTTCCCCACCCAGCATGACATGGGGACACTCTTCCATAACTTTTCTAGCAAGGCGGATGGGATTCTTAATATCCTTGACGAGAGTAACACAGCCGGCGTTCAAGTCAGATCCTTGCTGTATGCTAGCTTCCATTTCAACTTCTTCGTCCAAATTAAGAACAGATCCATAACCTGGAAAAATTAATTATAGTACATATTTTGTCTGAACAGTATATTCATATTTATAAAGATAGAAAGACTGAGGCACATAGTAAGAAAAACCCTGATTTTGCAGACTAAGATGAAGTGGTTTATTTGGTAGAATCCTTGCTTTCCAAAAAGGGGTTTATGGGTTTGATTTCCAATGTTTCATAAAAAAAAAACTGGATCTGTTTAAGTATCTTTCTTGTTAGCTGGAAAAAAAATACCATCGAGTAATAGTCTGCCAAGTTGTACTGTATACAATAGAAATGCAATACAAGATGGGCAAAGATCTATGTACACTTGAAATGAGATTAGAGCACGCTCACCTGCATGAAAATCTCATACATTTGAGTGTGCTCTAATCAGTGTGTGACTTAAATTTTTTTTTGTTGGAATATAGATATTTCTCCAAACTAGGGCATGAATTTCATCACAAGTTTTTTAACTGGTTGTATGATAAGTAATGACATAGCAAAGATCAAAATCACAAATCATACCTGCATTAAAAGCTTCATCATTTTCCATTGATACAACAGCTGCTTCAACAGCGTCTACGACTGTACCTCCTTGGCTTAAGATCCTGAACCCTGTTGCCGCTGCTAACTTCACTCCCCTCATCTTACCACCTACACGGTTGTCGGGGATGTCACCCGCTCCTCCATGGACCAACACTATTGGCTGAGCCATTTGACTGAATTGCTAAAATAAGGGAATAAGGGCTGATATTACGAGTTTCATTTGAAATATATTCAATAAAAAAACAACAATGAATTATACAGCACTATTTAATAACACAAAATTAAGAACGTCCAATGAGGTTTTCTAAAATACTTCCACAAGTCTATCCTGTTATTATTTCGTGGTATGCCCTCAAGATGTTTGTATTTTATTAAAAACCGAGTTTCACTTGTCATTGACATTTTCCATCAATCCAAATATTTCATAGTCCAATTTTTTTGTGTACATCCCATTAATATAAAACAATACAACAGTTGATCTTTACATTTATTTATTTTTCTAGCACCATTTAAGTGGCCAGAAATCACTTGTAAATTCAAAGTCCGTAAGTATCTGGACAGATTACGATGAACAGATATTTTAGTCTTGTGAAATGGTTTTATAAGAGAGAAAAATGGACACCTGTGCAAGAGCGAGAAATTCCGAAAGAAATAATGTAATTCCTACACATCTCCCTGATGAGCGAAATTCACTAAATAATTTTTACATGAAATATTTATGAAAATGTCATTGAAATGACAACATTTTAAGATTTTGTGGCTAATGTAAATCTACTGTGTTCAAGTTGTCAAAATATTCACAAAAAAGTTAAAAAAATCGAAAAGGTGTTTAGCATTTTAATAATAATTATAAAATAAGGCTTGTACAAACACATGTCTTCTTTTTTAGAAAAAAAGATGGATATACCTTATCAAGGAAGAAGAACCTACTTATGTTATAAACAAATTTAACACAAAAAATGTACTATAATGAATTTTCGTTGGAAATAAATTTATTTTCAGAGAAAACAATCAAAGAATCTCTTATAAATATAAATTTTTCATTTAGTATAAAAAAAACAGTGACACTTGAGATTTATTCGAACAGTATGCAAGTTTTGTTGTTTTTACTGTAAACTGAACAATTACTTCTCTTTGTTTTTATTCCCTTTTCATACGTAAGTGTGGTATTGAAACTGCCATTATTATTTATGTAGGATGATAAGTAGGTTGACAGGACAATAGCTATGTGGTTTCGAGATACAAAATATTTACGTAAATCTTTGAATCAGTGTTTTTATATAATAAAACAACAGATAACACTGACATTTCGTACGTAAAAAAATGTATAAAGTTCAAAACACTGAGTGACATAAATGCAATCTCACTTTGAATTCTATCACCGAAATTCTGTTTCAGTCTTCTGATATAAGAGGAGTTTAAATCTATAATGGAAAGAGAAAAAAAATATCCATCAGGTCTAAGTTATGGTTTTTTGAAAATAGTTTAGAGCAAGTATTGTTACTTGATTACTCATATATACATACCTAACATCAAGCCATTTCTCTGTTGGGGTAAACAGAGAGCTATACTTTCCTATCACAAGATACATCTTTCGCCTCCTCTACATCCATACACCTTCACACACAACTCTTATAATTTCTCTGAATTTTTAAACTTCCTTCTTTCAAAATATCATTAATTTCATTCGATACTTTTCTTGGTCTTCCTTTACCATGCCTTCCACTCATATTAGCACTGTATACATATTTGTTTTGTTAGTCTTTCTTTATTCATTTATTCTATTGTGCATGTCAAAACATGTAGAACCAATGAATGTAGACTTAATACATCAGCCTTAAGTTCACAATCATCTCAAATAACTTCATTTCATATTCTTTCAAACATTGTCACTCTATTCTTCTCAGTATATGCATTTCTTAGGAATTTATTCAGCTACTGTCAGTCTTATTATTCACTCTTTACTAAAACACTTTTATGGACATCTTAGCACACTTTGATTGTTCTGTTTGAATATGTTTTAGTGCCCCATTGATTTTGTTTCCTACCACTACTCACTGTTCAATATCCCTTGTAACTCATCCATCATCTGAGAAAATGCCACCCAAACAGCAAAATTCATTCATAAGCTCATGTTTCAAGAATTAAAACAATTCAACATAAATAACACATTTCTGAAATATTTGATAGTTTAGAAAATGAAGTCTGCTATTTTCATAAGCCTGCTCCATGAACTGATAAAAATATTTGATAGTATTTGTATAGTTAAGAAAATGAAGTCTGCTATTTTCATAAGCCTGATCCATGAACTAATAAAAATATTTGATAGTATTTGTATAGTTAAGAAAATGAAGTCTGCTATTTTCATAAGTCTGCTCCATGAACTGATAAAAATAAACATGCATTAAACAAACATACTTAACAATGGAACATAACCTCATAACCATTAATAAAACATGAAATACGAAATAAATTCTAATATTCTTATTTATTAGTTATAAAAAGTGTTTTTCAAAAACAAAATACGAGGTTATAAAATAAAAACTTACAAAAAATAACCAGAATAGACTAATCTACTACACACAGTGACAACTGTCACATGACTGACCAATAAGGGAACGGAGAATATGAATGTAGTTCTCTCTATTTCAACCCATTAAGTGCAATCGATATGATAAGAAATATAAAATTAAATATTAAATTCAATGAAATAATAATTGAGAAAAAGATTAAAAGTTTAATTCCCTTCAAAACCAAGTTTTTTTTAAATAAAACCTATCTCGCTTTCACTTAAGGCCTCGTTTTACATATTTCTGGTTGGCTGGAAGAGATTGCCACATGACAATAAGTCCGCCAAGTTACCCTGTATATTATAGAACCAATTAATTAATTGCGTAAACGAGGGATACATGTATTAATTATCAAGAAATAAAGTCAATTCAAAAGATGAAATTTTCCCAAAGCCCATCAACATTGTAAAACAGAATATTTGAATGGAGCGAAATAAATTATTTTTACTTATTTTTTTTCCTGTTAAGCTTAATTTTACAAAACTCATTTTATCTTGTCCACCGATTTGTTACAGTGGTCTGGTAATGAATATGGGTTTTATCCAGTTCTTCCTGGCGAGTTTCAGACTTGTTTAATCTCGTGACATAAATTTGAACATATTTGATAACGTTTGGAAGCAGTGTTACTTTAATTAAAAACAGACTCCTGGATAACAAAATTTATTATAAATTAGTTATATGACTCAAAAGATTATCAGTAATTACTAGTTGTATCAAGTAGTGTTAGATAATTCGATTAAATGTAAAAAAGGCATAAAATGGGTTAAGTTGGGAATAAAATTGTTTTATTCATAATTTGATTTATCTACTTGTGATGTAAACATGTCATAGAAAACTGTCATATTTCTACATAGTATTAAAATTATTATAAATAGTTTATATTGTTCATCACTTGACACTAGCGTATACTCCTTCATATATAGGAGTATACGCTAGTGTCAAGTGATGGCCATTATTCAAGAAGAAGTAGTTTACATTGTAAACAATTTAAATTCATCGTTATCATGGATTCTGTTGTCATCAACAGAAGACTTGACAGTTAAACAATTTTCACTATTAAAAAATGCCTACCTATTTTAATCCTATAAGTAATTTAAGAAAAAAAAATATTAGTCGGGGTAAAATTTTAATGAAATTAAACAAAAAAATACATATTCATTTTATATGATGATAATATTGTGCATACATACATACCATATCCCTGTCGGGGTAGGCAGAAAAGACAGAGCACCAGACTTTCCTATTGCGACACATATTTTGCTTTCTCTAACATCCATACATCTTCTCATACAACTCCTACAATTTGACATTTTTCATTTCCTTCTTTCAAAACATTATTCACTTGATCCAATAATACTTAACTTGGTCTTCCTGTACCATGCCTTCCACTCGCATTTAAGTCAGAGAAATAGTAGAAGAGGCAAAGGATGTGTGTTGAGATAGGAAAGATTGGTGCTCTGTCTGAAATGGTGTGATGGTATGTATGTATATTTACAATTTTACAGTTTTATTCTAAGGTTTTCAGTAACTAATAAAAGTATAAAAAACAAAACTAAAACAAGGTTGAAGATTAAATGACCTTGCAAAGCACTAGCATGTAAGATTTTAACTGTTTTTACAGCTGAACCTATATAAAGAAATTACCATGTATTTTGTATTGTTAATAAATGGCCTAGCAAGTCAAAATGACTATCCACACACACACAGCGGAATTAAATATGGTACACAGAATTTTAATAATGGAATATTTAAAAATAAAAGTTAAAGCCGAAACGTTAGATAAATTACATAGGAGATCTATAATCTTAAATCCCGTTTTTTTTTTATAAAATTAAAATATTGAAAATAAAATTGTTTACAGTGGTGACAACAAAAAAATATTGAAAATTAAAAAACTGAATTTTGTTACATTATGTAGAGCTAGTTTTATAAAATGGAATGTTACCTGTATTGTATACTTTGACCTCTGTCTTTTTATTGGTATTTGAGTGCTGATTTTGTGAACTTTGAGTGAAATTTCTGATGCAGCTTTTGCAAAAGGGTTGAACACCGGCAAGGAAGGGAACTGATGATTTTGTTCCGATTCATTGTGGCGCATGCTGTTGAAATCATTGCTTGTACTCGCTGCTGCCTGATTATATGCATTCCAGTCTCTACCTCTTCTCTGCCGTTTTCTAACTCTCTGCCGTTTTCCAACATAAGTGTTTCGTCCATTTTGATAATTGTCATTATCTGAGAAATCACTAATAATTTTTAATTACCAATTCAAATTCACTTAAACCCTTCAATTTAGATTTATTCAAGAGACCAGACAATTCAAACTTGTTGATTTGGTAGCATTGCATTTGTATTTTCCAATAAATTTTCTCAAGGCATAAAAGTAACACCTTTAAGCACCTGTTTGCATATATATTTTTTAACTCTATTAAAACTGTCCACAAACTATGGTACGCATACCACTAGTGATATGCGAGCACTTTTGTAGGGAGAAAATGATTTTGTAGAAAAACATCAAAAACAAGATAAACGAATTTGGTGTCGTATCAGGTCTGTAAATGTGAAACCGGAATTTGCTCATAGATGGCTCTAGTTGTCAATGTAGTGACTATCAAACCGCGTCATTGGCGCGTTTTTCTTGTGTTTACATTTGTCAAAGACTTTTAACTCACATAAATACAAGTTAAATACAACTACATATGTTTTCATAGCGTTGAACATGTCTGTTTTTGTGCCTGAAAACTACGATTTACGGACAGCATTGATTTTCTGTTACCATTTGAAGAAAACTGCTAACTGCAAAACTGCAGAATCGCATCGAATGCTTGTCGAAGCTTATGGTGAGCATGCTCTTGGTAAATCACAGTGCTTTGAGTGGTTTAAAAAATTCAAAAGTGGCGATTTTGACGTGAGAAACGAAGAACGTGGAAGACCACCGACAAAGTTTGAAGACGCCGAATTGCAAGCATTGTTGGATGAGGATGATGCTCAAACACAACAACAACTCACGGATCAATTAAATGTGACACGAGAAGCCGTCTCCATACGTTTGAAAGCCATGGGAAAGATCCAGAAGGTGAAAAAATGGGTTCCACATGAACTGAGTGAAAGACAGCTGGAAAGCCGAAAAACCACTTGCGAAATGCTGCTCGCTAGGTACAAAAGAAAATCATTTCTCCATCGAATTGTGACTGGCGATGAAAAATGGATATATTTCGAGAATCCTCAGCGTAAAAGATCATGGGTAATTCCAAACAAACCAGCGACATCGACTGCAAGGCCAAATCGCTATGGATGGAAAACAATGCTGTGTTTGGTGGGATCAGAAGGGATATTGAACAATACCGACAACAAATTATGGATTTGAACCAAGCATTGCGTGAAAAACTACCAGAATATCAAAAGAGGCAACACAAAGTGATTTTGCTTCATGATAATGCACCATCGCACACAGCAAAACCGGTCAAGGAAATGATTGAGGTGTTTAGTTGGCAAATACTTTCGCATGATTGGTTTGCCTCAAAAGAGCAACAGTTTTTTTGGCGTGTCATCCACCAATTTCCAGATATGGGAAAAATGTGTAGCTAGCAATGGGCAATACTTTGAATAAAATATTTTTTACCATTTTCATACAATAAATGTGTATTTTCTATTAAAAATTCCGGTTTCATATTTACAGACCTGGTATGTAAAGTTTCTTAGATTTTATCCTTAAATTATGAAAATAATGTGTATTGTTCCTATAGGAGGTATTATTTCTTATATGTATTCATTAATTTGTATACATAAACATTCTATACTATAATTCTAAAGTAATCACAATGAGTAAGAGATATAGGCACCTAAATTATGAAAATTTGCTTATCAAGGGGCATGGGGTGGAAGAGATGGCCGAGAGAGGGGTGCTGGTGGTATGACACTTTGTAACTTTCAATAGGTGATATAATACTAAAAAAGTTTGCGAACCCTTGCTCCATTGTATTGCATTACACTTTTGTTGTTACAGTACAACCTGGCGAGTTTATTGCAACCAACCAGATTTTAAAGACGCCTTAAATGAAAACCAGACTGGGACCTTTAAAAAAAAATGGTTACAAGCACAGCCCCTGGGTTGGAAGACAGGCATTTTACTGAGTCATGGAGATCATCGTCTATAACTTATAATTGTAATTGTATATAATGCACTCTGGCCGACTTATGGCCACTTTGCTTTTTTTCCGTAAAAATATTGCCTAATATCCACTAGATGTGATGCTATATTCAATACATTTTATATTTTTCCGTTAAAAGGATTGCCTAATATCCACTAGATGTGATGCTATATTCAATACATTTTATATTTTTCCGTTAAAAGGATTGCCTACTATTCACTAGATGTGATGCTATATTCAATACATTTTATATTATTCCGTTAAAAGGATTGCCTAATATCCACTAGATGTGATGCTATATTCAATTACATTTTATATTTTTCCGTTAAAAGGATTGCCTAATAATATCCACTAGATGTGATGCTATATTCAATACATTTTATATTTTTCCGTTAAAAGGATTGCCTAATATCCACTAGATGTGATGCTATATTCAATACATTTTATATTTTTCTATTAAAAGGATAACCTAATATGCACTAGATGAAATGCTATATTCAATATATTTTTGCATGCTTTCATTTCATTACTTGATTAAATAAAAAAAATGTAGGATATAATTTTAAGGTCAATATCAACCGTGGATGATATAAATAAATAAATAATAGTGTTTGCTCTAAAAACTGTTCATATTTGTTAAATTTCATGTGATTCATGGAACTTATTTTGGTCAGTAATGAGAAAAAATCAGATAACGATATTGTCGTTCTTTATATCAAAGGTGTACATCCACTTGTAATGGTTTACATTCACTGTTAATCCACATCCACTGTGATATAAAAAATTACATATGGTCTGCCTTATAACTAAATATTTAAAAGGTATAACTTACTTTTCCTCATTTGAATAAAGAGACTGCCATCTAAAACAAAATGAAAAATAATTCAATTTTAATATAAATATATGATAATAAATCAGAAAAACATTGAATAGTATTATATGTTATGATTGCTGTCAAATTGACAAATATACTTTTGGTAAAATGTAGTATCACTACTGAAAATCTAAATTTTTTTTAACATTTATTTCATAACTTTCACTGCAATATGAGATTAAGCTATCAAAATAAAAATACAGTAAAGAAATCACCATTAGTGAAAGAAACAATACTTTAAAAACAGGCTGAACTTAATTAACCTAAAAGTATCTATTAAAACAGTGTTTACAGTATGCACAAATTTGTGCGTTTCAGAAACTTTCTATTGTCACGGTGTGCACATTTTTGTGCATTTCGGTTACGTTCAACTTCATACGTAAAAAACACAAACTTTTTATTTCTTCTGTCGTATTTGCTTTGCTGTGTGGCGAGAAGATGTCACTAAACGACAAAAGTTGTTATCAATCCTTCACTGGATCAAAACATGGCTAAAATCGTTTTTTTCCTATAGGGCAAATCAATATTCTTTTCAAGGAAGTATTATAAATTAATTTGAAACAAAGGCGATGGTGATTTTTCCCTATATAATAATATCCCTTTTTATTCAAAAATGACCTAAAATGCAAGTTTCATGGTCATCTATATTTAGTTCTTATGAAGACATAAACTGAAGTGGGTTCCCGATACATATCAGTTTTAAACACGGCGGGTCGCAGTTATTGTTAAACAGTATTAGTTTGACTTATTGTATAATATTATTTCAAGCGTATTCGACATTTTTTTTTTACTATTGTGTTTTGTGGAATGTGGTGATTTTATTTTAAGATATTAGAGATTTTTCAACCGTATTTGTGTTTTTTTCGAGTTCGACCTCAGAGCGTTATTGTCTAGTATTATAATGTGTATTTGAATTTTTTTACTATTGTGATTTTTGTAAGCACTTTTGTGATTTGATTTTGTGATTTTTTTATCAATATAAAATGGATGAGAGAGAGGATACTTTTGTCGAAGAAAATTTTGAAGACCGTCTTTCCGAAGTACCGAGTGACGCTGAAGAAGAAATCAATGAAGTTCACGAAGATCACAATGATGCTGAAGAAGATGATGGACCAGTATTATGTGCAAGCTTAAGACCGCGTGTCATGCATATATCATCCTCTAAAGAATCTTCAGAATACATCCCTGACATAACCTTGGATTGGTCAGAATTTAATCCTCCTAGGAATTTGCCTGATTTCGAAGGTGTACCGGATCTAAAAGTTTTTCCTGAAAATCAATCAAGTGTAGGGGATGTTACATCGCTATTCATAGGAGATGATTTGTTCGACACAATAGCCAAGGAGACAAACGTATATTGGGAAAGAAATCATCACAACTATCCGACGTCAGCTCACGCATGTAAATGGAAATATATAACTATCCGAGAATTAAAAAAATGGTTCGGCTTAGTTCTTATTATTGGTCCACAAATCCTCGGATAGAGACTCCATATTTTAGGAAGTCAATGAGCCGCGATAGGTTTGAACAAATTTTAAGATATCTTCATTTTTCTGATAAAGACGAAATTCCGACCGCAAGCACAAACCGTCTACTCAAAATTCAAAAGATATGTGACTACTTTATGAAGAAATTCCAGGAAGTGTATAAGCCGAATCAAAACCTATCTCTAGATGAAGGGATGATTCCCTGGAGAGGCCGCCTGAAATGTAGTGTATAATCCTATGAAAATTATAAAATATGGAATTCTGAATAGAATGATTTGTGAATCAAAGAGTGGATATATCTGTAATTTCAAATTATATTCATGCATAAGTGCTACATTAGACTCTACAATAACCGAATTGTTGTCACCATAACTAAATAAATGGTACAACGCCTATGTGGATAATTACTACAATAGCGTGCGTTTAGCTAATTATCTAATTGGGTTAAAAACTAGAATCCGCGGCACAATTAGAAAAAATCATGGCATACCACCAACACTGAAAAATATACACCTTAAAGTCCAGGAAACCATGTATCAACGAAAAGGGGATGTATTTATTCAAATGTGGAAACCAACAAGAAGAGAGATGGAAAGATGATCTCTACGATACATCAGGCGAATATTGTGGATATGGGAAAAATTTATAGAAAAACAAGGTTACCCATCAAAAAAGCAAATTGCATTGTAGATTATAATAATTTCATTTATGGCATTGATCTTGCAGATCAATATTTATCATACAATCCTATACATAGAAAATCTTTAAAGTGGACAAAAAAAGCCTTCTTATACCTTATAAACTGTGGAATTTTCAATGCTTTTCAAATTTAAAAAAATCTAAATGTAACAAATAACCTCTGCTTCCACGATTTCTCGCTACCATCCTCATCAGGCATGCAAGATCCACAAATAAGTGCACCTTCTACTTCTGTCACGATGAGAACATCTAGTTTTAAAATCGTAAATAATATGTAAAATATAGTGATGTTTTGTAACATATTTGTGCAACTTTCTAACCAAAGGTCGCCAGTGTTGAGATTTTCTTACTCTAATTTCGTAGATTTTATGGCTTGCAGCCTGATCTCAAAGTGCACCACGGGACACGTGTTAAGATTTTCAGTAAACCATTGATTGATATTTGTATTTCGAAATCGTTTAAAAATATATTCTACAAATACCATTGATTTTATCAGAAAATTGATAATTATTGTGTCACACAGTTTGATGTATTTTGATATATTTATAACAAAAAGCTTTATTGTACATTCTGAAAACAGTTTAATCCCACCACCTAGATATATTTTTCCATTATATATTATGTTGAAGTAAACAATTTTTGTTTTATTGATACGCGCTCCACAGTTTGAAGTTTACTGGCGTACTTTAGGTTAAGTAATCAATGTGGAGCTGCATCGAATCTCACCCGCGACAGGTATAGTGACAGTATTTTTAACAAACATAGCCGTAAACAATACGTTAAGATACTGTCCATTGGGAAACACTTTCATTTATTGCAATAATAAATTAAAATATTTCACATTTAGCATAGTAGAATTGACACAATATCTTGCTGAATTGATATGATAAAATTATATTATTAGATAAGCTGAAATATTGAAATAGAAACTTAAGGCTGATGTGTTAGGTAAGATGAAGAGTACATTGAGATGGTTTGGGCATGTGGAATGAATGAAAGACTAACAAAACATATATAGTGCAAATGTGAGTGAAAGGAAGACGACGGCAAGTATGCTTAGATCAGACGAATGCCATTCTGAAAGAAAGAAAAGTAAAGTCAAAGAAATCGTAGTTGGATGGATGTAGAGACTAAGGACATGGTTTGAGATATGAAAGTATGGCGCTCTGTCCTCTTTGCCTACCCTGACGTGATATACGATATAATAGACGTAACTGTAGTCATCATAAATTTAAGGAAAAGAATTACAGAATTCCTGGATATGTGTGATTAATGTGACTTGAAAAATCACTAATCAAAAAAAAGTGACAGACTAGTGATTAGATCTAAAATATGGGTTTTTTTAATGATTGTAAAAGTTTATTTAAAACAAAAGTGTAGTACGCATAGGCAGATACATATATAAAAATTTGAATAATAGTTTATTTTTTGGCAAAATATCAGTTTCTATCTTCTAATTTTTCTTCTTTTCCTCATACATTATTCTGTAATTGGTATCATTTTCCAGGTTCAATGTTGGAATCAGCATCCATAATTAGTTCCTTTATAGTTTCAAGAGTATGAAACACTTTATCAAATTTATTTGGAATAAATTTTTTTGACAGTTTATCTTGTTTCATAGCTGACCCCATCTTAAAAACACGCTGTTTGTCTAAATCAAGAAAATCATTATTGCAGAGTTATTCTGTATGACATTCAAGTAACAGGCATTTACATGGTCAACTTCATCTAAATTTAGCTCTCTTTGCCGGTTATTTCTTCAATAGTTGGCACTTGAGCCGTAATGTCACAAATATTATTTCCACAATGTAGTATAATGTTTTTTCCACACAGCTGTCATATTTCGGAGAACCACATCAAATTGAATATCTCACCATTGAAACGCAGGGTCAAATTATTACTAGCATTATACCGAAAATCGTATTTATCGAGGGCTACCTATAATTTCTTTGTATATAGATTTATCTGTCAATATTATGAGAGTAATATCAACTGAAAGCAGTAAAATTTCTTCAGTGTGGCATTGTTGTTGGGAGTTGTAAGAAAATCAAGAAGGCTCAATTCCTGATGGAATCTAAAAAAGGGTCTGTCTGTTTTTTCACATACTACCATTTCACATTTTTGGCTGATGCGGAAGAAATTGCCTAATAGTAATAAGTCTTCAAGTTATCTTTACAAAAGAAGTGTTATAAAACAGCTAACCAAAGATCTTAAAAGATCTGTGTGTAAAATATAAAAGACAGAATTACTTGTTCTGTATATTTTGGTCAACTTCAAGTAATTCAACCCGAGTAGAAGTCAAGCATTCTACAATACTACCAGTTCACGGTGACGTATTTCTTAGTTTTCATTAATAAATTGTTCACTAGATCAGACTGAAAAGAATGATTTAGGTTTTAAGTAAAAAAAATTTACACAATAGCTATATAATAAGAATATTTCACTATAGAAATTATGACTATCTATCTATACCATTGAAACCATGGTTTAATATAATAAGAATCATCTAGATCAGGGGTGGCCAACTTTTTGCATACCATGGGCCAATTTTTTCACATATGAGTTCAGATGCGCCATACAACTCAAGCACTTTTTTTACCTTCTTACGTTCACGTTTGGGGTTGTAAAATAGGGATAGGGGTAGGATCTGCTTCGCTTAGGGGAATAACTGAATCACGCAATTCAATTAATTAATTTACGCCATTTCAAAAGACACGTTTATTGGAGCACCAATCTACAATAGTCAGAAATGATCTCTTGGACGAGAGTGTGATCGCTGTTGTGGACCCCACTGATGGTGCTACAGCTGCCGGAGTCTCGTTTGGTGAAGATAACTCTGGACCACAGTTGTTAGATGTGGTGAGAGAGAAAGCTCTGAGCGCTCGCCGCTCATCCGCACGTGACTCCAAACACGTCGTGCACGGTGTTTGCGAACGTTTGAGCGGGAACGCGCAATGGCAACACCAATAGAAATATTCGTACGTTTGTAAAACCCGCCTAAAGTGACAGCTAACAAGTTCCATTCTAAGTGTCAGACTCCATAAAGTTGAACATTACCGAAGGCTGTATGAATTGAACTGAGAGCAATTTGGTGCTGAAAATATGAAGATAGATTCAGTTATGACGCCTATTTTAAAAGAATAAGACAGTGCAAGGATGCAATGCACCACTTGTAATCATCCAATGCGCCACGTTTGGTGCATGCACCATGGTTTGGCTACCCCTGATCTAGATAGAAGTGTCTGTCATGTGTCGTTTGCAGACGGGCCACTGCGTGGTGGCTTGTCACCTTTACAGAATGGGTATTGTAGAGGATCTCAACTGCAAGTGTGGTTTGAATGATGAAACTATAGACCATGTATTTTTCGGTTGTCTTGCAAGACAGATTTGATTTACTAAAAGCCACATAATTAACGCCTCCAATGAATGTTGCGTTTTTTCTTTCTTTGAGGAACTTTTTCACTTAGAAATCGATAGTTCAATTTTTGAAGCTTAATCAGTTAAAACTTTAAATTATCTAGAATTGTAATTTTTTTTATTAAATTGACTCATATAATTGCATGACTAATTTGGTGGCACAAATCATCCTACTTTAGGCACAAATCATCCTAGTTTAGGCACAAATCATCCTTAATGGATTATTTGGTGGCACAAATCATCCTAGTTTAGGCACAAATCACCCTCAGTGGATTATTTGGTGGCACAAATCATCCTTAGGTGGATTATTATTAAAAAAAACTGATGACTAAAATGACTAAATGTGGCTGGATGTAGTAGACCAGATTTTGAAAGGTCAAGTGAGAAGTATGATAAATAGCAGATTGTGCTTGACGAGACGTATGAATGAAAAGGATGCGAAAGTTGTATGATTGGATAGGATAGAAAAGTGTGGAAATATGCTCTCTGCTTACTCCGCAAAGGACACAGCGTGATGGTATGAATACTAATATCACGAAATAAATAAATATGACCTTTAAAATGAAATATTAATTTGACACAGAAAATAAGAATATATAATAAACAATACTAAAAGTTTTGTTACTATTTCCTGAAAAATATTGATATGGCTGTATTTTGACATTAAAAATATGTTCTAAGAGGAAAACTAACATATATACGTTTTTTAAAAAATAAGTTGAATGTGTAAGCCACAAGTTATTATTGTTTAATAATTGTAATATTCTTCAATATCGATTGAGCAGTGCATACTAGAGATGTATATTTGAAATATAAGTGTTGTATGTTTGAAATACTAACAACCTGTATGAAAAAGATGTTAAAAAAACAAATTATTTTACCGAACAGTGGCACGTTCAATGAATACTCATTCATTTCAAAGGACATGATTCAGTTATAGTAAAAATTGTAGAATAATTGAAATTAGGTATTCTGTTTCGAAATGTACTTATATTATCAGTAAACCAAAACTACGAGAATCCTCAAAGCGAGAGTATACTACGCATTATCTCTACACATAGGCGCCAAAACAAAAGACAGATTGCAACAAAAACAAATTAAAAGCATGAACAACTTCTTCATTGAATAATGGCCGTGAGCTCCTATATACATATGAAGAAATATACGCCAGTGTCAAGCGAAGAAGAAGAATATATGAGTTATTTTACTTTTATTCAATTTTTGAAACTGTGTGCATTTTACTGTACCGTTGATCTTTTTGTCAGTGATTTGAGAGAATACCTTTTCCATTGTTGTGTCGTATGTGTGTTTGTGTTATTTATCTATGTATACTTATATTAAGTATTTTGTGTACAAATTTATCTATAATTTTAACGCTCTCTATATCTCTGTTCTTCAATCGCATCAACCATAGTTGGGCATTTGACTATCTCCAAAGGCGTTCGAACGCTCATGTCAGCGGCCCTGGTGGCGCAGTTCAGGTTAGGCGTCCTCCTGCTCCTCCCGGGGGCCTCAGTGTAGCGACGATGGTGAAGACGGTAGAGATGAGGTGATGATGCTGAAAAAGACGGTGAAGAAGGCGCAGCGCGGCGAGGCTTCATGAGCTTTCTTAGCTCTTTATGTTTTACTTCTCTACCGTAGACTAATGACCGTAGAGCACAGACAGCGGCGACAACAGATTTAATAGGGAAATAAATACATAAATTTATAAGATCAGGTGTATGTGTAGAGTGTAGGGATGGGAAGGTATCGGCTACGGCCTGTGTGATTGGAGCTTCCCCGCGTTTGCATATGTATTGAAGACATATTCGATGAGAAAACCGCAGAAAACTCATCGAGGGAAGTCGAGCTTCAGAGGACCTCTGGGCTCTTCCGTTATGTGATATTAACACATACGGCTTGTTAGTGGAATGTGAGTGTTGTTATGTATATAATGTAACTCGAAGTCCAGGGGCGTTGGTTCGCCCCCTCAGGTTGTCCTCTTTCAGCCGCGTGCCACCCACCGGTCCTGGAGGCGTGTGTCTCGAACGCTCCTGCTATGGATCTGCAATGTTAAACACTAGGCAGTATCAAGTTGTCATTTGTCAGATGTTATGGTACAGTGAAAGTAATAGTCATAGGGGCCCTGTTACGCGTGCCCTCGTCTTGCTCGTAGTTTCACTCCGACTCAGATCGGCTAAGAATTATGTGGTGTGAGAGTCTGTGTTTGTATCTGAAAGGTAATTCATCCAGTCTTTTTTGTCGTCCGAGATTTGCGATGAGCGGGTTCGTGCGCGAGTTTAGATATATTTTGTTGTAAAAGTCTAGTGTCATCTTGTCGCAGTACTCCTTGATGGAGTACTCTTTTGTCCTCTAGTGTAGCTTTTTAAGATTTGCGCCCAGCCTTGTCTTGTGAATGATCTTGAATGCTTTGTTATGTGCCGGCTGGAGTTTTACGTGTGCGTTAGTGTGAGCGCTGTTCCAGACGGGTGCCGCGAATGTGATTACCGGACGCCCTAGGAGCTTGTGCACCAGTAGTTTGTTTTTCCGTGATAGAAAGAAGTTTCAGTTGAAGATGGGTCTTAGCGCAGCGAGGGTTGCAAATGCTTTATTTGTGGCTTCCACTGTGTGGAGCCTTCAGTTCAATTTGGAGTCCATGTGGACCCCGAGGTATTTGACCGACTTACGCCATTCTACTGCGCTGTTACCCATCCTCAGGAGGGGAAGATTCCCTACCCTCCGCTTTGTAAACATGACCGCTTCGGTCTTGCTGTCGTTTATCTTCAGGCGCCATTTCCGATAATAGTCCGCCAATATATCCAGAGCATCCTGGAGGTAATTACTTGCCCTGAAGGGGCGTACTGAACGCGCGTAGCAGGCGGCGTCGTCCGTGAAGAGAGCAACAGAACACTGGTCCTGTACAGGGATATGGTGCGTAAATAGTGTGAACAAGTGCGATCCGATCAGGCTGCCCTGGGGTACGCCCATTGGGATGTTTCTGGGGGTGGAGAGCCTCCCGCTCACCCGAACGACAAAGTGCCGATCGGATAGGTAGGATCTGAAAATCTGTATTATATAAGACAGTGTACCCGTCTTAATCAGCTTGTGTACTAAGCCGTCATGCCAGACCGTGTCGAAGGCCTTCTCCATGTCCAGCAGGACCATTCCGGTGTAGTATTGCATGTTGAAGCCCATCGACACGCCCTCGGCCACACGGGTGAGTTGGTGTACGGTGGAATGCTTTATTCTAAATCCGAATTGCTCGTGTTGTGCTGGGTATGATATGGAGTGTATCTGTTTAGTATCACCTTCTCCAGGACTTTTCCAAGTAGCGGGAGGAGGCTTATGGGTTGTTTTGTCCTTGTTTGGTTTGTGTATTGGGATTATTACGGTCGTTTTCCACCTTGGTGGGAAATAACCGGTGTGTAGGCACGCGTTAAAGATCTTAGCTAATTGTATGATTGCGCGCGTCGGAATGTGTTTAATTAATGTATTGTGTGAGTGGTCTAGTCCTGGTGCTTTTTTTGTTTTTGAGGCTTTTAATGATTTTCTGGACTTCCGCCGGTGTTGTGAGCGTGTATTCATGTTGTGCAATGTCTGCGGAACGAGTATTGAATTCGTCGAGTGTTTCTTGTACTGTGCGGTCAGTGTCTGCATCGCGAAAGTGCGATGTTAATGTGTAAGTGTGCTCGTATGCGTCTGCTAGTGCGTTTGCTTTTTTCTCGTACGATGTGGCAATGTGTGTGAGGGTGTGGAGTGGTGGTATATCTTCGAATCGCTTCTTAAAACCCTTTGCGATCTTCCAAAGAGTGTCTGCCCCAGGTTTGATGTCTGCTAATTTTGTGTCCCAAGTGGTGTTTTTGTGTTCTCTAATATGTTTTTTTATTTCGTTCCGCAGTGAGTTCAGTGCTATTTTATCTGCGGGATGGTATGTACCTCTGTAGTGTTTCTGAAGTCTGTTTTTTATTTGGATAAGTGTGATGATTTCCGGCGGAAGTTTGGCACGGTGTGGAGTAATATTTTTAAGTGGTATGTAGGTATCACGAGCTTCTTCGATGATGTGCGTCAGGGTGTTTACCGCGTCATCTGTGGCCTCCGGCGAGTTGAACGTGGATGATGATAATTATAATTGTGTGTTAATGTGTATCTTGTAGCCCGTTCAGTCCGCGCCCTGGTAGTCGTATACCGTTTTTGGGGGGCAGGTGATACGCTCCCCTATAGTGAAGTAGACCGGAAGGTGGTCCGATGAAAGTGCATTAATCACTTCCACTCCGGCAGCCCCATTAACCACTTCCACTCCGTGTCAAGTGAAGCATGAACAACAATATTATATAGTCAACTTTTTATCTATGCCCAACATACTTTGAAAATGTATCTTAAGGCTTATTCACATTAAGTTTTGTTATTTGAAAACAAAGAAAATTGATATTTTTTACTGATAATATTACAAAAATTCTGAAACAATGTAAATTTGTATGGAAAGAAAATAAACGAGGTGTCATAAATTACATATAATCTTGAGTTGTTCTGTGATGGACATTATCGTTGAATTATTTCGTTATTTAAACATTACAAGTAATACAAATTTTAGACAAAAAATATCGATCAGTTTTATTGAATTGATGAAATTAATATATTTTTGAACAGTTTAGATTTCAGTAAAATAAAAATGGTTGTAAAAGTACAATAGAATAAAGTTTGACTAACGATTTTTAAAGCTATATTAGAAAAGTAATACTGTTAAAGTTATTTTAAAGTAAATTGACTGATCGTTAATGTGCCTCGTAGTCGAGGATCCCCTCGCCATTTTTACGTCAATTCAGTGGAAAAGCAAAGCTGTGCCATGGATTATTTTAAAGCACAAATTGACCGGTCACGCCGTTGTAATATAGTTAATTAAATTTTGAAAGGATAGTAAGGATTTAAAAAATAAGAAGCTTTATTAAAAATGATATGGAAGTTGAGAAGGCTTTGGACATATATGTGTTGTGATAGCACTCCAAGATAGCACTCTACCTTGATAGAAAAATAGCTCGAATATATAAACATAGTGTGAGTAATAAAAGAAAAATCTTAAAAAAATTCGTAACATTATGGATCCATAAAAATCAACCGATATAACATTTTTTTTATTTTAGTGGTGGAGCAAAAAATTATAACCAATTACGTTATAGTTAACTCAATATGAAGAATTTATTTTGGAAAATATTGAAATAATATTTTTAGATTATAATTGACTTGATTTATTCAAATTTGATAGTAATGTGATTGATATTATTTATTAAATTACCAAATTGTTTGGTTTCCTTTATTGATAACTGATTTATATTATAATAAAGCTAAAGTTATCGTCATCTTTGAGGGAAAATGTGATATTGTATTGTATACAGTACAATCTGGCGGGCTTGTTGCCATATGGCAATATCTTTCAAATTACCAGAAATATGTTAACCTCTGATAAATTAATGTATTCGGGAATAAAAACATTGGACGTACCGTCTCGTCCATACTTTCTTGAGGTAAAAATTCACTTGCCGTATGCCGTACGGCTATACTCGTTTAGTGGCCTTAAGTGAAAATCAGACTGGAATCCTTTTAAAAAAAATTAGGTTCCAACGCGAATCAAACCCACCACCTCCAGGTTGGGAGACAAGCGTCTTACGAATTAGGTAGGTCACGGAGGTCGACATTTTTTTCTTTATAGGAAAATATTCTTTTTTACACAAAATGAGACTGCAGTTCATATAATAAATGTAATAGGGCGGAAGAAGAGCTTTTATATCTACTTTAATTATAGCTCTATTTTTTCGTAAGAATTTAAAAGTGACTTAGAATCTTTGTTACTTTGTAAACATGCTACTTAAAATAGCGAATTAAAAAGTAGGACTTGTGTTATTTTTACAACAAAGTGCTTAAAATACCGGTGTGAGATTAGTCATAAGAAAATGCACAGACAAATGAAATACAGATGCAGACATAATAATATACGTAAAATATTAAAGTATTTTTTTTCGAAATATCGACAAATTATATATACTTTACAAATCAATATGATTCTAAAAATAATTATTATTTGAAATATTTATTAACCTACAGAGTACTAATAGGATAATCTGTGGTGCTAATTTCGAGCTATTATATTTTTTAACAGGTACGAGTAATATACATATTATGTATGCTCTGTCCTCTCTGCCTACGTCGTCTTCCTATCAATGGTAGGCAAAAGGAGAGGGTGTCAGACTTTTATATTGCGACACATATTTTTCGCCCCTTCAATGTCTGTACACTTTCTCATACAGCATCTATGATTTTTTTGACATTTTATATCTCCTTTTTTTAAAATATCATATACTTGATTCAACCATATTTTCATAGTCTTCCTCTACCACGCTTTTTACTCACATTTGCACTGCACAATTGTTTTGTTAGTCTTTCTTCATTTATTTGATTTACGTGTCCAAACATACTCAAGGTAATATCCGTTTTTCTTCTCACATTTTCTAATATAATTATTCCGTATAGTCTACTTACTACACACATTGATGACATTCACACTCCTTTAAAACCTTTAAAATGTTTCCACAAATTACATATTTATCGTAAAAACATTTGTTTTTGTGCAAATTTATATACTTAAAAAATATGTATAATACATCGTGATTTGGTTGGGAAATGAATGGTTTTGATTGATGTTGTGTGTGTATTTAGATCCAAAATAGCAAATTTGTGCCAAAAACAAGATAAAATGGAACAAATTCCTCATTTCAGTGTGTATTTTAATAAAACCTACCAAAATTGGTAAAATATATTTTTTCCTTAAATCTTCAGTTGATATTGTATGTATTTAGGGTAAAAGTATCAAATTTGTTTAAAAAACAACACAAATGAAATAGATTTCCCATTTTGACGTGTATTTTGAAGAAAGGTGTACTATTTAAAAGGAGCATTTTCTCAACACATGCATAAACGATGTGAATCAGCACTAATATTGTGATGTGACGTAGAGCTGTTTTGTTTTCAGGGAGACGTCATCCGTATTTAGGAGTTCACGGCCATTATTTAAGAAGAAAATATCATGATGGTATATATCAGGTCTACCAGAAAATAAAAATACTACTGGAAATCGCATCTATCTAATTTACTGAAACAACGGTTTCATATCATCTCAGTATTACGTGAGATTCGTTCGCATAAGCATGTCTATTGATGAAGTTCATTTACGGCATTGTATTCTGTATGAATTCCAACAAGATAGAAGTGCTACAGAAGCATGTAGAAATTTGGTGCAGGTACAGTAACTAACAGAACGTGCAGGAGATGGTTCGAAAAAATTGATGCAGACGTTTTTGACCTTGACGCTCTGGGATACCATCTTTGATCGACTATATTGTTAGGACCATTATACAGCAAGATCCTTTTTTGACAACATCGGAGATTGCGGAAAAGCTTAACTCAACACAACAAACCATTTCGGACCAAATTCGGAAACTTGGATTCCAGATGAATTCCTCATGAGTTAAATGAAAAAAATGAATATGACCGAGTCGTCATTTGCACATCTCTGCTTGCTCGGAACAAAAACGAACCTTTCTTAGACCGGATAATAACCGGTGAATTACGTATAAAACACTGAGAAAAAGACAACCTTCCCCCTCCGCTTCGAAACCGAGCTTGAACCTCCAAGAGAATGCTGTGTGTATGGTGGGACGTCAAAGGACCAATACACTATGAGCTTTTCAAACCCAAAGAATGGCTCAATTCGGAAATCTTATTGGAGTATGATACTCATATTTTCTCAAAGGATGATGCAGTTTAAAAACGTTTTCAAGGAATACTCACATAAAAAGTTTTTCAACTTGGTCAAGTTTGAAAATCTACCTGAAAATAAACTCGTCTATGATCCTTGCACAAGATGACCATTGCTAGAACATGCCAATACCATCTTCAGACCACACGAACAACTCTGCACTGAGGAATGTTTGGTGGGCATTAAAAACGAAACAAAATCCAAGTTAAATGTAATCTTTTTGGGTGGCTTCACAATGTAGGCATTTTTTTTGATGAGGATACTTTATCAGTCATGGGTATTTTTTCAAAGGATAACATCAAATTTGTCTATCTTGATAGTAAACTCTCTTTGCGTCTGGATTCCATTTATTCTGGTTTGCCTGATTCGCAAATTTCCCTATTAATCTGATTTTAATGCAGCTGCCAAGCTGATATATGCTAGTTAGAAATATTGTCATATTAGTCTGCTTCTAAAAATACTACATTGGCTCTAGTGTCACAAATAGATTTATTTCAAACTTTGTCTCTTTGTATTCAAATCTCTTGGTGAGATTTTGCTGTTGTCATATATCAATTTATATAGCACCTTTTAGAGAGCAGACTCTCGTCAAGGGTGCTTTAATTCAGGATTCAAATTCACTTTTATTGAATATTCAAAATATATATGTATAAGTTGTGGGTAAGGATAGGATGGTGGTGGATTTGGCCATTAGATTAGGAATTAGGTTTAGAAAAACATAACATATTTGGTAGAGAAAATGGCATAAAATTTATCGAGGGAAGACGAACTACAAAGAAACCTTTATAGATCTTCCAATATGTGATAGTAACACAGTAGGCTTTAGGTCTAGTGTAGTATATGTATGTAGTCTTCATATATAATCATAAATTTTGATGAGACATCCCAAAATGGGTTGTAACCAAGCTGCACATGTCAACCCATATCTCTTACAGTTTGTCTTGAGGGGCATAGTCGCACGGTAACGCACTGGACTTCCGTGCAGGTCAGCTTTTTGTACCCCGCATTGTGCTAGTCCCTTCGAATGACATATTTTTTCCGCCTATTTGGGGGTTGGTGAATACATATGACTTTGATTATATCTATTCTTAAAAAAAAAATGGAAAAAATGTCGGTGTGCTCCGATTATCTTACTTCAGGTGTGTCATCGGATCTAGCACACCGTTGTGGCCGGTGTGTTTGCTGGTGTGCAATAGCTCACTCCCTTAAAGAGGAGAAAAAAAGAAAGAAACGAAAACTACACATTTTTGCTTTCCAGTTTAATTGACAGAATTGCGAGGGGATCCTTGATCACCAGGCCCAGCAATGATGACGACAGTTTGAGGCAGACAAAGATTAATCTAATTGTAATATTACTCGGAAAAAACGAGCGTCAACCAAAAATGAAGATCGTCAATTATTTAAATATTTTGCAATCATAATATGACTATTGCAATAACAAAATAAACATGCTAAAATTATGATTCACATCTCATTCAATGTATAAAATTCAATCCTACACATAACTAATAAAAACTAAGTCATTAAATAAGTAATAATATACTCAAAAAAAAAATCTTAAACCATAATCCCTTTTCGTCTTAATAAATTTTGTCATATACTCCCTCTAACCACTATGATTCAAGTTGAACACTAGAGGTGGTTGGGTTATATGTTAAGAAAGTAATCAGTAGTTGACCAAGAGCTATGGTATTTTATTGCCCACTAGGCACTCAAAGAATCTGACCCCTATCTTACACCATCCATTGACATTATGAAAATGTGGAGTGTCAAGCTGTGATGGAGGTATTTGTGGCATCACTTTATTCCTGACAGAACGAATAGGGCGTTAGATTATACCTCCCGTTCTTCAACCAATCACCACTGTGCTGGTTCTTAAATAATTCTAAATATGTTTTTTTGTTTTTATACGTATCCTTGAGAATGGGATAAAATCCAAAATCGTAACCCATAACTGAAAAAAGTGTTTATTTTCAAGCACATTTACAATCCATAATATACATTATTTTAGAAATAATAATATGACCATTTGCAACACCGCTTCACTAGTTCTAAAGATATATTATACTCAGTTGACTCAAATACTCGAGAATATAACTTGCAAACATAAGAAGGTAAAACATTGGGTTCATCATTTAAAAAAAGCTTAACTTTTCAGAGTTAAGGATAATTTAAAGATCTTAATATTATATATTTTGTCGACTGCTGTGGGACAACCGTTTAAAAAAAATCTGGGTATCAACGGGAATCAAACTTGTAACTCCCAACTAGGAATACAGGCTTTTATCTATTAGGCCATGGAAATCACACATTATACTCTATAATATATATACAATGAATGTGTAATTTTTGACTTTTTAGTTTTCGAATCATAGTAATATATAAATACAATGAATATATTTAATTTAATTTCCATTCACATCAAAATCTTCCACAATGTGTTCATTTTGTTCAATTCCATAATGTATTTTGGTTTCTTCAACATAACTCCAAGCCATCCTTTTAGATGAAAAGTAAATACCCACTTCTCCGGTGTTCGATATTGTTATTGCTCCTGCAGTTTCGTTGAATTTCTGTGTCATGAAATCAATTGCTTTTTGAGTGGCATCTTTAGCAGAAAGACCGTCATGCATATTTCGAATAATAGAATGAGCTAGGCAAACTTTTAGAATGGATTCACCATGTCCTGAAATACAATACATTGACATATATTAGTAATGATGCAGCATTTCACACGTAATTAAAGATCCTGGACCCATTATGTCAATAACAAGTTAATTGAGTATTTATTTAGTACAATGCATTGTCTTTTATCGACCATTAAACATAATTACAATAGTAAAATTCAAATTAAGAGTATGCATTAATACAAAATTAATGTGTTACAAAAAGTATAAACATTAACATGATTCAAACACAAAAAATATGTATAAAGTATTAGAAATGATATCTCATTATAACTTAGGTATTTAAAGTGAAACTTAGTTATATTGAGATCCAATTAATAACACTAAGTGATCATTATAACCAAGTTGATCTATTCTTTTTTTTAATATTACTTTTTCTTCTTTTTACATCAAAACAAACTATTTCCAATCTTTCCTTGTTAATTGGATTGAGTCATTTTAAGTATTGTTTTCATTTAAACACAATAAAATGAAATTGAAATTCAAACAAAAAAAGTAAATTTTTTCTAATAAAAATGAAATTGTCATCTTTGCAATATGATAAGATTATACAGTAACAAAACAAATTATATTTGTATAATAACCAAAGCAGTTATTTTTAATCTGCTAATTATATCCATTTCTTCCTATAATGGAGTTTGCTAAATTTTGATTATTTTTTAAAATTTATTTTGATTAAAAATACTCCATTTTCACCTGTTGCAGAAATTCCCCCAGCACTATCATCAGCGTAAGTTCCGCCTCCAATCAATGGGCTGTCTCCTATCCGCCCCACATATTTCCCTGTCATGCCTCCAGTGGACGTAGCTACCGCAATATGTCCGTCGCTATCGATTGCTACTGCTCCGACTGTTCCAACACCTCCTTCCTTTACGAGAAACAAGATAATCTTTATTAACCTTTGCAAACTAAATTTTGTTTGGCCAATTCTTCAAAACAACTAATTAAAAGTCATAACTACTTGATTTAATTAATTTTTACTGCAAATTAAATGATAAACAATTCACATCATTGTAATTTGTTTTATCAAACACTGTTTATTCCACTTTATGGAATAATCCCGGTATAACCCTACTGGTTTCAAGTTTTTCACTTCATCATCAGCGGAGCACAAAATACTGAAACATTTTAATTCATCGTATCTAGTAAATATAGAAAAATTGCAAATGTGGTAAAATGTATAGATCCGAAATTATTGTGAAAATTTAAAACTGTGTTATCAGTTGTGAATATGACCTTATGTGTACTAAGGTCATATTCACATCTGATATAAGGTTGATTGAAATATGTTAGAACTAACATTGCAAAAATATTCACACTTAATATTTATTTTAGCAATTATTAACTGTTATTTAGTTTGATGGAAACCATTTTGACATTGATGAGATATAACCAATGACACTAACTTGACATTAATCAAGACGACCTTTGTGGCCTATAGTTCGGAAATTCTAGGATGAGTCCTGTGACAGCTCACAAATTTGCCCCAATACAACCTAATGTAATGTATTTACCTAAATAACTTGCTATTTATTAGAATTGAGGCTTATATTAAAGTTGATAAAATAATTAAAATTACTGAGCATTGTTACAAGGTTATATTGGGGCAAATTTGTGAGCTGTCACATGACTCATCCTAGATTTTCCGAACTATAGTTGATAATACTCCTGTTTCCCAATCCAGGGGCTGCAAATTTGATTCTATTGGAACTCAGATTTTTAAAAAAGGATCCAGTCTGGTTTTTATTTAACCCTTCAGGCTCGTATGCCTAAAATATATTTCCAGTCCCAGGGACGTTTAATTTTTTTTTATGGAGATAGAGGTATAATTGATATTAATATTTTATATAAGGTTTTATAGCATAATTTAAATCAATTAACACTTAACCACTGGAATGCTTTTTTAATCAGTTTAGATCATGGGTCAGCAACCTTTTGTTGTAACAGGGCCAAATATTTTACGGGGGGACTAGTGCGGGCCGCACTTGGGCCATATATCATTACAGTATACCTACAATATTTGTGTACAAATATTTTAGTTTTGAAAATAAAACGCTAATTATATTAGGTGTACAAATAAGTTTCCGCCGTTTTTTATAAAAAAAATGGGCATTTATTGTGAAAGAACGGAACCTCATGTTTTATTCGAAGTAGTACCCATCGCTTGCCACTACTTTTCCCCATCTTTCTGTCAGCATACGAATACCGCGTCAGTCATCATCATCATCTTTTGAGGCTATCCACGAATCGACTCAATTTTTGGTATCTTCATATGATGTGAAGTGCTGCTCAGACAGGCCATGCGTCATCGATCAAAACAAGTGGTAATCAGAAGGAGCAATGTCTGGTGAATACAGCGGGTGGGGTAAAACTTCTCAATTGAGTGTTTCCAAATAGGTTTTGACCGGTGCCGCAACATGTGGACTAGCATTATCATGCAGGAGAATAATTTTGTCGTGTCTGGCGTAGTAGTGGGCGCGCTTTTCCTCGAGTGCTCGACTCAATCTCATCAATTATGTTCGGTAGACAGCCCCAGCAATGGTTTCATTCGGTTTGAGCAACTCATAATACACGACACCAAGCTGATCCCACCAAATACACAACAAGAGTTTTTTTCCATGAATATTTGGCTTAGCCGTAGATGTTGAAGCATGACCAGGGGATCCCCATGATTTCTTCCTTTTTGGATTATCATAATGGATGCATTTTTCATCACCAGTGACTATATGGTGCAGAAAACCCTTTCGTTTATGCCTGGCAAGCAGCATTTCACATGTGGAAAATTGGCATTCAAAGTTTCTCCGTGTCAGTTCATATGAATCCCAATTTCTTTGTTTTTGAATCATTCCCAATGATTTCAACCCATGTGAAATTGCTTGTTGAGTCACTCCTAATGTAAGTGCAAGTTCTTCTTGCGTTTGGCACGAATCTTGATCCAATAATACTTCCAATTCCGCGTCTTCGTACACTTTCGGCCTTCCGCTACGTTCTTTGTCTTCGATGTCAGATTCACCGTTCTTAAACTTTTGAAACCACTCACGACAACTTCTCTCACTTAAGGCAGCCTCACCATATGCTTCTACAAGCAATCGATGTGCCTCAGCTGCAGATTTCTTCAAATTGAAGAAGTAAATCAAAAGTTCCCGCAAATGACGCTTATTCGGCTCAAAACTTGACATTTTCGAACACAAAAAAATATGTTATACTGATAAAAATTCACTAATATTTCAAGGTCATGTTGTTGACAGATGTCCAACCTTACGATAATGACATTTTACATCTGACAATTTTAACCATAACTTACTGGTGGCGCCAACTTTTGTCAAACGGCGGTGACTTATTTGTACACCCAATATATTTTTACCACATTTATTGTAGTTAATGAAATCAATGAGATTTTTCTGGCTGCATTTGACTTGCAAGTATTTTTATATTAGCTTGCATTTTTGAAGTAGAGACGCGTAGTATTGCGTCTAAATGTGCATCTGATAACCGAGAACAGTGTTTGTTTTTTCGGTGTCATCTGCGTATCTGCTGGTTTCTGTCACGATACTATCGATCACGTCATTGGCGAAATGTAGTTCGAAACAATTGAGTTATTTGAACTAAATCATTCAACTATTGCTCTTATAAATAGATGATAAATGTAGGGCACTGTTTTCGTCCATCCTTGTGTGGGATTTTTGGTGCGCATGCGGTGCACGTCATACGTCTCTGTTATATTAGCTTGTTTTGATTCGCGTGCGGTGCACGTCATACGTGCCTGAAGGGTTAAGGCTTCTTAAATACCTTTCTGGTTGGTTGGAAGAATTCATCACATGGCAATAACACCAAGTTATGTTGTATACAACAAAAGTGTAATACAAGACAATCAGTTAAGAGTATAGAGACAGGCAACATTTATTTGCATAGTAAAACTTTTCTAAAATGGTAACTTCAAGTATTTGAAGGAAATACTCACAATCTTTCCATGTCCTCCATTGTTCAAGAAATCATCGAGAGCATCCAAAGCATCTTGAGTTATAAGACTATCTGGATCAACAGTTTCAAAACCCTGAAATATTAATTTTTAAGAAATAAAGATATCACTGCCAATTATTTTTAACACATTCTGAAACAATAGAGTCGAACTTGGTTATAGAGATCAAGAATTAGTCATTATATCAGATATAGGTATATTGTAAGTAGGTGCCTATTATTCTTTTAATTATTGATATGATCACCATATTATATTGTTAAGCGTATATCTAAAACTAAATATGCCTTACAAAACAAAAACATTTTAATATATTAGGTGTTAACATAAGTTGTGTCTGTTTTTTTTCAAATTTAAAAATGAGCACTAAAAGTAAAACAAAATGGTAAAGGTTATACGTCAATTGAAAGAAAATTTTCTGCTCTACAAGACATTGTGTTTGCTTTTACGTTACATATATTATTTTATTTGATTACAAGCCTTCAAAATGGAATGTCAAGTAGACGAAAGTGAGCATTTTCGACACCTGTTCGCGTTCAATCGAGGGAAAAAAGCTGCCAAAGCTGCTCGCGATATTTGCAAAGTGTACGGTGAAGATGCTATGAATGAAAGGACAGCTCGTTGATCGTTTTTGCGTTTCAAAGACGGTAATTTTGACCAGAAAGACATGGAGCATTCCGGACGACCAGTGGACTTCGATGAGGACCGCTTAAACCATATTATTCATGAAGATCCCCTTCAAACATTTTTCATCACCATTTTCAAACCATTTTTCATCACCAGTAATGATGCGGTAAAGGAAACTTTGCTTGTGGCCATGCGTAGCTCAATGACGCGCGAGCAAACCAGCAGAAATTGTCAAATGTTGATTTTTGTGGTTTTCACTCAAAACATGTGGAACCCATGCGCCGAACGTCTGGACTTTTCCTATTGATTTAAGATGGCGGTATACAGTCATGTGACTACAATTCATCTGCTCAGCCAATTCTACAGTGGTTTGAAGGGGATCTTCATGAATAATATGTTTTAAGTGGTCCTCATCGAAGTCCAATGGTCGTCCGGAACGCTCCATATCTTTCAGGTCGAAATTATCATCTTTGAAACGCAAAAACCATCGACGAGCTGTCCTTTCATTCATAGCATCTTCACCGTACACTTCGCAAATATCGTGAGCAGCTTTGGCAGCTTTATTCCCTCGATTAAACGGGAACAGAAGGAGGTGTCGAAAATGCTCACTTTCGTCCACTTGACATTCCATTTTGAAGGCTTGTAATCAAATAAAATAATATATGTAACGTAAAAGCAAACACAATATCTTGTAGAGCAGAAAATTTTCTTTCGAATGACGTATAACCTTAACTATTTTGTTTTACTTTTGGTGCTCATTTTTAAATTGGAAAAAAAACGGACACAACTTATGTTAACACCCAATACATACACAATGATATACAAAATCGGTTCGTAAAATTACAAACAAAAAATAAAATAAAAACATACCTTCATGTTATGTCTCTAAGAGGGGTTGGCAGATATGACACAGCCCTATGATTAAAAATTTAAAAAATCTTAAAATACAATAATAAAAATTGTATTTTTAACTAATCCTTATATTTTAATAGAAATTATAATCGCAATGCCAATGCACAATTGTTTAGTGCAATCACATCTCTGAAATGACAAGCTTACATGTTATAAAATTATCCGTAATTTGATGGGGTTTGTTATAAAAGCTGTGTGCATCATAAAAGTGAACACTTCATTATCGTCTATTCTAAGAATTGAGTTTTTTTGGCCACAATTAATAATGTTTGGATGGTTTTTGAAATTTGTTTCTTATATCCATCGATGTTTTAATAGTGAGCGATTATTTGGGAATACATGTAAATCAAAATCACTATATAGTTTTGCTCATTATAACAGTGATCTCCTTATAACATATCTGTGCTCGTAATAACCAAGTTTGACTGTATTTTAACAAGCATCGGAAAATTATTTGTAATAATTTTTTTATAGATCTATTTATGTATATAATCTTATCTTAATAATTTTGTTAACATATTTAATAATCCTATCTTAATTACTAAATATTTTTAATCTATTGTTGAAAAATGAAAGATATAGCAAATTGAGGAATTTCGCTATCTTGGAAAGATGTTTTTGAAAAATAGAAACAGATATTGAAAGGCGTATTGCTACAGGAAACAAGGTAGAAGAATAAATGAGTGCCTTGAATATCTGGTTTTATAATGTATGATGGAGTAAGGAATGATTTGATAAAATATAAGTGTTGAGAGGGATGTTATAAGTAGAATAGGGTATTTGCAGCATACGGGTAAATAGTTTTCAGTACAGGGAATGGAGTACCTCATCATCAGGAGAGCACAAACAAGACTTGTTTGTGCTCCCCTGATAATGAAATGAAAACTTTGAAACTGGTAAGATCATACCATTATCTTAAGGGGAAATAACAGTATTTTAGTAAACAAATTAAAATGTTTCTAAACCTCCACAGTGCACAGTGATAACGCCTTAAACTATAAATAATATTCAAATTGAAATGTTTTTTAAAAATATTTTTTTAAATTTATGTTTCTAAATATTTTTATAAGTGAAATAAAATATAATATGAATTGCACCGTTAGAAATTGAATTGAATTTGCCAAAAATGGTTTAAAAATACCTAATAAAAAATTAACAATTTTATTTGTTTATTGTTTTCTTTGTTAATTTTTTTAAATTCATCGCTTTCAGCTGGTAAATGTAGAAGCACAAATATGGTAAAATGCATTGAAATACAATAAAACAAAAATAAAGTTCTTTAAAAACAATATTTCTTCAGATGAAAAACACTTAATTTTCTTTGGATATTGGGGTCGCATAAGTGGACCAGATTATTGACACTAATATTTCTTTTATTTAATTTTATACTAAACTAGTATAAAAAATTGAATACTATCTCACTTGATTCAAAGCAAACCTTCTTGCACCTTCTCCACCAAGCATGGCATGCGGGGTTAACTCTAATACTTTCTTGGCAATGCTTATGGGATGTCTGATATCTTTGATGAGTGTAACAGCTCCAGCACGTAGATCTGATCCTCTCTGTATACTGGCCTCCATTTCCACCTCTGCATCGAGATTCAGGACAGACCCATAACCTACAATTGATTATTGTATTGTATGAGTTGAAACATTCATATTCTTCTCTCAATTATTTTTTGTATGATTTAAAACATTTATATGATTATTTTGCTGTATGAAACATTCATAATAGGTTGTTTTGAAAGTAATTTTGTATTTTTAGGTGAAATTCAAACAGAAAATGGTTCGGTGCTGCGGATTTTCTCGCAAAATTACTTTAATGGTGATTTTCGATATTTACATTATTGCAGTAATCTCTCATGCTATAGAACGCTGGTTATTCTCAATCAAAGTCTTTATTTGGTCATCCTCAGCGGTAATCGACCTTGCAGAGCGAAGACTATCTTAGAGTGTCATATCACTGTTATGAAATTTTTTAACCACATTGGACCCACAATCGATCGCTTATTGTACCGTCACCATAAACTATTTATGTATCTTTTTGTTACATTTTTTTCATTTGGTTTGTGTTACATTTTTTTCATTTACGGTTGTAAAAAGTATCAAGCACCGATAAAACCACTTATTTTGTTCCATCTTCAAAATTATGTAAAAACCACTTTTTAGGTAAACAAATGTGAAAAACGTGGCTAACAAAATGTGAAAAAATTTAAATGAAGTTTCATAATATATTGAGCACATTTAGAATTAAGTAAGCAATGAAACTTTTGTCCTAACTACATCTATCCGAGAAATATGTAACTATTTTCTGCACAACCCTACTATGTACAAATTCTGACATTTGAAAAAATCTGTTATTCCACTTTTGATTAAACAGTGAAGGCATCTACGATATTATATTGTATGGCACTTCTGTTGTATATACAATAGTAAACCATTTTAATTGTTGGAAGAGATTGCTACATGGTAACAAAGGCTTATTACCATTTGGAAATCGTTTCCAACCTACCAGAAAGATTTTAAAGAAGCCTGTGATAACCGGACTGCAACCCTTTCTTAAAAAATCAGATCCTGCAGCCTCCAGGCTGAAAGACTGTCTTACTAACTAAGCTATGAAGGTCGTCTAATATTGAAATTGAATATTTAACTATAATTTTGCGTGTAACATTTATAAAGCCTGTATATATTATCCATTTTGAGAACTTATGAAATATTTTTAATTCCATTATTCCATCTATGTGAAGATATATACATGTATATCATCATAATGTTTCCCTCTCAGGCTAGAAGAGAGGACACATCACCAGACTTTCCTATCGTGACAAACATTTCTAAGTTTATACTTCCATATAAAAAATTATACCCGCATTAAATGCAGCATCATCTTCCATTGACACAACGGCTGCTTCCACAGCATCAAGAATAGATCCTCCTTTGTACATTGCTTTGTATCCTAGTGATGCAGCCAGTTTTACACCCTTTATTTTGAGTGGTACTCGATCATCAGAAATGTCTCCAGCACCTCCATGAACTAAAACGATTGGTTCTATTTTCCTTTGAGTAGGCTGTAAGTATTAAATTTTATTTAATGTATATAATTCCTTCAAAATAGTCGTACAAATTTATTTACACTTCTAATGATAACTTAAAGAGAAATATTAAAAGCATCGAACCCCAAATTTAACAATAAAAACATTAACTTAGTTAATACATACTAGTCCAGCCCCAATTAATCTAAATTTTACTTTGATTCAAAGATGCATAATTTAAAACAGTTAAAATCTTTCCAAAAATTCTTAAAACGGTTGTTCCACAACTTTTCTGAATATCCAGTCAAAAGTGAAGACATTTCAATTTTTAATGTGAAAGTCATTTTCTTGTCATCCAACATTTCCATAACCTCCTTTGTAATACACATGTCTCCCAAAGCAGTGGTTGTGTATTTGATTAATGTTATCCTTCAATTTTATTTTTTTAAAAGTCTTGTTTTTCTTAAAACATCTTTTAAAATCTTTGTGATTAGTTGAAAGAGATTGCCATATAGCAGTGAACCCGCTGAGTTGTAATGTATACAACAAAAGTAACAATAGAACACCATTGTTAATCTAAATGTAGAATGAATAATTTTATCAAATCATATTTAGAATTTGAATAAAAAACTGTTTGATGCAAACAGAAAGAACATTAAATCATAAGATCAATTTACTGTATCAAAAAAAATTGTTAGAACCCTCCACATGTACCATGATCCTTAAAGAAATAATAGGAGAGCAGACAAATGTGTGCTTTGGGGGTCAAAAATGTTAAATATTTTTATGTATTGTGAAAACAAAACAGTGGTTGCTGGTCCGTAAGCATGGTCAGTCTTATACTTCTAAAGGCCACCACTAATTACTCTGGGTACACCAATAAGCATAGATGTACACCAATAAATATAGATAGTAAATTGTCTCTAAACAAATTGCATCCTGAGCACTTGGTGCCCAATAGAGTTAATATGAAAATTTTTCTCAGATGAATAACAAACATCTTAATACAATTTGTCACATAGCTCTTGCCCAAAGACAATTAATTGCTTCTCTATACTTATTTGATCCAATCAGATCAGTAGTGGCGCCTTAATAGCTGTAAGTTTTCTTTAACTAGTTAATCTGAACATTTCTTATCGCAACTTGATTAAAAATAAATGGTATTGTAACACTGGATATCTAAAGATTGTTGTGCTTTCTTCTTTAAAAAATACTTAAATAATCATAATAAGAATTAATTTTACAGCGCAAGAGGATACATTTAATAATCAAAGCTATAATATGGAAAATAATATAGATTGATAAAACAAAATAAGTTTTGTTGATGAACTACCATATATAGAAAGTCTAAGCAGATCTACCAATTTGTGATTATAACATATTTGATATTTTTTATCATGTAAAATAGGATCTTAGTTGTATTGCTTATCGCTGAGCGTCATGATTCCCTGATGGTATGGAACTGAGGGGATGATTTGCTTCAACTCCTAGTCTTGTGCCATGATGAGTATAGCACTTAATGAGGAACTAGTCATGTCTTTGATTTGGTCCATCGACCTTGCAGAAGACTGTTTTCTTGCTCACTACTCTCAACTTTCAGTTATTACCAATTTCTCTAAACTGTTCGCATCTCTTCTAGCGAGATGTTTATAATATAACGGTATTTTTTTCCTGCATATCACTAATAACCTTTCTTTGACCTGTAGATTCTGGTGAATGGATTGATGGTTGTATGTTATAGTTAGTGAGATACAAAGTATTTGGTGCCAACACCACATCTCAAAAACTTCCCTCATATTTGTTCTTTTTACCTCAATATCCCTGTTTCCACTTCTTAAGTGAAATGTATTATGTGCTTATAAACTTAGATATATAAATCATATATATTAATTGTGTGCAGTAAAAAGTAAATATATTAAGCATGCGACCATATACGATACACAAATCTGGTAAAAAAACCCAATCTTTATGTAATTTTTGAAACCATAAATGATCTATTTATAAAAAATCACATATTGTAAAAAATGCATTCAGAATAGATATTTACCATTTCCTTGTTGCAACTCACTGTCACTACTGTGAGAGTGAATACAACGAAACATATGTTTCGTACAATGGTGTTAGTGAACATCTTTATTTGTTTAGTTTGACACTAGGCACTTGACATACGAATAACTGAATATATGTTTATCTAAAATGCTTATATAAATAATTCATCAACTTATGTTATGTAATCAGAACTGTTTTGTGATAGATACTAGAATATATTTGATAAAAATCAAGTGATAACAATTATTTTCATGTGCATCTGGTTTTCAGAAATTGTCAATATCAGAGAATTTAATGTCTATAATATAATTTAATGAAATAATTTTAGAATAGAGCGTATATAAATGTCCATTCTAGAAATACAAGTCTGCTGTTGTAAGCTAAAAAGCATTAGCTACATAAAAAAACAAAAGTTAGATTCATTCATTAGATTACTCCATAGCCTGGTTAGTAGGATGCCTGTCTTCCGATCCAGGATTTATGAGCTTGATTTCCGTTGTTACCTGAATTGACTAAGAAGGGTTCCAGTCTAGTTTTCATTTAAAACATTTAAAACGTAAAATATATTGATACATTAGAATACATTTACCAGGTTGTAATGTATACAGTGAAACTGTGATAAAAGGTCAAGTTTTGATTCTCTGACATTATTTTGTAAGACATGTAAATTATGATTTGTTTTCTATATATTCAACAACAATTAAATTATTTTATATTTAAGGTACTTGAGTCATTCACAAATGATTAAACTTGACGTTTTGACAATGTAGATACTGTTTTTTTTTTGCTTACAAAGGTAGAAATGTTGTGATTAATGTTCTGCACAATATCTGAAAATTCTTTTACATGAAAATAGCTTGTATAAAATGGATTTGTGGGTTTTAAACTGCTTTTTATGCATTAATAATATAATATTATAAAAATGTTTCACGCAAATTTGATTAATTTTACCCTTTTTGTTGTTGAACTACACTGATTGGCTCAGATCAACTACCTTTTGCAAACCTGTTTTCTTTCTTATATTTCAATCATATCTTGTCTTACCGGTTTTATAAATATTATTCATAATACTAGGTTTGTAGCTTTGCGTTTGTTATATACGATCCCACTTTATGTGATATAAATAAAATTAAAATTAAAAACTGACTTGAATTTAACCGGTTGAAAATAATAATCCATGTAGGTTTTCAAATTTAAAATAAAACAAATCATATTCTTTTACCATTTTAAGGATACTTTTTTTTTCTTTGGAACCAATCTCACTCATATAAAAATCAATGCTCTGTGTGTTCTTCTAATTATGCAATTTTTCCATGAACCAAATAATTGCGTAAAGTGAGGCATACCTGTATTATTGAAAAAGTGTTGAACATTCCATATTACTTATTAATGCTATTTGTATTTCATCATCATTTTATAGATAAATAAATGTAGCTCATTATTAGCTGCCTCGAATGTGCACTCAACACTGTCAAAGCTTAGGAGGAAGGGGACTGAATTGACTGAGAAATAAGTGTTTTGTTTTTTTAATTCTAGAAGCATATTTATCAGTCTATTGCGACCGATTTAACCATTATGAAAATAAATATATACATTTATTCTTATAAACATAAAAAAATAACTACCACTGAAAAATTTACTGACAAATAAATAAATGAATTATACCTTATCTTTGCTGGTTGTTATTTGTTGTTTCTGATAAGTAAAGTCAAAATACATTTTCTATATTTTTTTAAATAATAATTTATGGTATGGAAATGTAGTTCTTATCGCTAGGTTAGTACTTAATATCCCATTATGGATAATTTTTACCTCTTTCTTTGGGATGGGGGCAGCCCTCTGTGGGAGTGGGAAAAACAACTAAAAAAAATTTCATCTATCAAAATAAATGACTTCTTCCTGCTTTAGTAATAACACTATCCAGTGAAGAAACACAGACGATAACTCTAGAAAAACAAAAATTAAGCACCCAACACAAAACAAAAAGGATCTCCAAAGCTCCAATAAAAACGTCAACCCTTTCCACTGATAGGCATCCCGCCACTATTTACTATCCTTTATTGCATATGAATTTTCATTATCAAATATTTGGATAAAATAAAAAAAATAGTACTGGATATTAATAAAATTCATATGTTGAGAGAGGTTTTAAATTGTTGTTTATTGTCATTAATAAGGAACTGATTATCTGTGCTTAAAATAACTTATATATAATCGAACATCCCATTCTAGTTGCAAGAAGCACCGAAACTAAACAAAATGAATGGTGTAAGGTTCAGCATAAGAAAGATCAAAACATGTCATTTAAAGTCGGGAAAAGGCAAAAATATTGAAAAAAGAAAATGAGAAGAGAGCCAGCCACCAAACATTTTCAATAAACCTGAAATGAAACCTGAAAAGAAAAATTGCAATAAACCTGAAGTATACATGATAATGTCTTCAAATTTTATTTCTATTAAATTGTTTATAAAAAAATATTCATTTGGTTTTAACCTCTAAACGAGTATGGCCGTATGGCGAGCGACTTTTTACCTCAAGAGAGTATGGACGCACACGGTACGTCCAATGTTTTTATTTCTGAATACATGAATTTATCCATAAAACGGACATGGCTCAAATGTTTTTATTTTATCTATTCAATTATATTGTATATGGCGGCCGCAATTACGTGATTTATATTACTTACAAAATCAATTTTTTATTTTACTTACAAAATCTCACTCGCTTAGAGGATAAATACTCATTCAGTTGTACCAATTTTGCATTTAACGGATTTTAAGCAAAGACCATCGATTTGTTTATTGATATTTTATTTTTTTGACACTATTAATTTGAACCAGATTTTTTTATATAGTACATGAATTAGATAAATTGCAGTTGTTTTGTTATTTTATCTTATTGAGAAAAAAACCCTTTTTTAACATTTAACCAGCATAATTTCTAAAATCCAGCCACACTTCCAATTCTTCTTTTATCGAATTTTGGGAAAATTACACCATTTTCAAAATCAACAGATATAGCTGTTATTTCAGCAAAGTCCATGCCTGGGGGCAATTCCTTTAAATTGTGACCTATTTTCTTGAGACCTTCCAGTACATCCTGTAAAAGAACCCTTCAGTTATTACTTATTTCAAGGTTATATATTTACATAATAAATCCAATTATACATACTAAATACTTCAAAAGGCAAAGAAGAGTTTCTAGTGGATTCTGGTAAATTGGAGTGTTGTTTATATGAGGTAGACTTTGAGGTATCTCTGCGATAAAGAGCTGCTGGTGAAGGTGAGCGATTTCAAATGGTGGTTTTATTGGTGATATCTTAGTCTTTTAATAATGATATTTCACTTAGATTAAAAAACGCCGAGTTTGTTTTCTTTGCTGATAATTTAAAATTATGCCAAGTTATTAATAATGTTTATTTAATCTTATGCCAAATAATTTAAACTCTCTCAATGACTTGCTCCCAGAATGATCTTTCTCTCAATATAAGTAAATGCATGACAAGTTCTCTTCACCAGGCTTACACAAAATACGGCCCGTGGGCTGCATGCGGTCCACCAGCACTCACTCTGTGGCCCGCAAAGCCTTTTATGAACATGCATAATATTATAATAAATGTAAAAATAATATTCCGTTATTTTTAGGTTTATAATATTATGAATAGAATAGAATTCAAGAAATAAATATTAGGAATATTAATAAAAGTCAGCAGCGCTCTAATATATTAAAAACGGCTACTTCAAATATGTCTCCCGAATATGACAAACTTGGTGCTGAAAAAACTATGTAATGCCTCTCATTGAATTAATTTATACACTCTAAAAACAATCCCTTTAAGCTCCATGTTTATTTCTAGTATTTTTTTTTATATTTTTACAATATTTATTTTATTTATTATAAAAATTACTTAATTTTGTAGTTATAATTACAATGAATAATATTGTGACAAACAAAATATTCTCTATTTTTTTCTTATCCTGTTTTCTCCCGGGCTGCAGCAGCTTTCCTTAAAGTAATATGGTCCTCATCGCATTTTGAGTTGTGCAGGCCTGCTCTACACCAATTGAATCAATAGGGTCTCTGTCATCAGAGATCTGAAAGTAACTCTTGGCTTACAGTTCACTTAAGATAACCACATTGATAATGTTATTTCTAAAAACCATCAAATGATAGGTTTCATTATTAGAAATATTTTTTTTTTGATACTTTATATCATATAGTTCCCTTGTTTGCAGATAACTGGTATAATAGTCCTCAGTTCTGTGGTTATTACACTATGATGTGCATGTGCGAAGTGTGAATAGAGTTCAAAACATTTTTATAGATTCATGACATTTAAAATGAGCATTGAAATACTAGGTCATGGTTATGGACTTATTCGAAGATCATTGAAACTGGCCCCTCTTCAGGAGAGGTGAGTAATGTTTGATGTGATATTTCTATGGTGACTCCTGAACAATCAGTCTGTGAAGAACTTATGTCAAAGATATCTCTCAGTGTTTTAGATGGATTGTTTTTTATTAACAAGGTCATCAGGCAAGGGGTTCATATCACAAATTATGAATTTTTCTCGCTCTTTGCATTATTGCATAGATTGTGGAATAATCAGATGTGGACATAATCAGTTGTTCCTTTAAATTAGGAATATTTTTGATCTCTCAATATGGCAATTCTTTAGTTCATTTTTCATATTCCACTTCCATACATCAATGTTGGCACTAATATGCTATTATGAATCATCATTTCAGCAGATTTCGACATTACTCTTGGAATATGCCTTTTAGTGTCGCATTGACTTTGTTTCCTATTGCAATTCACTGTTTAATATCTTGTTGCATTTTTCCATCGTCTGAGAATATATTTCCCAAATTTTTGAATTATTCAACTTGTTCTAATATTCATCTCTCATTTACTTTTCCATTCATCCTTTTTAATCGCCATAATTATGGATTTTGCAGAATTCATTCTAAGATCTTTTTTTTAATTTCACTTGGAATTCATTTAGATCAGGGCTACAAAAAGTTTTTTTCTCGGTAAAAAGGATTCCACGATTAGTATATGTTGAGAATCGCTGTACTTAGACTTATCTTATAAAAGTTACCTTATTAAAACAAACTTCATACTGGACTGTCATTGGAAAGAGCTTATGATATAGTCTAGGCACATCCATTGCTTTAGAAAAGAAACTTGAATAATTGAGAACTTTAAATGGAGTGTGAATAAAATTAATACCTTATTAAAATCAACTTCATGCTGGACTACCATTGGAAAGAGCTGATGATGGAGTCTGGGCTCATCCATTGCTTTTGATAAGGGTACCCCACTTATTAAGTGTTTTAATATTACCTGAAAGTATGCAATATTATTTTTAATACATTTTTGCAGCATCATTATTATGATTTTAATCTAGAAATAAAACTAGAGTCCTTATCGTGGACCAATTGAAGACATTGATAATAAGTGACTTGTTAAGGGTTTATAGAGAGGTCTATGAGTTTGTCTAATTAGGTGCTATTATATCAATGAATGGAGGATGTGAAGTAGAGATCCAAAGACAATGATATGGATTAACCGGTCTGTACTTGGAAGAATTAAAATCGGTCTAGTTAAGTTAAGAGGGATGGAGATAGGCGGTTCAAGATATAGCAGAGGACCACAATGAACAGCATTGATCACATGCCGAAGAAGAATTTAGATTTTTTATTGTTTCAAATGGTACATACACATGTCAATAGATTTATTTTATTTTGACTTACAATTCTTTAGATATTCACATCTTTGAATGTTAATATGGAGTATACGTGGTGCATATGTTTATGTTAATATGGAGTATACGTGCATGCATAAACATTAAATACAAGTATTTTTCGAGATAATGTGAGTAAGAAAAAATACTAAGGAAGGAATGGAAACAGAGATTGAAATATTAGATAATAAAATAAGACAAATGGTGTATGTGGTTATAAAAGTGTGGAGTTTTGTGTATTTGTCCTATCCCAAAAGAAACGTGATGAGAGTGATGATACGAGTAACAGATGTAATATATAATTGTAAAATGTAAATTTTTCAACATACCAGTGATACTTGTGAAGTGACTTTTGTACCTCCCGCCCCTCCAATGATGAGCCTCACTCCTTTGTCTTTTTGAATAATGACGGAGGGTACCGTTGAGGATTGAGGTTTCTTTCCTGGCCTTAAATAATTTGCCGGGGATGGAGGTACTCCATAAATATTAGTTCTATCAGGATATGAAAAATCATTCATTTGGTTGTTTGGAATGATTCCTGTCGATGGAGAAATGAAAAAGGCTCCAAAACTGGAAATATACAAATAAATTTACTATCTATATAATTATAGTCTTTACTAAGGCATTCTGTCCTATAGATTTCTGAGCAGTGGTTTTCAAACTTTTTCATATCAGGGTGCCCTTAATGTATTAGCAATTACCAATTAGTGGGATGGGTGAGCCTGCATAGTTCACTACATAGTTTCTCAAATCTTGGAATCAAACTAGACACAGCTTTTCTCATTTTTTTGTTCAACATTGAGTTTTTAGCTGTTTGGTTTTTATTACAGCTATTGTTGAAGTCTCAGTTTTGCAGAGGTAAAACATTGTAAATGAAATCAGCATTTGCTGAGCTTTAGCAGTCAGCAACGGATACATATTCTTTACTGATATCAAAAACACAACCAGTTCCAGTTAGAGATCGCTTCTTATCATTGTGACTGTGCAGCAGTGCTTTGAATTAGGATTGCCTGGAATTATAAAAAAATAGAATATTCGGCAGTGTTCCAGGATGCAGAAGTGCACAATTTAAAACCTCTATTGTAGAGGAAGTATAAATTGTAATGCAGTAAACTACTATGCTGCAAAATATTTAAATGTTGAATTGTGATAAATGTCTAAATAAGTGAAAAATAAGTGCCATTTCTCGTAGAGGGACATATTTACTGATTGGGGACATCATTATGACATATAAGATAATTAGTACAGAACATATAGGATAAGCAAAGAATACACGGTCCAGCGTTTCCTTTCCTGTCTCACATGTCTACTTAAAACTATCATTAATGGGGATTTTATAAAAGTGGCTTTCTATCAAACGGGGATCATTTCTCAACCTGTATAAAATATATACATTTGATCAAGAATGTTTTTTAAGCTTCATTGAAAAATTGTCCTGTTACAGTGATGTTTAAATCTGCAGTAGCATGTTTCTCAAGTATTGTAAGTAAAAGTGGAAATGTCCCTACTTTATAGATACTCTTGGATGAAGTGCGTTACTTTTACTGTATTATTTAAAAACTATGGAACTAATCCACATGTTGTTGTAACCAATGTCCCAAAAAAGATAAAACGGCCCTGGCCATAAGTCATTAAGGGAATATTGCTCTAAGACATCAGTTTCAACTTATTATTAATGTTTTGAACTTCTTCCTAGTTCATTATTGAAAATCATGTTAACTATTTTGACCTGTGAATAAGATTAGTATCAACCACTTCCTTAAGTGATTTGTCCTTTTCTTTTTTTAAACTTTTAATCTTTAATTTATCATTGGATGACAATATGAAAGAAGTTATACTTTTCTGGATTTATTTAAAGATAATTCTAAGGTTTGTTAAGGTGCTATGATATTGAAATACATGATTTAGTCTTACATGTCATTGATAGTGCTTGTAACAGCTATGGCATCTCCATTTGGTGCTAACACACAGACATTTCCAGTTCCGTGGTCTTCTGTCAGAGAAAACATAGCACCGTAATGTTTCCAGTCATTGTGTGTCATATTATCAGATATAAGACTTCTGATATGTTTAGCAAAATCTTTGGATGTCAAATTAGCTATAATCTGCAAAAGGTTTAAGTTTTTTATTTACTTTTTTTGCTTCTTGAAGAATATTTAAGAAATAATTTAATCACTGCTAATTGAAGGTCTTCTTGGTAATTGTTAAAATGAATATAGCTAATTTTCAGTTCAGCATTTTTCTGATAGCTTTTTCCACTTTGAGTGAACTTCAAAAACTCTGGAGCATTTTAGTAAGTATGAATTGTTACTGTTTTAATTAGATCTATGTAACAAATTGAAAACCAACCACGGCTTCGAATGCAATATTTTCTCTCTAGCAAAAGAGTCTGACCATTAAATGTTCATTCATCATCATGTGGCTGAAGTATCTCACAATTTTCTCCATGGTCTATTTGGTCTATCATCCAGCTCAGGGAACCCAGTTTATTTTAGTGAACCCTAAAAACAACTCAGTTTATTTTACTGAACCCTACACATATATTAAGTTGTTCCTTACTGGCTTAAAGTAATCTGTTGGCAGAAAATCGGGATCTCCAAGCCCAGTTCTTTTGGCATAGGCATATTTGAATACTTCAATGACTCTTTGCCAATGTTGCACACTGTCAATACTTTCTTTGTCTCCCGGTTTGAAAGCCCAATCCTGCAGAGCATTGATTATGAAAGATAATGGATAACCAGAGCCAGGAAATTTACTTGTGTATAGAGTATAGTTATTTCCAAAGTTTAGTTTAACAGGTTCACGCCAACGTGGTCTGAAAATATAAAAGGGCAATTATCATGAAACATTTAAATTATAAGAGAGAGAGGATATAAAAATAAAATGAAAGTACATCACTACACCTGTGCAGAAGATCTCCAGTTGGTTTTTCAAGTTATAAGAAGCCTAGTTGGTAGACACCCAACCAACACGGGAGGTTCTGTCAATTTCTGTTGAAATCCAATTTATTTAAAAAATAGTTCCAGTCTGATTTTCATACATGACCTCTTAAACATCTGGTTGGTTGGAAAAGAAAGACACATGACAATAAACCCAACATGGTATACTATAAACAAAGAAAGTGCAATACAATAAAATCATTCGAGGTGTGGCTATTAAAATTGCTGTTATTTCTTCTCGTTCTTAATGTAGATCTTACATTGGTTTGTGGTGAAAACCATTTCTGGAAGGTAGAGCACCAACTATCTCATCATCTTTTTGGTGGCTTTCCTGGCATACAATGTGTTGCTGGGATCTCATGTGCTACTTACTATGTATGGGATTCAGTCATTGTCTACCTTATCCACATGGTCACACCAGTACTTCCTTTTCTACTATGTCATCTGTGTTGCTGATTTGTTAGATGTGAGAGTTTCTGACCCTATCTCTAACAGTTATAGTTTATTGAAAAATATTTCATTTCAACTTAAATCCCATTCAAAATATTTCAGTCCCATATCTACACATTGAAGCATGTGGCTTCTTTATTTTGCTCAATAGGACTGCGGACCATTTTCTATCAGTCTGTTTACAGGCTGAAATTGGGTTTCCTTCAACACACTTTCTAACTATGGTTCAATTTCATATTTAAATTTTTACTTCTTCTAATTTACTTCCTTTGAAAAGTGGATATCATTGCATTATTTGTGTCAAAATATTAGTTACACAATAGAGCGACTTTATCAATCAAATTATTTATGGCACTGAAATGCTCTACAAACTATGGCACTCTACAATTTATAGCAATCAAGTCATACATTATCAACACATTTAAAATATAGCATGACATTTTTATGTGTACTATGTTATTAAAATATATTTAATAAGGGTGTAACACCACATGAGCGGATTTATTTGACATCAGATAAAGCCTACATACAATGAATACTTTTAACAGCTTCAATTTCATTAGTAAATGCGATTAAAAAAATTAAGTTTTATTATTTTGAGGTTAGCATCAATGTGGATGAAATAAATAAATAAAAAAATAAAACATGCTTTAAAAAAAATTTGGCCAAATGTGTGCAACTTTTGGATCATGCCTAGCAGTTTCTATATAACTAGTGAGACCAAAATAATTTCCCATAAACCACATTTTTATAAGATAATGCGATTTTGTTAATTGAAACTTGAAAATATCTTATAAAAAATTATATTTTACAGAAAAAATATCCTGAGGTGGATGAATTCACTGAAGAGGATCTGTAAAACTTAATTTAATCACAGAGTTGTGAAAATTAAACTGAACATGTAGAAGTACAGGAAGAAAAGCCAGTTTTAAGCCTTAGCAATATTACTGAAACTTGATTTTAAATTTATATGTTAAAATCTAGAAACATCTTCAAAAAAAAAAAAATTAAACCATGAACAATTTTAACCTTTTTAAAAATAACCATTTTTTAATTAAAAAATATTGAACTCTTCTTCTTGCTAACCACAGTTTAGCCATCTGCAGTATTTTAGAAGAATTTATCCCCCATAGTTAGCAAGGAATTGCTGTATTTTAATTCCCTTCTCATCCTTACATTTTTATTTATGCTGGGAGCTAAAACAGTTCTTAGGTTCTACTTGTCAATGGAAGACAAAAAAAGAAAATGATCACTTGCCTGAATTCATTCATGTCTTCTACAGTGAGGATTCCATTGGCAGCTCTAATATCATTAATAAACTGATGTGTCAGACTGCCATTATACAAAGCGTTTGCTCCTTCTTTCGCGATCGTTTCCAGAGTTTTTGCCAGTTGCAATCTTTTTACAGTATCACCTTGCTTCAATAATTCATTAGTTTCTGGGTTTACGAAAATTTCACTAAAAGTAACGTACAATACTCATTTTTTAAATCTTTTTCCCTGACATGACTTTAGAGTTGGTTTTGTTGATTTTGCGATATACTTTATAATTAACACGTTCGCTGCTAAAGACGCCCCTGGGGCGTCAACACATTCTTTGTAGAGACGCTGATGACGCCCGTTGCGCGTCATTTGATTATCTTTGTTTGTATGGTACCGAATATTTTAAGATTTTAAGGTTTCCGTCGCCATATGACATTCTCATTCAACCAACCATAAAGATGTTAAGGAGGCCTAAACCTCTAAACGAGTATGGCCGTACGGTGTGCGGTGAGCAATTTTTTACCTCAGGAGAGTATAGACGTACACGGTACGTCTGATGTTTTTTTCCCGAATACATGAATTTATCCATAAAACGGACAAGGTTCAAATGCTTTTATCTATTCAATTATTTTGTATATGGCGGCCGCAATTACGTTTTTTATTTTACTTACAAAATCTCACTCGCTTAGAGGTTAAGTAAAAATGAGACTGGAATCCTTTATAAATAATTCTGGGTTCCAAGAGGAATTCAACATTTCATTACTTTATGTGATACCCACCACTGATATTGTAGATATATTGAAGAGCATGACTGGGATACAGCATTGTCTTCTGTCCTATTAATCGAGTCTTTAGGTGTTTGTACCACTGGAGTAGCCATGGAAGCCACTGGAGTTGACTTATAGTTCGCCTTTACGTGTGTTGGCAATACAAATATGCAGCAACACTCAAGCACAAGTATTGTTACCAGACAAACTCTTTTATCAGATTGGGAACCAATTTTTTTGGAAATCATTGGGAATAGACTCAAAACCTCCAGGACTAAGTCCAGTGTCTTACCAACTAGGCAAGGAAGGTCGTCACTTTGAGGTTTGAAATAGGATGATAACATGAAATTCTGAGTATTACTCAATTAATCCTATGCTTCAAGCTTATATAGGATTTGGGTTTTCATAGTCCATGTCTCAACACTGTAAATTAGGATACCATGCATTGCTATAGTTTAAGATTCAAGCTATCATTGCAGAAAAGTTATGTGATCTTATATGAGCCTGTCACTTCTGTATCTGGGTTATAGTCATGAGTAATTAAGCTACATGTTTGAAATTATATACTTGATCTTTAGATGGTCTCTACATGGTCAACTGTAAATATATGCCATAGGTTCGACTAATACTAGATTCACTTTTGGATTTATTTTACGCTTAGACAATTTTACATCCCAATTTATGTTTTTTTTTGCAGCTGCTAATCATAAATTCTTAAAGCGCTATATTTAGCAACACAAAAACAGCTCTATATAAAAAAACTGTATCAATATATTGCAATAGATTAAATCTTGGAACTTTGATCTTCTTGCCATAAAAAAATTAGATCTTAATCTGTAAAGACTGTGTGCTTGCTGAAGTGCAACAACTTGCACACTATAAACTAATACACACACACAGGTATTTTTATACATAAGATGACTGACAATCATACTCAATCATGCCTATTCTGTCGTATCAGGTGGTTGAGTTTATTGTCATATGGTAATAAACTTGCCAGGTTGTACTGTACATAACAAAAGTGTAATACAATATAATATAATTTTGATTTTTAAATTTTGAAGTATTAATATGCTGCGCTCTGTTTATTTTATAAGGTAAATTCTACGATTGCCCTCTAAGGCATAAATTAAATATACCTTATACTTGGTTCGTTTCTGACATCTTTCTCATATTTTACGAGTGCTAGAGCTAAGTCTTCTGATACGTAGATGCCCTTTCGGCATAAATCAATTGTTGGTTGTATCAGTTCAGCCCAGGGTAAGGAACCATACACTTTATGTAATTCTTCATAGCCTCGTACTTCCCCAGGTGTGGCCACATTTAAACCCCCTAAAAAGTCCAATGTGGAAAAATATTTTTAACCAGATTTCATAAAAATTATAAATTCAATAAAAAATAAACAGAAAAAGGAGAATATTAATACAACAAAGTGAGCTAATTTATAAAAAAAATATTCAAATAACTTGAAGGACTTCTAATTTCAATGTATTAGGTGTTAACATAAGTTGTGTCCGTTTTTTTCCAAATTTAAAAATGACCACCAAAAGTAAAACAAAATGGTAAAGGTTATACGTCATTCGAAAGAAAATTTTCTTTCGAATGACGTATAATCTTTACCATTTTGTTTTACTTTTGGTGCTCATTTTTAAATTGGAAAAAAAACGGACACAACTTATATTAACACGCAATATTATTAGGAAGATAATTAAGTTTGACATTCTCAAAAAATTAAATGAGATGCCAACTTATGATTGATGAAAAGCCTGTTAAATAAGTGATAGAATTTAATTTGTTCAATTATAATGATCTATACACATAAATAAAAAGCCAATTAATCAAAGGCACGGTTGTCTCCGAATCCTTAAAATATGTGGTTTCAAATAACAAATATATGATAATAGATAGCAAGTGTCAAATTTACAAAGAAAACATAAAGTTACTAATGAATTATGTAATAGAGTCTAGAATAGATACAATTAAAAGTATGCTCTGAGCTAATGAAATGAAAACTATCAAAGCTATTGCTGACAAAACACATAGAGATGGAGTTAGAACTTCCCATATCTGAGAAATACGTGTAGTCTAATATATTCTGAGATTGAGTAAAACCTGTAAAATTCACTGGTAAAATCATGTGGAAAAGATATATACAAAGTTCAAAAGTTCCACAGCAATGCGTGGAATACCCACTGTTAGTCGTCCCCCAGGAAGTTTCAAATTATAACAGACCACAGGTCTAAGGAAAATAAAAAGATTAATTAGGAATATAAATACAATTTCTTCTTGAGTATGTTATGAATATAAATGTGTTTTACTAAAAAAACTTTAATTTTACGACATAAAAATTTACAATAATTAGAAGATATAGAAAAGAACAATATCTTCATCGTGTGCTAAATGTTGAGCATCGTGGTCCTTCACTATGTCTGGAACTTGATGCATTACCTCTCTCCATCTTTCCCAGCCCTGAGCCACGTTGAATGCAGCATTTAAAGAGGATTTTAACATCATTTTCTTATTCATTTTCCCTCGACAGTTCCTATGATCACCAGCTTCTCCAGACTTTCATTATTCTTTCTAGCAAATACCTAAAGTATACTCATATTAGAATTATTTTCTTGCATGTGGTCAAAAGTCTTTCAGTAATCTTTAATTCTTAAAAGAGACATTAATGTGCCTTGTAGTCCATGAGAAATAGAGCATCTGTCTCCATCACCACATCTCGAGGTATCTAACATTTTTTATCTTTCTTTCTTATCCTCTATATTCCCACTCCATACAGTGCTACGGAGAATACTAGAGATTTTAGTTAATTCATATCTTTATCAGACTTGTCATAGCTGATTTTGTCATTCCAATTTGTCTTCGGATCTCTGATTCACATCCTTCCTTCTTTGAAACCAAGTTAACTATAAGTGTTGTAAGAAAAATATGTAAGTTTTCAAATAGAACTTTTCTTTGTCATGAGATATGTTATTATAAATGGAATGATATGCTCTTGGAACTGTACTTGAAGGAGAATCTGCAGATTTTTAGGAGCTTAAATAGTGGCTTTGGGACAGCTCAATACCACTTAATGTTTCCAAAATATAACTCACAATAAATTGTTTCATTCATTCATATGGTGTTCTTAAATATTCATGAAAGTGCTGCGTTGTTTTGCAGTGCGGTTTAGAGATAACATTGTCTTTGGGTCTATTAATTGCACCTTTGGATTTAGAACCATTGGAGTAAGCACATGACTTGCAATTTTTCTTCATATGTGTTGAAACTACTACAGCATTAAGAGAGAAAAGATTAACCTCAGTAACAAACTTTTAGCCGGACTGAGACCTTGTATAATTTTTTTTAATACCATCTGGAATCAAACTCGAAACCCCTGGATAAAAGATAAGCATCTTACCAACTAGACCACAGAAATTGTCATTGGACTGTCGATACAAATCTTTTGAATCAATTAAGATCTAAAAACTATTATGTTCCACATCATATCTGCCTAAACTAATTAAATTCACAGTGATTCATACCTGTTGTGGAATGTCCAGAGGCAAACATATTTTCGTAAGCATTTTTAGGAGCCACTTCCCTGGAATCAAGAATTCTCACCAGCCCATCAGACTTTCTGTAAATAGTCATCTGAAAGCCTCCTCCGAGCCCTAAACAATGAGGACATGCCACACCATCGCAGAAAAGTGTAGCAATGGCTGCATCAGCTACTGAACCACCTTTTTTAAAAATATCCCTAAAATTTCATAACCAAATATCAAATTTCTTTCTTTCTTTCTTTTTAATATTATTTTTTTGTAGATTATTAAATTCCTTTCGACTTCTTTGAATAATTGTTTTAAAATATCATTACTGAACTGATGAGTTTGAAAGACTATTTTTATAGCACTTATCTTGTGGAATCCTATACAGTTGGAAATGCAAAAAAATAGAGAATAATCATTTATTATTTTCATCCGTGCAAAAATATCAATAACCAATTGTTGATTATTATTATTATTATTTTAGATAGGCAGCATAAATGCTGTAAATATATAACTTTATATATATATGTATCAATTGTGTGAGATGTCTCCTGTTTTCTTAAAATAATTAATAATTTTCCTCTATCCTTTAATTTATAAACTCATTTTTCAGAGTAGTTAAACAATATTAACCATTAATAATTTCAATGGTTTAGTGGGTAATACTATATGTACGAGGAGTATCCAGAAAGTAAGTGTACTGAGGCTCTCACGACCAGATGGATTTTATTTTCGACATGTTGGCTACACTTCCGTGTAGCCTGACCCTTCCCCTCCACAACGAGACCGGTTCGAGGTCAGTACGTTGAGAAGTGTCGACGCGACAATACGTTTCGTGAAAAATGTCAACCCAATCTCCCGCCAAGTGCGAAATTTTGTAAAAAGGCAAGAGTTTTTGAGGCGCTGCAAACTCCATGGAGATGAATTTCTCCGCTCCATCGTTACTGGAGATGAAACTTGGGTTGCACACTACACGCCTGAAACCAAAAGGCAGTCTCAACAGTGGCGTCACACCTCTTCACCCTCCGCCAAAAAGTTCAAAACCACAATTCCAGCCAAGAAAATCAGGGCATCCGTGTTTTGGGACTGTCAAGGCATAATTTTAAATGAATATATGCCTCAAGGGGAGACCATCAACTCTGCAAGATACTGTGAGACCCTAAAAAAATTGCGGAGGGCGATTCAGAACAAGAGGAGAGGCATGCTGACAAAGGGAGTCTGCCTGCTGCACGACAATACCCGCGCATTCCCCTGACCTAGCCCTTCAGATTACTATCTCTTTACCTCTTTGAAGCTGCACATGGGTGGAAAAAGGTTTTCAACCGACGAGGAGGTAAATGAGGAGGTGGAGAAGTGGACGGAGGGGTTGGTGGGAACCTACTTCGAGGAAGGCATCAAAAAGTTGATACCCCCCTTCACCACTCGCATTGAGAGGAATGGCGACTATGTAGAAAAATAGCTTACATATGTACTACGGTAACCACGTAATTTTTTTGTTTAAATAAAAAAAATTGTAACCTACAAAAATTCAGTACACTTACTATTGTTTCTGGGTATGCCTCCTATATATATTTTCTAATCCGGATATAACAGGTTCAAAAATGGTTCCAGTCTGGTTTTTACTTAATGTATGTTTCCAGTTGATTGGACAAGAATACAACTTTGCTGGTTTATTACCACAAGGCAAAAACTTACAAGGCTGTACAATATATATGATATAATTGAAGTATAATACTGTTATTTAAAAAAAAATATTATTCTTACCTTCCAATAGCAGCACATTCATAACCATTGGAAGTAATTGCCGATAATTTGAAAGTTTCGTCATTTTTAAAGATAAATAAAGTTGCAACTATTAATACAGCACAAAAGACTAATGCTCCTATTATTAAAGCATATACACAAGTTTTATGTTTAAAAAGGAATAGCATTTTTGCTAAAAATATTTTAACTATAATTTAATTTAATTATAACAACACAATAAACTTGAAATTGGGAATTATATTTAAAATTACCAATATTTTTACAGACTTATTGTCAAGTGAATAACATTTTTTTTTCGAGGTTTAAAAAAAATAAAGAAATGATGAAATAAGTTGTAGTCCTTAGTACACTTCTTATTGAGTAATGAACAATTTTACTAAAGAACTGCCACATTCGCAATATAGGTAAACAGTGCTGTAACTAGCTATGCATGATTTTATTTTAGGGCCCAGTATTTTTTGAAAAAAATATTAATAATACAAACGCAATATAACAATTCATTAAAAATAATATTTCTCTTCAAAATAAATATACAAGATCATTCGGATATATTTATAAAGTAAAATAATTATTTTAATTGCACTTTTCAGGAAACATTTCAGCAAATTCATTGATTATATCATCATCATTATTAACCTTTCCCTTCCTGTGCTAAAAAAATCCGCCAGTTCCGGTGATGTGTATTCAATACACATGTAAAAATGAGTGATTTAAAATCGAAAAAATAAGAATATTCATAGCCAATCGCTTAAATCAGTTAAATTTTAAGTCAAAAGTGATAATAATTGAAATTTAATTGCTGAAAACATGAAAAAAAACATCGGCTGACGTTCACAAAACGGGCAAAAAGACCACCTTAGATGAATGCGCTAGAGCGACAGAGACCTGAGATAGAATAATACTGTGTATGTTATACCTCGAAGGAAGAAACACAACTGCAAACTGAGATTCTGTTTCTTGCGTTCCCATATACCGAAGTAAAGTGAGAGTGAGACGTGAATAGCGTCGCTTCTTCACCCATAGTGGTTTTTAAAATGAATATACCTACATCACACACTGGCACACGTTTGATTGTATTGGTGAATTTATTCCCGATTTTCACAAAATATCTCTGATGTGGCCGATAAGTGCTAATTATTATTAATATTATTTTTTCATTCAATGCGTAAATGTATTACGGAGAAACACCTAAAATCTGAACCCAGTATTTATTATATTTATAGAGATGTGAAAGTTTTTAGAAGCAATGTGTACTAGTTACACATCACAGGACAGGAAGGGTTAATATCTTTAACAATAAAATAGTCAATCGAAATTATATAAAGATTGAAAAACCGTTCTTCTTTGATAGTTGATGTAAAATAATTTTAACTTACTTCTTTTACAGAAAGCGGTAGAAACGGAAAGAGTGAGATTTATTCGGAGAGCAACATTGATATTTGGATTGAACTCTATTAATCCAAGTCATGAAGAGTCTGCAAAATATGAAGTGAAGTTGCCGTTTTAATGTTTTGTATTTGTGTCGAGGTTTTTAAGTTAAAGGTTTGAAAATGTTATTATATTTCTTCAGGGCCCCCTTCGCCCTGGTTCCTGTGCCTGTGTACCTGTTGCACCTGCCTAATTTGGCGCTGTAGGTAAATTATATTTAAACAATTTATTTAATTTATACTCTTGTTTTATCAACAATTGCACCCAATTTACACTAACAATGTGACATTTTCAAGCTATAAATTTACTATTATCAACTTAAAAATAATCTTACAATAATATTTAAAAAATAAGAAATAGAACTTATACGTTGAAAATTAAGATTATTAACATATTAGTTTATACAGTTTGTATACAATAACCATATTGGCTTGACTATGAAGCGAGGTTTTTATTTAAAAAACTAATTAAAAAATATAAGGGTCGCCTTATATTCGAATTCTAAACAAATTAATGATAAATTCACTACCATGCGATAACTAAAACGGTTTAACTGCCCCAAATACTTATCACAATATTGTTTTAATGAGCTGGTTCAACAGATAGCATTATTTACAAACTGTCAGCGTGTGTTGCTAGTTACTGAAAGTTTTTTATATCTTGTTTTGTGCTACATTTTTCATATTCTTACATTCTTTAAAAAATATGATTAGTGATGCGAGGACCTCGAAAAAAATCAAATTATTCAAAGTATTTGCAGGAGTTATACTATAATTCCAATTTCAAGATTATGGCAGTACATATAATACATATAACAGAAGCCACAAATATTTGCAGCTACCAGAAAATTTCGTGTTTTGCTGAAAACAATGTTATATGTTGGTAATTGAAGGAACAAGACCTATTGAATTCTACCAGAAAGGCATTCCGAGAGTCCATGAAAAGACATTTTGAATCAATTGATGTAAAATCAGTAGTTCAATTTTTTCCCCAAAAAACATCAAGGAAATGGGTGTCACCATATAAACACAGCCCGCCTATATTCGGGCAAATACGATATGTGGTTATACTTTTACGCTAGTAAAATTGAGCAGAGATTGATTTAAAACTGTTTTTTTAAAGAATTGATATGAGTTCACTACTCGTTTTTACACCATCTTTTACTGTATATGCAGAGACTCTGGAATCAGTTACCAACTAATGTTAGACTCGCTCCGTCATCGGTATGTTTCAAAAAGCGATTGATAAAAGTCTCAATTTTAAGTCAGTTTACACATTTAATTCCCGATGTTCGTTTCTTCTTGAACATCCTTAGTTTTTCTTTTGATTGAGGATATCTCTCCACATGAAAAAACTTTGTGTCAATCTTTATGATGGTGATGCTGATGACTGTGAGATATTTTAACATATCATATAAGCCTATATGTTCCATCAGAAACACAAATGCCATAAAACACCTCCATCCAGGTTAGTTCATAGCCATTAAGCTGAGGTTTTGGAGCTGTCTAATGTAACACCGGTGTACAGTGTAGGAAAGGTGTGAGATTCATAATTTCCCATGCAGGTGATAAAACAGTGCAGCTCTTGACCATAAGGCAATGTTTTTATTTAAAAGCCAATACAAAAATGATGGGGTCGTTTTATATTGACCAGTTAGCAGGCAGTATATTCAATATATGACTCAATTACCTCCGGCACTTCACCTTTATTGTGGTGGCTATAGGATGTTGCTTCCAAAAACAAACTGTCTCATTAGTCACTTGGTCATACCACATGACATCCATTATCTTGTGAAAGCATCTTTATTATTACAGTATGTTATACATAGACAATGTGTTGAGCGTTACAATATTAAAGACCGATAGGGAATACTTTATGAAAGGCTCTTGAGTCACATTGTCTACATATAAGAAGGAAGTAGATATATATGTAGGTGAATACTTTAGAGTAAGGGTTGGCAAAATTTATAAATGAAAGGTTAGATTTTAAATATTTTAGGTTTATGAGCTGTGAGGCAGAAAAGAGATTTTTTTAAATGTTATGTACTTACGTGGAGTGTGAGTATACGAGACTGGAGAAATAGTTGCGTGGTCTGACAGCAGAATAGAAGAACCTTTTGAAGAAGGCCAAGATCTCCAGTAAACTTGTAGCTAGTGTACACAAAACTAACTCCTTGTCTGCATAACCATTTTGGTAATATGGACTAGGGCATCAAACCCAGAGTGATTATGGAAAAAGGCCAAGAGGAAAAAGATGCAAACTGTTATCGTTTTTACCTTAAATGTCCTGTTAAACTATTTATTTTATATTTTACAGCAAATAAATTTTAGAGGATGTTTAATGATGTCAATGTTGGGGGCAATCTTGATGTTTATAACCGAATATGCTGTTTAATTATGTATTGTGAGAAATCAACATATCTATTTGGATACACTGATATATCAGTCAAAACATTTCAGATTTAAGACAAAGGTAAATGTGTAATTTTTTAAATCAGAATTTTTTTTTTTCGATTTGTGTTACTGTGTTTTCATTATTTAATCAAATTAAGTATATATTTTAAGAAGCTTTGCCAAAATGCGGGTCACAGACTAAATTAATGATTTGAATCTTAAAAGATTGCAAAGAGCTAATTTAATTTAAATAGTGCATAGAGCTAATTTGCTAAGTTATCAGAGTCTTTGTTATTTTCTTATCAATTAATAACTCTGTACACTGTAAGGTAGATGGAAGAAAAATACAATAATTCTATCGACAATACCACATAAATAAATAAATATAGGTTTATTGATAGTAACATATTACGTACATGAACTATTTAAATACATTACCAAAACACATAAATAGCAAAAAATTTAATACATTTAAGAGAGAAACTATCAAAGGGCTCATCTCATAACATCCCCCCAGCCAACATACATCTCACCAATATAGGGTGAGACCAGCCGCGAGGACATCAGATGTTTTTCAGCTCACACCCTTTCACATGTAGATTAAGAAGAAAATAAATAGATGGCAGAAAAAAATTAAATCCACAAATTAACTCAAATAAACATGGGTTCTTTGACAGCAATATAATGTATATCATATATGAATTTATTCTGAAATCGCAGAAAATACATTTAAGAGTGAAGATATTGTTAAAGGTCCTGTATGTATCTTTTATATCATGTATCTTTAATATCTTTCTATGTCGCATCACATACATCCCTCGAAAAGAGATATTAATAAAATAAGATGCAGCATTAAAAGAATGCTCTGAATTGTAAATTGACAGGAATATATTTTTAATAAAATATTTACAATAAGTATACAGGATTCATAAAAATAAAATATTTTATATAATAAAAAATATTTTATATAATAAAATACATTTAAGAGTGAAGATATTGTTAAATGTCCTGTATGTATCTTTTATATCATGTATCTTTAATATCTTTCTATGTCGCATCACATATATCCCTCGAAAAGAGATATTAATAAGATAAGATGCAGCATTAAAAGAATGCACTGAATTGTAAATTAACAGGAATATATTTTTAATAAAATATTTTCATTAAGTATACAGGATTCATAAAAATAAAATATTTTATATAATAAAAAATATTACATCTCAAAAATACTATCACTCAATACTTTGATTATGATGTACACTAATATATTTTTGTTTTAAAATATATGTACTAGTACATAATAACTAAAAGTACTTTGATATTTCACAGCATGATCACAGCACTGAAATGACTTATTTGAATCTAAAATCCAGCAACACTTCCTTTTCTTCTCTTATCAAACCTCGGTGTCATAAGACCTGTCTGAAAATCAACACTGATAGCTGTCAAAGCGGCAAATCCAGCAGTCGGTGATAGTTCTGTTGTATTGTGGCCAATTTTTCTTAGGCCTGCTAGTACACTCTGTGAAGATATAAAAAAATAAATGTAACATTATTATACTTTAAAATGTAGGCAAATAACATATATAATTATTTATTGAATGTCGTTGCTGGGCCTCGTTGTCGAGGATCCCATCGCCATTCCAATGTCAATTCAGTTGGAAAGCGAAGCTGTGCCATAGAGTTTGGTTTTTAGTGAGTGAGCCATTGCACACCAGCAAACTCACCAGTCACACCTCTGTACTGGGTCCGATGGCACACCTGAAGTGAGATGATCGGAGCAGACTGGCAAGATCTTGAGCAGCCATTTTGTTTGTTAAGAACATTGCAAATCATTTTTTAAACTAAAACACGCATTTGAGAGGACATCAGTGATTTTTTTCCAAAACTAAGTTACAAAATAATCTGAGGAAACATAATTTTGCTAACCGAGTTGTGAAATCTTGGAATAAACTGTCCAATAGTGTAATGAGTCTCTCTCCGTGGTTGCAGTCCTAAGACTGGTTTGCAGCAATTTCAACTCTTCTCCTCCATTCCCCCCTGTTCTGTGCGGCTCTTTTTAAATCTGTATATGTTGAGCAGCGCACGTCCACCAACAGGTCCTCCAGGTACTCTCGGCGTGGGCGTCCCCTAGAGTTTGTCCCCTCGGTCATACCCTCCATTATGGCATGCAAGAGGCCCTCTTGTCGTATTATATGACCGATCCATCTTGCACGCCTTTCGGACAGGATCCTGAGCAGGTGCCTTCCTCCTTCGATTCGTTGGAGAACCTCTTCATTTGTGATGCGGTCTCTTCAGGAAATTCCTAATAGTCTTCTATAGGACCACATCTCAAAAGCCTCTAGTCTTCGTCTATCTCTTTCGGATAGGCATCATGAATCGTGTTTTGCTGGTTCTTGGGATGCCACTTGGGCCTTTAATGTGGTAGTTTCCCGTTTCTTTCCACATCCTATGCCGTTGACCACGAAAGTTCTTCCGCCTTTGGAGATTATTTACTTCTCCAGGACAAGAGGGTGCCCTAAACAACAGACGAAAGTTGGTGGTCAGCTTATTCCGGCCAACGCTCGGTCCCTGTCTATATTTGCCGACACGAGGTCGTTGCTCACTCCCCACCACGAGAAGGAAATAGATCAGGATTTTCCTTTCCTCGAACCTGAGACCAGAAGGCATTTCTCAGAGTTCATACTAACTAAAAGTACATTGATATTTCATAGCATGATCACAGCACTGAAATGACTTATTTGAATCTAAAATCCAGCAACACTTCCTTTTCTTCTCTTATCAAACCTCGGTGTCATAAGATGTGCTGTTTAGGTGGTGTTTTGCTCCTTTGTAAAGGGTCTTTTAAATTGAGCGGTTTCTTTAATTAAATTTTTTTAAATTCTTGAATAATGCTTAAATGCTTTGATTTCAATTTTTTTTTTATTGGTCATTGAAGTATAATGTATGACATTTAAACAAAAAAAACAATATCCGCCAAATGTCCACCTCTCGCAGCTCCACAGATGTCCACTCTTTTGTCAAATTTTGGCATAATTGCGGTTCTAACTCACCAATAACGCGAATAATTTCATCCTTCAGCTCAGAAATTGATCGGAGGCATTCTTATAGACCTGGCTTTTCATGTAACCCCAGAGAAAATAGTCCAACGGTGTCAGATCACATGATCTTGGTGGCAAATTAACATCACCGTTTCTGGAGATTACAATACATAAAATAATTCAACAATTTGAAAGCGTTGTTGTAGTGTATACGACTCCATTTTTATAAATGTCACATTTTACACTTCTCAACTGTCACAAGACCCAGGCAAGTTCGCGACGCCATCTGTGTTTTATCCAAGAATTAAAAAAACTACCCAATTTGAAAGACTCTTTACATTATTTTTTTTGCCTTTTGTTTATGAACATATGACAATTAAACTTAATATAGATATAAACAGCACTCATGCTGCCTACCTATAATGATAGTAATAATACAGTTATACGAGTATGTTCTTTTAAACCTTTCTTTACCAGTTTAAACCAGTCTTTCTTGACCATCCTGTACTATTTTTTGAATAATTATGCTGTACATATTGTTGGCTTTTATTCAGTCAGCTAATAAGAAATAAGCGTCTCCAAAACACTTTCTAAAATTTAAACTAATTTAATTCTTCTACAGTTAACAAACAGCTTATGATTTCTATCTATTGGTATTTTCTAATTTTCAATTAAAATAGATATCCTATACTGAGATCAGCTGCATTGATGACAGATAATTGACGAAGAAATAGAAAGTTATTAATTACCTCATCAAATTCTGATTCATGCTGAATAGACATTGGGAACAGTTGGTGATGAAGTCTCGGCTCATCCATCACTTTTGCCAATGGCTCCCCACTGATCAAATGTTTCAAAATCACCTGTCAAAACAAAGAATATATATGAAAAGTCACCTCAAGTCATTTGAATTTAGTTTTGTCTCTTTGTATCTATTTTTAAGTTAATTCAGTCTATTTTTTGGATCTTCGAGAAGACTTTAGTTTCACTTTGTGGTGCCATGTTTTATGTAAAAAAGAAATAAAATAAATAATTAAAACACTTATTTTATATTTTTGTGCTCACGATTGGTTTATTTTGAGTTTACTACCGGTTTCGAAGACCTCCGTCTTCATCGTCCGGAGTTAACAAATTAGAATGTAATGGTTGTTAATTTTTTTACATTGGCAAAACCAAAAGAAATTTCGAAAAACGAGTTAAGAACATTTAAGATGCCTAAATAACAATAATTTTTCCGAGTTCGCTAACCACCTAATTGAAAATAACCATTCCTTCGATATCAATCGTGGTTTGCGGATTGTATACATAAGCCGAGGGGGATAACAGCTTGACAATTTGGAAATGCTGATTCGATGAAGATGAAGGTCTTCGAAACCGGTAGTAAACTCAAAATAAACCACTGGTGAACATAAAAATATAAAATAAGTGTTTCATTTATTTATTTTATTTCTCTTTTACATTATTCAATCTGATTTAAAGAAACTATTTAAAAATATCAGAATTATTCAATGGTGATTATGATGGGAGTATTTGAGTAGTGAGTACTCTTAAAATATATGGATGTGTTGCAAACTTATACCAAATAAAAAAAAAACATTATACAGTTGGTCCTTCATAGTAGCAGGTTCAGCATTTGCGTATTAAACTAACCAAAGATCTAAAATATTAAAAATAAATCCCAAAAGTTGAATACTCATTGTTTTATTTCATATACAAGTAGTCGTCGACTTACGACCTATGCGACTTACGACTGTTCGACTTTATGACCACAATTCGCGATCGGTTGTCTGCCTATGCTAAGCGTGGCGCTAGCAGTTCATGTACGCTACATATTACATTACTATGCGCATGTGCGCATCGTGGTCAGTATTAGCTGCGGCTTCATCCAAAAAGGATGTGTTGTCTTGTTAAAAGCATTTTTAAAGCCCTTCCGAGATGTCTACAAAAAGGAAAATGAAAACTTCTTGCACATTTTGAAGAAATGGACCCAAACATCGAACAATTTGCAAGGATTGAATGGATGGCACACGACGTGTTTCGCCCATGTCATGAAATATACGAGGAGAAGAAGAAACAAATAATCCAGACAAAGCCCACCACGTTTATGCAAAAAAAAAATATATATAACATATAATAAACACCTGTATTTTGTATTTTCATATGTTTTATTAATATAATATTTAACCAATATTACTGAAACATAATTTTTTACTTAATCCTAGCAAATGTAAAAATAAAAAACAAACAATACATAAATATATTCGAATATCAGGCATGCTGATGTGATATGATAAAGAAAACAAAGAAACTCGAAAAACAATAAAAAAGAAACCATAGAGAAACCTGATAAATGACAGGGTGATACACTAATTATAACAAGAACATAGAAAAAAGTCTTAAAATATCATCACGCACTATAATTTACATATGTACGGAAATTATTGCATAAGCCGACTTACGACCAGATCAACTTACGACCTGTTTATCGGAACCGAGTGTGGTCGTAAGTCGACGACTACCTGTATTTCTCTTGCAGATCATTAAAATAAAGCAATTGTAAGTGTTGTATAAAAGATATAATAGTATTGTATATAAAAAATGTTACATTGTAGCTGAAATGTATTATGCCTAAAAGAATTTTTCTATACAGATCAAGTACAATTCTTTTCTCATTATTTCCTAAAAAAAAACAACATAAACAATTTACATTATATAAGGTATCATAAGTAGCCTAAAGAGGATTTTAAGTATGTGGGAAGATATGCATGGGTCTTTTGCAAACACTACACAATTTTATATAAGAGACTTGAGCTTCTGCAGATTTTGGTATCTGCGGGGGGTCATGGGTCAAATCACCCACTCATAACGAGGGACAACTGTATATAAAATATACCAATTTGAAAAGTATTTTTTTTTAAAAATACATCAAACTCTATACTACAGAAAGTATAATCCTGTAAAATTCCTTACTTGGTTGACTACTTAAAAAAAACAAAAAAGGCTAACTTATTTAAATTTCTTTAAAATATATAAAATGAACTAACCAAAGCAACTTGCGTTGGAATTTTGGTTCCCCCTGCTGCCCCCACAATAAATTTGACTCCTTTTTGTCCTTGAGTAATAATTGTTGGCACCATGGATGAAAGAGGCTTTTTACCAGGTTTCGCAAAGTTTGCTGGAGATGCTGGGATGTCATAGATATTTGTTATATTAGAATATGAGAAGTCATCCATTTCATTATTCAAGATAATGCCAGTGGAACGCGAACGGAAGAATGCTCCAAGACTGAAAATAAAAAAGGATTCAATTTAATTTTACACCATTTTACCACTTCATGTATAGTAAACTTTGAGAGGTGATTCTTAGTATTAATTGATTAAAATAAAAAATTAAATAAAAAAGTTATGATGTTTTCTCAATTTACGTCCGGTTAGTAAAATTCAATTAAATTAGTCTTTATAATCCCCTCTTGTGTACTTCCAAAAGGGTTTTAAGTTAGCTGTGTCAATAATTAAAACCTTACACCCACTAGATTTTATTGGAAAAATGAAAAAAAAAAATTGAAATAAAAATTAACATCTTAAAAAATTTATTTGAACATTTTTAACATTATCATGAAGAATCAGAAATACAATATATTTTAAGATATTTGTATTATGAGGATATAATAATACACCAAGTGACAAGTCACAAAATCTGTCCCCATTTGCATTAAATGTAAACTGTCATTTGGGAATAAAGTGAAAAATCAAATGCCAAGGCAAAGCTTATATAGTATACCCTGCGGTAAGTAATACACATTGGGCTTAAGAAAGATACTGTCAGCCATAATCGGCTAACTTCGGCTTTGTAGAGCGTCGTCTCTGTCCTTAGAATGCTAGACAATGACTGACAAATCGTGATTCGACACGTGCATGAATGAATAACAGAGACGATGCTCTACAAAGCCGAAGTTAGCCGATTATGACCAACAGTCTCTTTCTTAAGCCCTGTGTGTATTACTTACCGCCGGGTACTGTACATGAATTTCAATATATCATATATTTTTTTTAATACATCAGGAATCATTATATTCCTTTTTTTAAAGAAATCCCGTATATTACATATATGTTATGTATACATTTACAAAATTATCACACTCAATTATGAAATATCCTAAAAACAGTAATTACAGGTCAAATATTTTTATAATGAATACCAAAGTAACATTATTAACAGAATAATATATATTTTTTGTAGAATCAGACGAATGTACATAAAATAATAAGTCAAACGAACCTCGTTTTAACAAAACTAAAATTTCATTGAATAAAACATTTTTCAGACGAAAATTGCCACTGACTGAATCAAAACCAACGATCTTGGATGATACCAGCAATATTTAACAAATGGCTAATGAATTATTGGATACTCAAAAAGAAAGATAAGAAATTTAAAAAATCTTATTTTAATTGACAATTGTTCAGCACATAATTTAAATTGTGAGCTAGAACATCATCAAGTTCAACTTTTGTTTCCCAATTGTAAAGTATTTGCAATCTTTGGATCTGAAAATTATACTCCCACTGAGAACTTATCAAAATTATTGAACCTAGTTTTGAACGATAATAAAAAATAGATGTTACATATTGATACGGACCCAGCATTATGATATACTCTTAAACCACCTCAGAGTGCACAAGATGAAGTGAAATCATATTCATTTGTGAGGGATTGCCTAGTTAAGTGAATTAAGTGAACTAAATGCAATTGTGAATAAATACTTTTAGTAGTAAAATAAATTAAATTATTGTTATTTTGTGAATTTAAATTATAGCATGATATATAGAGAGGTTTTTTTATAAAACAAGATACTTACATAAAATTGACTGTGCTAGTAACAGCAATAGCATCACCATTTGGTCCCAATATTGAAACGTGAGCTGTACCATGGTCTTCGACTAGCTCAAAATCAGCACCATAATGTTTCCAATCATTATAAGTTTTGTCATCTTCTATTAGGCTTCGAATGTATTTTACAAACTCCATAGATGTCAAATTTTTCAGTATCTATAATAAATAACAAAATGTTCTTTCAGTTTTATGATTTCTCTAAGTATTATTTACTCAGATTAACACATTGTCTGCTGAATAATTTCTTAAAAAATCACAGCAGTGCTAAAATAATGGGTCCATATTTAAAATTCTAAAAAAAGTTGATAGCAGGTATAATTCGTTGTCATATGTGTATATCCTAAAAACCCTATCAGTACCCTTAAGGCACCTTGTTTTTTTTTATCAATTTAAAGAAACTTAAATATAAAAGTGAATAGAAAAGCAATGGGTATTTTGAGCACCCAACAAAATATTTATAAGAATGGCTATAAGTATTTTCAGCACAGAATGTGTTAAACAAATTCTATATAATTATGCAGCAATTTAGATAAGTTTCCAAATGATTCCACAAATCTTAAAGCTATTTTTTAAAACAGAGCATTATTACAGCCACTGTTCAATTTAAAGTACAATAGCATGCTTCTCAACCTAATAAGTGAAACTTAGAAAAGCCTCTAGTTGTATGACATACCCTAACAACATTGTGCTTTCATTTGATATGTTTAATGTGTGTGTTTTAAATAATATTAAAACTTACATCTATTGAAAAGTATAGTAATCCCTCCATTTATATAGGTAATTGATTCCAGAAAAACAGCAAATAAATGTATACGGCATAAATGAAGCCGTTGAATGCTATTTAAAGGTGATGTTTTAGATATTTTCAGATATTCTATTTGTAGTATGTTTTTTTAACAAGTCAATATAAGTGATTACTAATGCATAATAAAACACACATTTTGATAAGAGCTATACAATTTATATATACGAAAAAAAAGATTACAGGAATGACAGTTTGTTGCCCCTATTCAAAACTCCTCTTGCTGGATGAATTTTCTATTATTATTGTGGTCACTATTACAGTTTTATATAAAAATATTGATTTAGAAGCCAAAATATGTAACTATTATCCATTTTAAATATCAAACAGAATAAACCTCATTAAAGTGAATTCATGTAAATGGAGACCACGTAAATAGAGGGATTACTGTACTTCTTTAATTTAATGAGTTAAGAAAATGAAAAAACTCTAAGGTTCTAATTTAGAATCCCAGACTGAAATAATTATCTTTAGAAAGCTTTTAAGCATTTTCTGTTTGCTTCTCGAAGTTTTCAGATATTTTTTAAATTATCCTGCTCTGGTAATTAGGTATCCATGGTTTTATCTGATTATACTATCTGCAAGACCTAGTTGCATAGACACCTATCTTCCAGCCCAGAGGTTGCAGATTCGATTTCTGTTGGTACCTAATTTTATTAACAAGGATTCCTATCTAGTTTTCACTCAAGGCTTCTAAAACATATTTCTGGTTGGCTGGAAAAGTTTGCTATATGGTAATAAATCCGCTAAGTATACAAAAAAGGGTAATATAATTACATACTTTTGAAATGATTATGTAAATTGCAGTGAAAATTGTATATCAAATATATTTGAACAAATAACTTTGTTTTGCATGCTTACCGGTTGTATATGTTCATCAGGCAAAAAGTTTGGGTCACCAAGTCCAGTTCTCTTGGCGTAAGCATATTTGAAAATTTCTACAACTCTTTGCCAGTGAATTACATCATTTTGTCCTTGATTGCCTGGCTTGAAAGCCCACTCTTTTAGAGCGTTGACAATAAATGCCAATTGATGTCCAGAGCCTGGCAGTGGAATTGTGTGCATAGTCATTTCTGAGCCAATATCAACTGAAACTGGTTCATGCCAAGTTGGTCTGAAAATTTTTAATGAATCGAAAGTCAAATTATGTACAAACAGTAATGTATTTTAATAAAATTTTATTATTAAAAATTAGGGGAGAAATTAAATTAAACTATAAGGTGTGAAGACAGGTTAATCCTGGCAGAACTTGGATGAGGTATTTTGGTGTCTGAGGCATCCATTCGAAAATGAACCCAAATAATAAGGAAAAAAAATCTGAATACTTTTGGTAATGAGTAAGATTGTTGTAATATTTCCCTTAATTTTAAAATGTTTTTTTGCTATCTAAAATTTTTCAATAAAAGTGAACATTGAGAATGTATGGTCACTTTATCCCACAATATAAATCAACTAATGAACATTTAAATGTCTAAATGAATAGTTTTATTTTTTAATTTTCTAGGCTACAAAATCATCTATTACTATAAAAATTGATTTTGTTCGAAATCAAATTTCAATAGAGAGAATATATGGTGACCAAAATACAAAGTTCATTACTAACATTGGATCGATTTAAGAACCCCTTCAGATATCCTGCTTGTGATTACCTCACTCTTTTTTCGGCTCTGAATCCAATAACGTGTGCCATATACTATTCCAGACTTTAAATAAATGTTTTTCTAAATGACAATTAAAAAAGAAATCTATTGTTTTGTGACCGACATCATCAGGCAAAAAATCTGTATAGTCATCATATGTGAGATAAAGTGAATATTGAGAGATAGTGATTATCTTACTTGTATTTTTGCATATCTTCAACAGTTATGATTCCCTTAGCAGCTTGTATATCAGCAACAAATGTCTCAGTCAATGACCCATTGTACAGAGCATTAGCCCCTTCTCTGGCAATCACTTCCAAGGTTTCTGCAAGTTTCAATCGTATCATCTTGTCACCTTCCACCCAAACGCTGTTTGTTTTGGGATTTATGAAAATTTCACTGAAATATAAAAACATCTTGCTTAAATATTTATTCACATCATTAAAAATATTGGGTGTTAACATAAGTTGTGTCAGTTTTTTTCCAAATTAAAAATGTGCACCAAAAGTAAAACAAAATGATAAAGGTTATACGTCATTCGAAAGAAAATTTTCTGCTCCACAAGAAATTGTGTTTGCTTTTACGTTACATATATTATTTTATTTGATTACAAGCCTTCAAAATGGAATGTAAAGTAGACGAAAGTGAGCATTTTCGACACCTCCTTCTGTTGCGTTCAATCGAAGGAATAAAGCTGCCAAAGCTGCTCGCGATATTTGCGAAGTGTAACTATGCTTGCTATGCATTACAATATTTCCACTATGCTTGCTATGGGTTTCAATACATCCACTATGCTTACTTTGTTTTTGATATAATTTGTTAGTCCCAGATAAGGTAATATTTTTTGATACATGATAGGATATTGCATATTTTAAGTTATTTGGAAATATTTTTTTATACCTTAGGTAGGTGGGGGGGTTGACATAGCAGTAGAGATTTTCACCCATATTGTGGAGAGCTGTCTGCTTTTCATATTAAGGGGAACTCATTAGTTTAGAAGAGCATGATGTAAGTTGTAGTAATTCAAAATTTGATATGGTTGATAATTATGTAGGTTTATGAATAAGCTAGTGCAAATACTGAAATTGCATCACTCTTTTTGACTGATGGGCTAAGTGTTTCATTGACTTAAGTAAATATAATAAAAAAATTGCTGGTATAAGACCCTACAAGGACCGTAAAATTCAAAAGGGATAGCAATATTCTTTGTAGTATTTATAATCTATAGCATAAATGACAACATTACGTTTATCATAAGCTTGAGATAATCAGTGTTCTTAAAAATCCTAATGCTTCATTTTTAACATCTTTAGATCAACAAATTTAGATTGTACATTGCACCCTAATGACTGAAAATGTATTTTTTTTGACAAAATTTCTCAAAATGCTGAGACCAATTATTTTTTCTAATAGAGTTTATTTTTATTATTGAGTTTACTTTTATTATTAAATTATTTTTGCTAATTATAAGAATTGAGTTTTTTGTCTAGTGTGAGTGAAACACTAGCATTTGGTCATAATAGTTGTCTTGTTATTTCTGTATCTGTGATAAAAAGGTAAAGTGTAGGTGCCTCATGCTCTAAAGCTATTTTGTAAATTGCCTTTTTCTTTCCGTGTCATGCTAACAAAAGCAAATCTAAATGTTTGTTAACAAACAAACTAACAATAAAGCTCCATTATCATTTGGAACAATACATAGTTAGTTTACTTATTAATTGTTATCTTGACTTATAAATCTTGCAGTACTCTTAAGTTTATGAATAAAATAAAGTAAAATTTAACAGTGATTTTGTTAACAGAATGACTTTTTATCCATTTCAATATAATAATATAAATATCTTTTTCTGGATCCATATTCTCATTGATCCAACTTCCAAGATATTCTTAATGTTTCTTCATCTTATAGTAACAAATGCACTAAATAATTTCTGCCCAGAATTCTGCCATCTGGACTGAGCGTTCCACGAATCAAGTTCTCTTTGGTGTAAGACACCAGGTTCCTTAGGCACTACAGCAAATATCACATGGATTGATCCTCACCGCAGATATAGAGAGTCAATCAATCATCTAATGTTTCCTATTTTGAAATATCATTCTTGGTTCTCCCGATTCCAATTCAGAGCATGTTAGAGATTTTGAGTTAATTTAAAGCAGTTCAGAGTCAGACGGTAATGCTTTTAGAGTCAAAATCCACTTGCTGGGGCTTAATCTTTCTCTTAGTTTGTTCATCTTAGCAACAAGGGATTTCCCCAGAGACTTAGTAGCCTTAATGTATCTGTCTCTGAATTTCAACCTTGAGATTTGAAATGCTGCACTGTTCGATTGAGCCAAGTTTACAGGACCCACATCTATTTTTCTGATGATTATAAATTTAGTTATTGCTTGAGTTTGTCAACCAGTAATTAAAGATCTCAGATATTTTCTATGAGTGTAATTATACTGTTTGAATAACGTATATTATTTATAATAACATATATTGTCAATAAATAAATACATTTGAGACATATTTTTGTGTGACTAACAATAAACAAGAGGATTATTATTATAACATTTTGTATGTAAAAACACTTGTGTTAATAATACACACAAGAAAAAGTTAAATACATCTTTAAAAATATGTATAATGATGTTGCATAAGGCAAGTGCATATTTGTAATATTCTTTATTTAGATTATTTTAATGGAAGGAATTCAAACTGATTTTTATTGAAAAACAACATCTAAACTTGAAAAAAGGATTTGTATATTATGAATGATTTTTTGACTGTCTATTTTGGTCATGGAAAAACAGGGTTGCGACATTGTGGATTCAAAGTTGAACTGGAACAGCTGCAGTACTTCACTAATGGTTGAGCTGTAAGGCCCTGTCCTGAAACGCTAAACTGAGAATATACAACTCAATCATCTTACCCGTAGTAACACATGGATCTAAAGTGTGAGTCATTATACTCAAACGCCAACAAAAGTTACTTAGCTTCGAAAACTGATCGAGATCTTATGAAGAAATTATAAAATTTACGAGAAAATCATTAATTGTTAGCGATATAAGGCTGCGAAATTTGGAATGGATAAACCATGTTGTTTGTGATTTTTTTAATAGAATAAATGCTAAATAATGACCACTAACTCACTGCTTACCGGATATAGTGACTATAGACCCCTTGTACTGTGATTATTTTATGAACATAATTTACCTTTCATATTGAATTGACGAGTCACATTTGTGGTCTGTTTTACTTAATGTTCTCAACAGGAATGAGGTACACTAATGATAATTTTAATCTATATTTTTCTATATAAATGTTTTCATTTCCATTAAAATGTGGAAAAGACTACTTAGTTATTTCAGATCAACAGATTAAAAACAGCCAGAGATCTCGTAACACTTGTGATCCTGAGTTGTTATTAGGCAGTAATAATCGGGATATCTATCCATGATAGATATCTCTGAGTTCTGGTATTGTAGGCGGATACTCTGTATCCCATGGACTGCAAGCTACACCAACATCTCTATCATCCAAGTATTACAGGTTGCCAAAAGACTTTTGATAACCTACAGGAAAATAATCCTAACATAAATTTGTGCCAGAATAATGAAAGTACGTAGAAGCTCATGGGGACAGGTTCAGGTAAAACAAGCAAAAGAAAGCTCTCCTACATGATGAATGGATCAAATAAAGGAGTTAAATAGATCCTCTTTAAATGTTGTATTTAACATGGTCCAGGGCCGGAAAGGACCGAAAAAGGTGATGCACCAAGTTCCAATCATGGTGGAAGATATACTCCGCATTAAGCATACAATAAATAAATAGGTCCAAATATCAAAGACTGAATTTGGTTATGATAGTCTGGTGAACAGTGAACTAGTAAAAGTGTGAACTATTCGTTACTGAGATATTTGTTTTAATATGACTTTCACAGTTGATTCCACCTGAATTTAACAAAAAGAGCTTATGACCTTCCTGAAATATTCATAATTAATCAATTATTTTACCTAAAATTTGCTAAGATGATGTACCACAACAATATTTAAGTACTGATTTTGATGTATGGGAGTGAAACAAGGATATGGAAAAAGACTGAAAATAATAGAATAAATGCTGTAAAATAGAATACATGGGGTGAAAATGTATGATACAATAAGAAATGAAGTGATTAGGGATGAATGTGAACTTGAGGCTGATGTATTAAGTAAGATGAAGAAGAGCAGTTTGAGATAGTTTGGTTACATGGAGTTAAAAAATAAAAAAAGACTAACAAAACAAATATACAGTGCAAATGTGAATAGAAAGCGTGCTATAGGAAGACCAAAGAATGCATGGTTGGATCAAGTGAATGATATTTTAAATAAAAGAAATAAGAGAAATCGTAGCTTTATGAGAAAGTATATGGATGTGGAAGAGGCAAAACGTGTGTGTTGAGATAGGAATGTCCTCTCTACTTACGCCAACAGGGTAATGGTGTGATGGTATACATATATTATTACCTTAAAGAAGGTTCATTTTTGATTTTGTCTTCTCTTTCCTTAAGAACTCGTGCAAAATATTCTGTTATAATGATACCCTCACGGCACAGGTTAATAGTTGGTTCGATCAGCTCAGCCCATTCGATGGAGCCATACTCTCTGTGCAGTGCTTCATAGCCTTTGACTTCACCTGGTACAGCCGCAGCCATACCACCTGGAATTAAGATTCACACATTTATGATAATTTAATTCAAAGGCAGTCAGTTTTAATGACTTAGTCACGGTATTTTCTTTCGAAATTCATTCAATCATATATATTGGACCTTTTAACATATCCAAATTGGCGATGCAGACAAATTGAAAAGCTTACCTTGGAGACAGCATTGTCTTTGGCCTCATTCAACAAGCCTTCAGGTTTAGAACTGCTTGAGTAGGCAAACTCTCAGTTCATCATACTAAATACTAGCAATACTACCATATTTGAGAGACATACAATACTTACACACGTCTAGCATCCACAAGTATTGTTTTTACGCTTTCATTGTATACAAACCACCTGGGCTTATTACCATGTGGCAAACTCTTATAACCAACCAAAAATGTGTTAAAGAGGCTTGAAGAGAAAACCAGATTGACAACCTTTTTAAATAAATTTGGTACCCACCATTTTCGCCTGGTGGTAAGAGGTTTGTTTACCTCTCAGGAGTTTCAGTTTTGATTTCAAATGATACCGAAAATTAAAAGAAGGGTGTAGGAACTACTGTCGTCGCTGAATATTGTCAACACACACGGTCAACGACCGACGAAACGACCTTTGGATATGTCCAAAGGTCGCATACCAAAACATTGAAATTGTTTACCCACAAATACTATTTACGATACATTCCACAGTAGAAAGAGAACGCATCACGCTGTCTCGCCGTTTTCGCCAACAAATTGTCTACCCACAATATTATTTGCGATGTCTGCAATATTTCAATCGACCATTTCTGCACACACAGAAGCGAGATAAAAATATATTGCGGGCGCACTCCCGCGCCCATTCTGAAATGTATAAATACCCACTTACCGATAAATAAAGCATCATTAATTATTAATTATTATTCATTGATTCATTCACTCTTTCTTTCCGCATTGCTAATTGACGTATTTTATTTAAATACCAAACAATCAAAATCATCATCGCGTCCTTCAAGGACATCTGCTAAAAGGGTCTCAGTCAAGTTCAAAGACTTCATCCATGAAGTTTAATTTTACCTCTTGGTCTGTGATACTATTCATAAATTTTTATGGTACTCTTTAATATATCTGAATTGGCAATGTGGATAAATCGAAAAGTGTGACCGAGAGTTAACACTGTCTTGAACTCTATTATAACATTGTCTTGAACTCATTATAACATTGTAACATTATAACTCCATTATAACATTGTCTTGAACTCCATTATTAGTCAGATAGTTAGGTTACTTATCTAAAGCATTTTTATCGATTGGTTGATTCTTGTGAAGTTTACTCAAGTAAGCATGCAGTTTGACCATAGTCTAGTAAACATCAGACCAAATTATTATAGTAGTATACTCGTACATTCTTTTCTATTTAAACAATTTGTGATTCTTTTTTATAATTTTATTTAAATTTGTATATTAAGTATCATACATAAACTACGGACTTTATATATAATGGAATATACAACTATATGATAAGAAGTACTTACCAACAGTAGTAGAAATAAGTCCACCCTCAAACATTCCCTCATGGGCCGCAGCTGGCGCTACCTCCCTGGCATCCAGTACCCTAATCATCCCATTAGACTTATTATACATGGTGAGCAGGAAACCCCCACCCAGACCCATACACTGGGTGCAGGCCACACCCTCGCAGAACAGGGTGGCAATGGCTGCATCAGCTACTGTTCCTCCTTTGAGAAGTACATCTCTGAAAAATTACGGATATTTGAATACTCGGAAAATACAGAATATTTTTGTAAAATTATTTTCACCATAATTTTTTCTCATTTATAATTAATACGAGTATAAGTCGAGTTTATGGATAGTCAATTTTTTAGATTATTGTGTTCGTTTAAATTACTTTTATTATAATATTGCGTACTTATAATACATATCATAATGAAATTTCTTTTATTATAATATTGCGTACATATAATACATATCATAATGCAATTTCTTTTATTATAATATTGCGTACATATAATACATATCATAATGCAATTTCTTTTATTATAATATTGCGTACATATAATACATATCATAATGCAATTTCCCTGTTTGACAGTGTGCTACTATTCTTTCTTATTATGACATACTTCCTTCACCTGTTCTATATTTATACAGTTTCTTCTGTTTCTCTTATTCCTTATATTTTCTTCTTTCAAAATTTCATTAAATTGGTTCAACCATACTTTTCTTGGTTATCTTTTAGATCGATTTCCACTTATACTTGTATTATGATTTTTTAGTCAAGCTTTTGTCATTCAACCATTCCATATGTACAAACCACGGGTCTTTCAGAGGGGGTAGAGGAAGGGGCTGTTGCCATGGGCCACACAATTTTAGGGGCTTCAATTTTCAACTTTGTTAAAAAACATTCATAACATATTTCGGACCTCAAGAATGTAAATTTTCAAGGCCTCACGTTTTCTCTGAAAGCCCCTGACCATTTCAACGTTAATACAAGTTTTTTACTCACATTCATTCTTATCAATTACATTTATTATGTTATACATCAATACACCAAATATTCTTCTCAATGCCTACATTTCCATCACATTTATAGGGCTCCTTTCACATTCATTTTCCGTGTTCATGTTTCATTCACATACATTATCAAGGGAGCATAAACAAATGGGGTGAAAACCTCGTGACCGGTAGGGTTATACCGTTACATAAAGTGACATAAACAGTGTTTGACTAAACAAATTACAATGTCTTTAAACCTCCACAGTGTTAATTTTAACTATATATAACGTAATAGGAGTGTATTATGTCAGTGATTTCAGGAAATACATTTTTTACTTTTATTTGTTAGTGTGGGGAAATTAGTGTTTTGAGATTTTATCTTGTTTTCATGCCTATGGGATTTCAACCCAATCTTTTTACCACATTGATAGAGCAGCAGTAGCGTTTGGCAACGTCAGGCTCTCAGAAAACTCCGGCTTCACTGTGGACTTTGTTATGGCTATTTTACCACATTATAGTTATTTTAGATTATATTACCACATTTTCGCGGTTATACGTTGAGCTGCCATTGGGTTGATTATAAATTGACATTGACTTGTATATAAAAAAAAAACCATTGATGGCGTGTCAAATCAGATTGTTAGGTTGATTGTCTAGAGTTTATTTTACCATTAGTTGATTGTAATGAAGTTTGCCTATAATGACTGCGGAAAGAGAGAAAATCCATTTTGAGTGATCCTGGCCATAGAACAACTGAAAATACTGTTCCAAGGAAACAAACTTTTGATTCATTTTTATTGAAAATGTTTCACATTTAACAAACGTTTAATTAACGTTCTTCGTATTATACAGGATGCAAATTAAATTGTCGCATATTTTTGTACAGTTATATTAGTTTTCCTTAAATGTATGACATGAACGGAATAGCTATAATTTATGGGGTGCTATCAATTTTATAGCTACTATACATTATTCAGGCGAATTCATATGACGATTCTCGTGGTCTATTTGGTACGATGCCTGTCTTCCAGATTGCGGATTTAATTCCCATTGGTACCCCGATTTTTTTAAGAAAACGGTTACATCCTGGTTTTCAATTAAGGTTTGTCTCCACACCCTACTGATTGGTTGAAATATATTAATTTTGGAAGAAATTACTGATTGACCATCTCCATGCCCAAAATGGTAAGATGCTTGACTTCCACTTGGAGATTTCGAGTTTGATTTTCAATAGAACCCGAAAAAAAGTGTTAAAGTATGATAAAATGATTCATCTGGAAGCAATATTCAAATGTAATAGATATGTGAGTATTTTCGCCTCTTCACGTGTGGTAGTATTGCTGCTATCACGTGCGATTATGTGACCAAACCCGAATGCTCGATTAATGGATTCGAAGACAATGTTGTCTTCTGGCCACTATGTCTGAATAACCAATGCAATTGAAGGATACTATACGAATGAAGGAATGAGCTATCCAATAAAAAAAAACGCTAGTAATTTTCCAAATTATATGTAAATGTTTTTTCTTTTAAAATAATAGATATGATCAAATAATCCCGAATACAAGGCAAAAAAATGCATATGTCTTTCAAGAGAAATATCATGGCGCGGAATTAAAGCCGGCGAACTTGACCACACCGAAGTGCTTCACTTGGTGCTAAGTTAGGTGCTACGTGACTAATAGACCAGGTGACTATAATAGTCACGTAGCGTGCAGTGTGGCCATTGCGATAGTATGGGGTGCGTTCACCTAGCTCGCAGCGTAGCTCTAAGCACCAAGCGAGGCTCCTACCTGTGTGGCCGAGGCCTTACGTACAGAGCTGAGCGCGTTACCACCACCACGCACCATATAAAAATATTCATTTCATCATTCAACATATGTTTATTTATATTTCATACACCATTGATGTCGACCTCAAAATAGTATTTGTATTTTTTCTAATCAACGAATTAAATTGAAGCTATCACAAATATAAATTGTATGAAATATAGCATCATGTCTAAGGGGCATTCAACTCTAGTCACGCTATAGTATTGTAATACGTTATTTAGAGACAATATTATTCACTATTATTTTTAATTGTGATTAATTAGTTATGCGTTTTCATAAAATGTTTAACCCATATTATATAAAACTTGAATGGTATTTATCAGGGCTGTACAGTCGGTTGGTTTTTTTTGTAGAGTCAGAATCAGAGTCGGAGTTGGGAGATGCAATTCTAAATTTGACTCCGCCTTAATTTTTTAACATTTTTTATAAAATATCGAGTACATAAATTACATTATAAACTATGTGCCATCTAGTACAAATAGTGTGTACTATAATGAGGAATCTACGTAGACATTATTTAAAAAAAATCTAGATTTAAGTAGTTACGTCATGTACTTAAGTATAACACATGGTTAGCAATATATATACCTACTATAATTGAAGTCGGATTCAAACATTTAAAATTTTGGATACGGATTTTTTTCCTAGACAATACTCGTATTTATCATAAAATTGTTAAAAAAAATGCTTTAAATATCGACTTCTTAAGCTAATAAATATTTTTTAATAAAATTTACACACAATCGATTATACAGCAGACTCTCAATTATCCGGGGTGTTAGGGAAAACATCGAGCCGGATAATCTCCGACAAAAAAAAAACACGGAAAAATTTAAAACTAAAATAAAAAAAATCCTTGCCACTTTATCCTTTTATTTAAAATATGACAGCGATCAATTAAATATTTCTTCAGTAAATTTTTCGACAAATAGTACTATGGAGATTTAATTTGACTGTTACTTTCTCTATATATTGTAATTGAATCACGGTTTCAACGATAGTTAAAGCGGCAATGCACTGTATACTTTTTTCTTGTATGAGGGTATCTACTCCCTGATCTTATTATCAATAGCGGCAGGTTCATTAGAAACAACACGCTGCACAATCTCTTCATAAGTCAAAGCTTCATATCCAGGAAAGTTACCGTCTATATTTATCCAATCGAGCATAGTTTTAGATTTTTTATTACCTCGGTTAATCCGTAACTTGGTTAATGTGACTCGGTTAATCCGTAACTTGGTTAATGTAATGGAGAGTGTTCTGTATACGTATAATTTTCTCTGTTTTTTTTTTCTGAAAAGGAGACTAAAGTTCGTTTCGGTAATGTTTTTTAACCTTGCCCTGAGGATGACGGTTGAAACGCCTTCGAAACGTCAATCATCATTAAAGCCAACTCAACACGACATCGTTCCGAAAAATATTTTAATCTAGTCTATTACAGCTATGAAAATCTTCGAATGTATCTAAAGTTTGATAGTTTCACGATGGCATATTATGGTTTTTTCTAGGTATATATTACTTACTCAACACATTATTTAATGCCATTATGATTGACGTGTTACTATCATATTTCAGGAAAAGAATATTTACATGACTTTCAGGCTGGATTTCCACCTCGACATAGTATAACCGTGAACTGCTCACGTCGACCGTCCGTACAATACCGTCGGAACGACAGGGTTTGCATATTTAATTTTTGACGGTGTGTTAAGTCGAATTGTAAGGTTACCTGCTTGGCATTTTTCTTTATTAGTTAATCGTTGTGAAGTTCGTGTTAGCAAGGTCGCAAAGTGACCGCGATCAAGTGTGAATCCAGCACATGTCAATAAATATAGACCAAAAAGGCTGTTTTGATTGGCATATTTTACAATATATACTTATTTAACACAACCTGTACAGAATGGATAAATTTGCTATATGATCTAAATAGTTATGAATGATATGCATAAATGAAGCAAAAATGGACGTATTGGAAAGGTTGGTTAACGCAGAGTCTGGGAGAATAATAACCTCACCATAAAAAGTAAAATGTTATCAGACCTGTATTCACAGTGTGCCTCTTTATAGAAGTTAAACCTGGACTGCCTAAAGTCACCATGAAAGAAAACTCAACAACTTCCACATGCGGCGTTTATGCAGAATACTAGGTATAATGTGACAGAATTAAATAAAAAAGTTCTAAACAATAAACAGGCATTTTAGTCTAAAATGTGAACCTTCAAATTAAAAAGACTATGTTGGCTCGGCCATTTATTAAGAATGTACGAAGAAAGATATCCTAAAAATATGCTGTATAGTGAAATAGCAGACATCAAAATTAACCAGAGCTTAGATATAAGGACATCTGCAGACGAGATATTTAGTCGTTCGGTCTAGGTATCCTGTATTGGGACGAGCAAGCCAAAACTGAAACTTGTAGGCTCGAAAAGGTCAGTTTGTTCATGACTTGGCTAGCTAACCTGTATAGGAAGCAACTAAAAAGGAAGCAGATCTATGAGGTCCCAAACGATTCTGTCCATATTTGCAGCTTACGTGAGAGAAGATGCGGATTTAGGACTAGACTCATCAGTCACAGTCAGAGATGTGTCGGATTTGCAGTGACATTCCATAGTGTTTCGTAGATGAAATGAGGTTATTATTATCTATTATTTTTGTTCTTTAAAACTTCTCTCCTCTTCGGAGGTTGACGATCATCAAGGCTATCTTGACCTTTGAGGAACCTTTGAACAAAGATATGGTGCCGCAATGAAACCACTCTCGTAAGTTCTTCAACAAAAATAAGCGTCTTCTTCGCGCACTTCTTCTGTTCTAAATTTTCCCTTGCAATATCAGTTGAAGGATCTTTTATTTTCCTATTCAAATTTCATGTTTATATATATACAAATTGCCAACAAGATAAATACCCTTTGTTGACTGGCCAATTGTCGTTTGATATATCGGACAATTACTTATGCCCAACTGTTAAGAGCCTCACCACTCGCACACGAAATGACTTTGTTGAATGAATTTTTTGAAATCGATATATTTCATATCCCGATGGATGCAGTGAGGATTGAACTCCTTAATAAAATTTGCAGGTATACCTAAGTCACTTTACAGAAAAGTATGAGTAATTTTTTTCCTATTGTCATTATGGTACGAGTATATCTGGACTTGAAATAATTTAATTTATTTTCTAGTTATTTGATGTAATTGGGTTAAAATGTATCAAATGTAAAAATAATAAATATTCAAAGCACTCCTAATTTTCACCTTTTGATAGTGTCAATACTTCTTTATCTTTGTTAATAGGCTTTCGTGGTTCTTAGTAAATACAGTATTTTGGAGTGTACCGCGTGGTTTTACTTATGATGCCGAAATTTCGAAAACATTGCAGTGTTCATCTTCAGATGAAGATGGTTATCGTAATGTTTTCATAACGTCGGTATCATAAAGTCGAACCACGCAGTACATTACACCGAAAGATCTTATACAACATCTTTATCTTTATTTATCCATACCGCCATTACGAACTTGGTCAACTCATCAGCATTCTTCAATAGCACCATATTTCAAAAGCTATTTCTTATTCAATCTAAATAAATCTAAAATCATGGGCAAAGTAAATAAAATACTAGTTTAAATATCAAAATCGTTAATTTTAAGTTATACCAGTAAATGTTATATAACGAAGCGCTGTAATAAAAAGTGACAATGCCTTGGCCCGATTTTATTATAAAAATGACCATATAATTTCACAACAAATAGAGCAAAAACATCACATTGAATGAGATGATCTATCAGAGTTGAGGTTGAACGATAATAATATCATGGTCTGCTAATTATATACTTAAAATATGTCAACAAATGTAATAAATACGATTCACCCGTACAAAGTAGTTCCCTCAGTATCCGCGGGGTTTAGGTTCAAAGACCCTCAGTGGATGCCTGAAACCGCAGATAATAACGGACTCTATATATTCGCAGATTTTCGATTATTCGGGGTCACATTAACCAGATCAGTAATAAATACGATTTTTTATAACATGTCGAAATATAATTAAAATTATATTTTCATTCGCCTACATAATATAATATATACTTGTGCTAATAAAGGCCTGTCAATTGATGGAAAATATCTGAGCCATTTGAGATTTGCAGACAATATCGTTATATTCTCACAAAACCCAAATGACTTTTAGTACCAACTGCAGGAATTGGCAGAGGTCAGTAAAGAAGTTGGTTTAAAAATGAAGACATCAAAAACCAAATACACGATGAACAGCTTTGCTATCCCAAAACCGATAATGGCTGCTGAAACTTGTCCAGAAATATACGTATTTGGGCCAACTTATTTCCTTTGTAGGTGGCATATCGGAGGAATCAGCACGAAGGGCAAAACTAGCATGGAGCTCATTTGGACGTTTGAACAACATCTTCAAAAGTAATCTACCAATATCTTTGAAACGGAACATCTACAACCAGTGTATTTTCCCAGTACTTACGTATGACTGTGAGACATGGACATTCACAGAAAATAATACAAAAAAGCTCCAGACCGCACAAAGGGGCATGGAGTGATGTATGTTGGGATATACTAAAAGAGACCGTAAACGAAACACCTGGTTCGCAACAAAACAAAGATAGAAGACGTAATAAAGGTGTGCAAGAAAATGAAGTGGTAATGGGCAGGACACGTAGCCAGAATGTCAGACTCTCGATGGACATCCGAAATAATCCAATAGTACCCAAGAAGCATTAAGAGGGCCAGAAGAAGACCGAAGGTATGCTGGATATATGTCCGGCAAGGTATGCTGGATATATATCCTTTGATGCCACGTGATGCTGCCAAAACAACATTTATAATATTATACTGTAATACAAGTTCTGGAATGTTAAGTTCTCTCAATCTTAAATAACTTATTTTATTGTATTCACCATTCACCGTCTTGTGATGATGATAGTGATGATGTTATAGATAAAGTCAGGGAAATGACGTTGCGTTAAGCTACCTTGACCTTATGACGATACATTGACCGAGGGTAATGTCAGGACTTGGGTACGGTCAACCAATTAGTTTATTGCAGTTAAAAATAACCATTAAAAATAGTGAACCGGGAGAATCAAAAACAAAGGAGACGAGCTTCTATTGTAACATGGCTCAGTGTCAAATTTCTCTTCGCTTTTTTCAAAAGAATGCAGAACGTTTGTCTTTGTAAAGATCTGTAATTGGTGTTCCGTCTACGATCTGTTCTATTGCAGTCACAGATAACTATTGTTACTAAGAAAAGACAATAAAACTTTGCGCAAGATATATTTCGAGGGCGAAGGCGCTTTTATGATCGCGATTGTTAGGCGAGAAGAAAGGGTCAAAAAATTTCTCTTCTCCTTTCTAAAGAAATACGTCGCGCTTAATTTATTACGGACATAGTTAAATATTGAAAACAACGGCTGAGAATAACAATTCACTCGAGATACATTCAAAAAAGAAGGGTCCAGTATTGTCTCTTAAACAATAAGTTTCACCGGATGTTATACAAAAAGGATTCTCGACTTAATTACGCTGTGAAAGTTTAAATAGACTATTCATTGGCAAAATAACGTTCGGCCGGACGAAAAGATTTATGATTTTTTTAACGGTCGCGAGGGACTTTCTATAGAGTTCCAAAATGGCGGCGCTTGGCTGAGATCCCTTAAATTAAGGGACCGCGATCTTCCGACATTCTTTTCTCGCCACGAAGTTGTCTAGCCATCATCATTTCCGTCTTAACGCCGTTTCGCGAACTTGAACAAGCTTTTCTCACATTTGATTGTTCATTCTTAATTTGATACAATTTGTCCGGTAAATTCTGGATAATCTACATACGGGGATCTTGTTTCATCTCAGTCTTTTGATTGAGCAGATTCTGGACTGTTGTCCAAACGACGATCTCGAGTTAGGCGTACAACTCATTCGCGGATCAAAGTTAACTGATTCTATCAGCAATATCGAGTGCGCGCCAGATTCTGGAGTCTTCAAGGCTGGACCGAGTCGCGTGACTGTATTACGGCACGAATTGGCAGTCGGCAACCACTGAGGGAATTTCTTCACATCAGCGGCCCTGTAGTAACAGTATAAGGTCAGAGGGCCATATACGAGTCGACCTGGTCATACACTTGAAGCGGATCTGGGATAATACATTGTGTCTTGTATTGGAGTAAGATCAACCTTATTTATCCTCTTTTGCTTGTCATTTTATGGTGATAATTGAGTATTCTAGAGATTGGCGATATCTAATCTTTGAGAATTGCACAATCCGCAACGGACTGTTGTGGGATTACCCCTGATAATAAATTGCTTCGACTGCCTGTCCATCTGAAAGGCTAGCGGAGTAGCAGAGAATAATCTGCCCATTTGATTTTCCTGACGGAGTATCAGCTCGTCAGGATTAAATATATAACCAATTAACAGCAAATATGTGTTTCATTATGTATTTATACCTACCCAAGCACTGACGAATGCCTACCTCTTCCCACGACATCTTGAGATCTTATTGAGCCTTGTTTTACCTATACTGAGCTACCGGAGTAAGAGTCATACATTGTAACATCCAGGCTTTTAGTAATCCAACGGAATTAATTAAAGGGTTAAAAGTTTGAAACTGACCGCCCTTCAACGTGGGGCCTCGAGGTACGTCGTCGAGCTTGGACGGTATAATTTGTATTTTTATGTTTTTTTCCTTTCTTTCTTCTTTTGGTACTAATTTGTGCATTACTGTATTGTATACTGTGTATTTGAATTTTATGTTTTTTTCTTCTTTTTTTTCATTTTTCGATTTGAATATCTTGTGCATTACTTTATTGTATACTGTGTATTTGAATTTTATGTTTTTTTTTCTCTTCTTTTTTTCTTTTTTCGATTTGAATATCTTGTGCATTACTTTATTGTATACTGTGTATTAGAATTTTATGTTTTCTTCTTTCTTTTCTTCCTTTTTTTTGATATTCGAAATTTTGTGCATTATTGTATCGTATACGGTGTATAATTTTGTTATATTATTTTGATTAACTGCATATAACTCGGTAAAGAATTGAAAGCAATTCAGGACCGCTAAAACGACAAAGCATAGGCTTTGTACTTCAGTCAAGTCGGTCGGGCGGAAATTGATTCAAATACCGTTTGTTTGGCGGTCATTTTGTGTATGAGTTGAGGATTTTATTTATTAAATAAAATATAATAACTAACTAATAACGTGCGGTTGATAAAAGCTGTGCGAGTGTAGGTAGTTATTTTCTAAAATTAGAAAAAATCGAGTTGAGCGTAGTTTTACGAGGAGTATAATCTCGAATTTGGCCGGTAATCGGATAGGCAGAGCTAGTGGAACGCCATAGTTTCTTGTGATTGGCCGGGTGATTAGCAGCTGATAGAAGTTCCTTGTTGCATTGGCAAGGAATAATTCGTTACGTTTTCTTTCCGGTTGGATAGAGTTAGTGGCGTATTCCGGAGTTTGGATCGCTTTGAAGATTTTTAAATCATCAACAAAAAATAGAAAATTTAGAGCACTAAGTTTGCCAACTATAACATTATTCGTTCAGAGCCGTCCGGCTGTTTCACTAATTAAGTTTGACGAATATTAGCTGTCGTACATCTGGTCGGCGAGATTAGTAGTAGACCGGTGTCATAATAGCGTGGCCGGGTGATCGAACTTATTGAATTATTCTATTTTAGGCCTTTAAGGTAGAGTTGTTTTCTTCGACTACATGCGATTGGAATTTCTGGTGAAGGCTATTCCTGAGATTGGGAACGCGTATTAATAACAGCGTGGCCTAGAGTCTTTGGGATTTCTAATCTTTCAGATAGAACTCTCACCCTGCTAGCTGAGGATAAGTCCACAATGAGTCCTATTGACAATATTACGAGTGCAACTAAGGAGAGATTGATTGGGGAATTGATGGAGAGGGGAATCACTCCGGGTAACAAACTCCCCAGGTTGCGTCGGCAAGCATGGAACTACAATCGGGGCCTCGTTCACTCTCCTACAGAAGAGGTTATATTGCCTCAAAGGTCTAAGGCACATGTTAATTTGCGAGGAGCCCCGGAATTTTCTATGGAACTGGTTTCCGGAGCGACAGCCCCTCGTTCGGACTCTTCCTTGCCATTTACCGGGTCTTGCCCTTCAAGAGACTTGGAAATGTTGCCGTCTCATGGCGCTAGAGGTAATCAATTACCTCCATTAAATATCAATTTTTCATCGTGGCCAGTGGATCCGTTTAATGGCTCGGGTAGCGTACGTCAGTTTTTGGTTAGGCTCGAGGAAATAGCACACGCACGTAGGTTCGATGTAGACTCTCTCTCTCCCGTCCTACCTGAATTTTTGCGCGACAGAGCCCTGACCTTTTTCAGGATTACGTATAGGAACCCTATGAGATGGGCTACATTGAAGGCACATTTTTTGGAGAGGTTCGAATCTGAGAGTTTTATGATAGATAGAAAGCTGGATATTTGGGCATCCAAGCAGGGTCACGAAGAATCTTCCACCGATTATATCTCCCGAATTTTGGAGGTAAACAGTACACTGGACTCTGCCTTGACGGAGGTGGAGCTGTTACAGGTGTTCAAGAGAGGGCTTCACGTTAGGTTTAGCTCAGTCCTTGTCAGTACGCGGCCTTCGTCAGTACGAGAGATGGAAAGAGTATGTGCCTCTTTCGAACAAATGAACAGGAGTGGTGAGGTATCACCCCGGCCGCTGCAGATGCAGCCAAGGGTAAGGGCACGTGTGTCATCCGTCTCACAGAAGGGTATCGGTAGAGGGCCGACCTTGTTGAGGTGTTTCTTGTGCAATCTTCCGCATCATATTGCCCGCGACTGTCCGCACAAACCACTTATCCAGGAGGAACCGGATAAGTCGCCAAGTAATCGCGAAAGGAGTCGTGCCGAGACTTCTAGACCTTTTACTTTGCTGACGGATACTTCGCGTCCGCCGCCGAGCTTCTTAATTCCAAAAAATAGATAGGGGACCAACCCGGTCAAGGTAATTCGGAACTAGGGGGTTGGTCAAATACAATAGAATTAGGAAATAATAGCCGTAACCTTAGTGCCATAGAAATTTCAAATGCTAGGGATGAGAGACCCTATCTTCATTGTGAAATTCAGGGCTCACCATTTAGGGCGTTGCTAGATTCAGGTGCAGCAATTAACGTAATAGGTGGTAATCTGTATAAGAATTTTAGGGACTTACGGTTTATTATGCGAACTACTGAGGGAGTCGTTCACACGGCTGATAGTCAGGGACATCGGGTGCTGGGTACGATCCAGTTGCCTTTACATTATGATCACCAAACTGTGTTGGTGGAATTCCAGGTAGTTCCTTCTTTAGATACTTGCTTGGTGCTCGGTATTCCCTTTTTGAAGCGTTCCGGGCTTACGCCGAAATTGTTTTCTCATTCGAGTAGGAGTTAATGGCTCAATAATGCCTCCATTGTTCCGAAAAAGGATGCTTCTGCTCGAATTGTATTGGACCCCGCAAACTAAATTCCGTGACGCAGTCGGACTGTTATCGGTTACCTAACCTCAACCGAATTCTCGATAATCTTCGAGATACGCGCTGCCTCACTGCTTTAGATCTGAGCCATGAGTTTTGGCTAATGCCATTAAGCAAAGAGTCTAAATGTAAGACGGCATTCTTTGTAGAGGGCCGGGGACAATATCGGTTTGTGGTCACCCCATTTGGCTTAAAAAACATTCCTGCTGAGATGCAACGAATGATGGAACAATTGTTCGCCGATCAGGGTGACCAGGGTTCTGTACCATGTTGGTTTAATCATATGCAAACAGGACTGAGAGTCTTGGAGATAATTAATTATTGACTTTATTGATCTCAGGTAAAGGCTTGAGAGTTATAATTCTTGTGTGTTTTTCCGTATCTGATTATCTGCCATGCATACATCTTATTATCCTGAATTGTATTTTTTTTTTGTTGCATTAATTATATTTATAATTTCATTTCTGTTAGTATTGTATTGTAATTGTGCCTATGTATTGTATTTGGTATTGTGTTCCTTTGAGGTTGCCTTCTAGACGTACGGCTATAATTGTTTATGCCTGTGCGCGTATTAGGAAGCCGTACTACAGGGTTATACAAATCCGAATTTTGCGATGACGCATGCAAATGTCTAGGTCATCTTACGTACCGCGACGAACTCAGGAGGGTTCCTAGTAGAGAGTAATATTGTAGAAGTTTCATAACCAGCGGCATGGTAAATAAGTTAGAATTTTACTCGTATTACCCGTATATTGTAGTTAGTTCAGTTTAATTTTCGAAACAACGCCTAGCCTTGCGGTAAGCTCGCCAGCCATAAGCTTCATGATACCGCAGATGTAATAGAAACCTAGATCGCTGATTAATTAGTACAAGTATGTCACCAAAGGACAAAAAACTTTGATTTTTTTTTCTCTCACAAGGGTATTACCCACCCTGATTTTTAGAACGTCTACATATATAGCGCGTTGTGACAACTTTAATGTGCTCGGGCAGGAAATCAGAGACCTTAGGGCACATGTCTGTATACAAGCGAGCGAGTATACCATGCAGTATTGAAGCATATGTTCGTTTAACCTCCTTCATCGGGAGTGGAGCATGTTTTCACGATGCTGGCCGTAGTATAAAGTTGGCTAGTGGTTTAAACTTCATCCTTGAGATGGCGTCATCGAAAACTATTAGTTAAAGGTATATGAGGAATAAATATCCCCGCCATGATCCGCAGAAGACTAGTATAGGAGAGGTTTAATTCCTCATTAATTACGTGTTCGTCAAGTGGTTTAGAGTAAACCAATGCGAGTGATGCGAACACCTAGGGAAGGATTGTTCATGCCTCAATGATACTGTGAGAATAGCAAGATGAGTTCACCTTTCTTCTCATCGCCATAATCTCTACACTGCCCCATCATGGATCGTTCTCCGAATAGAGGGGCCGTGCCGGAAGAACGTTTTGTTCGCACTTCTTGCGATAACTAATGGTATAAGGCAAAGGGAACAACCTTTAGGTTAAAGGTACAGATAGGTAGTGGCAGGCTGGAAGCTAAGCGCTGCTTGGTGTAGTTTACACCTAGGTTATAAACCACCTAGTTGGACTGGTGGTATGGAGAGGGTATTTTAGCCAATCAAACGCTGGGCGATATTTCAGCAACAAATTAGCGCCCCGATTTGTCAAGTGTGTGGTCACAAGGTAAATTTCCGACACAATATATGAACTGTCTGACCTGAAGGGGAAAGTGGCAGGTAAATTTCGCGTCAAAGACATCGCCAAGGTGGAATAAAGGCTCCATTACGGTGAATTGACGCGAGAGCTGCCGTGGCACTTGTGGTAATTCAGTTTTACCAAATTAGGTTTCCATGTTCCAAGAAAAAAATATGGTGGCGCTCAATAGACCATGCGCTGGACAATGAGTGGTGATTTTTGCTGATAGCATAGCGTTTGTATGCGCGTCTTTTGATAGAGCGTCGACGCTCACTTCCTCATGATGTCACATTGGATACATCCTTACCAATTCCTTATCCTGTTCTATCAAGGGTCGCTCACCTGGCACTAGGTCGTATAGGTTGAATGGAAGGCAGCTCCATGATAGAGAATGAGTGGGGTTGCTACAGGGGTTTGGGAAGTGCTGCTGGGAAGTATGAATGAAAAGGATTGGGTGCGTGCTTTGGTGGGGGGGCTTTCGATGGAATATCCTTTAATTGTGAGGCTTCGGCCAATGATTTTTATTTTTTTTCTTTTTTCCATGTTTTTATTGTGTATTGTCAGTCCGGTCTAGGTGGGCAGGCGTCCGTGACGCCATCGGTACACGGAGGTGCATAGTATGGTATGACTACGTCATGCACATCTTGGCTCCGCCCGTTGGTTCTGCGGCCGTCGCACCGACGACAGAGGTGGGTGCTCGTGGACCATTGGTACAAGGACCTCCATAGTAGTGTGTATGGACTCCGCCCTTTGGGTCTGCAGGCGTCGCACTGGTGACAAAGGTTTTATTGTCAGTCCGGTCTAGGTGGGCAGGCGTCCGTGGTTCTGCGGCCGTCGCACCGACGACAGAGGTGGGCGCTCGCGGCACCATTGGTACAAGGACCTCCATAGTAGTGTGTATGGACTCCGCCCTTTGGGTCCGCAGGCGTCACACTGGTGACAAAGGTTTTATTGTCAGTCCGGTCCAGGTGGGCAGGCGTCCGTGGCGCCATCGGTACCCGGACGTAGGTAGCATGGTGTGGGGACATCATGCGTATCTTGGCTCCGCCCGTTGGTTCTGCGGCCGTCGCACCGACGACATAGGTGGGCGCTCGTAGGCACCATTGGGACAAGGACGACCGTAGTTTTGTGCGTGGACAACATGTACAACTTGGCTCCGCCCTTTGGGTCCGCGGGTGTCGCACTGGTGACAACGGTTGTGGAGTAGGCTCCAACCAATCAGCGAAAGGCTTACGGATGGCCTATATACATCCAGTGGAGGCTTACGGATGGCCTATATACATCCAGAGGAGGCTTACGGATGGCCTATATACATCCAGTGGGGGTTGTTGAGTGTGACTCCAACCATGGGCGTCATGAACCCAAATTGGCATGTGCTCCCGGTCTAGGTGGACGCTCATGGCACCGTCGATGCCTGGATAACCATGGTATTTTTATGGATCATGCGAGTTTTGGCACCGTCCGTGATGTGTGTGGGCGTCGCACTGACGACTTTGGCTAGCACGAGAATTGGCACTAAAGGGATGACGATCCCCGAGGTGATGATATTATAAACACATATTTGCTGTATTGTATAACCAAGTGTAACTGTTTCTTGTCAGTTTTTAGACCTGGAGGAGGCCTATAGTCAGATGTCGCCCCTATGAGTGGTGTCTCAGGGCCGTGTAATGGAAAATCGTATGTTAAATGTGTCTTATATAGTCTCATTATTGATATGTCGCCAGACCTGTATCTTGCAATATCAAAGATCACCAGACAAGCGGGAGGAAACTCACCTTGCTTCCTTAATTTAAGTGATTAGGTAAAGAAACTAATTCAGTGCCCCTAAAGGTGCAGACTATCGGATCCGGTTCTGGGGAAGCCGTTGTGAACTAACATAATTACTATTAAGTAACTTGATCTGTTTTTGGGCATTACTCTTGTGAGTGTGTTGCCTTTGTAATCTTAAATGCTTGTACATTTTTCTATTGTAAATTAATAAGAATTATTATGTGTAACCATGCTGTAGAGAAGGCGATAGTATCTGTTCTTGAACATTACTCTTGTGACTGTGTTGTCTTTGTTATCCTAAATGTTGTATGTTTCTTTTTTTTGTAAAAATAATAATAAGACTTATTATGTGCAACCATGTTGAGGGGAAGGCGATAATTGATGTTCTCCTGTATTGTGCCTTGCTCTATAAAATGTTTAACTGTTTCCAGGTGTTCTTAGATAGGGGAGCCCTGAGAGTTAGTTTTTCGTGGTTTCCTACTCTTTTCGCAAATGCAGGGGCTTATTAAATCGTCCACGAGCGTATCCGGCATGACCCAGTAACGTCATGCCCTTTAGCATAGTATCTAATCCTTGTTTCGGCGAGCAGGTGTATGACCAATTGACACAGGGCCGTAATCAGTACTTGAATTATTATTATTTTTTTTTTTTTTTTTGTTTTTTTTTTTTTTTTTTTTTTTTTCTTCAGTAACATAAAATGGAGTGTCAGGACTTGGGTACGGTCAACCAATTAGTTTATTGCAGTTAAAAATAACCATTAAAAATAGTGAACCGGGAGAATCAAAAACAAAGGAGACGAGCTTCTATTGTAACATGGCTCAGTGTCAAATTTCTCTTCGCTTTTTTCAAAAGAATGCAGAACGTTTGTCTTTGTAAAGATCTGTAATTGGTGTTCCGTCTACGATCTGTTCTATTGCAGTCACAGATAACTATTGTTACTAAGAAAAGACAATAAAACTTTGCGCAAGATATATTTCGAGGGCGAAGGCGCTTTTATGATCGCGATTGTTAGGCGAGAAGAAAGGGTCAAAAAATTTCTCTTCTCCTTTCTAAAGAAATACGTCGCGCTTAATTTATTACGGACATAGTTAAATATTGAAAACAACGGCTGAGAATAACAATTCACTCGAGATACATTCAAAAAAGAAGGGTCCAGTATTGTCTCTTAAACAATAAGTTTCACCGGATGTTATACAAAAAGGATTCTCGACTTAATTACGCTGTGAAAGTTTAAATAGACTATTCATTGGCAAAATAACGTTCGGCCGGACGAAAAGATTTATGATTTTTTTAACGGTCGCGAGGGACTTTCTATAGAGTTCCAAAATGGCGGCGCTTGGCTGAGATCCCTTAAATTAAGGGACCGCGATCTTCCGACATTCTTTTCTCGCCACGAAGTTGTCTAGCCATCATCATTTCCGTCTTAACGCCGTTTCGCGAACTTGAACAAGCTTTTCTCACATTTGATTGTTCATTCTTAATTTGATACAATTTGTCCGGTAAATTCTGGATAATCTACATACGGGGATCTTGTTTCATCTCAGTCTTTTGATTGAGCAGATTCTGGACTGTTGTCCAAACGACGATCTCGAGTTAGGCGTACAACTCATTCGCGGATCAAAGTTAACTGATTCTATCAGCAATATCGAGTGCGCGCCAGATTCTGGAGTCTTCAAGGCTGGACCGAGTCGCGTGACTGTATTACGGCACGAATTGGCAGTCGGCAACCACTGAGGGAATTTCTTCACATCAGCGGCCCTGTAGTAACAGTATAAGGTCAGAGGGCCATATACGAGTCGACCTGGTCATACACTTGAAGCGGATCTGGGATAATACATTGTGTCTTGTATTGGAGTAAGATCAACCTTATTTATCCTCTTTTGCTTGTCATTTTATGGTGATAATTGAGTATTCTAGAGATTGGCGATATCTAATCTTTGAGAATTGCACAATCCGCAACGGACTGTTGTGGGATTACCCCTGATAATAAATTGCTTCGACTGCCTGTCCATCTGAAAGGCTAGCGGAGTAGCAGAGAATAATCTGCCCATTTGATTTTCCTGACGGAGTATCAGCTCGTCAGGATTAAATATATAACCAATTAACAGCAAATATGTGTTTCATTATGTATTTATACCTACCCAAGCACTGACGAATGCCTACCTCTTCCCACGACATCTTGAGATCTTATTGAGCCTTGTTTTACCTATACTGAGCTACCGGAGTAAGAGTCATACATTGTAACATCCAGGCTTTTAGTAATCCAACGGAATTAATTAAAGGGTTAAAAGTTTGAAAGTAATTGAAACCGCGTATAAGAGGGAACTATTGTATTTGAAGTATCCCATTAGTATAGATTTTCGAATACCTATGTTAAATTTAAAACAGTTAATTTCTTTGTAGAATGTCGTAGTTTCAATCTCTTTAAAATTATTTATTTAAAAAAAAACCTTAAAAAAACGAGATCGCTTAACTTTAAAACATTCAATAAGTTAGTTACATGTTTCGTTATTACAAATTATTCAATCATATGCAGAAGTAGAGGTCACTTGTTATCAGATTAATAAAAAATGTTGGTAACTGACAGTCTTATTTAAAAACAAATTTTCAAACATAAACATCAGATTCACATTGAATTCAAAAGATTTATCTAAATTGATAAAAAATTGAAAACATGATTAAATACGTCAAGGCAATAGCAATATTTTTTTTTTCTTTATAATTAGTGAAATAACAAAGTAATTTAGTAATTCATTGTTAAATGTTGCAAAGAATTTTAATTGCCCTGCGATGGGAAAGAAAAAAAAAAACGGAGGTGAAACAATGGTTTTGTGCAATGATTCTTTGTTGAAAAAGGATTCGAGAGAGAGTGGCGTCGTTCGGGATCACCACGGCTCAAATCACTTGAGACTCCTCACTTCTTTGAAAATTGGCGTAATTTTGTGAATTATTCAAGGATATTTGACTTGTCCCATAATAAAGAAAGGTTACTGAGTCCTGGTATAAACCTGCTCCTTTATCATAAGTTAGACGTGTGGTCTGTTATTGTCAGGAATGCCTCTCTTGAGATGTTAACTCCCATCTAAATTTTCATTTTTGGGGGTTTTTCTCGGGGACGTCCGCGCTATGTAACGTCCGTTCTATATACACATATGTTATCTGTCCTTTCCACATTCAACAGTGTCTTCTGTAGTTTCTACTTCATCTCACAATATCTTTTACTTCAAATACGAGAGTTTCTAATTGTATTTCTTAAGTGTTTTGCCCGCAATGGCTTTGATAGTTTTTATTACATAAATCGTGATTGGTCTAATGCTTCATAAGTATTAAACTTACTCATATGTTTGTAATTCATGCATGATTTACTTGATTTCTTATTTCTGTGTGGAGATCATTGTAACTGAACTAATCGACATCTAGATATTTCTGTGTGGGGATCATTGTAACTGAACTAATCGACATCTAGATATTTCTGTGTGGGGATCAATGTAACTGAACTAATCGACACCTAGATATTTCTGTGTGGAAATTATTGTAACTGAACTAATCGACACCTAGATATTTCTGTGTGGAGATCATTGTAACTGAACTAATGAACATCTAGATATTTCTGTGTGGGGATCAATGTAACTGAACTAATCGACACCTAGATATTTCTGTGTGGAAATTATTGTAACTGAACCAATCGACACCTAGATATTTCTGTGTGGAGATCATTGTAACTGAACTAATGAACATCTAGATATTTCTGTGTGGGGATCAATGTAACTGAACTAATCGACACCTAGATATTTCTGTGTGGAAATTATTGTAACTGAACTAATCGACACCTAGATATTTCTGTGTGGAGATCATTGTAACTGAACTAATCGACACCTAGATATTTTATATAAACTGCGATTCCTTGACATTTCGTTATTAATAGTTTCATATTTTCACTGAAATTCACACACAAGTTATTGCGTCACTAATCTTATTATTTACAAAAGATAATCTGATAACAATTTGCAAATAAGAAATTAAATATATAACATACGTTTTATGTGAGAATGAAATTAGCTTGATACAATATTGATAAGACAACACATGATAATTGAGTGTAATACTTTTATTACTTGAGTGTAATCCTCACTAAAACAATCTTAATCTTTCTTATCGTCAAAAGCCTCAAGTGGAAGTGTCATTGTTAAAGTTTTGATGAACAGCTGGATGCAAATATTAAATATCATCATTGAAACGTATCTGGAGACAAAGGGAATGAATGGATCCGAAGTCAGACCAAGTGATTTAGGCCGAGGCCTCACCAAAATACTTCGTTAGGTGCTAAACTAGATTTTACGTGACTCATATACTAGGTGACTTCATGCCTGGCCACACCAAAGTGCTATGCACAAATTCATTTGACAGTTAGGAGCGGTTGAGTCAATACACGATGTCACTCTCAAAACTAACCAATTTCATTATAACTTACTAGATTTTACGCGACTCATATACTAGGTGAATTCATGCCTGGCCACACCAAAGTGCTAAGCACAAATTCATTTGACAGTTGGGAGCGGTTGAGTCAACACACGATGTCACTCTAAAAACTAACCAATTTTATTATAACTTACCATCTTTATTTACTTTCTGTGCAACTTAATTCCAAAGTGATTTTATTACAGGCACAATTTTGTGTAATTTACGCGATGGGTTCCACAAAGGCTCCCTTTTATACACAGCTGTCATTAAAACTTCCCCCATCTTGTAAATTAACCAACACGTCTGTTCGGTAGGAGATTCACTCGATTACTAATCGTCATGCAACGTGGCGCGAAGCGTGCAGTGTGGCCACTGCGATATTATGCGGTACGTTGGTTCGCTAGGATATGTCGCCTAGCTCGCAACATAGCTCTAAGCATCAAGCGAGGCTTCTTCCTGTGTGGCCGAGGCCTTAATAAAGAAAATCACCTGGCTGAAGCAGAAATTTGCAGAATATGTGATACGAGTGGAGACTAAAACGACGATCCCTGCGGCCTGATTGCATGTTGGCAATAAACCCCTTAAAATGTTCATTGGAGTGTAATAAAGATGAAAAGAAATGATCTAAGCGGTGATCTCGGGATTTGACTTGGCATATTGACAAAAAATATGCACGAGTATGTGATTTTGATGTCCTAAAATATCACATAAATCAGCTTGCGGTCGACATTTAAGAAATGTGAACTAACATTACATGGTTAAACGAATTCTTTAAAATAATTCGTTCCAAACAGCTCATAAGCAGATATACGAGTATTATATGCTTAGAGGAGTATATTATTTTTCAGCTGCGCTCTTCAATACGTGCGAAACACTTATTCGGATATGTTGAGCGGTACGTAGATATTTAAAAAAATATGTCTCCCATTAGTTACCTCGACTGAAATGGTTGCTGCTAGTTTACCTTTCGGACATTTTTGGTATTTACTGATGTATTCGATAAAATGTGTTTATATTTTTTTAAATATTTATTTGATCATCAGAAGGTCTAGTTGATTTACTATACATACTCGTAATTTATTTTATTTATTTATTTCACATGACAAGGATAGATACAATAATAATGTGGCAGGAGTTTCAAGACATACATTTCAATAATCATAAAAAATCATATTCCTCTTCTCCCATCATGCTTAATGATTATACAATGCTGAGGTACCTTAGATCTGCTGGCCGACTGACTAGGAATTCTTGTTTTAAGTCAACCAGCTTATCACATGTGTCAATTAATTGTTCTCATCACAGAAAATAATTTAAAAAGACAATATCAAGAAATAGGTGAGATTTGCACATTTTTAGTTCAAGGAACCAAATTTATATTATTGCAATGAACTTTCATTATAAAAAGTACACGTTAGAAGCCAGGTAGAAATTTCTTCCAACCAACTAGGAATATGTTATAGAGACATTGAATTAAAATCAGAGACAAAGCTTTCTCTAAATAGAATTGGTATTCTATTAAGAGAAAGTCGTTGTAACTAAGAAAAAGTTAAGAGAAAGTCGCAACTGTCGTTGGTACGACAGTCGAGCTCGTAACCTCCGGGTCTGAAAACAAGCGTCTTATCAACTGTTGCTGTTGCAACAGGAATTTGAGTGCTTGGGCTTGCAAGAGGAATGACTTGTAGAAGAGGTTTGTGTGAGCTCTTGAGTGTGGTGTTCTTTTTTGTTTTATATTTTTGTATAAACGTATTTTTTTCTTATTGCTTTATGATTGTGTGCGGTGTATTGTGGGATGAATATTTTGATCTGTTTGGAGTGATGAAGTGTGAGGAGTTTGATTTCGTGTTATGTATACATACGAGTATGTAATTGAGTGTCACTATTTGTCAGATTGATGAGAATGTGCAACGTGGTTTTACATAATCCAAAATCGGAAAGAAGTATCCATTTATTTTTTCATGCTATACGTCCTCAGTGAGATACAGGCAAAATCCTAGTTTTCTGGGGACACGACAAATGAAAGGTAACAAATCCAGATCAATTAAAATTTTGTGTCTGAATTAAATTACCTGTTGTTTTTTTATCGCAAATTATGTATATTGTATTTCTTGTCCTTTATAAAAAAAAACTAACTCATGAAAGTTATCTACTACATATTTGAAGTGTGCTAAATCTGTAAGCAAATAACACTTACGAATGCGTTTTCGTATATGGCATTTTAAAGGAGATTGAATCATTGTAAAACACGGAATTGTTTAAGGTCAATGCTACATGCGGATGCACGAGAATGTAGTATTACTATAAATTGTAATTCTTCTTTTTTATTTGCCGTGTCCGGCCCTCCTGACGTTGCGGTCACTCTTGATAATATATCTTTGTCTTTGTCGACTCAGAACAACTCAACTGTCTAGACACCTGTTAATTCGCATCAAAAGCCTATTCATAATCAACGAAACATGCGAAGACATTTATTTATAATAATACTTTTGTAAAATACTATTAAATACGAACAATATCTCGCAAATGAATTTCTGAAGCGAAAGTGTAAATCGTATAAGTCTGCTTCACATTTTGATTTAATAATGTGAACCATTAGGCTCATTAATCGATAGTCACTAAACTTTTGGAACGATTTTTTTCGGGAATTGTTACAAAAGTGGACTAAAGCCAATCTTCTGGGATATATAATATATTGAATCATATACAAGTATATCATTAAACAGTTCAACTAATAATCATTAAACAGTTCAACTAATAATCATTAAACAGTTCAACTAGTATATCATTAAACAGTTCAACTAATAATCATTAAACAGTTCAACTAATAATCATTAAACAGTTCAACTAATAATCATTAAACAGTTCAACTAGTATATCATTAAACAGTTCAACTAATAATCATGAAACAGTTCAACCAATAATCATTAAACAATTCAACTAATAATCATTAAACAGTTCAACTAATAATCATTGAACAGTTCAAGTAATAATCATTAAACAGTTCAACTAATAATCATTAAACAGTTCAACTAGTATATCATTAAACAGTTCAACTAATAATCATTAAACAGTTCAACCAATAATCATTAAACAGTTCAACTAATAATCATTAAACAGTTCAACTAATAATCATTAAACAGTTCAACTAATAATCATTAAACAGTTCAACTAATAATCATTAAACAGTTCAACTAGTATATCATTAAACAGTTCAACTAGTATATCATTAAACAGTTCAACTAGTATATCATTAAACAGTTCAACTAGTATATCATTAAACAGTTCAACTAATAATCATTAAACAGTTCAACCAATAATCATTAAACAGTTCAACTAATAATCATTAAACAGTTCAACTAATAATCATTAAACAGTTCAACTAATAATCATTAAACAGTTCAACTAATAATCATTAAACAGTTCAACTAATAATCATTTAACAGTTCAACTAGTATATCATTAAACAGTTCAACTAGTATATCATTAAACAGTTCAACTAGTATATCATTAAACAGTTCAACTAGTATATCATTAAACAGTTCAACTAATAAATCCAAACATCCTCTGGTCTAGAAACTTTCTTGTCTCTTAATATTTTGATTGCGTGGACATCCTTAGATTTAAGAATTGCATGACCATCATTTCTACCACAATTTGTGTCAACTTTATTTCTACTGTCGTTGAAAAGATCTTTGATATAAATTTTAATAAAACATCATAAATCTACCTTATTATGAGTTTGTTGATCAGTAAAATTATTATCAAAATATAGGCGATTTAAACATAAATATTGAAAAAAAAAACAAACATTTATGTATTGAATTGGTCAATTAATTTAATCGGCCCATATACTCGTACTTTTTCAATATTTTTTGCGATCACCATTGACACTAAGTTCACACAAATGCAAAAGGTATGAAGTTATATACAGTGAAGGTATGAATGTAGTACTCACGCCTTACATCGGCAAAAAAGTTCTCATATAGAGAGGTGCTGCCACTGCCGACTATCTGACACATCGTGAAATCTTCCAATTTCTATCGTTTCCAGGAATTTATCGAGCTTTACATCAGTTAAGTGTACTATTGACGAGCCAACCGAGTCAAGCGACAAGCAAATACAGTGTGATAAATAGTGTCTGGACAATGTTGGTTTCGATGAAAATCACTCGTCAAATGATATTTAATATTCACAAGAGGATAGTAATTTTCTCAGTCCAATAACACTTACCTCTGACGATCTTCTTAGCGTGGTAAAATGCTTGTCTTTCAGCCCGGGGGCTGTGGAGCCAATTCCCGTTAGTACCAAGATTTTTTAAATAAAGATATCTGTATGGTTTTTACATAAGGCTTGTTTAACACCTTTTTGGTTGGAAGATATTGTTACATGGCAATACACCTGCCTGGTTATATTGTATAGAAGGAAAGCATCATACGACTTAACGCGACTTGTCTGACAACTAGTATATTCAGAAAATTTATATTCTTGTTATAAACTACAAGATAAACTAATGTGTCTATCCTCCAGGATTTACAGGTATAAGAAAGGCTGCTACGATATGAAGGAAGAGAATACTATGATATTTCGAACATGTCTCTAGAAAATAAGAAGAGCGTTTGAAGAGACGTAGTGATAGAAAGTGTTGAGGGGCGGCGTGCAAGATGACGGTCTCCAGCAAGAAAGATAAACCGAATCAAATATTTCTAATTGACTGCTACATTTATAATGGCTCCAGATCAGGTGAAGTCGAGTGAATTATTTGCTCAGTTCTAGATTCACCAGAGAACAATGATCTCAGCGATGATAAAAATGATTAAGAAATATATATATATATATATATATATATATATATATATATATATATATATATATATATATATATATATATATATATATATATATATATATATATATATATATATATATATATATATATATATATATATATATATATATATATATATATATATATATATATATATATATATATATATATATATATATATATATATATATATATATATATATATATATATATATATATATATATATATATATATATATATAGACTACTTGTTCATGCCACCATAATAGGTTAGGTCGTCGATGGTAACGTAATTTGAATAAACAATTTTATTTATACATGACAAAAATCTTTTGGATACATAATTTTGACAAAAAAAAAACAACAGGTAATTTAATGTAGACATACAATGGTTACTGGATCTGGGTCCGTTGCTTTTCATTTGTCACGTCCTCAGCAAACATGACTTTTGCCTGTATCTTACTGAGGACATAATAGGTTTTGAGACATCCATCAAATATAAGAAAAATTATAAAAAAGAAATGTACTTACTTTCCAATGTTTGCACATTCCTTCCCATTAGACGTGACAGCAGCATTCTTGAAGGAAACATCTTCCTCTGAATTCCCTTTAATGGACAGAGGAATAGCGATGCCCAGGACAACAATCACCAGGATCACGAGAGCGGCGAACAGGAACTTGGTTCTGGACACGAAGAACATGTCGATTAGGTTTGCCTTATTAAAACTAAATGATCAAGTATTTGCGGCAGCTATATTTATTATATACTAGTTAAGAGTTACCTGTAGTTTATTTACAGCGTGATTATTTTTTGATAAATATTAATTGATTATTATTTATTCTAACATAACTATCATCATAAGTCTGAGAACTCCGTGGCCTAATTGGTAAGACATTTGACTTCCATCCTGGGATTTTGGATTCGATACCCAGTGAAACCCGAAAAAAATAAGATCCTAGATTAGAAAATATAACATTGTCTGGTAACAATCCTCACAATCCAACACGTGTGATGGTTCTAAGCCCGAAGGCTCGATGAACAATATTTTCTTGCAGCCACGCTTTTCAATATGTCTGAATCACCAATTTCTCTAAGGGTATTTCACGAACAAAGAAAATAAAGTTTGAGATCAGCTCTCGTTTTATAACATCGACATGTATCGTCGAACAAAGTGCAAACGATAGCATCTCAGTATATGCGACTTAAGAGAGAGAGGATTTATATTAAAAACCTTAGTAGTATGTTATTTTTTTTCTTAATCATGTTGTGATAGTTGAGTTATTACTTTTAATTTTTTAACCCCTTAAGTAAGGTACGATAATCTCAATTTTTTATGACTCGAAAAGTAATGTGAGCAAAAAATATTTTCCCTTTCGATAACATTTCAGTTCAAGTGACTTATCAGATAGAAGGTTTACGTTAAAAATCTTATTAGAATCCGCGCGGCGCACATTTTTCGGATTAACCAATCTAGAGGGACAAAATCCTAAAAATGAAAATCAATACTTCACATAAAAAATGCCGTTTTAGTGTGTCAAACAAACCAATTGATAAGATGCAATTGCCAGATTTTTCAAGAAACCCTTATTTTATTTATTATGACGGAACAAAGTGACGCTTTGTGTCGCTGGTATAAACTATTTCTATTAGTACATTTCTGACTTCCGAAGTTTGTACATGTTATCAGTGTTTTAAAAAAATATTAAAAATAATTTTCGTGATGGCATCGTGTTCTACAGGTTCTTATTCATTTATTTATGTCATAATTATATTAATTTATTTATACAAAAGATTATTTTTATAATACTAACAAATTCATGAAATTTCATCCTATGCATTTTATTGAGTTCAAAGTTTTATAAGATGTACGATTATGTGCAATATGTCGCAAGGCTATGAAACTAAGTTTAAAAAATAATCTTATATATTCTTTAAATAAAAAGTGTCACAATTTACCGCGATTTTGTGCGATTTCTTAAATATATATTTTTTTTTGTTATAGGGTCCGGACTTATGAGAATTAGTATTTTTGAAGTATTGCGTTCTAGCCCTTCGAAACACCGCATTCAGCGTGTTCATGGTTTTGTAAAAAGGTTTTACAATATTCCAGATGATAAAGAAGCAGAAGCTATAAGATTAAAAGTTTTTGTAAAAACCGAATGTGAGAAAATTTGTCAAAAATGGGTACAAAAACAAAGACGTTTGAATTTGTTTTTAAAACTCTACCAACTTTGGTTTTGTGAAGATTTAGATTTTTCTTCTCCAATGCAGACAATTAATAAGGCAGGCTATACAGCTAAAATATTTCGAGAATGTTCATCCGAATCAAAAAGGAGAAAAGTGCGTGATTTGGTTACCAGCTGCGAGAAGGAAGAATTGACATTTGAAGCTGCAGTTAGTGTTCGAGTCAGTGGTAGACGTGATGGGACAAATTCAATACAAGAAATGTTGACTGCATCACCAAGAAGAGCAACGAGTTATAAAAAGGCAAAGAAACAAATTTTAACAACTTCAATACAAAATCCTTATTCCCCAGAAGAAACTTTAGCATTGTTCAATGCAAAAAAAATTACGGTAATGTATATAGTATAAAAATATCCAACAGGAAGCTTCTAAAAGAGGTTTCAATTTATACAATATCAATCATATGATCGGGTTTTAGAAGAGAAAATACAATTGTTATCCAGAAGTAGAGAGCATAATTGTAACAGATATTTTGAACAGCAAAATTTGAAAATTACGCTAAGGAAACAAAAATGTTATACATATCATTATACTCGTGGTACAATATGCCTGCAGCCTTGCACAAAATATTGACGCAAGGTGCTGAGATCATCGATTCTTCTTTGATTCCTATTGGACAAATGTCTGAAGAGGCATCAGAGTCCAAAAATAAAGAAATTAGAAAAATTAGGCAACATCATACTTTAAAAACTTCACGTGTTAGGATTAATTACGATTTATTTAAATATTTATTAGTTTCTTCTGATCAGTATATAAGTCTTATTAGAAAATTACCTAAAAAAGTTAAACATGTGTATGAAAGCGATTTTCCAATGCTATTAAAAAAAAGTTATTTTTGTATATTTTTTTCAAAGTTATAAGTATTAAAATTTTAACATTTCTAAATTTGTCTTATTCTCAATGTATTTCGGTGTATTTGATAAATTAAAAACCTTTTATTAAATTAAAAACCATTTGTTAATATTTTCTAAGCCTCTAGTTATTAAAATGTAACATAAAAATGTCAAATGCCATGAAAAATAATGTTGTCCCTCTAGATTGGTCAATCCGAATACTGTGCGGCGTAAGGAAAGAATTTGTGACTGTATTGTACTATAGCGTAGGTACACAGAGCATGGAATTGTGTAGTCAACTCCTGTGTGCTGATTGGTCAGTTTGTAGTATTAGTGTGTCATCGTGTCACAAAAATAGTGTTACCATGATTTCTAGTAATAATTCACGGCGAGGTTTGTTAATTGTTATTTTTTATTTCTGTGTATGTCTACGTACTTATTGTTACATACTATTTAAATTTTTTTTAAAACATCAATGTTTTGGTCCTTATCGCTGAAGTCTCAAAGGCCACGGGAATATCACAAAGATCCATAAAATTGGTTGTATATTCCAATAAAAACAGTGAGAAAGAAGAAGCCACCAAGTCACTATAAAAAAAAAGAAAGCCAAATACAATACAGATCGACAATTTTGATGAGTGCGTCATTAGGAGATGCATTTATGATTTTCGCATAAATCAAAAAGTACTGTCGACAAACCCAACATTATTACCAATTTTACGGCAATCCATATTTTTTTCCGGGGGTGAAACGAAACTGAGGGAGGTTGTAAAATCTATGGGATTCAAATGGCAGAAAACCAAAGATAATTTAAAAATACTTCAAGAAAAAATTGACACTGCGTTTAAAAGAATTGCGTATTTAAGAGCAATGAAGAAATACAGAAAAGAAGGAAGGCCGTTAACCAAAACGTTTCTAAAAAAACAAATAAACATTACTATTTCTTTAAAATTTTCCATTGTGTATTTGTAAATAAAATATAAGGTTTGTTAGAAATAAATAAAAGTTATTGCTTCTTTCCAGCTTTCTTTTTCTGTATCAATGAACAAATATTTGTTTTACACAAAAAAATCCATTTCTGTATTTTTAAATGAATAATAAATAAATAAAATAAATAATCTGAATATGTAATAAATAAAAAAATCATGGCCACCCTTCTACACTATTATTTCTTTACGCTGCGCGGACTCTAGTATGCTATTTTTTCTTTAATCATGTTGCGATAATTGAGTTATATATTTTATAAAGTACGATAATCTTAATTTATGTGATTAAAAAAGTTTTTTTTTGTGGTAATGTAAACTTGGAACAGACGTTTTGAAAAATAGTCAAAATATATTTTCGTCAAAAATTGAGTTTATACTTTATGCGATCTTCTTACTCATATTCCGTCCCTGCTTTCCATGACGTTGGCTATCACCCTTGAGAAAATATCTCAATCTTTGGCAGCACGGAACACCTCCTCAACTATCTGGATACCTGTCCATTCGCAAATGTTACTTAACCAAGATATACACCTGCCGATTTCACGTCTTTGCCCATCAATATTAATTTTGTATTTTTCTTAGGAAGAACTCTCTTAGGAAGTTGTATTTTTCTCCTCTAAATATACGACCCCGATAGGAAATCTTTCGGTACTTTATCGTATTTGAGAGCTTTCATCCTACACCAGTTCAACACACCATCTCGATATTTGAGATAAGATAACACCAAGAAATCCTGAGTATTCTTCGAAGACTCCATATTTAGAGTGCTTCTAACTTATGTAGCATTTTGATCTTCATGCGATGGTGCTTGCATAAAGTATTTAACCCATTTTTGGGTTTACTTAAATATAAAATGAGGTCAATACTTAACGAGCACATATAACTAGCCAGGAAAATATCAAATGAGTGTGACTCAATACTTAACGAGCACATATAATTAGCCAGGAAAATATCAAATGAGTGTGACTCAATACTTAACGAGCACATATAACTAGCCAACAAAATGTCAAATGAGTGTGACTCAATACTTAACGAGCACATATAACTAGACAGCAAAATATCAAATGAGTGTGACTCAATATTTAACGAGCACATATAACTAGCCAGGAAAATATCAAATGAGTGTGACTCAATACTTAACTTTTTATTATTTGTTTTGTACGCTCTTTCAAAGATGAAACGAGATTTTCATTTGACAAGAGACGCAGATTATCAATTTTTTGATACAAATACACCATCACGCCATTTACTTGTTGGGGTAGGCAAAAAGGATAAGGTGCTAGACTTTTCCTTAGCTTCTTCCATATACATACATCTCTCATACATGCCCTGTATCTATTACTGCTTACCTTTTCATTTACCATACTTTTCTTGATCGTTCTCTACTATGTATCTCAATAATGCTTGTATTATAAATTTGTTTAGTTAGTATTTTGTCAGTCATTCGTTCAACATCTCCAAGTCACCTCAATGTGCTCTTTACTCATCAATTTTAACACGTATTTATCCTTAATGATTTTTTAAATTTTGTTATACATCGACGCACCATATATCCTTTCAATGTACGAACTTTCACTGCATTTACTCGGCTTCCTTTATTAATATTCCATTTCTACGTTTCACTGCCTTAGGTATATATATATATATATATATATATATATATATATATATATATATATATATATATATATATATATATATATATATATATATATATATATATATATATATATATATATATATATTATATATATATATATATATATATATATAATATATATATATATATATATATATATATATATATATATATATATTATAATATATATATATATATATATATATATATATAATATATATATATATATATATATATATATATATATATATATATATATATATATATATATATATATATATATATATATATATATATATATATATATATATATATATATTTGTTTTAAGATTTTCACGGATGAATGAATATGTCATTTTGGTTTTACGGTTTATCCGCGTAATTTGAGATAATTGTCTCCGAGCTTTCGACAGAATCGCATCTGTCATCTTCTTGGGAGTTATTTGCAAACTGTTTTGTGTAGTGATGTTGACTTTTGTTTTAATTCGTCTTCTTTTTCTTTTCTTTTTTTGAATAGAACTAGTGAAAGACAGAGCAACCGATTCAAAAAAAGAAAAGAAAAAGAAGACGAATTAAAACAAAAGTCAACATCACTACACAAAACAGTTTGCAAATAACTCCCAAGAAGATGACAGATGCGATTCTGTCGAAAGCTCGGAGACAATTATCTCAAATTACGCGGATAAACCGTAAAACCAAAATGACATATATATATATATATATATATATATATATATATATATATATATATATATATATATATATATATATATATATATATATATATATATATATATATATATATATATATATATATATATATATATATATATATATATATATATATATATATATATATATATATATATATATATATATATATATATATATATATATATATATATATATATATATATATATATATATATATATTACCACCAATACGCTGTTGTGAACCATCATTTTAACATATCTTGATTTCGCTTATATTTTTTTTCTTCTAAACTTTTCTTTTTCAATGTACTCGTAATAAAACTATGGGTAATCATTCGTAACGATGTGACAAACTATAATCAAACACGTTTTTTGCATTTTCGATCATTAGTCAGGAATGCTGAAATGTTTGCAAATATCCTGTTTATGATAAAACCAGATTGACTGTAAATTGCACATTCGTGTATTAAAATATAAGTAGATAACTATCTCAGAATTGGTACATGAAAAAGCTATCCATCATTATGAAAATACCTTGTCAATAGAAATGTATACATGTCACAGAGGAAGTGGATTGTAGAGTGAATGTATATTTTTCATATAACATAGTTATCAGTGAATGTAGAAAAATCGTTCGTTTAAAACTTTTGAAAATAGTAAATCTCTGTTGATTAGTCATTCTATGCTTTATTTAGAATTTGTTAGTCTTCGCTAATTGGGGTTGCGAATAGTAAGTTTAAAACAACTCGGTTAAAATAATTTTGATTAATGTTTTTATATATTACAGTAAGTCAGAGTTATGACATTTCGACTTGCATAAAGTGCCATTCTTCTTGCATTTAAACTCTCTAGTTTCACATTTCAAATTGATAGAACCGCGGATATTCATATTCCAGAACGTTCACTAACGACGAACAGTGGAAGAACACTTTCACTAAATAATGTAAACTGTTAATATTGTATGGTACATTCACTGATTACCTTAGTAAAGGTGTATATTTACAAGTAATAGTTTTCGTTCATAGACCATTTGCTTCCGCTGTAACATAACTAACATACACATGAAAAGGAATTAAGCGACTTTCAAACGCTTTATGATAAAATGCGTAAACAATAACCAAGGTAATAAAAACCGACGTTTAAAGTCATAATCAATTTGTTAAATTATATTAACACTTTTTATCCTAGTCCTGTGTTTTAACGTGATAAATAAGATTTGCGTTGAGTCTCGTTTTTGTACGTGATCGAGACCTCTTTCACAAAGAACATATTACAGTCATCTAGCAAATATTTTTGCAAACGACTATACATTTACACGATAGTCTCCTGATTTCTATAATGAAACTCTAAAATGAAAATATGCATGAATTGGAGATTCTGACGTCGCGTCATCTGTGAGATTGGGTAAAATCGTTCCCAAAGTATGACAGTATTCTCTCCCTGTAGGTGAGATTGGGTAAAATCGTTCCCAAAGTATGACAGTATTCTCTCCCTGTAGGTGAGATTGGGTGAAATCAATACAATTGGTTCTATAAAAACACATTTTACCGTAATCAAGTGTATGCTATTTTCGATAACTTTACCAAGAGTTTAAGAATAACTCTCACGAAAATACTCAATACATGATTTTACATGAAAATTGATAAACATTTTACAAACTAGAATTTTTATTTTAAACATTAGACTGAAATAATAATTTACTTTTATATTGTCAAATTCTCTCAATTGCTTGTAAAAACGAAGCTTTAAACTCTGTTCAATAATTTTTATTTTTTAGCATATAATTCAAATCTTATGCCTTACTAAAACTTCTAATTTCTGTACATTAGTAGGTTTCAACTGTAAGAATTTAGAAATTCTTCAAAAAAATTCTCTAAAAAGGCGGCTATTTTGAAATACAAGATTCAGTGAGAATAGGGCTTTAGTTTAAGTGAAGTAAACAAAATGCATTTTATTTCGACACCACTACGTTCAAAGAGAAGTGTCCGATCTGGGAAATTTTGACAAACGAATCGAGAGACCAACTGTAGTCTACAGGTCCAAATAGAATGAAGGATTTGCAGGGTCCTCCAAACTAGTTGTCAAAGAACGTGTCTGAGCATTTGTTGATATGTATTCCATCAACTAATAAAAAAAGAAAATCCCTCCAGAACTTGTAAGGAATGTACTAAACACAAGAAGATAAGTGAGATCCGGTATACGTGTAAGGAGTGTGATGTAACTCACTACAAAGATAAGTGAGATCCGGTATACGTGTAAGGAGCGTGATGTAGCTCACCACAAAGATAAGTGAGATCCGGTATACGTGTAAGGAGCGTGATGTAGCTCACCACAAAGGAAAATGTTGGTAGAATTACCATCTTACACTGAAATATTCAAGTATTATTAACAAATATACAAAGTTTCATTACAATATTTTTAATATTTACTTAAATATAGCAATTTTAGTATACCCTTGACAAAAATCTGAATTTCTCAAAAACATACAAGTCATTGGGGAATGTTGTCTAGATTTTGATCGGGTCTTAAAGCGTTAAGGTCGCATTCTCATTTTACGGCAATTATACCGTGGGTTTGCTTTCACGAATTTCATGACGATAAACAATCACCAAAAATCTGCAAGCTGGCTACCTAGCAGCCTGGCTTGAAACATCGTTAAAAATGTTTGTATGCAAGCCCTGCATTACTGTACCATGACATGCCACGGTCATCTCATGGTCGACCGAACGGCAGTTCACGAAAACATCGTCACATGACATGGTTAAAAAAAATGATGAATTTTCTAATTGCGTTCTGTGGTTTAAATCTGATATAGTTTCAAATCAACTTAACCGCATCGAAATAATTTATATTGTATTATAACATATTATATTGTATAATATAACACTTTCGTTATACTCGTATATAGAATAACCTGGTGGGCTTATTGCTATATGGTAATCTCTTCCCCCCGGATTGGGAGACATGCGTCTTACTTACAAGACCACGGAGGCCGTCTATTTTTTTATTTCTATCACTATTTTTTAATCTAACATTTATATGTCCTTGCTTCCAAGTATCTTTTTATTAAGTTTATCTCTTTTTTTCCCCGTTTTTTTAAATGAACAATGAATATTTAACTGGGTGGTCCCTTGTTCAACATGCCTAGTTAACAGATGTTGGAGCTAACATACGAGTAAGAAGAAGATGGCTTCCGTGGTCTAGTTCGTAAGACGTCTGTCTTCCATTTTTTCAATCCAGGGATTGCGGGTTTGATTAAGTTTGGAACCCAGACTTTATAAATATGATTTTAGTCCAATTTTCACATAATGACTTATTAGTGAAAACTAAGCTTAAACTATATTTTTGGTTGATTGGAAGAAATTGCCACATGACAATAAGCATACTAGGATATATAATACTAGAAGATAACGGAGAAGTACAAAATATTTGTGAAAATATGTATATGTATATAGACATGTACATTAAAGAATACTCCAATCTACAAAATAAGTTTGTTTTGTTTGAAAATATCTCAATCCATAAGTGCAAAACTATCAAATCACAAAAATGTGAAGCCTTCAACCTTCCATAAACTCTTTTAAACGAGTTATTATGTTTCCTCAAATATCTCAAAATATGTAGAATGTTAACTGGAGCCTTCGTACAAATATATACTCGTATATACTTGGATTTATATGGTTTTCTGTTCCACGTCACATTTTGCTCCGGCAAACCTTATAATTATTCCAGGAATGATTCTTACAACGAAGAACAAGGAAATTGAATAAAAGAGTGTTCTTACTCAACTACGTCATTTCTTATGAAAGTTTTCAATACTTTGCGTTACAGATTCTTATTGAAAATTCAATGAAAAACGTAATCCTACTTTGAAAGTGTAGTATTTGAACACGACATTCTGAAACGAAATAGCGTAAATGATTTATACTCGTATTATGGTTTCTGTAAAAAAGGTAGTATTACTGTTGAGAGTTACGTGAGACAAAATCGAGTGGAAGAACCAAACAGCGCTACATATACAATTTATTTATTTTTATTTTACTTTATTTACACATGACAAGAAATATACACAATTTGCGAAAAAACAACAGGTAATTTAATTTGGACACACAATTTTAATGGATCTGGGTTTGTTACCTTTCATTTGTCGTGAGGACCTATACAATGTGCTGGTTGATCTGGAGAAACTGGAGGATAAAGAAGGAAGGGAGTTACGTACCCAAAATCATTCAAGATGCAAGAGCATAGCTCTGGAAACTAAACTCTGCATTAGTTGTATAGCCATCGATAGTACGAGTAAGTAAGAAGTAAAATTGTTTTTAATTTTTTTTGGCATGATTTAACTATAGCAAGAGAAAATTTTAAAAATAAAATCATAATTCCTACCACCAATGATATCAAATTTTATACCAACGTACAGATAATATTATACAAAGCGAAATATGTGAGTTAGGTCAGTTTTTTTTATTTTTGTAAACTACCTATTTTAATTCAATAATTTGAGTTAAGTCCCAAAGTATTGATATCTATTACACTTTTGTTGTATAAGGACAACTTGATGGGTTTATTGACATGTGGCCATCTCTTCCAACCAATCTTTTATGAATGTCTTAAGTGAAAACAAGCCTGGTTTAAATCGGGTATCAGCAGGAATCGAACCCGCAACTCTTATGTTGAAAGATAGGCTAGGACACGACGGTCATTGTCACAATATTATTGTCAGAGTAATAAAATTTTAACGTAATATATTAAAATGTGTGATGGGTTATCACAGTGTTGAACTTAACAATTTTTTTAAGTATCTTTAGTAACTTAATAACACAAATGAAGCGTTGTGATCAAAACAACTGATATTAATTAAAGCATTCAACCTCTATTGCAATTGTTGTTATATATTTGGTGAAAAGCAATATTCGCCTATACAAGATATTTAGAGTGATCTAAAAATATTGAATTGGAACAAAAATATATACGAACACTTATTTATATAGTATTTTACTATATAGTATAATACATAGTATTTTATTTATATAGTATAATACATAGTATTTTACTAGGTTAATATTTTAAATAGTTTTTTTCAAACACTTAAGTTGTATATTGTACAACCTGGTGAAATTATTTGCTAAGTTGAAATTTATTTTAACCAACTACTCGTAGAAATACGTTAAAGAGGTCGTGAGTGAAAACCAAATTGGAGATTGTCCGATTTTATGAAAAGGTTTTCCAGTTTGTCCAATTATTAAAAATGTACAAATAAGTAAATATATTATTTTAAAGCAGCCTTTATATAGTATGAAAACACAAGTGTTTAGTTATTAACAATGTATTTATGACTGCTAATAAGTTTATAAATATGTCAAAATATAAATTGCGATTCTGTCGCGATAAAATAAATTCTTTGAAAACATGATGTAATATGACATGTGATAAGAATATAATGGGTAATATATGTGATGTAAACTCAAGTTGAACGGATTATGTGCGAAAAGAATGTACGTTCCTTCTTTAATCAAAACAAGAATTAACTGGATCCAATTGAACGTCCAATTGAAAATCCAATTGAAAATCCAGTTTATGTTTATTTCACAGATAAAGACATCCTCGCTAAATTATGGTTCAAACCGGCATATTAGCAAGTTGTTAAGTGACACCTTACAAGCTGTACACTGAGGTCCGAATTCATAGTCTTACCTAAACACCAAACACTTAATCGTCCCAATCGAAACCGAACCCGCAACCCCCGATTGGAAGACTTTTATCTCATCAACCAGGCTACAGAAATAGTATATTAAAAATATCACTCAAAATTGTTTGTCACCATGACCAGGTAAGAATTCATTAAACTTGTATTAATGAAATCATGAATGTATGTTTCGCTCATTAATTTAACTTTTATTTATTACTCGTAATTCAACAGTTATCTTTCATCAGTTTTTCTCTCAATCATTCACTCACTCACTCATAAAAATATCTATAAAATACTTTACACCCAGTATTTTTTTCTCCCGAGGGGTCACGTGGCGAGGAGAAAATTACTTCTTTCATTTCAGATGAGCCTTCCTTGGGAGTTCCCCCAGGTCTCGGTACCGTTAAGTTAACCCCCAAATGTCCTTAATAAATACCAGTACAATAGCCATCGGTTGGTTAGAAACTAGTTACGCCGCGACTTCGAATTGCATAAAGTGTCAGGTTTGGACCAACCTGGACGATATGCGTTTTCTGATATCCCTGTGTTTCTAGTGGTATATATCGGGCGATAATAAAAAAGGATATCTTGCTTTCCTCTAAATATTTGGAGTTTACATATTATGATCTCTCAAAATGTAAATTTTTTTATTGCACGGTTTCGCAATTACGCGATTAAACATTCAATACCCAAATTTCTGAGTACGCGTTAGAAGATTCTCAGAGTTTCCAAAAAAATACATTTGGTTTTATGTAATTGAAAAACAATCGAAACCTGGAAGTTATCATTAGTGGCATTTTTGATGAGTTTTTTTTATTTGTTGCATTTTTGATGAACAGTTTGTTTATTTATTGCATTTTATTACGGAATTTAGTACATTGTCAATAAAAACTTACTTAAATAACGTTTGTGACGATATCTGGAGAGATTTTGACAGTGGAAAAGAACAACGAAGAAGTCATGGACTTGGATGAATAAATACTCGTACATAAAAATAAATAAATGATGTATTTATTGTTTTTATTTTATCAATTAGATTAAGTTTTGATTTTTTAAACATATTTTTTTTCTGTTAAATATTCGTTGTTTTATGTTAGTTAAATTTTTTCACATTTCTTGATACAAAGAACAGAGCTTAAATTATCTAAATACCATAAAGTAAACTTTGTACTGTGCGGATTCGTGTTGCACTGTGTGTTCTTCGAAACGTTGCCTCCGCGCAAATCGAGAGGTTTTTTTCTTTTAACTTTCAATATCCATTCTTATTAAATGGAAAATAAATAATATTATATAATTTCATTTATATTATGCTGATACAAAAACTCTTATAACGTTGTTTGAAAATCGCTAATGAGCAACTGTCTTTTATTATTAAAAATCGTAATAAGATATTTTTTTACTGACATAATCATACATCGCACCTTGAATGCAAGACTGTACAATCTTTCGAGATAATTGAGATTTTAAGCGTTAAAGCATAAAAATACTTATACAAGATACAAGCAAAATATATAGATAAGATACAGACAAAAATCTAGTTTACTGGGGACACGAAAAATGAAAGGCAACAAACCCAGATCCATGGAAATTGAGTGGCCGCTTTAAATGACTCATTTTTATTTTATTGTTTGTCTTGTTTTTCATAACTTATCTATTCATACAATTACTTTTCATGAATTAAAAAATATGACGACTTAATGTCCTCGTTGATAAGATGTTTATTTTCCAACATCAGGGCTGCAGGTTCGATTCCCGTTGAAGCCTAGATTTTTCAAAGATCCACTTAAGGACTCTTTAATATATTTTGGTTGGTTGGAAAAAATGTTATAATATAATAAACCCGCCGCGTTGTACTTTGAAATGTACAATATTAATAGTTTCAACTTGTCTACATATAATATGAGGATTTCTACAAACAATGATAGTGCATAAAAAATATGAGAACTGGTTAACAATATCAACAGTATGAGAAAAAAAATAACAAAGGTGTTTTTCAAGTAATAAAATAAAGGTGAGTATTTCAAGGATTTTCATTTTATTTATCTTTTACTCGTATATTCGGGTAGATGCGGTCGAGTTTATTAGTTTTCTCGTGAAAATTTATTGATTGGTTATACGTGAATATTTTTATATCGAAGACCTTGAAAAAATACTCTTCGTTAGAGCAAGCTAAGGATTCTGCTATTTGGGTTGTGTTTTTTAAAATGAAGGAAGAGTTACGAGGAACATTGAAGGGTGTGAAGTGATAAAGAAACAAACTCAAAGAGCATTCTAAAACAAGTATGAAACCGAAAAGAAGTAAAATGAGCTAAGATGATATTCGAGAACAATATTTTAGTATTACCTTTCATTTATGGGAGAGAAACGTGGCAGTGGAAAAAGAGTGATAAGAGCCGAATTAAGGCTGTGGAAATGCGTTCACTGAGATGAAAACATGAGGTGATAACAAAACAGGGAATAAAGGGATCAGAGAGGAATGTGATTTTAAGGTTGATGTGTTAAGTAAACCAAGAAGAGCACTCTCAGATACTTAGGATATGTAGAACGTATGGATTAAGAAATACTAACAAAACAAACATACAGTGCAGATATGAGTGGATGACGTGGTATAGAAAGATCAAGGAAAGTTTGTTTCAATGAAGTCAATGATATTTTGAAAGAAGGAAATATAAAAAGTATGACAAGTCGTAGGAGTTGTATGAGAACGTGTTTGTATGTAGAGAAAGCGAAATATGTGTGTTGCTATATGAAAGTCTGACACTTTGTCCTCTCTACCTAACCCAACAGAGAAACAACGTGATTTTATGTATGTATATTACATTTTTCATTATTAAAGATTCTTATCGAATGGACTGTAGAAAGAATCACCGTAAATGTAATTATAGGCATTTAAACGTGTGATTTAGCGGTGTACCTGAGATAACGGTCTTTAAATATTGCCTCGGTGTTTTTCTACATCGGAATTATCACTTAGTTTATTATTATGATATAATAAAAATAACAGTCCAAGAATGACATGCAACATTATTTGTGCTTTTTCGGTAATTTTTCACCATGAATTTTATGGTATTCGATCGTACCGCAACCCACGCAGTTATGGGGGACAAAATGCGTCCCCATCCAGCGCGATCTTTCTAAAAGATCGAAATGTTTTTTTATTAATTTTTTTATGAGCGAATTATTTTTTGTTTGTTTCTTAATTTTTTTATGAGCGCAATTTCACATAATGACAAAGAAAGAACTGCTCAAAGGGATTCCTTCTCTGGTGGCGACACGCCTGAGTGTGAAAAGAATAGTAGTGACGACGGACTTAAAGTGAGACATCACGGGAGAAGGAAAATGACTCGCAGCGCAGTAATTATACTTATGGAGTGGCTTAAGGCTTGGAGATTAAACAACCCCGCAACTTGACAGTACGTTCACAGAAAATTTGGAATGCAGTAAAACTATCCTTTGACGCCACTATATTGGAGTAGCCAATCGGTTCAAAGATGAACCAATGTAAGGCAGAGTGAAGTTCCCTTCGGAAATTATTGACAGGATTATCATTGCAGTATCACAGAATATGTTCTGCAGATTGATTCAGTTAGCTGCAAAACTTACAACAGAATGGAGAGACAAGATTGAAGATAAAGCGTTTGTCATTAAAGCTTTTATGGCTAGAGAGAAATTGAGCTGTCCAATAGTTTCGGTTGTGAGATTACAACTTCGCAAAATCAAAATAAATAATCTAATTTAAATACTCATAAAAATGGTTCTACGTTGGATGGACACGTGGCTCGTACACCGGAGTATATACTCCCAAGAAATATCCTCTTTGGCTAGATGACAGATAGCAGAAGGAGGCATGTTGGTCAGCGCAAAAGATATAAGAACGTACTGCATGAGACGCTTAAAAACAATTTTGTTCAGCACAACTGTGAACAAACCGTCACAGATTGAGCCGAATGTCGTGAAATTGTTTCTTGTTATCAGGGACTTTATAGAGAAAAAGAACACGCAGACAAGTTGCAGGCACTGAAGCTCATTACCCTTTATGCAACAGGATATGCCTATCACTAATTGGCTTCCATAGTCATATAAGGTGGCTCCAACCTCAGGTACCCTGACCACGCACTTTGTGTTATGTTTCTTATAACACTCGACACGGGATATGGGCATTCAACTACAGCAAACATGAGACTTATTTGTGTATCAAATAAAAGTGTTATGAGTAAAACACGAAATAACGGAATTAAGACATGTATTTAAAAAACAAATACGCCTTTTAAAATACACTATCTGTCAAAATAGACGGATTTATTGACTAATAAATTTATGTTTTTATCAATAATTTACAACAATTTCATCGGAAATATAATAAATACAAGATTATACAAGATAAATAGTCTATACCAGATGTCTCACTAGACTAATTACTTGTTCTGAAACAGCTCACTTACACCCGCATAATTAACATTCAAATGTTCATAAATTGTCTATGTAAATGAAATAATTCTTTATACATATAATTGCAAAAATAAATTAAATATATATTTAGATAATTGAAAAACATAAATTACCTTTTTGTGAAATGCATAATTAACATTAAAAACTTCACAGCACAAAGTATAAATTCAACAATTAAGTATCAAAAATATTGTTTTTTTATATAAAAGCGTAAGTACTTTGATACTGTAATTTATTTTGACAGACCACTACTTAATTCACTTGACTAGCTATAAAACAATTAAAAAAAAAAAATATTCGGCCGCGCGTTCTGAAAGTAATTCCAAAATTGAATTTGAAAATTTGTCTGACTATGTACTATATCATAGAATCTGCCGCAACGGCCGGCCGGTGATTCAGCAATAACTAATATGAATGGAGCATTTGAAACTACTCCGAGTTCCACTGTTTTGCAATATTAAGTTTATATACTCGTATTAACATTATTTTGTCAGGTGCTCGTTGAATGAGCCTGATGACATTGGCGATTCTCTGACACAAAATGTTTGTTAATTTCGTAATTAAATAATTATTATATTATATTATCCAGTAACGATGATCACGCTAAAAGAAATATTACAACTTTGTAAAATAAGCGCATATTGTTTTAATCAGATTAAATCGATTTATGAACAATAAATAAATAATCAAACAAAATTCAGTGAGATTTAATAACTTTTAATTTGAAAACATAATTAAATACATTATATGTTATTTATATTGTAGTTGAGGAATTTACACTGTGGTTAAAGACATTGTTATTTGTTTAGTTCAACACTGTTTGTTCCACTTTATATAGCGGTATAACCCTACCGGTTTCAAGGTTTTCACTTCAAAGAATACTCCTTTGTTTGTGTTTCTTTTTACACTCCGTGCTAGTCTTGGTTGTGCTCTCCTGATGATGAGGTAAAATCCTTGAAACTGGTAGTGTTATGCCGTTATATAAAGTGGAATAAACAGTGTTGAGCTAACAAATTACAACAGAGCTAAATACAATTGAAAGCGACGACCTTCGTGAAATACTTGGTAAAACGTTTGACTTCCACCCGGGGATTTCGAGTCAAATTTTTGACGGTAACCAAAAATTTAACTCAAAAAAGGATTCCATTCTGGTAACAAAATTTTCATACGCTAGAATTGTTACTCACGCGTTACGTCTAAAAAGTTGTGCAAGTGTTGATGCTTTTTCCTGTACGGTAGCAATAGCCAGCGATGTGTTGAAGTCAGCTCGCCTCGGCTCGAGAGTCTTTTGTTAAATTTTCATGAATTTTACAATCTGGATGGTAAATATATTCATTATGAAAAATTTTATTACATAAAATTAAGTATTAAACAAAACGCGGGGGCATAATCTGAAAGCTCGCGTAAGAGCGAGGCAGTGGATTATTCGTATTTAGCGTCATGAAGGTATACTTTTTCGCATCTGCCAATACAAAATATATATCTTTTATAATCCAACTTCTTATTGAGTAGAAGAGAGAAAGCTGTACTTTTAGGTGAAACATTTCTAGCAAAAAAGTTTGTGTAGTGACTAAATACTTTGTTTTGTGACTAACTTTATAGAAAAATAGTACGTTAGTTTTGTTAGACTGGTTTGTGTCTGTTTTGATTCTTTGCATATTTTTATTAAAAATAATACGATGAATTCTTGTTTCCAGGCTTCTATAGTTGCACACTGTCAAAAGTTTAATATGTTTTTTTTTATATATTTAGGTAACCAGCTTCTGTTCCATGCCATAAACATTTCAGAAGATTATCAGGTGGTAATTTTTTTAACTATATACTTAAATGGAATGATTATGATACAGGGGATCCTCCCTCATGAGATGGAGTAGTCAGATATCACACCATCGTCCAGACGGACAAAGGATAATGTCGAGTAGAAAAGTTCATTCAGGCCATTGACGACCTCCGCGGCCTAGTTGCTAGATCGCTTTATTTATATCCCAAGAGCTCGTTGATCGATTCATACATGTCCTTTTTTTCTAGTAGGTTGGAATCTATCACTAATGACAGAATCACTAATGTTAATAAGCAGAATCGAACCACTAATGTCAATAAGCTTACCAGGTTTTACTTTAAACGACGGAAGTGCAATGCAATACAATTTATCTTGACAACGATTTTTTTTGTTTTTATCCACTTTGCACGGATTTCCCCTGTTACACAAGGTCTGCTTTAGTCAGAGTAGAGTTAGCTTATTTGCTAGGAAGAATATCAGCCAGGATTCTTCTCATACTGCTAGACGGTGCCGATAATACATCCACAGTGTCATTGAGTTGGTTCAATATACCTATATCACGCGTGACTGAGTGTTTAGCCATGACATTCGTTCTGTAAGTTGGTATGTAACATACTCGTAGAACAGAGAGTGATTCCTTGCATGAATATTTATTAGGGACGGTATTATGAAAAATTATGCTTTATTTATTTAACACTTTAATTGCAATACAATCTGGCGGGCTTATTGCCAGGTGGCAATCTCTTCCAACCAACCAGACAAAAGTAAATGAAGCAAGTTACGTGGTCCCATAAATCATTCAAATGACTATCCATCCCTACGAAATCCATAAACATATACGCGAGAACGTGCCCACGAATCCCACAAAGACGGACTATCACTCGAACATTATTTTTCATACAAAGTGAGATATCATCAATCAAAAGGAAAGAAAAGGATGGTAGAGAGGAAAGGAAAAGAAAAATCAGGAATGAAACACGTTATTTTACTGACTAGAAATTAAGAGTTTTTTCAGTCGCTTCTTAAAGCATGCCAAGGACGGAGCGAGTCTTATATTGGTTTATAACTGATTCCAGAGTCTCACTGCATGGACAGTAAAGGACGACGTAAAGAAAGAAGAGCGATGAACTGGAAAGGCCAATAAACAATCTCTGTTTGAGCGTAGCGCTAATCCATGATTGGAAAGACTCTGAAAAATAAGAGGGTGCGGCGGGATAGTTAAGGATATTAGACAATAGAGACAGTATGTGAATTTGGCGTCTATTTCTAACATTCAACCCGTTCAATGCCTTCTGGTATGAAGTTATATGATCGTACTTTCGTAGGTTGAAAATAAATCTTAGACACACATTTTGCATACGATATCTTTATCGCAAAACATAATTTTTCATAATTTGCTTCTTAGTAGACATTACCTTCAGAATTTGGGAATTAATCAGGTTTCGATCCTGAAGACCCTTGGTCAAGGGGTACAACGCTTATTACAGTTACATCCATAAGATCTTATTTATTGAAATTTGTCTTGTCCAATACTCGTACTGTGTATTCCGCTCGATAGTTATAATTAACAGAGTTGGACTAAACAAGTTACGACGTTTTTAAACCACCAGAGTGTTAATGCCTTGACTTTAAATAACATGTCTTATTTATATTTTTCACTTTTGTTTAAATTAATTTTAGCAGAAACTAAACATTGTTAAAGGGATTACTTTTAACGAATGAAAGATGTAAACATTTTTTCACACGTTTTCTTAAATGTAATAAATCCGTTTGGAATCATAACGTTTATAAGACATTACATTTTAATCGACATTATTCATATTCAAAACATGTGGTATCCTCTAAGAATAACATTAATGACATCTGTGTTTTATGCGTAGTCCACTATATATACTCGTATATGGAGATTTCTGACATATGGTGTTATACACCAGATGTATTATTATTGACCAGATTCTTGTAATGATATTAAAATATATATATATATTTTTCGTTTCAAAATTAATATGATTACTTTGTGCTCAATATTAATTACTAAATGATCATTATAAACTAAAAACAATAATAATCATTCGAGTGTTTGCTATGTAAAGATGACTTCTATAGCCTAATTGTTGAGATGCACCCATTGCTTGCGGGTACAATACTCGTTGGCACCCATTTTCAAAAAAGTGTTGTTAATCGGAGGGGTTGGAAGAGATTGCATCAAGGCCATAAATTGGTTAGGTTTTAGTATATAGAACGAAAGCATTATACAATACGTTACACAGTGTTATACAATACCTTGATCATCGTTTCTCAACCTGTGAGCCGCGATCCCCATCGGGTTATGATGAAATATCAGGGGGCCGCGAAAATCACTCATGATAACATAAAAAAAATAACATATTTTTGGAGAGTCTTGGTGATTATGTTCTATTTCATTTGTTGCTAGTAAAATCCAAGTGTTTCCAGAAACCATATATATATTGTATATCAGTTATTTTACAAAGCCTATTACCTGTTCTGAGGCAGCTGATGTACACTCACAAAATTCACATTTAAATACATATTAATACATATTATTACAATTCAATAGATCCGTTCTGCAGCCGTTCATGTACTTTGCTAATTCTTAGCAAAAATTGTCTTCTGGTTTATTTCTTTGGTTCGTCAAAAAAATACTTTTATTTTTAGTTTCTCTTTTTACGCTGGCTGTGAATATGGGGTTGTGAGTGTACACGTATGTATGAAAGTGTTAATTTATATTTTTAACGATTTTTGTATGTACATATTTATTGATTGTATTAACTGCTTATTCATCATCATTCAAATTTTTTTGTATTATAATGTACGTATACAAGGGAGTGGGCTGAAAAACATTTAACGTCCTCACGGCCGAACTTGCCCTCCTTTGGTGGAGATGTGTCTCGATCGGAATGATGCTGTAATATGAGCTCAAACTTGATGGCTTATCTGTCAAATGCATTTTCAATCCCATATTCTTAACATATATGCGTAATTTCAGGATATATGTATGTTATACACTGTGTTGCCATTAACAAAGTTATACATATTATATATTTTATAGTGCATCATTTTACTAGCTAAAAACAAAAAAATTAATCACATACATAAGTCACTTGTCACAAAACATTGTCAATACATAAAGTTTAAAATTATTATGAGGTAATATTTTAAATAATTATATTCATAGCAAGATTATTTATTAGCGACTGAAAGAAAATTTTTTGACAAATTGAAAATTTTAAACCAAAAATCCTTTTTTCCAACTAATTCGAAGCTCCTTACTGACGAAATATTTCCTCTTCTCGTAAAATATTGCTAATTGATTAAGTTCAATTAATTAATTTTAACGGTTACGTTTTGTTTTTATAATGATTATTGATATTTTTTTATATCGTCAACATCTGAAAAGTTATATCTTATTGTACGAGTACTTAGTAGCTCAAAAAAGTTACGTTTACCATAATCGTAAAAAAAAGTATTTGCCACTAATGGCTAACTATTACGCAGTTATGGAAAAACATTTATATTCAAATCAATCTTCTATAAAAGTATAATAAAATTATTGTATATTCTGATTGCTAGCAAGTACTGTAACGTACAGCTCTCTATACAAACTTTATTATAATGAGTCGAATCAATTATATGATCATTGTTGGAGTATACTATTACTAAAATTAGTTTGGGAGTATTTTTTTCAATATTTACCAAATTCATAAATGTCAAGAATGCATATAATATTTACATAGTCTGGTTTGACAGTTAACATTTAAGCTAAGCACGCGAGTTTTCTAGGTTCGATTCCAAAGTATTTCATTCACTTTTACATTTGATTAAATATGAATTTACGTACCTCGTAAACTACTTGAAATAAATTCATTTAACGATACCAAGTAAAAAAAGTGCTATGAAATCTGTCAAATGAAAGATCGTATCATTTTAAATCTGTCGAACGTCATGGTCATTTGGATGCCCTTGTCATTGGTGATTTGGGTTCGATCTTCCGTCACTTTGTATTTGTTGTAGTGCAACAGCTCGGACACACACGAAACTAATAAACTTACTAGCGCATTTAGTCTACTGGGTGATTAAGATTTAATGATGAGGTTATTGTCTATCATATCATCAATGTAATAAGGATCAAAACTCTTTTGATCGCATTAATCCCCTGCATTACCTTTTGAAACATGTTGCTACGAGTACAAACACAAGTCAGTCTGTATGTTATATTAATTCAACTTATAATTACGGGAAAATATAAATTAGGATGAAATAATTTTTTCAAGTAAAAAACAGTTCGAAATCTGAACAAAACTGTTTAGCAACTATGACCATGAAATTATTATTAACCAACAAATAAAACACCACACCACAGAAGAACAGAAACTCTTTTAAAAAGTTCATATATTTATATTTCATATAAGAAATATTTATCAGTAGGTGATAGTCAAATGTCACCATTTTGGTTCAAGCAGGTTGGTTCACAACTAAATAAAGGTGGGTATGCACTGATATTGGCATTCGATATGCGCGCGTTTTTTCACATTCTCTTGCAAAAAAGGCATTATTCACTAGTTATTCATTTAATCAAGCAATAAAACTAAATATTTGTTATTTGGATATGAGGGAAGAACAGCTGTACAAAAAACAGTGTCTTCAAAATGTTTGTCTAAGATTTATTTTTAACCTGAGAAAGTATAACCATATCACTGATTGACCAGAAGGCGCTGAACTGGTTGAACTTGAGAAATAGACGCCAAATTCACATACTATATCGATTGTATAATATCCTTAACTGTCCCGCCACCCCCTCTAATATCAACGAAAAATTTCAGCGTTTTTTCGATCATGGACTTGCGCTGCGCTCAGACAGAGATTGTTTATTGGCCTTCCCAGTTCACCGCTCTTCTTTTTTTACGTCGTTCTTTATTGTCCATGCAATGAGACTCTGGAACCAGTTACAAACCATATAAGACACGCTAAGTCCTTGGCATGCTTTAAAAAGCGACTGAAAAATTCTTAATTTCTAGTCAGTAGTTACTATAACGTGTTTCATTCCTGATTATTCTTTCCTTTTCACCATGCTTTCCTTTTCCTTTAATTTATGATATCTCTATTTTACTTACGTATGTTTATGTCCATAAATATGAATAATATTTTGAATATTTTTTTGCGACTAAGTGACTTCCTTTATTTACTTTTGTCTGGTTGGTTGGAAGAGTTTGTCGCCTGTCAATAAAAACGCCAGATTGTATTTGAATTGAAATGTTAAATAAATAAAACAATAAATATCGACTTTAATTCAATCAATTTCAATTCTTACAAAAATGTAGTGTTTTATTCAGTTTATCTGAAATTTTTGATTGCCAATAAATTTGTATTGAAACTGACGTTAAACTCTGTTGTAAAATATTAATATTTAAATCTGTCATGTCTGCACCCAGAATTTCAATGCTGTTTTATAACTGTTTTTTTGTAAATTTATTTACAACACACATAAACGTATATGACACTTAAACATCCTTTAAAAATCATAGCAACATTAACCAATCCAATTTTTCATCGTCCATTAACAAGTCCGAAACTTCTCAACGTCTCCTCTTTCACCTTACCTAATACGTAAGTTTTTGGTTCACATTCTTCCTTAATATTTCAATATCTCATTCCGTCATACATATCGATACATCACATATTATTTCCAGTGTACGAATTTACTTGGTACGTTATACGCGCTTACAAATGTGTAATAAACCAATCTAATTTGAGGTCTTATTGTATTCGTAATTATCACCTTGTCCTCAGTAAGTACCAGCTCAGGGCCGATTCAAATCACATTTGAGAGTCCGACTGGGCTGAAGCGAATAATATGGGTCACAGATTTAGATAAAATAAAAAATTCAGTATAAATAAAGTTGTTTATTTAATCAGTAACTTCTTTTTTAAATTTAACCTGGCGAGCTTATTGCCATGTGACAATCTCTTCCAGCCAACCAGAAACATGTTTTAATGGGCCCTAAGTGAACATCAGACTGGAATCCCATTTTTTTTAAATTGGGTTCCAGCGGGGATCGAACCCGAAACCTCCAGATCGGCAGACAATCGTCTTATCACCAGGCTATGGAGGTCTGGTGGTGAGACGCTTGTCTGCCGTTTTTATATTAAGCAATTACTTTATAATAGGCCACTGATTATTTATTTTTTATATTGATAATATTTGTTGATAACTCCATTTGTCACTTCAATAGCGGCTAGTAAACATTTTAAAACCATGGCAAAACAAATCAGCAATAATAAAATAAATACACTCTCATTACAGTCGTAAGTGACGTAGGTCATACGAGGGTGATGCAATGTAATATTTCGAGAGGATTTTTTTCGTGGTGTCAAATTTTCGTGAGCATCAATTTAAAATCTGCGTATTCTGTCCACTGTCCATATGCGTGGTGAAAATACTAATATGGTCGAGAAAGTAAAACACTAGCAGAAATTATTGTAGTCTTAGGTATAAAAGGGTTGAAAAATTACACGTCTGAAAGGTATAAAGTGCCACAAAAGCATCCATCTGGCCTCAATAGAGTAAAACTGTTACTTTATGTTCTGTAAAGTTTATATTTTACTCAAAAATATCCCTTAGATGTCATAAATACTCGAAATAATAAAAAATATCAAGATTTGTTATTTCGAATTTGAAAATATTCGTTTTATTTTCATTGAATTTTCTTCGAGTTCATAAGTTGTGAGTCAAATACAAAATAATTCCAATGTTTTTATTGAAGACTTTTGTTACGAGTATATTTTAATAAGTGATATCTTCTACCATATGTCTGTTATCCAAGTACTATTTTTTTGGTTCGCAGAGGAGAGGAGAATTTGGAAAGACTCGTGCTAATGCGCAGTGTGGAGGAATAGCGAGGCAGAGGTAGACCTCCAACTCGATGCATTGATCATGTCCGAAGTGCAACAGTAGAACTCCGATAGGTCTAAAGTAGAGAGTTGGAATGTCGTCGTGAGCAGAGTAAGACACATGGACCGGATATATCAAGACTCTTAATTATGAAGAATCAACCAAGAAGAGCTTCTAAATCACCAGTGTCAGGGCTGCAACGCTGTCACGGTACTTCTCCAGGTAAGTCAGGCCTGAGTCGTTTCGAGAACGATCTCAGAGTTAAATCCACGCACACTCCTTTCATCTGTCAATTTCACGCTCTTCTTGGCCTTCCCCACTGGATGTCTAACTCTGAGCGTCGCTTAAATATTATTTGACGTTCTGAATACATTTTCCTACCAAGTCAACTGGGATTTTCTAATCAGAGTTGAGGGCTTAGAACTTGGCGTATATCCGCATTTATCTAAAAGTAACTTCCTAAGATTTTTTACGAGTGAAAACTGGAGTCACCTAATTTCGGGTGATTTTGAGTATTTTTGACAGTATCTTTTGATAAATACATAACGACCTTGTCAATAGGTTAGGATTGGGCGCTTTGCCAATGTACCTGTAAAACAAGATTATTTAGTTTATTTTTCTTTATTTGGTGTATTTAGTAGTGAGAGGATCAGGGTTGGGGTGAACTGTAGTCCTCGGACACATGGCCAAGGGAGGCGCACCGTCAGGGGGACAGGAATAAGGGGGTGCAAATTCAGGGGATCGGAAATAATATTTTTTTCTATAATTTTGCCACATACTGTCAGCATCAGCCACGTTTTTTTATCCAAAATTCTAAACAATGTATTTTATTTTTGCTTTTGGTTTCCTTTTGGATATGGAAAGTACTAATAATAATCTAACAATACTACCTGAATTTTGTGGTTTACTGAAGCTTTTAAATGAAATAATAACTGTTTTTTGTATATTTCATAATTGGGTGCATTCACAGTTTAGTTAATTATGTTTTTTTAAATAGGCAATCCACCCAAACTACGATGATTTGTACCACCAAATTCAAGTCATTGTGCAATTGTTTGAGTCAACACGATGAAACCAATTTAAAAATAAATACAATTCTAGACAATTTAAAATTTTCACTGATTAAACTTAAAAAAATGTATAATCGATCTATAAGTGGAAAAGTTCCACGAAGTTAGAAGAAATGCAACATTCATTGGACGCGGTAAAAATATGACTTTTAGTAAATAAAGGATAACCGAAAATACATGGTCTATAGTTTCATATTCCAGACCATCTATACAACCGGGATTTTCCACAATACCCATTCTGAAAAGGTGACAAGCTACCACGTAGTGGCCGTTCACAAACGAAACATGACAGACCCTTCTAAGTTAATTTTGTTATATTTATATAATATACTACAAAGAATTAAAAATGTCCGGTTTCAACAAGTCAGAGCGTGTATGGACAGATACCGCGTAGGGCACGCCCACTGCATAATTTTATGGCAAGGTGATAATTACGAGTACAGCAGTTAAAATTTGATAACTTGACCCTCAGTATCATGTCAACTACAACCGAAAGAGGTGTGTTGTTTCGTTATATTCTGAATGATTAAAAATTGAATATCGCTTCGTTATCAAGTGCCTTTCAAAAAAGGGGAAATTCCGGCCAAAATTAAACGACGTTTAGACGCTGTCTAAGGAGAATCTTCTTTTCTGGTATCGTATGTTATATATTCTTTTTGGATTTCGCTCACCTTTCGGATATGGAAATTACAACAGAAACTATTTTAAACATCTAACTACGAAACAGAGCACGCCCATTGCATAATTTTATGGCTAGGTGATATTACAGCAGTTAAAATTTGATACCTATACCCTCAGTGATATGTAAACTAGAACTGATAAAAGACGTGTCATTTCGTTATATTCCGACTTGTTAAAAAAAATATTGCTCGGACATCAAGCGTCTTTCAAAAAAAGGAAAAATTTCGACAGAAATTAAACGACGTTTAGACTGCTGTCGAAGGAGAATCTTATTTTCTGGTATTTTATATTATTTTTTTGGGTTTCGCTCCCTCTTCGGATATGGAAATTACAGCAGAAACTACTTTAAATATCAAACTAGGAAACAAGTTTTTATATGATTTTTTTTAAGAATACTTTAGCTTTTGAATTAAAATAATTACTTTAATATTTTATCAAAGGTTTTATACTTGTAAAAAAATATAATATACGTGTATGATTTCACCCATTCCTCGACTTACGAGGTGAATAGATTTTATTAAAATTTGCGTATATCGAAATCACGCAACTTAATCACAAATTACATATGGGACGACCTCCATAGTCTTGTTGGTAAGATGTATGTTTTCCAATCCAGGGGTTGTGAGTTCGATTCCCATTGGTATTCAAATATTTTTTTAAGTTTTCTGTTTGATTTCCACTTACGGCACCTTTAGCAAATTTCTAGTTGGTTGTGAAAGGTTGATACATCCAAATAAACCCGACAGGTTTTATACCAAAGTGTTTTTTTTATACAATGTAATTCAATACTGAAAAAATGTATTTCCCCTAGGGGCTTCGGTTTCGATTCGCAATGTATTAGCAAAGGGCCGTAAAGAGGAGCGTCGTTATGCGATGTATGCCTGTATTTGTTTTTATTATTTATGTAAACATTTTTTAAAATTAAATATATATTAAAAACAATTGTTGTTTAGATAATGTTTAACTCAGTATTTTTACCCTGTTTGATAACCTCTGTGAGGTTGTTGGTAAAACAATTGTCTTTAACTCGGGGATTACGGGTTCGATTACTGATGTCAGTTGTTCCAAACCTGAAGGTACGATTAATGGGGCTGAAGACACGGTTAATGGAGCTAAAGACAATGTAGTTTCCTGACCATACTCGTCAATATGTCAGCATCGCCAATTCGGATATGTTGAAGGACACCATTCAAATAAATTAATCCTGTTAGAGATATGTTATTTTGTAACGTAGAAACTTTTGGGTAAATCTTTGGTTACTAAATGGTACCACAAAAGTAATCAATATAAATACTACATTTTTGTGCAAAACATATGTATATACCGTTTTTTACTTCACTTTTTTGATTTTATGCAGTTAGATTTCATACATTTTTAAATAATGCGTCAACAATTTATTACACTCAATTTGTAAATATCGATTGATTGTTTACACATAAAAATGATTTAATTGACACTTCGTGTGAAAGAATTTAATTTGATAAAATATTATAATTATAAAACCATTATTTTGTGAATATTTACACTCATTGTTTTAATTATATATCCATATTAAATAATATATTAAAATGTTCAAACTTACCATCAATACGAAATAATGTGCTAAATTTGTTGATTTATTTTACTCATGAGACTATTATTTTATGGATATATACTCTCTTTGTTTTAATAGTGTGCGTATTTAATTAAGCATTAAAATGGTCTAACTTACTGTAAATAGGAAATAATGTGGACAATTTGCTAATTTATTTTATTCACGAAACCATTGTTTTGTGTTTATTTACTCTCATTTTTTTAATTACACTTATGTGCGTATTTAATTACGCATTGAAATGGTCTAACGTACCGTACATAGGAAAGAATGTGGACAATTTGCTAATTTATTTTATTTAAGAAACCATTATTTTATGGATATTTACTATCATTGTTTTAATTTTGTATTAAAATGTTATGATTGTCTGTTGATTTGAAAAAATGCGGTTAATTTATTAAGCATTAAAATGGTCTAACTTACCGTAAATGGGAAAAAATGTGGACAATTTGCTAATTTATTTTATTCACGAAACCATTATTTTGTGGATATTTACTCTCATTGTTTTACTTTAGTATTAAAATGGTATGATTGTCCGTTGATTTAAAAAATGCGGTTAATTTTAGAAGATATTTTACTTATTAAACCATTTTTTATGTAAATTTACTATTAACGTTTTGATTGTTGTTTTCATTAGTATTTAATGTGCGTACATCAATAAGCTATGACGTAAAAGAAAATATTTCTGAAAATAAAGAACTTCCGAAGAAAGTATTACATATTAAATAAAGCAGTAGTTTTCTTTATGATTCATAGATGGCATCAAGTCAAATGATGGTTTCAGATTTTGGAATAAAATTATGTAATATTTACAATACCTTGTTTCTTTGTGAGCCTTTTCTAACAATCCGGTTTCAATATTATTTTCTAACGATTTCGAATTAACACTTTCATATTTTCCTTTAGCACTTTCGGCGTTTGTAAACATAATAAAATAAAAAAAGAAACTTTATAATGCATTAATAAATCTAACGAACTGTCCGTGTTCAATACAATTATATTTTAACTTAATCAATTCTGAAATTATTATCAAGAAATAATTTGACCCGAAAGATTAGTTTTTTTAATAATTTATATAACTTCTTATTTTAAGGTAATTTTAAAGTTCAAAAGAACTGTACTTAACTAAATATTATGCTTATCTAAAAGATTTTCCTGTCGATCATTGTGCCGATAATATTCACTGAACACTTTTCAGTTTGGTCGCTTACAGATATATTTACCTGAAGTTGATATTACAGATATTTACGTTAAGTTATGTACAGATATTTCCGTTAAGCCTTAACGCTATTAATATGTTGTAAAGCGCGTACTTACAAAAACGATAAAAATTAAACGATTTTAATATGTGAGTGTCAAGGATTGTTTCCATACGTCAAAACGAACCTGGCGGTAAAAAAGTAAAATTGTGCAAAACGATTTTTTTCTATCTGATCATTCTCGTGCTATCTGGAACGTTCTGAATCGGTGGGAAGATGATTTTATTTTTTTTAATTGTCAAGAGTGAGTTGACGGATAGCATATTTCCGACCACTATAAGGTTATCTGTAGCAAGCTAACGAATTTCATCGCTCACAGGGTGATTGCTAAATTCAAATCGGCTTTGTGTTATTTTATTTAATTCGTGTTGTGACAAAATCACGTTAAGTGGAATCACGTAAAACCAGGGGTACCTAAAGTCAGATTAACAAATAATACAATCCTACAAAATACAAAATCAAAACTTTGCAAAATAAATAAAAACATGATTGTGTCTAATTTTAATGAATGTGCTGAATTTAGTGAAATAGTATTTTTTCCTATAATGTCACGTTGAGAACCTCTGAAATGCTTAATCTAATATACTAGTAGATAAATTGATTATTTTGAACTAGTAATGAATAGCTCTAGAAGATTTATTTAGAATAAATCTTTCTTCTTTTAACTGCTGCTACTTTTGGTTGGCAAAATAAACGAGTCCTAAGAATAAACAGTCACGAAATAGGTTAGAAATATAAATATGCATTCTTTATTGCGTCAGTCGCAATAAAGAATGCTAATCGAAGTACGTATTACTAGGAATACTCGAAATAAGAAATGCTCTGAGAGAGGATTATTTAAATATACGTTGAAGGAGATACTATTGTAAATCAACACACTATAGTCATTTCTACGATATAATAGAGTAAAAGGGAGATATAATTAAGTGATATAATGGAAGATATATAATAGAGTCATATCATAGAGTGAATCAACATACAATTGTAATTTCCATGATATAATGGAATTAGAGGGAGATATAATAGATTAAATCAACACACCATAGTAATTTCTACGATATAAAAGAGTAAGAGAGAGATATAATAGGAGATATGTAATAGAGTAATATAATACAGTATATCAATATACTATATTATTTTCTACGATATAAAAAAGTAAGGATATACAATAGAGTAAATCAACATACTATATTAATTTCTACGATATAATAGAGTAAGAGAGAGATGTAATAGAGGAGATATAATTGAGTAATATAATAGAGTAAATCAATACACTACTGTATAGTCCTTTTTACGATATAATAGAGTAAGAGGGAGATATAATAGAGTAATATAGTAGAGTATTTCAACACACTATAGTCATGTCTACGATGTAATAGAGTAAGAAGGAGATACAATAGAGTAAATCAACACATTATAGTCATTTCTATGATATAATAGAGTGAGAGAGATGTAATAGAATAAACTAACACACTATAGTAATTTCTACGATATAATAGTGTAAGAAGGAGATATAATAGATAAATATGATATGAGAGATATAAGAGAGGAAATCATCCCACTTAAGTCATTTCTTCGATATACTCGTAATAGAGTAAGAGGGAGATTTAAAAGAGTAAATCAACACACTATAGTTATTTCTACGATACAATAATAAAGGAGAGCAAACAATTGCTAAAATACCTCAACCCGGCATTGATTATTAATATCCTATCAATTTAGTTCGTAAGTAATGATTTTTTCTATTTAATTTGCACTTTAAAACGTTTTATCACATTTTCAACTAATCCACTTCTAGCCCAAGACATGATTAAACCACAGGTCATCTCCCATTTTTCATCATCTTGCTGTAATCTATTATGACACGGGGTCATGAATATAAAGTTACGCGAACACTCAAGGACACGCTTTTATTGGGGTCAATAAGGCAAGTTGAAGTAAACACTCGAACTTTTGACTAAGTGTCAGTGTCAAATATAATAGTATGCGCCAGTCATTGAGAAGATCAGTACTTTACAATGTTGCTATAAATTCAACATTTGTTAACTCAAAAAAAATCTTGACTTACAGTAAATCTTTTAATCTACGAGTACAATTGAATTATTCTAGTTTTTTTAAATTGATGTAACGTTATAATTAATTGTGATTTGGAAATTAAGTTAAAATTTATTCCGTAAGTACACATTTTAAAAAAATATTTTTTATTGTAACTGCAAGAAAGGTACTATTTCTTTGAAATACATAAATAAACTGGTTGAATGTTAGAAATAGACGCCAAATTCATATACTGTCTCTATTGTATTCACATACTGTCTCCTTAACTGTCCCACCACCCCCTCTTATCTCGCCGAAAAATTTCAGCGTCTTTCCAATCATGGATCAGCGCCACGCTCAAACAAAGATTGTCTATTGGTCTTTCCAGTTCACCGCTCCTCTTTTTTTACGTTGTCCTTTACTGTCCATGCAGTGAGACTCTGCAATCAGTTACAAACCAATATAAGACTCGCTCAGTCCTTGGCATGCTTTAAGAAGCGACTGAAAAAACTCTTAATTTCTAGTCAGTAAAATAACGTGTTTCATTTCCTCTCCACCATCACTTCCTTTCCTTTTGATTGATGATATCTCACTTTATATGAAAAATAATATTCGGATGATTGTACGTCTTTGTGGGGTTCGTGGGTATATGCTCACGTATGTGTTTATGGATTTCGTGGGGATGGATAGCCATTTGAATGATTTATGCGACCACGTAAGTTGCTTCTTTTACTTTTGTCTGGGTGGCTGGAAGAGATTGCCGCCTGGCAATAAGCCCGTCAGATTGTATTTGCAATAAAAGTGTTAAATAAATAAATACACATCATCACACAATGCCCTGTCGGGATAAGCAGAGCCGATAGTTTCAGACTTTCCTACATTGACTAACATATTTTGCCTTTTCCAAATATGCACCTTCTCATTCAACTCCTACGATTTTTACGACTTTCTAAGTTTCCATCTTTTAAAATATCATTTACTAGAATCAAAAGTAACATAGTTTCCTTGGTTTTACTCTACGACGCCTTCCACTCACGTTTGTACTGTATATTTTTTTTGTAAGTACAATTTTTTTACGAATTTGTATTGTGAATGCAATAGAAGTATTATTCTTTTAAAATCAATAAAAATATAAATACAAAGTTAGTACATAAAGTTATTTTAATTACATATTGCTGTGTAAAGTTCTAACCAGACTATTTAAGCGATACACGACCTAACATGAGAACGTTTGAAAGACCTTAGTTAACTTGAAAAAAAAACTACAGTAAAAATATATGTTTTCTTTGAACATATCAATCAATATCCTTCTTTCTCCCTTTGTATTTTTTATTATCTCGATTCTGTTTTTTTTTGTTTTAACATGACATTGTGGTCGATATTAACTTTTAATGTAACTATGAATATATTGATCCTTTTTTAATAGTTGTTTGTGTGCAACTGTACTTTTATTTTAATATGAATGTCAAAAGTGACGCTCGGTGTGGTGCGGTGCGATCTATCTGTCTTGAGACGGTCCCATTTCATATAAATAACGGTGTAATCGTAAATATTTTGAATTAATTTTGACTTGTGTACTTGCATGTGTTATTAAACATTTTCTATTGTGTTAATGTATCTTTTTATTTGGTTTTAATGTAATCGTATTTTTATTTAAGAAATATTTGTTGTGGGTTCGATTCCCATTGAATCACAGATGTTTTAATAAAATATTTCCAGTCTGGTTTTTTAAACGTCTTTCTGATTGATCGGGATATATTACCACATGATAATCCATATACCAGGTTAAACTGTTTACGACGAAAGCGTAATACAATATGTTAAATAAGGGTTCGATACTAAAACGGTAGTTCGTAATAAGAATTTATGAACGTGTGATTAGTTAAATAATTTTTGTTTCAGGATTTATTACAAATATATAAAATGGATCCAATAATCCTTGTTCACGGCGGAGCCTGGGGAGTTCCTGACTATTGGGTGGAGAAGACTGTCAGCGGAGTAAAAATGGCAGCCTCCATTGGTCATCAGGTCCTTAAAAGAGGAGGCTCCTCCTTGGATGCCGTGGAGGCTGCTGTCAAGTACCTCGAAGACAATGAAGTCTTTAATGCAGGTATTACTGTGTTGGAAATACTTTGTCAAGTGGTCGTGTATGATGGTACACTTTCTGTCAAGAATTAAGTAGTGTCATTTTTGTTACTAACACTTACTTCATATTGAAGTATCATGGTTGGTTGGTTGGAACAGATTGTTGTACAGCAATATGCCTACCAGATGTACCATGTTTATTATTAGAAATTTCTGTACATCAATAACCTCACCAGATGAACCATGTATTATATTATAAAATAAATTGCTAAATTGCTTAAGTGTAATCCAGTTGCGTCTCTCACTTGGCCAGTTCAATGCATTGGGATTGTTCCTCTTGTGCGTCGTTCTTCCATGCCTCCAGAATCCACAAACTGTCTCCATGGCCACGAGCAATATACCCAAATAATTGGAGGACTCGTCAAAGGAATATTGTTGACAATATGTAAATAATGGCCAAAACAAAATTTTGGGTCAATCAAATTTTGATTTTTGTTACAATTCTTTGATCCCTGCATATTCCCTCCTAAATTAGTTAGCAATGTGTCAAACATTATTTGGCTATATTTAATCGATTCGAAATTATAGTGTGATTAATTATGTTTCCAGTTATATTTTACCAAACTCGTTAAATTCCACAATATTTTTCAATTATATCCAATCATCAATTTTACGTCAAATTACTTTTTATTCAACATCATCGCATATTCATAACATGTAATTTAAATTTGATGATTTGACAATGAATTGGATTTTATTAAAAGCGAAATTTTGTCATCAAAAAAATAGAAAAAAATATCATTTATATTAATTTATTATCGTGCAAATTTATACGTGTGATATTTCAACCAGCTTAGTGTAAAATTCAAGTATGGAAGACAATATTTAGGCTAGTTGAAAATTACATTTCTAGAAAATATGTCCGCGTTAATTATTCGTAAATGGGAACGCGGAAGGTAAATGGGAATATTTTTCCGCACTTAAAAAAGTTTTCAAAGAAGAAAACAAACTGTTTACTATGGAATATTAGTACCAACACTGAAATAAGCACGCGAAGATTGAATATGGTGGGGCCTCAGTGTAAAACACCTTGTTAATTATGCTGGGCTTGATATAGCCATATATACTCGTATAGTACTAGAAGTATAGAATCCATGATTCTACTACTGAACTATATTCGTCCTCTTGACCATATGTATGTATTTTATAGTATACACAATATTTTTCTTCCTACAATAAATTTTCTAGGGCATGGGTCATCCTTGAACATGGCAGGACAGGCGGTGATGGAGTCCAGCATCCAGCGCGGCAGCGACCTTCGGGCCGGCTGCGTCACCCTTCTGCGGGACATTCCTAACCCCATCAGTCTGGCAAGGAAGGTCCTAGAGGAGACTCCGCACGCTTTCCTGGCTGGCGAGGGAGCGAGAGACTTTGCAACTAAGCAAGTAAGAACAATAATGATGACCTTCGTGGTAAGACGCATGTCTTTCAAGCTGAGGGTTGCGTGCTCGATTCCCGTTTAAACCCTTTTTTTAAGAAAGGATTTATATTTGGTTTTTACTTAACGCTTCTTAAACATCTTTTTGATTGGTTGGAAGCGATTATTACAGCACAGTAAGGTCACCAGGCTGTGCTGTATATGGTCTTTATAGATAAGGTTCTTTCCTTTCCACCATGCCTTCCTTTTCTTTTGTTTGATAACCTTACTTTTATTTTTATTGTCTGCATATTGTTCATGAAGGAGAATAATTATTTCAATATTTTTTTGCGTTCATATATCTTCCTTTATTTACTTTTGTCTGGTTAGTTGGCAGAGACTAGCACCTGACAATTAGCCAAACTGATTATTTAACGATGAACTGTTAAATAAATTAAATAAATCATAGAACGTATACCTGTTAAACAAATTATATAAGTTGACACCAAACGCTGAACTTTGTCCAAAATTGAGATCTACCAACACTGGTAAATAAATATTCATAAAGCCAAATGGGACTAAAAAGTTTAAGTTTTGTGACGAACATTTCTTTATCACCTATTAAATTGAATGGTCTGTTTTTGGATTTGTCATCGGAGACTTTCAGAATATAATTAAAAAGGTGTTATTTTTTAGAGAAGTCATTCAAGTTTCATTTGGATGGGTTAGCATTTCTAAACGGTATCTTCTTTGATAAAATTCAAAATCTAATCCTGATATTAATAGGAATATGTAAGCCAATCCACATTTTGAAAAATATTTGCTCCATGCTGCTGAAAATAAATACTCTAATTTGTTCCAACATTGAAAATACATACTCTAATTTGTTCTAACATTAAAAACAAATACTCTTATTTGTTCCAACATTGAAAACAAATACTCTTATTTTTTTCAAACATTGAAAACAAGTACTTTAATTTATTTCAAAATATGTCATTGAACATATTTCTATTTTTAATGTATCGGGGTGTTTTGTTGTACATTTAAGGTTTACAGAGGTGTTTTGTTTTAGGGGTTCCCATCTCATCCACCTGAATCATTTGTTACCAAAGAAGCCAAAGAAGAACTGCAAGAATTTCTGTCAACCAACGGCTTGAAGTCAAATAGACAGGTTAGATTTTTTTTTATTAAAAATAGTGCGAGGGTCATCCAGAAAGTAAGGTTACAACATTTATGTAGTATCGAAAAATGATTGTATTTAATTGAAATTCATAAGATACTTTACAAATATATTAAACTATTTTTCAAGGTAATTACCGCCGAGATCGAGACATTTCTGTAGTCGGAGCACCAGCTTTTGTATGCCAGTGTCATAGACCTCCACCGCCAGCTCTTTCAGCCTCTTCTTCACAGCTTCCTCGACTTTCTGATCGTTGAAAAATTGTTGGGGTGTAGTGACACACCCACGTCTCATCCCGTGTCACGATAGAGCCCAGAAAAGCTTCTTTCTTCTGTGCAAAACGATCCAAAAATTCACGCGCGGCGGTCACGCGATTTTGACGGTGCTCCGGTTTGAGCATTCTGGGCACCCATCTCGCACACAACTTCTTGTAATCAAGTTTTTCCGACACAATATTACCAAGGAGACTTCAAAAAATGTCAGAAAATTCTTCGTGAAGATCGTCAAGCGTCACACAGCGGTCATTTCACACTTGTTCCTCAATCTTTTGCACAAATTCGTCAGAAATCACTGCCTTGCCTCGTCGTGAGTATCAGTACGGCCTTCTCTGAACAACCTTATCCACTTCGTGACATGTTGTCGACTCATCACATCACTGCCATAAACTTCCACGAGCTTTCGATGGATATTCGCGGCGGTATTGTTTTGCAACGTCAAAAAACTGATGACCGCGCGGGTCTCGCACGGACGAGTGTTGGCGGGAGCGCACGACGACCTCTCCATCGGAAGAATTTGCTGTGACTGAACAAAATGGCTGACAAACACGCGGGTTCAAACAAACTGACCGTTAGGATCCCCCCTACACGCCAGGTGCACCAACTTTGAAACAAAAAACTTCCCAGGTCCTCAGGAGCCCTTGTAACCTTAGTTTCTGGATGACGCTCATATTCTGATGAGTTATAATGACAATGAATATGTGTAGTGAATATCGTAAATACATGTATGAAATTAGTCCAATCTAAGCATTTTTCTCGTAACAGAGTGTAATCATTCCACCTGAAGATAACCTCGAGATGGAAGATAAAAACACGTGTCATGAGGATTAGTGCAATGATTAGAACAACCAAGTAGTTAATTATTTAATATGAATAGATTATTATGATACATTAAATAAATCAAATTATACATTGACATACATGTACAGGTTTCGTCTTGGCATTTTGGCATCCAGCTTACTCTAAAAAAAAACTTAAGCTCGAATTCATAATCCGAACTAATAAATACTAAATACTATGATAATTTCTAGGCTTAAAACTTCATGATTTTTATTCGGAATCTAACTTCGTACTCTCTAAACGTTTAAAACAGGTAACGATACTACGACAAATTTATACAAGATTTAGCTTGAAGTACTTATTTCCACAGTAAAAAAGTTAAGATTTAGTGTTTAGGTTGGACTGGGAATTCTGACCCAAGCTTAAATTTTTAACAAGGGGTCGTAGATTTTGTGTTTTGCTTCCGGGTATAACGGGTATAACTTCCGGGGTTCCTTTGCTATGCTCCTAAGTAAACAGATCTGATTTGAATATTTTTATATCATTTAAGGACACCGTTGGCGCCGTGGCTGTAGACCAGTACGGCAATGTTGCAGCCGGTACCTCTACGGGGGGTACTGCCGGCAAGTACGTGGGCAGAATCGGTGATGCCCCCCTCATCGGGAGTGGAACTTATGCTGATGACCTGGTTGGAGCTGTGTCTTGTACAGGTAACGTATTCACTTAATGAAATATAAAAAAAACAGGCCGAATTCCAACATAACGAAATTCATTGCAACATAAAAAATATTTCGTTATACTGAATAGGACGGAAAAATAAAGCATTGAAAACTATTTTATTTCAGAATAAAAAGTTATACAAATGTACAAAAAAAATCTAAATGTTAATGTTATTTTGACTGCACTGAATTTTTCTTGACATAAAATTTTCAATATCATATAATTGTAATATCAGTGCTTTAGGATAGATAAACCCCCAAACTTTTTCAAATTTTATATCAGGTGGCGTAACTTCAATTTCATTATCATCTGTCTCGCTTTCCAAAGTTAAGATTCTATTTGACGTACACGTATATGAGGGCTGGTTTCAGTACTATCTTTCAGTCAGCTTGCTCGGGGTAGTAAATATTACCATCATAAATGAAGCCACCATAAATCTATAAGCAATCAACAATCAAACAAGATTTCCTTTTATATTATTTCATTTGAACGTTTAAATTCATTAGCCATTCGTGAAATATAGCTTTCGTAATCGTTGTTATCTCTTCAGCGACCATTTTCAGTTGAAAAATGTTCATTATACAAAAAAAATTGATAAAACGAAAATTTTTTGCAAGTTCGTCCGAGTCAACAAAAAACTATTCGTTATGCTGAAAATTTGTAATTTCCGTATTTGTTACAGTTAGAATTGTTGACTTATATCCTATTTCAATAAACGAATCATTTTTAACCTTCCTCTTTCTAATATTGGATATATGCATCTCCTTTATGGTATTGGTCTTATTCAACTCAGTTCCATTTCACTTGTGCCGCTCTCTTTACCACATATGTCACGTCTGTTCGGTCCTTGACCCATAATTGTTTTACTATTCCTCAAGAAGGTACCCAACATCCTTCTTTCCATAGCTCATTACGCCACTCTTTTTTGCATGTACATTACTTATTACAGATATATGCAAAAGTTTAGAGAATTGTCTGTCAATGATGTACCATGTGTAAAATAATGAAATATATATTTTATATATTTATTTTTTGGATTGATTTATCTTTTTACATTTTTTTTACAAAATCACATATATATCATCAGGCCGTCTCTCTATCGCGGTGGCAGAAAGAAGAGAGCGTCAGACTTTCCTACCATGACACACATCTTTCGCTTCTTCTACATTCATACACCTTCTCAAACAGCGTCTACAATTTCTCTTGCTTTTTACATTTCCTTCTTTCAAAATATCATACACATGATCCAACCATACTTTCCTCGGTCCTCCTCTTAATTCATTAAGCCTTTCTTTATTCAGTCGTTCCACTTGCTCAAACTGTCGCCGTGTGCTCTTTTTCATTTTGCTCAACACATTAGCCTTAAGTTCATACTCATCCCTAATAGCTTCATTTCATTTTCTGTCATACATTGCCATCCCATGTATTATTCGCGCATTTCTAAAGCATTTATTTGGTTATTTCTAAACTTCACTAAATTACATTATAATAAAATAAGTCCTTTTCATAGATTACGAAATATCAAATCAATAAAGAACTCAGTTTAAGTGAGTGGTAGGGGAGCTGTTTACATTAAGGTTAATTCAATAATTATCTTCTTATGACTTATAACATTTGGTACTACACAATAAATTAAAGAATAATATGTGTAACTCTTCTCTGATTGGTTGGGAGAGATTACCGTGTGGAAATAAACTTGCCATTTGTATACGTAACATAAATGTATCTAAAGATATTTATATATTTATTTATTTTCTATCTTAGGTCATGGAGAAAGTATTCTCAAGTATTGTCTGTCTCACACAATCATCAAACTGATGGAGGGGGGACTATCATGCGCCGAGGCTTCCAAAAAGGCTGTGGAGGGCATGACAGCCAGGGTCTGCAATACTGGAGGAGCCATCTGCGTGTCTAATAAGGGAGACATTGGCTTCCACTTTACCACCAAAAGAATGTCATGGTGTTATATCAAAAATGATGAAACACACTTTGGAATTGAGCCCGATGAACATAAAATCGAAAAGTTTATATCTGCAACAAACGGCTCCACGTAAAAAAAAATTTGTGACTTATAAAAGTAAAATATATAAATATTTTTAATTTACCATGATTAGTTGGTTTTAATCTTCTTTTGATATAGCTAAATAGATGATATGTTGTCAGAATAAAAAAAAATAAAAATTTTATCATGTAAAATAGGATCTTAGTTGCATTGCTTATCGCTGAGCTTCATGATTCCCTGATGGTATGGAACTGAGGGGATGATTTGCTTCAACTCCTAGTCTTGTGCCATGATGATTATAGCACTTAATGAGGAACTAACTAGTCATTTCTTTGATTTGGTCCATTAACCTTGCAGAAGACTGTTTTCTTGCTCACTACCCTCAACTTTCAGTTATTACCAATTTCTCTAAACTGTTCGCATCTCTTCTAGCGAGATGTTTATAATATGACGGTATTTTCTTCCTGCATATCACTAATAACCTTTCTTTGACCTGTAGATTCTGGTGAATGGATTGATGGTTGTATGTTATAGATAGTGAGATACAAAGTATTTGGTGCCAACACCACATCTCAAAAACTTCCCTCATATTTATTCTTTTTACCTCAATATCCCTGTTTTCACTTCTTAAGTGAAATGTATTATGCGCTTATAAACTTAGATATATAAATCAATTGAATATTAATTGTGTGCAGTAAAAAGTAAATATATTAAGCATGCGGCCATATACGATACACAAATCTGGTAAAAAAAAACAATCTTTATGTAATTTTTGAAACCATATATGATCTATTTATAAAAAAATCACATATTGTAAAAAATGCATTCAGAATAGATATTTACCATTTCCTTGTTGCAACTCACTGTCACTACTGTGAGAGTGAATACAATTCATAATAGTTTAATAAAATAATTTTAGAAGAGTGTATATAAATGTCCATTCTAGAAATACAAGTCTGCTGTTGTAAGCTAAAAAGCATTAGCTACATAAAAAAACAAAAGTTAGATTAATTAATTAGATTACTCCATAGCCTGGTTAGTAGGATGCCTGTCTTCCGATCCAGGATTTATGAGCTCGATTCCCGTTGTTACCTGAATTTACTAAGAAGGGTTCCAGTCTAGTTTTCATTTAGAACATTTAAATCGTAAAATACATTGATACATTAGAATACATTTACCAGGTTGTAATGTATACAGTGAAACTGTGATAAAAGGTTAAGTTTTGATTCTCTGACATTATTTTGTAAGACAAATAAATGTAAATTAAGATTTGTTTTCTATATATTCAACAACAATTAAATTATTTTATATTTAAGGTACTTGAGTCATTCACAAATTATTAAACTTGACGTTTTGACAATGTAGTTACTGTTTTTTTTTTGCGTACAAAGGTAGAAATGTCTCGATTAATGTTCTGCACAATATCTGAAAATTCTTTTACATGAAAATAGCTTGTATAAAATGGATTTGTGGTTTTTAAACTGCTTTTTTATGTATTAATAATATATTATAAAAAATTTTAACGGAAATTTTATTATTTTTACCCTTTTTGTTGTTGAACTACACTGATTGGCTCAGATCAACTACCTTTTGCAAACCTGTTTTCTTTCTTATATTTCAATCATATCTTGTCTTACCGGTTTTATAAATATTATTCATAATACTAGGTTTGTAGCTTTGCGTTTGTTATATACGATCCCACTTAATGTGATATAAATAAAATTAAAATAAAACATAAATTAAAAACTGATTTGAATTTAACCGGTTGAAAATAATAATCCATGTAGGTTTTCAAATTTAAAATAAAACAAATCATATTCTTTTACCATTTTAAGGATATTTTTTTTTCTCTTTGGAACCAATGTCACTCATATAAAATCAATGCTCTGTGTGTTTTTCTAATTATGCAATTGTTCCATGAACCAAATAATTGCGTAAAGTGAGGCATACCTGTGTTATTGTAAAAGTGTTGAACATTCCATATTACTTATTAATGCTATTTGTATTTCATCATCATTTTATTAATAAATAAATGTAGCTCATTATAAGCTTACTCGAATGTGCACTCAACACTGTCAAAGCTTAGGAGTATTGGGACTGAATTGACTGAGAAATAAGTGTTTTGTTTTTTAATTCTAGAAGCATATTTATCAGTTTATTGCGACCAATTATGCAGTTATGAAAATATAAATTTATTCTTCCGTTCCGTGGTTGCAGTCCTAAGACTGGTTTGCAGCAATTTGAACTCTTCTCCTCCATTCCCCCCTGTCCTGTGCGGCTCTTTTTAAGTCTGTATATGTTGAGCAGCGCACGTCCACCAACAGGTCTTCCAGGTACTCTCGGCGTGGGCGTCCCCTAGAGTTTGTCCCCTCGGTCATACCCTCCATTATGGCATGCAAGAGGCCCTCTTGTCGTATTATATGACCGATCCATCTTGCACGCCTTTCGGACAGGATCCTGAGCAGGTGCCTTCCTCCTTCGATTCGTTGGAGAACCTCTTCATTTGTGATGCGGTCTCTCCAGGAAATTCCTAATAGTCTTCTATAGGACCACATCTCAAAAGCCTCTAGTCTTCGTCTATCTCTTTCGGATAGGCACCATGTCTCGCAGCCGTACATCAAGATACTCCATACATAGGTCTTGATGAGGAGTATTCTCAGTTTTAGGTCTATATTATTTGATTCTATTATTTTCGACCTTTTATTAAATGCAAGTCTAGCCTGATGTATACGGCTGTCGACCTCGCTCTTGGACCGACCGTCCCATGTTATTTTGCTCCCGAGGTAGACAAACTCCTTGGTGTTCTTTAGTGGTTTACCCGACATCACTATTCTCATCTGGTGCTGCGCTCGGCCTACAGTCAGCAGCTTTGTTTTGTCTTTATTTATCTTCATACTGTAGTTATTTTGAAGAATGCTTTCCATAGTTGTTAAGGCCTCTTGTAGTTCCTCTTCACTTTCAGCAACCATAGCAATATCGTCAGCGAACCTTATCATGTCCACCTTTTGCCCGTGTATCTTTACACCTTCTCTGTGACTCATTCTCTCTCTCAAGTCGTCAATCGCGCTCTGTATATAGGCGTTAAAAAGAACAGGTGACAGAGAGCATCCCTGCCTTACCCCTTGTCTTATATTGGCTTCCTTTGTGTCTTCGTCACATCTGATTATAGCGGCCTCTTTCTTGTATAGCGCCTGGATTATACGTCTATCTTTATTCTTATAAACATAAAAAAAATAACTACCACTGAAAAATTCATTGACAAATAAATAAATGAATTATCTTATCTTTGCTGGTTGTTATTTGTTGTTTCTGATAATAAAGTCAAAATACATTTTCTATCTTTTTTTAAATAATAATTTATGGTATGGAAATGTAGTCCTTATTGCTAGGTTAGTACTTTATCCCATTATGAATAATTTTTACCTCTTTCTTTGGGATGGGGGAGAGCCCTCTGTGGGAGTGGGAAAAACTTACAAAAACAACTTTATTTTTTTTCACCTATCACAATAAATGACTTCTTCCTATCCAGTGAGGAAACGCAGACGATAACTCTATAAAAACAAAAATGAACTACCCAACGCAAAACAAAAAGGATCTCCAAAGCTCCAATAAAAACGTCAACCCGTTCCACTGAAAGGGATCCTGTCACTATTTTCTATCCTTTATTGCATATGAATTTTCATTATCAAATATTTGGATAAAATAAAAAAAATAGTACTGTATATTAACAAAATTCATATGTTGAGAGAGGTTTTGAATTGTTGTTCATTGTGATTAATAAGGAACTGATTATCTGTGCTTAAAATAACTTGTATATAATCGAACATCCCCTTCTAGTTGCAAGAAGCACCGAAACTAAACAAAATGAATGGTGTAAGGTTCAGCGTAAGAAAGATCGAAACTGAAAATCGAATGTCATTTAAGGTCGGGAAAAGGCAAAAATATTGAAAAAAGAAAATGAGAAGAGAGTCAGCCACCAAACGTTTTCAATAAACCTGAAAAGAAAAATTTCAATTAACCTGAAGTATACATGATACTGTCTTCAAATTTTATTTCTATTTAATTGTTTATAAAAAAATATTCATTTGGTTTTAACCTCTAAACGAGTATGGCCGTAAGGCGAGTGAATTTTTACCTCAAGAGAGTATGGATGTACACGGTACGTTCAATGGTTTTATTTCCGAATATATGAATTTATCCATAAAACGGACATGGCTCAAATGTTTCCATCTATTCAATTATAGTATACTGAATATTGGCGGTCGCAATTACGTGATTTATATTACTTACAAAATAAATTTTTTATTTTACTTACAAAATCTCACTCGCTTAGAGGTTAAATACTCATTCAGTTGTACCAATTTTGCATTCAACGGATTTAAGCAAAGACCATCGATTTGTTTATTGATATTTAATTTTTTTGACACTATTAATTTAAACCAGATTTTTTTACATACGACATGAATTAGGTAAATTGCAGTTGTTTTGTTATTTTATCTTATTGAGAGAAAACAACCCTTTTTTAACATTTAACCAGCATAATTTCTAAAATCCAGCCACACTTCCAATTCTTCTTTTATCGGATTTTGGGAAAATTACACCATTTTCAAAATCAACAGATATAGCTGTTAGTGCAGCAAAGTTCCTGTCTGGGGGCAATTCCTTTAAATTGTGACCTATTTTCTTGAGACCTTCCAGTACATCCTGTAAAAGAACCCTTCAGTTATTACTTATTTCAATGTTATAGTTATATTTACATAATAAATCCAATTATACCTACTAAATACTTCAAAAGGCAAAGAAGAGTTTCTAGTGGATTCTGGTAAATTGGAGTATTGTTTATATGAGGTAGACTTTGAGGTATCTCTGCGATAAATAGTTGCTGGTGAGCGATTTCAAATGGTAGTATTTGAGGACAATATTCAGAGTACCACAGGGATCACATCTTAGTATTTTAATAATGATATTTCACTTAGATTAAAAAACGTCGAGCTTGTTTTCTTTGCTGATAATTTAAAAGTATGTCTAGTTATTGATAATGTTTATTTAATCTTATGCCAAATAATTTAAACTCTCTCAATGACTTGCTCTCAGAATGATCTTTCTCTCAATATAAGTAAATGTATGAAAAGTTCTCTTCACCAGGCTTACACAAAATACGGCCCGTGGGCTGCATACGGCCCACCAGCACTCACTCTGTGGCCCGCGAAGCTTTTTATGAAGATGCATAATCTATATTAATAAAAATGTTCGTATATTAAAATCTGTAATCTTCGAAAGCTCTTCACCAATCGCTTTGAAATTTTGACAAAAGGTTGCATTCGTATACAAAAATGTTTATGTATTTTTATTTATATACCGGTGTATATAAAAAAAGTGTAAAAATAAAAAAAAAAACGTTTGCGCCTCCTGCAGCGACAAACTCAAACTAAACTTGACAGTTATGTCACATTGCATTTTCGACGTTTCTGAATTAATATTAAATAATTAAATCTATGTAAATAAAATATTTAATAATTAAATGTTTAATAATCAATATTAAATATTTAAATAATAAATTTTAAATTTTCAAATACGTTTATTGGAAAGTCGCGACATGAGCGCCAATTGCTGATGTAAAAATATACAAAGTTTTTGCCGGCCATTTTGTATTTTGATAGCGTCCTTTGTGTACCGATATTTGCTGCGTATAAAAGAAAACGTTATATATTTGTATTAAATTTGAATAAAAAATAGTTGTGTTGTGATAAAATTGACTTCAATGATTGTGGTAAGTTGTTGAGATTATATTGTATTTAGGTTAAAAAATAATTTTAATTGGATATATTTCGGCATTATTTGGTGTTGACGTTGGAAGAGTTACCCTTCCATGACATTAGATATGACAATAGAGCAGTCTTACGCTGAATACGAATATCTTCCAACTGATCAAGAATCGGTAATTGATGAATTGGATCCGAATGACAACCAAGAAATGGAAGTTGATGAAGATGGTAAGCAATTAGAGGATTTAATAGAAAATATTGAAGACGATTCTGATTCATCAGATCCCTTATGCCTGTCAATAGATTTAGTTAGCTCCTAAATCACGTACATCTGAATGACAATTCGCTTCAACCTGAAAGAAATTCACCAGACTTTGAGAAGTTATATAAAGTGCGACCATTCCTAAATGAAGTATCAAAAAAAATCTAAAATGTTTAAAACCAGATCAGTTTTTGGCTAACGATAAATCAATGATTAGATTCAAAGGCTGATAGTGGCTGAAAGAGGTCAGTAGGAATATAAAAACTATCAAATCATATGTAGAAATGGAGATTTTTTTAAATTAGTTCCAATTATCTATTTGTCTTCCCTTAACATTTAATTAGTTACAATTAATCTCTCTGTCTTCCCTTAACATTTAATTAGTTACTTTTATGTTTCGCAATTTTATATGTTGCCTGAAATACTCTTCTTTGTGGCGACACGTAAAGACGTTGAAATTAACTACAAATATGCGTGTTCAGCGTATTTATATAGTTTTGAATGTGTGTAAAAAGGCGCAGAAGATATGTCGCTGTCTCGTTCTCGCTAAACAATAACAAGCGGCTCGCGCTGTGATCACAGGGAGTAAGGATCGCTACAGTCTCATAGCTTCTGCAATTTAGTGATGTCAAAAGAAAAATTGGTTGAAAAAGTATTTCCCAATATTCAAATCAATTTTAAGAATCCCGATTGGCTGAGTGAACGAGCTATTCTTGCCGCCAAGAACAAAGACGTCCACGAACTTACCAATATTATTCAGTTCCTTTTTTAATGTTTCGCAATTTTATACATTTTTATTATAACTTTCTTTCTTCTTTTACAGTGCAATCGATCTTTCATTTGAATTCAAATCATATCGTGAATTTACCTCTTGGAGTGACGCGATCATTTGCGAGCACGGCGATGAACGCGACAGACTGAGAGTGGCTGAAAGACATAAAAAATATTGTATACCCACAAGCATTGTGAAATTAAACAGATTAGAAACGTGTGCTTTCTCTTTTCTTTCTTTTCCATTTTACCAGATACCAGCCACAGCAACGCGTGGCCGGGTACAGCTAGAATTTTATGAAGATGCATAATATTGTAATAAATGTAAAAATAACATTCCGTTATTTTTAGGTTTTTAATATTATGAATAGAATAGAATTCAAGAAATTAATATTATGAAAATTAATAAAAGTCAGCAACGCTCTAATATATTAAAAACGGCTACTTCAAATATGTCTCCCGAATATGACAAACTTGGTGCTGAAAAATCTATGTAATGTCTCTCATTGAATTTATTTATACACTAAAAACAATCCCTTTAAGCTCCATGTTTATTTCTAGTATTTTTTTAAATATTTTTACAATAATTATTTTATTTATTATAAAAATTACTTAATTTTGTAGTTATAATTACAATAAATAATATTGTAACAAACAAAATATTATCTTTATTTTCCTATCCTGTTTTCTCCCTGGCCGCAGCAGCTTTCCTTAAAGTAATATGGTCCTCATCCCATTTTGAGTTGTGCAGGCCTGCTCTACACCAACTAAATCAATAGGGTCTCTGTCATCAAAGATCTGAAAGTAACTCTTGACTTACAGTTCACTTAAGATAACCACATTGATAATGTTATTTCAAAAACCATCAAATGATAGGTTTCATTATTAGAAACATAACATTTTTGATACATTATATCATATAGTTCCCTTGTTTGCAGTAAACTGGTATAATAGTCCTCAGTTGTGTGGTTATTACACTATGATGTGCATGTGCGAGGTGTGAATAGAGTTCAAAACATTCTTATAGATTCATGACCTTTAAAATGAGCACTGAAATACTAGGTCATGGTTATGGACCCATTCGAAGATCATTGAAACTGGCCCCTCTTCAGGAGAGGTGAGTAATGTTTGATGTGATATTTCTATAGTGACTCCTGAACAATCAGTCTGTGAAGAACCTATGTCAAAAATATATCTCAATGTTTTAGATGGATTGTTTTGTATTAACAGGGTCATCAGGCAAGGGGTTCATATCACAAATTATGAATTTTTCTCGCTCTTTGCATTATTGCATCGATTGTGGAATATTTTGGATGTGGACATAATCAGTTGTTCCTTTAAATTAGGAATATTTTTGATCTCTCAATATGGCAATCCTTTAGTTCATTTTTCACATTCCACTTCCATACATCAATGTTGGCACTAATATGCTATTATGAATCATCATTTCAGCAGATTTTGACATTACTCTTGGAATATGTCTTTTAGTGTCGCATTTACTTTGTTTCCTATTGCAATTCACTGTTTAATATCTTGTTGCATCTTTCCATCGTCTGAGAACATATTTCCCAAATTTTAGAATTATTCAACTTGTTCTAATAATTCATCTCTCATTTACTTTTCCATTCATCCTTTTTAATCGCCATAATTATGGATTTTGCAGAATTCATTTTAAGGTCTTTTTATACATTTCACTTGGAATTCACTTAGACTAGGGCTTCAAAAAGTTTCTTTCTCGGTAAAAAGGATTCCACGATCAGTATATGTTGAGAATCGCTGTACTTAGACTTATTTTATAAAAGTTACCTTATTAAAACAAACTTCATAATAGACTGTCATTGGAAAGAGCTTATGATATAGTCTAGGCTCATCCATTGCTTTAGAAAAGAAACTTGAATAATTGGGAACTTTAAATGGAGTTTGAATAAAATTAATACCTTATTAAAATCAACTTCATGCTGGACTACCATTGGAAAGAGCTGATGATGGAGTCTGGGCTCATCCATTGCTTTTGATAAGGGTACCCCACTTATTAAGTGTTTTAATATTACCTGAAAGTATGCAATATTATTTTTAATACATTTTTGCAGCATCATTATTATGATTTTAATCTAGAAATAAAACTAAAGTCCTTATCGTGGACCAATTGAAGACACTGATAATAAGTGACTTGTCAAGGGTTTATAGAGAGGTCTATGAGTTGGTCTATTTAGGTGCTATTATTTCAATGAATGGAGGATGTGAAGTAAAGATCCAAAGACAAATTATCTGACAATGATATGGATTAACCGGTCTGTACTTGGAAGAATTAAAATCCGTCTAGTTCAGTTAAGAGGGATGGAGATAGGCGGTTCAAGATAATTGTAAAATTTAAATTTTTCAACATACCAGTGATACTTGTGAAGTGACTTTTGTACCTCCCGCCCCTCCAATGATGAGCCTCACTCCTTTGTCTTTTTGAATAATGACGGAGGGTACTGTTGAGGATTGAGGTTTCTTTCCTGGCCTTAAATAATTTGCCGGGGATGGAGGTACTCCATAAATATTAGTTCTATCAGGATATGAAAAATCATTCATTTGGTTGTTTGGAATGATTCCTGTCGATGGAGAAATGAAAAAGGATCCAAAACTGGAAATATACAAATAAATTTACTATCTATATAATTATAGTCTTTACTAAGGCATTCTGTCCTATATATTTCTGAGCAGTGGTTTTCAAACTTTTTTATATCAGGGTGCCCTTAATGTATTAGCAATTACCAATTAGTGGGATGGGTGAGCCTACATAGTTCACTACATAGTTTCTCAAATCTTGGAATCAAACTAGACACAGCTTTTCTCTTTTTTTTGTTCAACATTGAGTTTTTAGCTGTTTGGTTTTTATTACAGCTATTGTTGAAGTCTCAGTTTTGCAGAGGTAAAACATTGTAAATGAAATCAGCATTTGCTGAGCTTTAGCAGTCAGCAAAGGATCATATTCTTTACTGATATCAAAAACACAACCAGTTCCAGTTAGAGATTGCTTCTTATCATTGTGACTGTGCAGCAGTGCTTTGAATTAGGATTGCCTGGAATTATAAAAAAATAGAATATTCCGCAGTGTTCTAGGATGCAGAAGTGCACAAATTAAAACCTCTATTGTAGAGGAAGGTTTTTATCAATACCAATTAAATAGTAATGAGGAAGTATAGATTGTAATGCAGTTAACTAATATGTTGCAAAATATATAAATGATTTTAAATGTTGAATTGTGATAAATGTCTAAATAAGTCCCATTACTTGTAGAGGGATGTTTCCTTTTCTGTCTCACATGTGTACTTAAAACTATCATTAATGGGGATTTTATAAAAGTGGCTTTCTTTCAAACAGTGATCATTTCTCAACCTGTATAAAATATATAAATTTGATCAAGAATGTTTTTTAAGCTTCTTTGAAAAATTGCCCTGTTGCAGTGATGTTTAAATCTGCAGTAGCATGTTTCTCAATTATTGTAAGTAAAAGTGGAAATGTCCCTACTTTATAGATAATCTTGGATGAAGTGCGTTACTTTTACTGTATTATTTTAAAACTCTGGAACTAATCCACATGTTGTTGAAACCAATATCTCAAAAAATATAAAACGGCCCTGGTCATAAGTCATTAAGGGAATATTGCTCTAAGACATCAGTTTCAACTTATTATTAATGTTTTGAAATTCTTCCTATTTCCTTATTGAAAATCATGTTAACTATTTTGACCTATGAATAAGATTAGGATCAAACACTTCCTTATGTTATTTATCATCATGTCCTTTAATTTTTTTAAACTTTTAATCTTTAATTTATCATTGGATGACAATATGAAAGAAGTTATACTTTTCTGGATTTATTTAAAGATAATTCTAAGGTTTGTTAAGGTGCTATGATTGTGAAATACATGATTTAGTCTTACATGGCATTGATAGTGCTTGTAACAGCTATGGCATCTCCATTTGGTGCTAACACACAGACATTTCCAGTACCGTGGTCTTCTGTCAGAGAAAATATAGCACCGTAATGTTTCCAGTCATTGTGTGTCATATTATCAGATATAAGACTTCTGATATGTTTAGCAAAATCTTTGGATGTCAAATTAGCTATAATCTGTAAAAGTTTTAAGTTTTTTATTTACTTTTTTGCTTCTTGAAGAATATTTAAGAAATAATTTAATCAATGCTAATTGAAGGTCTTCTTGGTCATTGTTAAAATGAATATAGCTAATTTTCAGTTCAGCATTGTTCTGATAGCTTTTTCCACTTTGAGTGATCCTCAAAAACTCTGGAGTATTTTAGTAACTATGAATTGTTGCTGTCTTAATTAGATCTATGTAACAAATTAAAAACCAACCACGGCTTTGAATGCAATATTTTCTCTCTAGTAAAAGAGTGACCATTAAATGTTCCTTCATTATCATGTGGCTGAAATATCTCAAAATTTTCCCCATGGTCTATTTGGTCTATCATCCAGCTCAGGGAACCCAGATTATTTTAGTGAACCCTAAAAACAACTCAGTTTATTTTACTGAACCCTACACATATATTAAGTTGTTCCTTACTGGCTTTAAGTAATCTGGTGGCAGAAAATCGGGATCTCCAAGCCCAGTTCTTTTGGCATAGGCATATTTGAATACTTCAATGACTCTTTGCCAATGTTGCACACTGTCAATACTTTCTTTGTCTCCCGGTTTGAAAGCCCAATCCTGCAGAGCATTGATTATGAAAGATAATGGATAACCAGAGCCAGGAAATTTACTTGTGTATAGAGTATAGTTATTTCCAAAGTTTAGTTTAATAGGTTCACGCCAACGTGGTCTGAAAATATAAAAGGGCAATTAACATGAAACATTTAACCTCTAAGCGAGTGAGATTTTGTTAGCAAAATAAAAAATTGATTTTGTAAGTAATATAAAAAACATAATTGCGGGCGCCATATACAAAATAATTGAATAGATAAGAACATTTGAGCCTTGTCCGTTTTATGGATAAATTCATGTATTCGGGAAAAAAACATCGGACGTACCATGTACGTCCATACTCTCTTGAGGTAAAAATTCGCTCGCCGTACACCGTATGGCCATACTCCTTTAGAGGTTAAGTTATAAGAGAGAGAGAGGATATAAAAATAAAATGAAAGTACATCACTACACCTGTGCAGAAGATCCCCAGTTGGTTTTACAAGTTATAAGAAGCCTTAGTTGGTAAGACACCCAACCAACACGGGAGGTTCTGTCAATTTCTGTTGAAATCCAATTTATTTAAAAAATAGTTCCAGTCTGATTTTCATACATGACCTCTTAAACATCTGGTTGGTTGGAAAAGAAAGACACATGACAATAAACTCAACATGGTATACTATAAACAAAGAAAGTGCAATACAATAAAATCATTCGAGGTGTGGCTATTAAAATTGCTGTTATTTCTTCTCGTTGAGCAGCTTACATTGGTTTGTGTCGAAAACCATTTCTGGAAGGTAGAGTACCAACTATCTCATCATCTTTTTGGTTGCTTTCCTGGCATACAATGTGTTGCTGGGATCTCATGTGCTTCTTACTATGTATGGGATTCTGTCATTGTCTACCCTATCTACATGATCACACGAGTACTCCCTTCTCTTCCTGCTCTATCTTACTATGTCATCTGTGTTGTTGATTTGTTAGATGTGAGAGTTTCGGACCCTATCTCTAACAATTATAGTTTATTGAAAAATATTTCATTTCAACTTAAACCACCTTCAAAATATTTCAGTCCCATATCTACACTTTGAAGCATGTGGCTTCTTTATTTTGCTAAATATGACTGCGGACCATTTTCTATCAGTTGGTTTACAGGCTGAAATTGGGTTTCCTTCAACACACTTTCTAACTATGGTTCAATTTCATATTTAAATTTTTACTTCCTCTAATTTACTTCCTTTGAAAAGTGGATATCATTACATTATTTGTTTCAAAATATTAGTTACATAATAGAGCGACCTTATCAATCAAATTATTTATGGCACTGAAATGCTCTACAAACTATGGCACTCTACAATTTATAGCAATCAAGTCATACATTATCAACACATTTAAAATATAGCATGACATTTTTATATGTAATATGTTATTAAAATATATTTAATAAGGGTGTAACACCACATGAGCGGATTCATTTGACATCAGATAAAGCCTACATACAATGAATACTTTTAACAGCTTCAATTTCGATCCAAATACGATCCAAAAATTAAGATTTATTATTTTGAGGTTAGCATCAATGTGGATGAAATAAATAAATAAAAAAATAAAACATGCTTTAAAAAAAATTTGGCCAAATGTGTGCAACTTTTGGATCATGCCTAGCAGTTTCTATAAAACTAGTGAGACCACAATAATTCCCCATAAACCACATTTTTTAAGATAATGCGATTTTGTTAATTGACACTTGAAAATATCTTATTAAAAATAATATTTTACAGAAAAAATATGCTGAGGTGGATGAATTCCCTGAAGAGGACCTGCAAAACTTAATTTAATCACAGAGTTGTGAAAATTAAACTGAACATGTATAAGTACAGGAAGAAAAGCCAGTTTTGAGCATGAGCAATATTACTGAAACTTGATTTTAAATTTATATGTTGAAATCTAGAAACATCTTCAAAAAAAAATTAAACCATGAACAATTTTAAACTTTTTAAAAATAACCATTTTTTAATTAAAAAATATAGAACTCTTATTCTTGCCAACCACAGTTTAGCCATCTGCAGTATTTTAGAAGAATTTATCCCCCATAGTTAGCAAGGAATTGCTGTATTTTAATTCCCTTCTCATCCTTACATTTTTATTTCTGCTGGGGGCTAAAACAGTTCTTAGGTTCTACTTGTCAATGGAAGACAAAAAAAGAAAATGATCACTTGCCTGAATTCATTCATGTCTTCTACAGTGAGGATTCCATTGGCAGCTCTAATATCATTAATAAACTGATGTGTCAGACTGCCATTATACAAAGCGTTTGCTCCTTCTTTGGCGATCGTTTCCAGAGTTTTTGCCAGTTGCAATCTTTTTACAGTATCACCTTGCTTCAATATTTCATTAGTTTCTGGGTTTACGAAAATTTCACTAAAAGTAACGTACAATAATCATTTTTAAAATCTTATTCCATGATATGACTTTTGAGTTGGTTTTCAAGAAAACTATAAGTTATACTATAAGTTATAAACCATGATATAGACCATGTTAGATCAACCATGTTATATTATGTACAATGAAAGTGTAACATAATGCATTTAGTGGAGAAAATCTACATTCAGACAAAAATTATAAAGTTATCACGTAGAATTACTTAATTATAAATTATATCGCAAAACCTTGGTTTTGCGATAAAATTTATAATTAAGTAATTCTACGTGATAACTTTATAATTTTTGTCTGAATGTAGATTTTCTCCACTAAATGCATTATGTTACACTTTCATTGTACATAATATAACATGGTTGATCTAACATGGTCTATATCATGGTTTATAACTTATAGTATAACATGGTCGCCATATGAAAATCTCATTCAACCAACCATAAAGATGTTAATGAGGCCTTAAGTAAAAACGAGACTGGAATCCTTTATAAATAATTCTGGGTTCCAAGAGGAATTCAACATTTCATTACTTTATGTGATACCCACCACTGATAATGTAGACTGACAATCATACTCAATCATGAGGGATTGCCTATTCTGTCGTATCAGGTGGTTGAGTTTATTGCTAACATATATGGTAATAAACTTGCTAGGTTGTACTGTACTTAACAAAAGTGTAATAAAATATAATATGAATTTGATTTTCAAATTTTAAATATTAATATGCTGCGCTCTGTTTATTTTATCAGTTAAATTCTACAATTGCCCTCTAAGGCATAAATTAAATATACCTTATACTTGGTTCGTTTCTGACATCTTTCTCAAATTTTACGAGTGCTAGAGCTAAGTCTTCTGATACGTAGATGCCCTTTCGGCATAAATCAATTGTTGGTTGTATCAGTTCAGCCCAGGGTAAGGAACCATACACTTTATGTAATTCTTCATAGCCTCGTACTTCCCCAGGTATGGCCACATTAAAACCCCCTAAAAAGTCCAATGTGGAAAAATATTTTTAACAGAAAAAAGAGAATAGTCATACAACAAAGTGAGCTAATTTATGAAAAATATATACAAATAACTTGAAGGACTTCTAATTTCAATGTATTTTCAGGAAGATTTTTAAGTTTGATATTCTCAAAAAATTAAATGAGATGCCCACTTATGATTGATGAAAAACGTGTTAAATACTCGTAAGTGATGTAATTCAATTATAATGATCTATACACATAAATAAAAAGCCAATTAAATAAAGGCACGGTTGTCTCCGAATCCTTAAAATATATGATTTCAAATAACAAATACATGAGAGTAGATAGTAAGTGTCAAATTTACAAATAATACATAAGGTTAATAATTATTCATGTAATAGAGTCTAGAATAGATACAATTGAATGGAAAAGTATGCTCTGGGCTAATGAAATGAAAACCATCAAAGCTACTGCAGACAAAACACATAGAGATGGAGTTAGAACTATCCATATCTGAGAAATATGTGTAGTAGAAGTGAGATTGAGTAAAACCTATAGAATACATTGGTAAGATCATGTGAAAAAGATATATACAAAGTTCAAAAGTTGTAATGCTTGGAATACCCAGTCAGTCATCCCCCAGGAAGTTTCAAATGATAACAAAGCACAGTTCTAAGGAAAATAAAAGGATTAATTAGGAATATAAATACAATATTTCTTCTTGAGTATGTTATGAATATAAATGTGTTTTACTAAAAAAACTGAAAATTTACAAGAGAGATAAAAATTAACAATAGTTAGAAGATATAGTAAAGAACAATATCTTCTTCTTCATCGTGTGCTCAATGTTGAGCATTGTGGTCCTTCACTATGTCTGGAACTTGATGCATTACTTTTCTCCATCTTTCCCAGCTCTGAGCCACGTTAAATGCAGCATTTAAAGAGGATTTTAACATCAACTTCTTGTTCATTTTCCCTCGACAGTCCCTATGATCACCAGCTTTTCCAGACTTTCCTCATTCTTTCTAGCAAATGCCTAAAGTATGTAAGGATTTTTTTCCTGCATATGGTCAAAAGTCTTTCAGTAATCTTTAATTCTTAAAATATACATTGATGTGGCTCGAAGTCCATGGTAAATAGAGCATCTGTCTCCATCACCACATTTCGAGGCATCTAACATTTTTCATCTTTCATTTTCATCCTCTATGTTCCCACTCCATACAATGTTATGGAGAATACTAGAGATTTTAGTTAATTTATATCTTTATCAGACTTGTCATAGCTGATTTTGCCATTTCAATTTGTCTTCGGATCTCTGATTCACATCCTTCATTCTTTGAAACCAAGTTAACTATAAGTGTTGTAAGAAAAATATATAAGTTTTCTAATAGAATTTTTCTTTGTCATCAGATATGTTAAATTGAATGATATGCTCTTGGAACTGTACTTGAAGGAGACTCTGCAGATTTTTAGGAGTTTAAATAGTACCTTTGGGGTAGCTCAATATCACTTAATGTTTCCAAAATATTAATCATAATAAATTGTTTCATTCATTCATATGGTACTCTTAAATATTCATGAAAGTGCTGCGTTGTTTTGCACTGTGGTTGGGAGTCAACATTGTCTTTGGGTCTATTAATTGCGCCTTTGGATTTAGAACTACTGGAGTAAGCATGTAACTTGCAATTTTTCTTCATATGTGTTGAAACTACTGCAGCCTTAAGAGAGAAAAGATTAACCTCAGTAACAAACTTTTAGCCGGACTGAGACCTTGTATAATTTTTTTTAATACCATCTGGAATCAAACTCGAAACCCCTGGATAAAAGATAAGCATCTTACCAACTAGACCACAGAAATTGTCACTGGACTGTTGATACAAATATTTTGAATCAATTAAGATCTGAAAACTAATATGTTCAACATCATATCTGGCTAAACTAATTAAATTCACATTGATTCATACCTGTTGTAGGATGTCCAGAGGCAAACATATTTTTGTAAGCATTTTTAGGAGCCACTTCCCTGGAATCCAGAATTCTCACCAGCCCATCAGACTTTCTGTAAATAGTCATCTGAAAGCCTCCTCCGAGCCCTAAACAATGAGGACATGCCACACCATCACATAAAAGTGTAGCAATGGCTGCATCAGCTGCTGTACCACCTTTTTTTAAAATATCCCTAAAATTTCATAAGCAAATATAAAATTTATAAATGTGAAATTTTCTTTCTTTCTTCCTTTTTAATATTATTTTTTCTATATTATTAAATTTCTTTCGGTTTCCTCGAATAATTGTTTTAAAATATCATTACTGAACTGATGAGTTTGAAAGACTATTTTTATAGCACTTATCTTGTGGAATCTTAGACAGTTGGAAATGCAAATAATTAGAGAATGACGATTCATTATTTTCATCCCTGCAAAAATATCAATAACCAATTGCAGATTATTATTATTATTATTTTAGATAGGCAGCATAAATGCCGTAAATATATATGTATCAATTGTATAAGATGTCTTTTGTACTCTTAAAATAGTTAATAATTTTCCTCTATTGAAACCATTAATGCTAAGTATTGTTTGACTACTCTGAAAAAGAGTTTATAAATTGTACCTCAATAATTTATAAACTCATTTTTCAGAGTAGTCAAACAATATTAAGCATTAATAGTTTCAATGGCCTAGTGGGTAATATGTACGAGTATATAAATTTTCTAATCTGGATATAACAGGTTCAAAAATGGTTCCAATCTGGTTTTTACTTAATGTATGTTTCCAGTTGATTGGAAAATAATACAACTTGGCAGGTTTATTACCACAAGGCAAAGAAACTTGCAATGTTGTACAATATGCATAATTCGAGGATAAAACTGTTATTTTTTATTCTTACCTTCCAATAGCAGCACATTCATAACCATTGGAAGTAATTGCCGATAATTTGAAAGTTTCGTCAGTTTTAAAGATAAATAAAGTTGCAAGTATCAATATAGCACAAAATACTACTGCTCCTATTATTCAAGCATATACACAAGTTTTATGTTTAAAAAGCAATAACATTTTTGCTAAAAATATTTTAACAACACAATAAAATTGAAATTGGGAATTATATTTAAAATAACCAATATTTTTACAGATTTATTGTCAAGTGAATAACATTTTTTTGAATATTTAAAAAAAATAAAGAAATGATGAAATAAGTTATAGTCCTTAGTACACTTTTTATTGAGTACTGAACAATTTTGCTAAAGAGCTGCCACATTAGCAATATAGGTAAACAGTGCTGTAACTAGCTTTTCATATGCCCTATGCTAAATAATATTTAAAAAATAAGAAATAGAACTAATACGTTGAAAATTAAGATTATTAACATATTAGTTTATCATATACAGTTTGCATACAATAACCATATTGGTCTGACTATAAAGCGAGGTTTTTATTTAAAAAACTAATTAAAAATGTAGGAGTCCCCTTATATTCGAATTCCAAACAAATTAATGATAAATTCACTACCGTGCTATAACTGAAACAGCTTCACTGCCCCAAATACTTATTACAGTATTTTTTAAATGAGTTTGTTCAACAGATAGCATTGTTTACAAACTGCCGGCGTGTGTTGCTAGTTACTGAAAGTTTTTTATATCTTGTTTTTGTCCTACATTTTTCATATTCTTACATCCTTAAAAAAACATGATTAGTGATGCGAGGACCTCGAAAAAATCAAATTAATCAAAGTATTTGCAGGAGTTACAATTCCAATTTCAAGATTATGGCAGTGCATATAACAGAAGCTACAAATACTGCAGCTGCCAGAAAATTTTGTGTTTTGCTGAAAGCAATGCTAGATATTGGCAATCGTAGGAACAATACCTATTGAATTCTACCAGAAAGGCATTCCGAGAGTCCATGAAAGGATATTTTGAATCAATTGATGTAAAATCAGCAGTTCAATTTTTTCCCCAAAAAACATCAAGGAAATGGGTGTCACCATATAAACACAGCCCCTCTATATTCGGGCATATACGATATGTGGTTATACTTTTACGCTAGTAAAATTGAGCAGAGATTGATTTAAAACTGTTTTTTTAAAGAATTGATATGAGTTCACTACTCGTTTTTACACCATCCTTTACTGTTTATGCAGAGACTGGAATTAGTTAACAACTAATGTTAGATTTGCTCCGTCATCTGTATGCTTCGAAAAGCGATTGATAAAAGTTTAGGAACGGTTGTCCCTAATGGAGAGATGATGAGGATGATCGTTGTTTTAATAAAACTCGTGGAAATTGGAATATGCAAAGAGGAATTTTATTGTTAAACGTCGGTATTTATAATATTTTGAATGTGCGTGGAACGGCGCAGAAGATATGTCGCCGTCTCGTTTCCGCTGAACAATATACTCGTATTTATTGTTATCACGTCGGGTATTCATATGATTTGTAGGAAGGCGAAGAAGACATGTCGCTGTCTCGTTCTCGCTAAACAACAACAGCGACTCGAACTTGGACCACAGGGAGCAAAGGTCGCTACAAAAGTCTCAATTTTAAGTCAGTTATGTTACACATTTAATTCCCTATGTTCATTTCTTCTTAAACATCCTTAGTTTTTCTTTTGATCGAGGATATCTCTTCACATGAAAAAACTTCATGTCAATCTTTATAATGCTGATGCTGACGACTGTTAGATATTTTAACATATCATATAAGCCTATATGTTCCATCAGGAACACAAATGCCATAAAACACCTCCATCCAGGTTAGTTCATAGCCATTAAGCTGAGGTTTTGGAGCTTTCTAATGTAACACCGGTGTATAGTGTAGGAAAGGTGTGAGCTTCATCATTTCCCATGCAGGTGATAAAACAGTACAGCTCTAGACCATAAGGTAATGTTTTTATTTAAAAGCCAATACAAAAATGTAGGGGTCATTTTATATTGACCAGTTAGCAGGCAGTATATAGTACTCAAAATATGACCCAATTACCTCTGGCACTTCACCGTTATTGTGGTGGCTATAGGCTGTTGCTTCCAAAAACAAACTGTCTCATTAGTCACTTGGTCATACCACATGACATCCATTATCTTTATTATTACAGTATGTTATACATAGACAATGTGTTGAGCGTCACAATATGAAAGACCAATAGGGAGTACTTTATGAAAGGCTCTTGAGTCACATTGTCTACATATAAGAAGGAAGTAGATATATATGTAGGTGAATACTTTACAGTAAGGGTTGGCAAAATTTATAAATTAAAGGTTAGATTGTAAATATTTTAGGTTTATGAGCTGTGAGGCAGGAAAGAGATTTTTTTAAATGTTATGTACTTACGTGGAGTCTAAGTATCCGAGACAGGACAAATAATTGCATGGTCTGACAGCAGAATAGAAGAACCTTTCGAAGAAGGCCAAGATCTCCAGTGAACTTGTAGCTAGTGTGCACAAAACCAACTCCTTGTCTGCATAAGTTAGACCAAATTGGTAATAGGGACTAGGGCATCAAACCCAGAGTGAATATGGAAAAAGGCCAAGACGAAAAAGATGCAAACTGTTATCTTTTTTGCCTTAAATGTCCTGTCAAACTATTTATTTTATATTTTACAGCAAGTAAATATTAGAGGATGTTTAATGATGTTAATGTTGGGGGCACTCTTGATGTTTATAACCGAGTATGCTGTTTAGTTATTTAATTTATTTATTTATTTACTAGTTGTACCCGGCCACGCGTTGCTGTGGCTCAGTCTGGTTAAATGGAAAGGAAAGAAAAGAGAAATCACACGTTTCTAATATGTTTAATTTCACAATGCTTGTGGATATTGAGAACGAAGCAGATCTGAAGCTCCAGATTGCGATCGCCGTGCTCGCAACCATGCATCATCAAGTCTGGCTGCACGTTGCTCTGCTGCTTCCTCGGCATTTTTATGAACTAAAACAGATAGTTTGCACTGAAAAAAAAGAAGAAAGTTATAACAAAAACATATAACATTACGAAACATTAAAAAAGGAACTGAATAATATTGTTAAGTTCCTAGACGTTTTAGTTCTTGGCGGCAAGAATAGCTCGTTCACGCAGCCAATCGTGATTATTATAATTGCTTTGAATATAGGGAAATACTTTTTCAACCAATTCTTCTTTTGACGTCACAATCAGTGATACAATAGTGTTTTCGCAAACGCGTCATTTTGACATAACGTGAAGAAAGCAGTTAACGTTGTAGCTGGTGGATTCAGGGCTATTTGTTGCACATTTGCAGCTGTGAAATAAACGCATTGTCTATTTTCTAGATGTACTGCTAAGTGAACAACAGCTGGACTTCGTTCATGTATGGGAAGTGAAAGAATTCGCCATTCAGCTTCATTGCTGCTTATGTATCTTCCAGCCTGATACTGTGCGATTTCATCGATATGTATGACCGCATTCCTATCACTTCTTTCGGGTTGCACGCCAAAAACTGCCATGTCGCTGCCTTTATTAACGTACTTACAAATGTATTTCATCGATTTAACGGAGTTACAGTATTCCACGTTTGTGTGCGCTTTGTATGTTTTTGATAGCGAGGCGAATATGGAACAACCCAACGGTTGTTTACTTCGATGTCACCGTTTCGCATTTGTATGGTTGCTAATTTACCGACATCTTCTGTTGATCTTCTTCTGTATAAAGGATATCCATCGTTTCCTGTAACTGTGTTGGATACTAATGCTCGAGGATATCGCTTAGAGCATTTTCCGTCTATCGTGCATGGTGAATTTGGATTCAGTGTACCGCAAGGTCCATGTATCACATTTTTCGTCACAACTTCATGCAAATCCTTATCGACGTCGGCATCAGGTATTTCAGCGCATATTACATTGTCGATTTCGTTCGAAGTGATTTTGTTGTAGAGCCAGATTAGTACTATATATGTGCATGTGGCAATCCTCTCTTTTGCCATTCCACTGAGTACATCCAGTAGCGCACATACCCAAACACTTCATGTTTTACCATGAGCTGTTGTATATCGTCCCAAGTTGGATTGCATGTGAATGTAGTTAATAGATCTGGACACCCGTAGTGACGAACATACGCAATTGCATATTGAGCGTACTCATGCATATGACGTGGACTGCCTGTATATGAAGATGGTCAAATCGTTAGTCTTCCAACGTTAGTTGTATTACCGTCATTAACAACTGCATCTCGGAAATGAACGTATCCTTCAGAGCGAAGCTTGGTCTGATTCAAACGGATGAATATCAAGCTAAATAAAAAAAATCTCCATTTCTACATACGATTTGATAGATTTTGAAATATAAACATAGAGATAAAATTAAATTCTTTATAAAAAAGACACTTTTGATATTCCTACTGACCTCTTTCAGCCACTATCAGCCTGTCGCGTACATTCTGTTGAGAACGAAGCAGTTCTGAAGCTGCAGGACGCGATCGCCGTGGTCGCAACCGTGCATCCGCAAGTCTGGCTACACGTCGTTCCACTGCTTCCTCGACATTTTAATGAACTAAAGCAGATCGATTGCACTGAAAAAGAAGAAAGAAAGTTATGGCAAAAACTTAAAAAATGAGCGAAATTGTGAAACATTCAGTTATGAGACAATGAAATTCGTCCTGAGGTCATATCAACCTGCACTTTTCCGTTCCCAATTTCCAGCAATTGATGTGAGAATATCTCAGCTGATCGATCGTTTTGCAGCTGGACACGCATTTGTCAAATATTTGTTCAATAGGAGTATTGTTAAGGAAAACAGAGATAATTGGAACTAATTAAATGCTAAGCAAAGAAAGAGATTATTGGAATTAATTAACTGTTAAGGAAATGTATTACAAAAACTGCAAAATACGCACGAATTTAATTTGGATGTGACATGTTTGGACGCGTCATTAATGAACAATAAATATCGATTCTAATAAAAAGCAAGTTGTTTAGGTAAATACATTACAAAAAACTAACAATAATGACAAATGAATACATCTTGTTACAAATTAGCCAAAGTTTGGCAGTTCGTTTAAATTAAAAATGACGCTTGTCAAAAATGTACATACCAACATCACGTTGTCTCTCTGAAGCAAATGATCACGTCACTCCAAGAGGTCAATTCACGATATGATTTGAATTAAAACGAAAATTAATCAACACAATTCAATTTCACCGCTATTTGAACAGAAAAATAAAAGACTAAGTTAAAAAATTAAGTGAAACAGATATTCTTAGAGGAACATGTATACTACACACATTACGAAATGAAAATGGCGGATAAATTAGCGCAGAATGCGCTATACAAAAAAAATTATGTCGCGACTTTTCAATAAACGTATTACTTGATAAAAAAGTTTTAGGACCGGCCACCGTGTGGCGCTGTCAGTCCCCCGATTAGAATTCTTTTTTTTTGTTAGGTTACCACATCTGTCATTGACACTTCCCTCTAAATTTCAGCGTTATAGCTTGACATTTGTAAAATTTACGCTGTACTGAGTAAATCTACCTTTGTGCGTGTTTTCAATTTTTTACAAGTTTAAAAATGGCATCAACTGTGCATCAACGAGTTTGCCTTAAATTTTGTGAAAAAAAAACGGATTTAACGGTCCGCAGACCTTGGAAATGTTGGAGAAGTGTTTTTTGGCGGCAAGAACGCTTCAGAAGTGGTCGTGAGTTGGTCGAGGATGACGAAGGCAGTGGCAGTCGAAAATCGATGAAAACATCGATAAAATCAAAGAAATGTTGGCCGAAAACCGCAAATTGACCATCAGAGAGCTGGCAGAGGACTTAAACAACGCTTATGGATCCGCTCGACATTTTGGTTAATGTTTTGGGCCTCAGACGTGTCACTGCAAAACTGGTGCCGAAAGAACTCAATTTCATGCAAAAAAAGGACCGCGTTGAAATCGCGAAAGATATGATTTCCACGAGTTTTTGACCAAAAACAACACGATTACTATCCAGCAGCCTTTGAATTCACCTGATCTGGCTCCCTGCGACTTTTTCCTGTTCAACCGACTTATAAAACCACTTCACGGAACGCGTTACAGCACCCGAGAGGATGTCATGAAAAAATCGAAGACGGCTCTGATGGACATACCGAAAATTGAGTACCAGCGGTGTTTCGAGGATTGGATCAAGCGCTGGCGTATGCACGTTGCATTCGATGGGGAGTACTTTGAAGGAGACCATATCGATTTTGATGAATACACTTGTATTTTCGATTTTATGAATAAAGTCCTAAAACTTTTTGATCAAGGTAGTATTTGAAAATTTCAAATTTATTATATATAAAATTTATTATTAAACATTAAATAATTTAATATTAATTCCGAAACGTCGAAAATGCAATGTGACATAACTGCCAAGTTTAGTTAGTCTATGTCGCTGCAGGAGGCGCAAACGTTATTTTTTCTGATTTATAACTTTTTTTATATACACCTGTATATACTCGTAAATAAAAATATATAAACATTCTCGTATACGAATGCAACCTTTTGTCAAAATTTCAAAGCGATTGGGGAAGAACGTTCGGAGATTAGAGATTTTTAATATACGAACATTTACATTTTTATTTATGTAGATAGATAGATAAAGACAATTAATTAGATAAAGAGATTAGAGATTTTTAATTTACGGACATTTACATTTTTATTATAGATAAATAAAAAAAATCTTTTATACACAAGACCATTTGCTATACCAGCTATACTATTGTTTTTAAGGAATGTATACAATACATTATATTATTCATGGATGCATTTTTATGACATGAACTTTAAAATTATAAAAAAACTCATCTCAGGGATTGCCTAATGAATCTCTCCCAATCTTCCCTAGAATAAACAAATTGAACAATCCTTTACAATGTGTGCAATAGTCTGCACCTATATATATATATATATACTATATATGTTATATATACCATATGAAAACAAGAAGGAATTAATATTTTCCCTGCAAGGTGTGAGCCAGTAAGTTTAAAATGTTTTTAGAGGTTGTTGCCATATTAAGTTGACTTAAATGATGGCTGACGTTTCGAGTGTTGCTGCATCTTCTGTTAGAGTGACTGATGTCATGAATTTGGATTGCCTCAGGAAAAACCGCCCTTATGGCTTGTCTCCATCTCACAGTGATCACCCCTTCTTGAGCATTCCTCAAGGAGTGCTTAGTCATTGTCTTCGCCAAATATATCCAATGTATTATTTTTGTGCCAAAAAGTTAGTGTTGTTTTTGATAAAAATGTTGCTCTCTTATTACCGTTTTCACTTATGTCAATAAAATTGTTGGTTATCTTCCAAAATCGTGTATTGATGTCATTATGGTTTTGCTTTGGGTTCCTCCACAGTGAGCGTTTATAATCTATCACTTTTAATTACTATATATCATCCTGAGACTTTTTAGCGACACTACTATAGTGGGAATCATATGGCAAACCCACCGATCAAACCTAAGGACTTCAGTATTGCCCCCAAGCATGATTCCAGGCTTACCAGTTTATACTGTATATAACTAAAATTAAAAACAATACATGTGTTTTAATGTAGAGGACTCAGATTGTTGGTCCATTTTACGCATAGATTAAGCCTGTTCAACGAATAATTTACTGCTTGGATGCTATAGCTCTTTTCAGCTAACACAGTTTTCATATTGAACTTTGGCCATAAGGCTTTAGAAGAAGAAAACAAATAGAGATTTTTTTACTTTAAAGTTGTCTTATAAAACATGATGAAATATCTAATTATTATGACCTATTTCTTCATCTCAAAAATGCATAAATTACAATGCAGTCAACTTTAATGAGACTCTTAAAATAACAGACGGTCTGAATATCTTTTGCAAATAAATTCAATATTTATTGCAAATAAGTTAACAGAATAACCTTTGATAACCTTATTACAATCAATTTAACGTAAACGAACTTTTATAAAATATAATGACCTGTTTTATCATTGTCGGCAAATTTATCAGGTAAATGAAAAATAAAACATAATATTTTACTGTCATTATATTGGGTGTTAACATAAGTTGTGTCCGTTTTTTTCTAATTTAAAAATGTGCACCAAAAATAACACAAAATGGTAGAGATTATATATACGTCATTCAAAAGAAAATGTTCTGTTCTACAACATATTGTGTTTGCTTTTACGTTACATATATTATTTTATTTGATTACAAGCCTTCAAAATGCAATGTCAAGTAGACGAAAGTGAGCATTTTCAACACCTCCTTCTGTTCGCGTTCAATCGAGGGAATAAAGCTGTCAAATCTACTCGCGATATTTGCGAAGTGTACATTGAAGATGTTATGAATAAAAGGACAGCTCGTCAATGGTTTTTGCGTTTCAAAGACGGTAATTTCGACCTGAAAGACATGGAGCGTTCCGGACGACCAGTGGACTTCGATGAGGACCGCTTAAACCATATTATTCATGAAGATCTCCTTCAAACCACCGTAGAATTGGCTGAGCAGATGAATTGCAGTCACATTACTGTTTACCGCCATCTTAAATCAATGGGAAAAGTCCAGAAGTTCGGCGCTTGGTTTCCATATGTTTTGAGTGAAAATAACAAAAATCAACGTTCGACAATTTCTGTTTGCTCGCGCGTCATCGAGCTACGCATGGCCACAAGCAAAGGTTCCTTTACCGCATCATTACTGGTGATGAAAAATTGTTTGAAAATGGGGATGAAAAATGTTTGAAGGGGATCCTCATGAATAATATGGTTTAAGCGGTCTTCATCGAAGTCCACTGGTCGTCCGGAACGCTCCATGTCTTTCATGTCAAAATTATCGTCTTTGAAACGCAAAACCCATCGACGAGCTGTCCTTTCATTCATAGCATCTTCACCGTACACTTCGCAAATATCGCGAGCAGCTTTGGCAGCTTTATTCCCTCGATTGAACGCGAACAGAAGGAGGTGTCGAAAATGCTCACTTTCGTCTACTTGCCATTCCATTTTGAAGGCTTGTAATCAAATAAAATAATATATGTAACGTAAAAACAAACACAATATCATGTAGAGCAGAAAATTTTCTTTCGAATGACGTATAACCTTTACCATTTTGTTTTTCTTTTGGTGCTCACTTTTAAATTGAAAAAAAAAACGGACACAACTTATGTTAACACCTAACACTTTTTCCTGTATGTAGCCCATATTTCTATCATGGACTTATGAAATTTATCATTTTGTGCTTCAGTCAGCATGTACTCACTGTCCGCCATATTCAAAAAAGAACTGAAGGTTTGAAGGAACCCATTTCAAATTTGTTCCCTTGTACTTTAAACAATATATAATATGATAGAATGGTGACATAATTAATGAAAGATGCTCGATTCTGTTTCAATTACTTATTTTATTTCGCTGCATGCAATACAAATTTATAATGAAGCATCAAATGTGCTAATTTGTTCTGAGTAAGACTGGCTGACTGTCTGTTGGTGAAGAGGGACTTGTTTATAAACAATCCTGAAGTTAACATGATGGCGTTCCGAGAATCTCTGGAAGGAAAGAGAAAATCGGCAACTTTTTATCTGTGAAACAGTGGTCTCCCTTCCATTTTCATCCCTTACGAGTTCCATTCTTGGTTTCCAAATTCGTGCTAATGTTGTTCTTTTTATCTTTTAATAAATTATATTACATTTCATCTTTGAATAACAGATGTTGCAGAAAAATATATTAACCAAATATATATTACAATATATTTTTAACAACTACACAACGTACATAAAAACACACAAAAATATTTTTTTTGAAAATAATTGTTAATCAAATATAGATTACATTTTATATTAAATACTAGCTGTACCCGGCCACGCGTTGCTGTGGCTCAGTCTGGTTAAATGGAAAAGAAAGAAAAAAAAAGCACACGTTTCTAATATGTTTAATTTCACAATGCTTGTGGGTTTACAATATTTTTGACTTCTTTCAGCCACTCTCAGTCTGTCGCGTTCATTCTGTTGAGAACGAAGCAGAACGCGATTGCCGTGCTCGCAACCGTGCATTCTCAAGTCTGGCTGCACGTCACTCTGCTGCTTCCCCGGTATTTTGATGAACTAAAGTAGATCGATCGCACTGAAAAAGAAGAAAGAAAGTTAGAACAAAAACATATAAAATTGCAAAACATTAAAAAAGGAACTGAATAATATTTTTAAGTTCATAGACGTCATTGTTTTTGGTGGCAAGAATAGCTCGTTGACTCAGTCAATCGTGATTCTTATAATTGATTTAAATATTGGTAAATACGTTTTGAACCAATTCTTCTTTTGACGTCACGTAACGGCAACACACGCAAAATAGATTTCGGTTTATTTTCATTTTGATTTCGAATATCAAATAATAAATATTAAATATTAAATTTTGCATTATCTGATCGTAAATGCCTTTTTGCTCAAGCGTTAGCTTAGGAATATTTGATTGCACATATGACAAAAGTTCACCCATGTTGAATTTTGTTCACGACGCAATTCTACGTCGAACGAAGCAGCAGCAGATCGATTAGGTGATGGCATTCCCAATTGATTGAGAACTTTGTTCGCGATTTCTAAGCACAAATCTTCAATTATTATTAACGCTTCGTTGTAGATTTTTGCTGAGAAATCCATGTTCATATTTGAATTATCCTCGCGTATTCGACGTCATATATCTTCAGCTATGTGCGATTTATATTTCTCCTATAACTCTGTTGGACATGAAGGAGAGCAGGTGGTCAATATGATTGCAAACAATGCACGAATTTGATTTGGATATGACGTGTTGCACGCGTCATTAATGCATACATCCCCGTGTCGGTCGTTCTCCAATAAATTGAGAGCTTGACATGCACTGCGGAAAGTGGCATGTGTAATGCCGTTGATAATTGTCAATTGCTGGAAAGACGTTGGACCGGGCACATTTACCAACAGGATGCATAGAAAGAAGCATTCATTTTGATTGGGATGCACGGTGTACAGTCTGCCTATCGTAGTTTCTTTGAATATGCCAGGTTGTCCGTCGACTTGCTCTCCTCGTTTTACGTCGATCAAATGATTTTCTACTCGCATTCCATGTGTAATACTTAGGCACTTCCGAATACAGCAGTGTTTTCGCAAACGCGTCATTTTGACATAACGTGAAGAAAGCAGTTAATGTTGTATCCGATGGATTCAGGGCTTGTTGCACATTTGCAGCTCTGAAATAAACACGTTGTCCATTTTCTAGATGCACTGCTAAGTGAACAACAGCTGGACTTTGTTCATGCATGGGAAATGAAATAATTCACCGTACAGCTTCATTGCTGCTTATGCATCTTCCATACTGTGCGATTTCATCGATATGTATGACCGCATTCCTATAACTTTTTTCTGATTGCACGCCAAAAACTGCCATGTCGCTGCGTTTATTCACGTACTTACAAATGTATTTGATCGATTTAACGGAATTACAGTATTCCACGTTTATGTGCGCTTTGTATGTTTTTGATAGCAAAGGCGAATATGGAACAACCTAACGGTTGTCTACTTCGATGTCACCGTTTCGCATTTGTATGGTTACTAATTTACCGCCATCTTCTGTTGATCTTCTTCTGTATAAAGGATATCCATCGTTTCCTGTAATTGTGTTGGATACTAATGCTCGAAGATATCGCTTAGAGCATTTTCCGTCTATCATGCATGGTGAATTTGGATTCAGTGAACCGCAATGGTCCATGTATTATATTTTTCGTCGCAACTTCATGCAAATTCTTATCGACGTCGGCATGGGTTATTTCAGCGCATATTACACTGTCGATTTCGTTTGAAATGATTTTGTTATAGAGCCAGATTAGTACTATATATGTGCATGTGGCAATTCTCTCTTTTGCCATTCCACTGAGTTCATCCAGTAGCGCACAGACCCAAACACTTCATGCTTTACCATGAAACACATCAGCGATTTCAGCTTCTGTCTGAAAACACGTGCTGTGATGTCATGCCTGACAAATTGAAAACAGTAATCGATTCAAAATGCCCCTAATTAGTTAACACAAAAGGTATAATTTTCCATCAGGATAACACTAGACTGTATGTTTCTTTGGTGAACCGTAAAAAATTGTTACAGCTTAGGTGAAGTTTTGACTTAGCCGATGATTTCTCAGATGTAACATCTGATTTGTTCCGATCTTTACAGAAATGCCTCAAGGAGAAAAAATCGATTACCTGGACGACTGCAAAAGTTACCTCCAGATATATTTGCTCAAAAAGAAAAAAAGGTTCTGTGGATTTGGAATTATAAACAGCACAATGAAATATTGTTTCATCATTCTGTCGTGTAGCTCATGACGGAGCATCGTGACTCCCATGATAGCCTCGTTGATAATCTAAATAAAGTAATTTGTTTTTATTTCTACCTGAAAAGCGAATGAACTTTTTGGACAACCCAATACTTCAGCAGAAATATTTAAGATTTAGTGTTTAGTGTTAAGGGCGAACTATAAATATCGGAAGGACCTTAGAGTAAAAAAATTGATTTACTAACAATTGATTTATCTTCCGCATCATCGCAGTTGTTCTTCTCTTTGGCTTGGTGGATTCCCTCAGTAAATTTCTTGGCGTCTTTGGAACAAAGGGATCAAATTAATCACATATTCGGTTTGATGTTTCTGAATAATGTTATTATATTTCGGAAACTCATGATGAGTCCTATATCAGTTGACAAATTTGCCCCAATACAACCTTGTAACAACGTTCAGTAATTTTAATTATTTTATCAACTTTAATATAAGGCTCGATTATAATAAACAGTGAGTTATTTAGGTAAATACATTACAAAAACCTAACAATAATGACAAATTAATACATCTTGCTAGAAATTAGCAAAAATGGGTCAGTTTCTTCAAATCAAATTTGACATTTGTCAAAAGTTAGTTGTATGAAACACGTGAAACTTTTAATTATTCAAATGTATAAAACATACACAGATACATACCATGAATTTAAATGAGAATCAATCCTACAGTTTAAATTCACTGCTAATTGTACTAAAAAATTATAAAAAACAGTTTAAAAACACCGGATTAAAATTATTACGACGCGACACTACAAAATGGCAGATAAAAATTTGGTATACTTTTACATCCTAGCAGATGGCGCTATTTTTCAATAAATGTATTTTAAAATATAACATTTTAATATTTAATATTTATTATTAAATATTTCATTATTTAATATTTAATTATTAAATATTTAATTATTTAATATTTAATTATTTAATTATTTAATATTTAATTATTTAATATTTAATATTTAATTATTAAATATATAATTATTTAATATTTAATTATTTAATATTTATTGTTTAATATTTAATATTCAAAATTAAAATGGAACTGTCAAAATTTCAAAGCAATGTGAATAACTTTCGGAGATTGGATCTTTTGAATTAACGAACATTTACATTTTTATTTATAAAGATATTTAATATTTAATATTTACTTATTTAATATTTAATATTAATTCCGAAACGTCGAAAATGCAATGTGACATAACTGTCAAGTTTAGTTTGCGTGTGTCGCTGCAGGAGGCGCCAACGTTATTTCGTCTGATTTATAAACTTTTTTATATACAACCGTATATCAAAAAATACATAAACATTTTCGTATACGAATGCAACGTTTTCTCAAAATTTCAAAGCGATCGGTGAAGAACTTTCGGAGATTTTTAATATACGAACATTTACATTTTTATTTATATAGATGACAAAAAATCTTTTTAATATATAATTTGGGAAAAAAACGACAGGTAATTTAATGTAGACATACAATGGTTACTGGATCTGGGTCTGTTGCCTTTCATTTTTCATGTTCTCAGCAAACATGGCTTTTGCCTGTATCTTACTGAGGACATAATTGGCTTTGAGACATCCACGAAAGATAAGAAAAATTATAAAAAAGAAATATACTTACTTTCCAATGTTTGCACATTCCTTCCCATTAGACGCGACAGCAGCTTTCTTGAAGGAAATATCTTCCTCAGAATTACCTTTGATGGACAGAGGAATAGCGATGCCCAGAACAACAATCACCAGGATCACGAGAGCGGCGAACAAGAACTTGGTTCTGGACACGAAGAATATGTCGATTAGGTTTGCCTTGTTAAAACTAAATGATCAAGTATTTGTGGCAGCTATATTTATTACGAGGATATACCCGTAGTTAAGAGTTTACCTGTAGTTTATTTACATCGTGATTCTTTTTTGATAAATATTAATTGATTATTATTTATTCTAACATAACTATCATCATAAGTCTGAGAACTCCGTGGCCTAATTGGTAAGACGTTTGACTTCCATCCTGGGATTTTGGGTTCGATTCCCAATAAAACGCGAAAAAAATAAGATCCTAGATTAGAAAATAAAACATTGTCTGGTAACAATCCTCACAAGTACTAGACGTGTGCTAGTGTTGTTGCCTCTGTGCATATTGAGAAATATAACCAATACGTGTGATGGTTCTAACCCCGAAGGCTCGATGAACAATATTTTCTTGCAGTCACACCCTTCAATATGTCTGAATCACCAATTTATCTAAGGGTATTTCACGAACAAAGGTAATAAAGTTTGAAATCAGCTCTCGTTTTATAGCACCGACATGTATCGTCGAGCAAAGTGCAAACGATAGCATCTCAGTTTATGCAACTTAAGAAAGAGAGGGTTTACATTAAAAACCTTAGTAGCATGTTATTTTTTTTCTTAATCATATTGTGATAGTTGAGTTATAACTTTTTAAAATTTTAATCCCTTAAGTAAGGTACGATAGTGAAATTTTTTTATGACTCGAAAAGTAATGTGAGTAAAACATATTTTCCCTTTCGATAGCATTTTAGTTAAAAGTGACTTATCAGAGAGAAGGTTTACATTAAAAACCTTATTACAGTCCGCGCGGCGTAAGGAAAGGATCTGTAACTGTATTGTACTATAGCGTAGGTAAACAGAGCGTGTGATTGTGTTAAGTCAACTCCTGTGTGTTGATTGGTCAGCTTCTAGTATTAGTGTGTCGTCGTGTCACCATGATTTCTAGTAATAATTCACGGCGAGGTTTGTTTATTGTTATTTTTTTATTTCGGTGTATGTCTACGTACTTATTGTTACATGCTATTTATATCTTTTCATACTATTTTTTTTTTAAAACACAAACGTTTTGGTTCTTATCGCTGAAGTCTCAAAGGCCACAGGAATATCACAAAGTTCCATAAAATTGGTTGTATATTCCAATAAAAACAGTGAGAAAGAAGAAACCACCAAGTCACCAAAAAAGAAAATGATTCGGCCAAATACAATACAGATCGACAATTTTGATGAGTGCGTCATTAGGAGATGCATTTATGATTTTCGCATAAATCAAAAAGTACTGCCGACAATCCCAACATTGTTACCAATTTTACGGGAATCCATATTTTTTTCCGGGGTCGAAAGGAAACTGAGGGAGGTTGTAAAATCTGTGGGATTGAAATGACAGAAAACCACAGACAATTTAAAAATACTTAAAGAAAAAAATGACATTGTGTTTTAAAGAATTGCGTATTTAAGAGCAACGAAGAAATGCAGAGAAGGAAGGCCGTCAACCAACACGTTTCTAAAAAAACAAATAAACATTTCTATTTCTTTAAAATTTTCCATTGTGTATTTGTAAATAAAATATAAAGTTTGTTAGAAATAAATAAAAGTTATTGCTTCTTTCAAACTTTCTTTTTCTGTATCAATAAACAAATATTTGTTTTATACAAAAAAATCCACTTCTGTATTTTTAAATGAATAATAAATAAATAAAATAAATAATCTGAATATATGATAAGTAAAAAATCATGGCCACCCTTCTACACTATTCTTTCCTTACGGTGCGCGGACTCTAGTATGCTATTTTTTCTTTAATCATGTTGCGATAATTGAGCTACCTATATATTTTTTTAAAGTTTAACCCCAAACGTTAAGTACGATAATCTTTATTTATGTGATTAAAAAAGTTTTCTTTTTGTGGTAACGTAAACTTGGAACAGTCGTTTTGAAAAATAGTCAAAATATATTTTAGTCAAAAACTGAGTTTATATAATACTTTATGCCATCTTCATCTTATTCATACTCCGTCCCTGCTTTCCATGACGTTGGCAATCATCTTTGAGAAAATATCTCAATCTTTGGCAGCACGGAACAGCTCCTCAACTATCTGGATACCTGTCCATTCGCAAATGTTACTTAACCAAGATATACACCTGCCGATTCCACGTCTTTGCCCATCAATATTAATTTTAGGAAGTTGTATTTTTCTCCTCTAAATATACGACCCGATAGGAAATCTTTCGTTACTTTATCGTATTTTAAAGCTTTCATTCTACACCAGTTCAACACATCATCTCGATACTTGAGATCGATAACACCAAGAAATTCTGAGTATTCTTCGAAGACTCCATATTTCGAGTGCTTCTAACTTATGTAGCATTTTAGTCTTCATGCGATGGTGATTACATAAAGTATTTAACCCATTTTTGGGTTTACTTAAATATCAAATGAGCTCAATACTTAACGAGCGCATATAACTAGCCAGCAAAATATCAAATGAGTGTGACTCAAACCAATACTGAGAGGTGATTGCCGCGAACTCAAAGAGCTCTTTGTATTTTTTTGGGAGGAGACTGCAAAAAAAACTAAAATTATCTTCATTTCCGAGAAAACAATAGATGTCTTCGTGTCAACTAAGAGCAGAGATCTGTTCTCTCGCATACTCCAACCTATAAAATAAGTTTGTTTTATTTGAAAATATCTCAATCCATAAGTGCAAAACTATCAAATCACAAAAATGTGAAACCTTCAACCTTTCATAAACTCTTTTAAACGAGTTTTCCTCAAATATGTCAAAATGTGTAGAATGTTAACGGGAGCCTTCGTACAAATATATACTCGTATATACTTGAATTTATATGGTTTTCCGTTCCACGTTACATTTTGCTCCGGCAAACCTTATAATTATTCCAGGAATGAGTCTTAGAACGAAGAACTAAGAAATTGAATAAAAGAGTGTTCTTACTTAAGTACGTCAATTTTTATAAAAGTTTTCAATACCTCGCGTCACAGATTCTTATTGAAAATTCAATGAAAAACGTAATCCTACTTTGAAAGTGTAGTATTTGAACACGACATTCTGAAACGAAATAGGGTAAAAGATTTATATTATGGTTTCTGTAAAAAAGGTAGTATTACTGTTGGGAGTTACGTGAGACAAAATCGAGTGGAAGAACCAAATAGCGCTACATATACAATTTATTTATTTTTATTTTACTTTCTTTACACATGACAAGAAATATACACAATTAGCGAAAAAGCAACATGTAATTTAAGTTGCACACACTTTTTTAATGGATCTGGGTTTGTTACCTTTCATTTGTCGTGAGGACCTATACAATGTGCTGGTTGATCTGGAGAAACTGGAGGATAACGAAGGAAGAAAGTAACATACCCAAAATCGTTCGAGATGCAAGAGCATAGCTCTGGAAACTAAACTTTGCATTAATTGTATACCTATCAATAGTACGTAAGTAGTAAAATTGTTTTTCAGTTTTGTTTGGTATGATTCAATTATCACAAGAGAAAAATAAAATCACAATTCCTATCACCAACGACATCAAACTGTTATAGGGCTTACCAACGTACAGATAATATTATACAAAATGAAGTTTGTGAGTTAGGTCAGTTCTTTTTTTTTTTTAAATTTGTAAGCTACCTATTTTAATTAAATTATTTGAGTTAAGTACCAACGTATTGTTATGTATTACACTTTTGTTGCATAAGGACATCTTGATGGGTTTATTGACATGTAACAATCTCTTCTAACCAACCTTTTAGGAACGTACTAAGTGAAAACCAGCCTGGTTTAAATCGGGTATCAGTAGGAATCGAACCCGCAACTCTTATGTTGAAAGATTGGCTAGGACACATACGAGGGATAGAAAATTTAAATGTTATATATTAAAATGTATGATGGGTTATCATGTTTTTAGAATGGGTATTATGACATAGAACACCCCACTTTCTAGTTTAGCCTTTATGATGAGACTATGAATCATGTGTTTTATTGCTGTCAACGAGACATATTTCATTTACTAAATGCTATATACTCATACTTGTTACGTCAAATGAATGTTGCGATTTTTCATTCTACGAAAACATTTTCCACTTGATCGATTGTCTAATTCGAGTCGGAGGTTCAAATTGTCTGAAAAGTGATGTTATCACAACAATTTAATTTATTATGCTGACTCTCTAATAACAGCATTTTTGGTTTCATCAGATATACCACAAGTTTTTCTACATGGGTGGATTGCTTATATATGAAAAGCACCTATACACATTACCATAAGCGTAAAAAAAATCGTTTAGAGTTTTATTCAAGTGTTGTACTCATATTATTAGAATAATACGAGTGTTGTATTTAACAATTTCTTAAGTATCTTTGGTAACTTAATAACACAAATGAAGCGTTGTGATCAAAACAACTTATATTAATTAAATCATTCAAACTCTATTGCAATTGTTGTTATACTCGTATATTTGGCGAAAAGTTCGCCTATACAAGATATTTAGAGTGATTTTAAAATATTGAATTGGAACAAAAATATATACGAACATATTTTACTAGGTTAATATTTTAAATAGTTTTTTTCAAACACTTAAGTTGTATATTGTACAACCTGGTGAAATTATTTGCTAAGTTGAAATTTATTTTAACCAACTAGAAATACGTCAAAGAGGTCGTGAGTGAAAACCAAATTGGAAATTGTCCAATTTTATGAAAAGGTTTTCCAGTCTACCCAATTATTAAAAATGTACAAATAAATAAATGTGATAAGACATGTGACATATGATAAGAATATAATGGGTAATATATGTGATGTAAACTCAAGTTGAACGGATTATGTACGAAAAGAATGTACGTTCCTTCTTTAATCAAAACAAGAATTAACTGAATCCAATTGAACGTTTGGTTAAAATCCAGTTCATGTTTATTTCACAGATAAAGACAACCTCGCTAAATTATGGTTCGAACCGGCATATTAGCAAGTTGTTAAGTGACACCCTACAAGCTGTACACTGAGGTCCGAATCCATAGTCTGACCTAAACACCAAATAATTAATCGTCCCAATCGAAACCGAACCCGCAACCCCCGATCGGAAGACTTTTATCTCATCAACCAGGCTACAGAAATAGTATATTAAAAATATCACTCAAAATTGTTTGTCACCATGACCAGGTAAGAATTCATTAAACTTGTATTAATTTAATCATGAATGTATGTTTCGCTCATTAATTGAACTTTTATCTATTACTCGTAATTCAACAGTTATCTTTCATCAGTTTTTCTCTCAATCATTCACTCACTCACTCATAAAAATATCTATAAATACTTTACACCCAGTATTTTTTCTACCGAGGGGTCACGTGGCGAGAAGAAAATTACTTCTTTCATTTCAGATCAGCCTTCCTTGGGGGTTTCCCCAGGTCTCGGTACCATTAAGTTAACCCCCAAACGTACTTAAAATATACTAGTACAATAGCCATCGATTGCTTAGAAACTAGTTACGCCGCGACTTCCAAGTGTCAGGTTTGGACCAACCTGGACGATATGCGTTTTCTGATATCCCTGTGTTCCTAGTGGTATATATCGGGCGATAATGAAAAAGGATATCTTGCTTTCCTCTAAATATTTGGAGTTTACATATTATGACCTCTCAAAATGTAAATTTTTTTATTGCACGGTTTCGCAATTACGCGATTTAACATTCAATACCCAAATTTCTGAGTACGCGTTAGAAGATTCTCAGAATTTTCAAAAAAAATACATTTGGTTTTATGTAATTGAAAAACAATCGAAACCTGGAAGTTATCATTAGTGGCATTTTGGATGACAGTTTTTTTTTTATTTATTGCATTTTTGATGAACAGTTTATTTATTGCATTTTATTACGGAATTTAGTACATTGTCAATAAAAACTTACTTAAACAACATTTGTGACGATATCTGGAGAGAGTTTGACAGTGGAAAAGAATAACTAAGAAGTCGTGGACTTGGATGAATAAATGCATAAAAATAAATAAATTATGTATTTATTGTTTTTATTTTATCAATTAAATTAAGTTTTGATTTTTTTAAACATAATTTTTTTCAGTTAAATATTCGTTGTTTTATGTTAGTTAAATTTTTTCACATTTCTTGATACAAAGATTAGAGCTTAAATTATCTAAATACCATAAAGTAAACTTTGTACTGCGCGGATTCGTGTTGCACTGTGTGTTTTTCGAAACGTAGCCTCCGCGCAAATCGAGAGTATCTTTAAATACATTTTAAAGATATTTTGAATGGTATAAAACTAGTCATTAATTTCAATGTCCTGATTAATCGATTTACGAATAAAATCACTCCTTCATACAGAGGAAGTGAGTTTCATTTATTAATAATGCAAAAGTGCCAATTAGAGTTTTTTTCTTTTCACATTCAATATCCATTCTTATTAAATGGAAAATAAATAATATTATATAATTTCATTTATATTATGCTGATACAAAAACCCTTATAACGTTGTTTGAAAATCGCTAATGAGCAACTGTCTTTTATTATTAAAAATCGTAATAAGATATTTTTTTACTGACATAATCATACATCGCACCTTGAATGCAGGACTGTACATTCTTTCGAGACAATTGATATTTTAAGCTTTAAAGCATGAAAATACTTATACAAGATACAAGCAAAATATTGTATATACTCGTATATAAAATACAGACAAAATTCTAGTTTACTAGGGACACGAAAAATGAAAGGCAACAAACCCAGACCCATGGAAATTGAGTGGCCGCTTTAAACGACTCATTTTTATTTTATTGTTTATCTTGTTTTTCATAACTTATCTATTCATACAATTACTTTTCATGAATAAAAAAATATGACGACTTAATGTCCTCGTCGGTAAGATGTTTATTTTCCAGCCTCAGGGTTGCAGGTTCGATTCCCGTTGAAGCCTAGATTTTTCAAAGATGTTTCTAGTGTGGTTTTCACTTAAGGACTCTTTGGTTGGTTGGAAAAATGTCATAATAAAATTAACTCGCCGCGTTGTACAGTATTAAACGAATTTATAAAGTAATACAATAGAATTTTACTTATTATTGTGTAATTAAAATAAAAAAATGGTCTCGGAGATTGAAAAAACATTTTTTAAACTCTTTTTCGTTGTATTATGTTATTTCATTAAATCTAAAATGAAATAATTTTTTCATTGAATTAAAAAAAAACTTTTTCCTATTAATGTTCAGCGTTGTGTTTTAATATAATAAAGTATTTCTTAGGTAACGATGCTCCTACAAGACTGTTATATTACTAATTGAAACAGAAAAACATTAAAACAACATAGAAAAAAACATAATTATGTTATTCCATGTATTATAACATACTTGTTCACTGTGACTCGTTTTTTCCTCTCCTATCCTAAGGATTTTTTTTGGTGAAATGATCTCTACGATGATCTTGTTAAATATTCAAATTTGAAGTTTCTCAAAGTTAAAAACAAAACTTTTTGCAAAATCTTTTTTAAGAACCAAATTTCATTTCACACAACTTCATTTGCGCATCATGCGGTGTGACTGCGAACGAACTTTCAAAAGTTAACAGATTTGCAGTATTCTTATTTACGTTTAAGAAAATTGAAAAATATAACATCACTCAGAATACTATTTCATTCAAATTTTCTTTTTTTTTCTTCCTTATCCTTAAACAAATTATATTCCTCTACTTCTACCTCTTTGTTATGTACATGGTTACCTTGTGTAATCATGAACATAAAAAAATAAAAAAATTAAATAAATTTTTTGCATAGTTTTTATTGCATAATAATATTCAATACCTTTCGAGTAATCAAACTAAGACCACTGGCATGTACTCTATGAACATCTACAAAATAGTAAAATTCTATATAGTTCTGACGTTTATATAATACTCGTAGTTTTAAACGATGTGCATTGCACGTTAAAAAAGTAAAATTCTGTATAGTTCTAACATTTATAAAATAGTTTATAACTATGTGTAGTACAAGTCAAAAAAAAGTAAATATTTATATAGTTTCAACGTTTATATAATAGTTTAAAACTATGTGCATTACACGTTAAAATAGAAAAAATCTATATAGTTCTAACGTTTATATAATTGTTTATAACTATGTGTGTTACACGTTAATAAAGAAAAATTCTATATACTTGTAACGTTTATATAATTGTTTATAACTATGAGTGTTACGCGTTAAAAAAGAAAAATTCTATATAGTTCTAACGGTTATATAATTGTTTATAACTATGTGTGTTACACGTTAAAAAAGATTTTTTTTGTATAGTTCTTAGTTTATATAATTGTTCATAACTATGTGTGTTACACGTTAAAAAATAATAAAACTCTATATATGTTTAACATTTATATAAAAGCTTAAAACTATGTGCGTCACACGTTAAAAAATAAAAATATAAGATATGAGTTTAAGGATTCGTTATTTTTTTTCATTGGAGACAATTTTATTAATGTATGAGCTTTAACATTTTTTTCTGTCATCTCGCTTTTTCATTTCAAGCTGATGATAGTATATCAACTCTTCATTGTCTGCTTGAAGAATACCACATAAATAATTCGAATAAAAAATTCAATCAACAGTGAAAAAATGTATAGCGAAAATAAGTTAACTTTGAAGGGTACAATATTAATATTTTCAACTTATCTACATATAATATTAGGATTTCTACAACCATAGTGCATAAAAATATGATAACTGGTTAATAATATCAACAGTATGAGAAAAAAAGAAAATAACAAAGGTGCTTTTCAAGTAATAAAATAAAGGTGAGTATTTCAAGGATTTTCATTTTATTTGTCTTTTATATTCGGGTAGATGCGGTCGAGTTTATTAGTTTTCTCATGAAAATTGATTGATTGGTTATACGTGAATATTTTTACATCGAACACCTTGAAAAAATACTCTTCGTTAGAGCAAGCTAAGGATTCTGCTATTTGGGTTGTGTTTTTTAAAATGAAGGAAGAGTTACGAGGAACATTGAATGGTGTGAAGTGATAAAGAAACAAACTTAAAGAGCTTTCTACGACAAATATCAAACCGAAAAGCAGTAAAATTAGCTAAGATGATATTCGAGAACAATATTTTAGTATTAACTTTCATTTATGGGAGAGAAACGTGGCAGTGGAAAAATAGTGATAAGAGCCGAATTAAGGCTGTGGAAAATGCGTTCACTGAGATGAAAACATGAGGTGACAATGTGTAACAGAACAGGGAATAAAGGGATTAGAGAGGAATGTGATTTTAAGGTTGATGTGTTAAGTAAACCAAGAAGAGTACTCTCAGATACTTTGGATATGTAGAACGTATGGATTAAGAAATACTAACAAAACAAACATACAGTGCAGATATGAGTGGATGCCATGGTACAGAAAGATCAAGGAAAGTTTGTCTGAATGAAATCAATTATATTTTGAAAGAAGGAAAAAGAAAAAGTATGACAAGTCATAGGAGTTGTTTTCGGTAATTTTTCAACATGAGTTTTTTGGTATTCGATCCCACCGCAACCCACGCATTTATGGGGGCCAAAATGCGTCCCCATCCAGCGCGATCTTTACTAAAAGATCGAAATTTTCTTAATTTTTTTATGAGTGCAACTTCACATAATGACAAAGAAAGAACTGCTCAAAGGGATTCCTTCTCCGGTGGCGACACGTCTGAGTGGGAAAAGAATAGTAGTGACGTCGGACTTAAAGTCAGACATCACGGGAGAAAGAAAATGACTCGCAGCGCAGTAATTATACTTATGGAGTGGCTTAAGGCTTGGAGATTAAACAACCCCGCAACTTGACGGTACATTCACAGAAAATTTGGAATACAGTAAAACTATCCTTTGACGCCACTATATTGGAGTAGCCAATCGGTTCGAAGAGGAACCAATGTAAGGTAGAGTGAAGTTCCCTTCGGAAATTATTGACAAGACATTGCAGTATCACAGAATATGTTCTGCAGATTGATTCAGATAGCTGCAAAACTTACAACAGAATGGAGAGACAAGATTGAAGGTAAAGCAATTGTCATTAAATATTCTATGGGTAGAGAGAAATTGAGCTGTCCAAGAGTTTCGGTTGTGAGACTACAATTTTGCAAAATCAATATAAATAATCTAATTTAAATACTCATAAAAATGGTTCTACGGTTGGTTGGACACGTGGCTCGTACACCGGAGTATATACTCCCAAGAAATATCCTCTTTGGCTAGATGACAGAGAGCAGAATGAGGCATGTTGGTCAGCGCAAAAGATATAAGAACGTACTGCATGAGACGCTTAAAAACAATATTGTTCAGCTCAACTGGGAACAAACCGTCACAGATTGAGCCGAATGTCGTGGAATTGTTTCTTGTTATCAGGGACTCTATAGAGAAAAAGAATACGCAGACAAGTTGCAGGCACTGAAGCTCATTACCCTTTATGCAACAGGATATGCCTATCACTAATTGGCTTCCATAGTCATATAAGGTGGCTCCAACCTCAGGTACCCTGATCACGCACTTTGTGTTATGTTTCTTACAACACTCGACACGGGATATGGGCATTCAACTACAGCAAACATGAGACTTATTTGTGTATCAAATAAAAGTGTTATGAGTAAAACACGAAATAACGGAATTAAGACATGTGTTTAAAAAACAGTTACGCCTTTTAAAAGACACTACCTGTCAAAATAGACGGATTTATTGACCAATACATTTATATTTTTATCAATAATTTACAACAATTTCATCGGACATATAATAAATACAAGATTATACAAGATAAATAGTCTATACCAGATGCCTCACTAGACTAATTACTTGTTCTGAGACAGCTCACTTACACCCGCATAATTAACATTCAAATGTTCATAAATTGTCTATGTAAATGAAATAATTCTTTATACATATAATTGTAAAAATAAATTAAATATATATTTAGATAATTGAAAGTCATAAATTACCTTTTTGTGAAATGCATTGATAATTAACATTAAAAACTTCACAGGACAAACAAAGTATAAATTCAACAATTAAGTATCAAAAATACTTTTTTTATATATAAAAGCGCAAGTACTTAAGCGCAAGTAAGTAGTGATACTGTAATTTATTTTGACAGACCACTACTCAATTCACTTGACTAGCAATAACACAATTAAAAAAAATCATTTGAATTTCCGGCCGTGCGTCCTGAAAGTAATTCCAAAACTGAATTTGAAAATTTGTCTGACGATGTATCATAGAATCTGCCGCAACGGCCGGCCGGTGATTCAGCAATAACTAATATGAATGGAGCATTTGAAACTACTCCGAGTTCCACTGTTTTGCAATATTAAGTTTATATACTCGTATTAACATTATTTTGTCAGGTGCTCGTTGAATGAGCCATGATTCTCTGACACAAAATGTTTGTTAATTTCGTAATGAAATAATTATTATATTATATTATCCAGTAACGATGATCACGTCAAAAGAAATATTACAACTTTGTAAAATAAGCGCATATTGTTTTAATCAGATTAAATCGATTTAAATAAATAATCAAACAAAATTCACTGAGATTTAACAACTTTTAATTTGAAAACATAATTAACTACTCGTACATTACATATTATTTATAGTTGAGGAATTTACACTGTGGTTAAAGACATTGTTATTTGTTTAGTTCAACACTGTTTGTTCCACTTTATATAGAGGTATAACCCTACCGGTTTCAAGGTTTTCACTTCAAAGAAGACTCCTTTGTTTGTGTTTCTTATTACACTCCGTGCTAATCTTGGTTTTGCTCTCCTGATGATGAGGTAAAATCCTTGAAACTGGTAGGGTTATACCGTTATATAAAGTGGAATAAACAGTGTTGAACTAACAAATTACAACAGGGTTAAATACAATTGAAAGCGACGACCTTCGTGAAATATTTGGTGAAACGTTTGACTTCCACCCGGGGTTTTCGAGTCAAATTTTTGACGGTAACCAAAAATTTAACTCAAAAAAGGATCCCTGTCTGGTAGCAAAATTTTCACACGCTAGAATTGTTACTCACGCGTTAGTCTAAACCAGTGTTTCCCAACGTGGGATCCACGCCCCACAGGGGGGCAATTCGAAAATTGACTCGTTCAGAGTTTAGTCGTATTTTGATCGCTTTGTCGCGTCACCGTTACGTAGGGGGGGGGGGCATAAGAATTTTAGAAAGGCTTAGGTGGGGCATAGCACAAAAAACGTTGGGAAACACTGGTCTAAACAATCGTGGAAGTGTTGATGCTTTTTCCTGTACGGTAGCAATAGCCAGTGACGCGTTGAAGCCGGCTCGCCTCGGCTCGAGAGTGTTTTGTTAAATTTTCATGAATTTCATAAGCTGGTTTGTAAATATATTCATTATGAAAAAATTAATTACATAAAATTAAGTATTAAACAAAACGCGGGGGCATAATCTGAAAGCTCGCGTAAGAGCGAGGCAGTGGATTATTCGTATTTAGCGTCAAGAAGGTATACTTTTTCGCATCTGCCAAAACAAAAAATATATCTTTTATAATTCAACTTCTTATTGCGTAGAAGAGAGAAAGCTGTACTTTTAGGTGAAACATTTCTAGCAAAAAAGTTTGTGTAGTGACTAATTACTTTGTTTTATGACTAACATTACAGAAAAATAGTACTTTAGTTTTGTTAGACTGGTTTGCGTCTGTTTTGATTCTTTATATATTTTTATTAAAAATAACACGATAGATCCTTGCCTTCTTATTTCCAGGCTTCTTTGATTGCACACCGTCAAAAGTTTAATTAGGCTATTTATATTTTAGGTGATCAGCTTCTGTTCCATATCATTAACATTTCAGAGCATTATCAGGAGGTTACATTTCTTAAATATATACCTAATTAGGCGGAATAATTATGATACAGGGGATGCCCCCTCATGAGATGGAGTAGTCAGATATCACACCACCGTCCAGACGGACAAAGGATAATGTCGAGTAGAAAAATTCATTCATGTCATTGACGACCTCCGTGGCCGAGTTGCTAGAATGCTTTATTTATATCCCCATATACTCGTAGATGGAGATTTCTGACATATGGTGTTATACACCAGATGTATTATTATTGACCAGATTCTTGTAATGATATTAAAATATATATATATATATATATATATATATATATATATATATATATATATATATATATATATATATATATATATATATATATATATATATATATATATATATATATATATATATATATATATATATATATATATATATATATATATATATATATATATATATATATTTCGTTTCAAAATTAATATGATTACTTTGTGCTCAATATTAATTACTAAATGATCATTATAATTCTTCTTCCTCTTGGTTTAGGTCGTATGACCTGTTTGTGACGGTGGGCTGTCCTGGGATGATAACGTCCAGCTGTCCTTCCACCTTTTCGGTGGCCTTCCTGGTAATCTCCTGCTGTTAGGGTTTTCAGTCTTAGCGATTCTTGTCAGTCTTGTATCCTCCATGTGGTCCACATGTTAAATTGAAATGATCATTATAAACTCAAAACAATAATAATCATTCCAATGTTTGCTATGTACAGATGACTTCTATAGCCTAATTGTTAAGATGCACCCATTGCTTGCGGGTACAATGCCCGTTAGCACCCATTTTAAAAAAAATGTTGTTTATCAGAGGGGTTTGAAGAGATTGCCCTAAGGCCATAAATTCGTTAGGTTTAAGTATATAGAACGAAAGCGTTATACAATACAATAGCCTTGATCATCGTTTCTCAAACTCCATCGTTTCTCAAATTCCCATTGGGGTGGGGGTCATGATAAAATATCAGGGGGCGCGAAAATAACTCATGATTACAAAATAAAAATAACATATTTTCGGAGAGACTTGGTGATTTTGTCCTATTTCAAACCGTCAATTTGTTGCTAGTAAAATTCAAGTGCTTCCAGAAACCATATACGTATATTGTATATCAGTTATCTTATTAAGCTTATTACCTGTTCTGAGACAGCGGACTTCGAAACGTTCACGAAATTCACATTTAAATACTTATAAATATTATAATTCAATAGATCCGTTCTGCAGCCGTTCATGTGCTTTGCTAATTCTTAGCACAAATTGTCTTCTGGTTTATTTATCTGGTTCGTAAAAAAAATACTTTTATTTTTAGTTTCTCTCTTTACGCTGGCTGTGAATATAGGGGTTGTGAGTGTACACGTATATATGAAAGTTTTAATTTATATTTTTAACGATTTTCGTACATATTTATTGAGTTTATAATTGTATTAACTGTTTATTCATCATCATTCAACTTTTTTTGTATTACAATGTACGTGTACAAGGGAGTGGGTTGAAAAACATTTGACGTCCTCGCGGCTGAGCTTGCCCTCCTTTGGTGGAGATGTGTTTCGATTGGAACAAAACTGTAAGATGAGCTCTGACCTCGTGATGGTTTATCTCTCAACTGCAGTTCCTTTCCCATTGTCTTAACACATGTGCGTAATTCCAGGATATATGTATACACTATGTTGCCATTAATAAAGTTATATATATATATATATATATATATATATATATATATATATATATATATATATATATATATATATATATATATATATATATATATATATATATATATATATATATATATATATATATATATATATATATATATATATATATATATTATATAATTAAAATTATCATGAGGAAATATTTTAAATAATTATATTCATAGCAAGATTATTCATCCGCGATAGAAACAAAATTATTAGACAAATTGAAAATTTTAAACCAAAAAATCCTTTTTTCCAACTAATTTGAAGTTCCTTATTGACGAAATATTTTGTCTTCTCGTAGAATTTTGCTGATTGATTAAGTTTAATTAATTAAATTGAATGGTTACGTTTTGTTTTTATAATGATTATCAATATTTTGTTATATCGTCAACAACTGAAAGTGACCCACTGAAAAGTTATATCTTACTTAGTTGCTCAAAAAAGTTACGCTTACCATAATCGTAAAAAAAATATGTACCACCAATGCCTAACTATTATGCAGTTATGGAAAAACATATTATATTCAAATCAATATTCTATAAAATTATAATAAAATTATTGTATATTCTGATTGCTAGCAAGTACTGTAACGTACAGCTCTCTATACCAACTTTATTATAATGAGTCGAATCAATTATATGATCATTGTTGGAGTATACTATTACTAAAATTAGTTTGGGAGTATTTTTTTCAATATTCACCAAATTCATAAATGTCAGGAATGCATATAATATTTACATAGTCTGGTTTGACAGTTAACATTTAAGCTAAGCACGCGAGTTTTCTAGGTTCGATTCCAAAGTATTTCATTCACTTTTACAGTTGATTAAATATGAATTTACGTACCTCGTAAACTACTTGAAATAAATTCATTTAACGATACCAAGCAAAAAAAGTGCTATGAAATCTGTCAAATGAAAGATCGTATCATTTTAAATCTGTCGAACGTCATGGCCACTAGGATGCCCTTGTCATTGGTGATTTGGGTTCGATCTTCCGTCACTGTGTATTTGTTGTAGTGCAACAGCTCGGACACACACGAAACTAATAAACTTACTAGCGCATTTAGTCTACTGGGTGATTAAGATTTAATGATGAGGTTATTGTCTATCATATCATCAATGTAATAAGGATCAAAACTCTTTTGATCGCATTAATCCCCCGCATTACCTTTTGAAACATGTTGCTACGAGTACAAACACAACTCAGTCTGTATGTTATATTAATTCAACTTATAATTACGTGAAAATGAAAATTATGATGCCATAATTTCTGCAAGTAAAAAACAATTCGGAATCTGAACAAAACTGTTAAGCAAGTATAACCATGAAATTATTATTAACCAACAAATAAAACACCACACCACAGAAGAAGAGAAACTCTTTTAAAAAGTTCATATATTTATATTTCATATAAAAAATATTTATCAGTAGGTGATAGTCAAATGTCACCATTTTGGTTCAAGCAGGTTGGTTCACAACTAAATAAAGGTGGGTATGCACTGATAGTGGCATTCGATATGCGCTCGTTTTTCCACATTATCTTGCAAAAAATGCATTATTCACCAGTTATTCATTTAATTAAGCAATAAAACTAAGTATTTGTTATTTGGATATGAGGGAAGAACAGCTGTACAAAAAACATCGCCTTCAAAATGTTTGTCTAAGATTTATTTTTAACCTGAGAAAGTATAATCATATCACTTCATACCAGAAGGCATTGAACTGGTTGAACTTGAGAAATAGACGCCAAATTCACAAACTGTCTATTGTATAATATCCTTAACTGTCCCCCCCCCTCCCTCTAATCTCGACGAAAATTTTCAGCGTTTTTCCGATCATGGACTTGCGCTGCGCTCAGATAGATATTGTTTATTGCCCTTCTCAGTTCACCCTCTTCTTTTTTTTACGTCGTTCTTTATTGTCCATGCAATGAGACTCTGGAATCAGTTACAAACCATGGAAGACACGCTCCGTCCTTGGCATGCTTTAAAAAGCGACTGAAAAATTCTTAATTTCTAGTCAGTATTATAACGTGTTTCATTCCTGATTATTCTTTCCTCTCCACCATGCTTTCTTTCACATTTAATTTATATCTCTATTTTACTTTAGAATGTTTATGTCCATAAATACTCGTATGAATAATATTTTGAATATTTTTTTTGCGACCATGTGACTTGCTTTATTTACTTTTGTCTGGTTGGTTGGAAGAGTTTGCCGCCTGAAAATAAAAACGTCAGATTGTATTTGCATTGAAGTGTTAAATAAATAAAACAATACATGTCGAGTTTAATTCGATCAATTTTAATTCTTACAAAAATTGAGTGTTTTACTCAGTTATTCTGAAATTTTTGATTGCCAATATTTGAATTGAAACTGATGGTACACTCTGTTGGAAAATATTGCTATTTAAATCTGCCATGTCTGGACCCAGAATTTCAATGCTGTTTTAAAACTGTTTTGATTTCTAAATTTACATTTAAAAAAAATGATTTACAACACACATAAACGTATATGATACTTAAGCACCCTTTAAAAATCATTGCAACATTAACCAATCTAATTTTTCATCGTCCATTAATAAGTACGAAACATCTCAACGTCTTCTCTTCTACCTTACCTAATAACATACATAAGTTTTTAGTTCACATTCGTCCTTAATAATTCAATATCTCATTCCGTCATACATATCGATACATCACATATTATTTCCAGTGTACGAATTTACTTGGTACGTTATACGCGCTTCCAAATGTGTAATAAACCAATGAGGTCTTATTGTATTGGTAATTATCAACTTGCCCTCAGTAAGTATCAGCTCAGGGCCGATTCAAATCACGTTTGAGAGTCCGACTGGGTTGAAGCAAATAATATGGGTCACAGACTTAGATAAAATAAAAAATCAGTATAGAGTTGTTTATTTAATCGAAAATGCCACTTAATGGTCTTAAGGGCGCAGAAGTGTCATAAATATCATATTGTGGTATTGTAGACGAAAAAGTGTTAAAAATCTGAAAGGATTTTATACTTAAAACGTTCACGACCGGAAATTCGCGGAAAAAATGTTTTTTACGAGTGAAAACTCTTCACAGAGTTTTCATTTGTAATAATTTGAAAATATTCGTTTTATTTTCATTGAATTTTTTTCCAACCCATAAGTTCTGAGTGAAATACAAAATAATTCCAATGTTTGTATGAAGACTTTTGTTACGAATATATTTTAATAAGTGATATCTTCTACCATATATCTGTTATCATCATCATCATCATCAATGGCACTACAGCCCATTGTGGGCCCCGGCCTCCTCCAGCAGTCGTTGCCATTCCCCCCTATCCTGGGATGCACTCCTCCAGCCCCTGATGCCAATCACGTTTGCATCATTCTGCACCCCATCCATCCACCTAAGCTTTGGTCTGCCCACGCTACGTCTTCCTTGGGGCTTGGAAAAGAGTACTTTGTTAGGCATTTCCTCTTCTCCCATTCTTGCTACATGCCCCGCCCAACGTAGCCTCCCAATTTTGATGTATTTTATAATGTTGGGCTCTTTGTATATGCTGTATAACTCCTCATTATATCTCACTCTCCAAGATCCATTTTCCTGTATGGGTTTCCACGATGGTATGGATCCATACCATCGTGGAAAAAACATGGGACTCAGAAACTGTACCAGACGATTGGAGGACTGGAATCATATGCCCACTCCACAAAAAGGGTGATACAATGCAATGTGCCAACTATCGAGGAGTTACCCTACTGAATGCATCATATAAGGTCTTTGCCGGTGTCCTGTTCTCCAGATTGCTGCCGTACGCTGAAAACCTGGTAGGCCAATATCAAAGCGGATTTCGTCCAGGGAGATCCACTATAGATCAGATGTTCACTCTCCGTCAAATATTGGAAAAAACCCTAGAGTATAATGTCGATACACACCACCTCTTTATCGATTTCAAAGCTGCATATGACAGCATTAACCGCTCTCAACTCTATGCGGCCATGAAGGACTTGGGTATTCCTAACAAGCTCATAAGGATGGTTAGACTCACTATGAATCAATCACAATGTAGAATCCGGATTCAGAATGATATCTCAGAACCATTTTACACAATGAATGGACTGCGTCAAGGAGACGCACTAGCTTGTCTACTTTTTAATATGGCTCTAGAGAAGTGTGTAAGAGAATCCGGAGTACAGACAAATGGGTCAATTTTCTACAAATCAAGCCAAATACTGGGCTACGCGGATGATATTGACATTATTGGTAGATCCCCACAAGCAATGATGGAGACATTTGTTCAGTTGGAGAGGGCCGCAAACAGAATGGGACTTCGCATCAACTCCGATAAGACCAAATATATGATAGCCACTAAAGCACCCCGTAATAACCAGACACCTACCACGATTAATATAAGTTCTCATACAATAGAACGTGTAAACACCTTCACCTACCTGGGATCCATAGTGACAAGTGTTAATGATGCATCTATCGAGATTAAACGTCGAATATTCATGGCAAATAGATGCTTCTTTGGTCTGAGAAAACACCTTATATCTCGGTTGTTGTCCAGAAGGACAAAACTTACCATTTATAAGACACTGCTACGACCTGTCCTCACATATGGGTCTGAATGCTGGGTATTGAGTAAGAAGAACGAATCTTCCCTTCTAATATTTGAAAGAAAAATACTCAGAAAAATATTCGGACCCATACAGGAAAATGGATCTTGGAGAGTGAGATATAATGAGGAGTTATACAGCATATATCTGTTATGCAAGTACTATTTTTTTGGTTCGCAGAGGAGAGGAGAATCTGGAAAAACTCGTACTAATGGACAATGTGGAGGAATGGCGAGGCAGTGGTAGACCTCCAACTCGATGCATTGACCATGTCCAAAGTGCAACAGCAGAACTCCGATGTGTCTAAAGTAGAGAGAGTTGGAATATCGTCGTGAGCAGAGTAAGACAGATAGACTGGAGATATCAAGACTCTCTATTATGAGGAATTAACCAAGAAGAGCTTTAAATCATCAGTCTCAGGGCTGCAACTCTGTCACGACACTTCTCCAGGTAAGTCGGGCCTGAGTCGTTTCGGGAACGATCTCCGAGTCAAACCCACGCACACTCCTTTTAACTGCCAATTTCACGCTCTTCTTGGCCTTCTTCACTGGATGTCTAACTCTGAACGTCGCTTAAATATCATCTGACATTCTCATTACATGTTCCTACCAAGTCAACTGGGATTTTCTAATCAGAGTTGGGGGTTTAGAACCTAAAATTTGGCGTATATCCGCATTTATCTTAAAGTAACTCCCAAAAATATTTTACGAGTGAAAACTGGAGTCACCTAATTTCGGGTGATTTTAAGTATTTTTGTCAGTATCTTTTGATAAATACCTAACGACCTTGTCAATAGGTCAGGATTGGGCGCTTTGCCAATGTACCTGTAAAACATGATTATTTTGTTTATTTTTCTTTATTTGGTATATTTAGTAGTTAGAGGAGGGTTGAGGTAAACTGTAGTCCTCGGACACATGGTCAAGGGAGGCGCACCTTCAGGGGGACAGGAATAAGGGGGTGCAAATTCAGGGGATCAGAAATATTTTTTTTTCTATAATTTTGCCACGTACTGTCAGCATCAGACACGTTTTTTTTATCCAAAACTCTAAACAATGTATTTTATTTTTGCTTTCGCTTTCCTTTTGGCTATGGAAATTACTAATGATCTAACAATACTTCCTGAATTTTGTGGAATTTTTTGAATGAAATATTAACTGTTTTTTGTGTATTTCATAATTGAGTACATTCACAGTTTAGTTAATTATGTTTTTTTAAATAGGCAATCCACCCAAACTACGATGATTTGTGCCACCAAATTCAAGTCATTGTGCAATTGTTTGAGTCAACACAATGAAACCAATTTAAAAATAAACACAACTCTAGACAATTTAAAGTTTTCACTGATTAAACTTGAAAAAATGTATAATCGATCTACGAGTATAAGTGGAAAAGTTCCACGAAGATAGAAGAAATGCAACATTCATTGGATGCGGTAAAAATATGACTTTTAGTAAATAAAGGATAACCGAAAATAAATGGTCTATAGTTTCATATTCCAGACCATATATGCAACCGGGATTTTCCCCAATACCCGTAGTGGCCCGCCAACAAAAGAAACATGACAGACACTTCCAAGTTAATTTTGTTATATTTATATAATATTATACTACAAAGAATTAAAAATGTCCGGTTTGAACAAGTCAGAGCGTGTGTAGGGCACGCCCATTGCATAATTTTATGGCAAGGTGATAATTACAGCAGTTAACATTTGATACCTATACCCTCAGTATCATGTCAACTACAACCGAAAGAGGTGTGTTGTTTCGTTATATTCTGAACTATTAAAAATTGAATATCACTTGGTAATCAAGTGTCTTTCAAAAAAGGAAAAATTCCGGCCAAAATTAAACGACGTTTATACGCTGTCGAAGGAGAATCTTATTTTTTGGTATCTTACGTTATCTTTTTGGATTTCGCTCCCTCTTCGGATATGGAAATTACAGCAGAAACTACTTTAAATATCAAACTAGGAAACAAGTTTTGGTATGGAATGTTTCAAGAATACTTTAGCTTTTGAATTAAAATAATTACTTTAATATTTTATTTTCTTAAATTTAATATCATATTTGTAAAGTAAAAAATATGATATTCGTGTATGATCACACCCATTCCTCGACTTACGAGGTGAATAGGTTTTATTAAAATTTGCGTATATCGAAATCACGCAACTAAATCACAAATTACATATGGGACGACCTCCATAGTCTTGTTGGTAAGACGCATGTTTTCCGATACAGGGGTTGTGATTTCGATTCCCATTGATATTCAAATATTTTTTTAAGTTTTCTGTTTGATTTCCATTTATGGCATCTTTAGCAAATTTCTGGTTGGTTGGGAGAGGTTCACACGTCACAATAAACCTAACAGGTTTTACAATGTAATACAATACTGAAAAGTGTGTTATACATTGTAATATAATACTGAATCAAATGTATTTCTCCCAGGGGCTTCGGTTTCGATTTGCAACGTATTAGCGAAGCGCCGTAAAGAGGAGCGCCGTTATGCGATGTACGCCTGCATTTGTTTTTATTGATGTGTAAATATTTTTAAATATTAAACACATGCATTAAATTTTTTTTGTTGTTTAGATAATGTTTAACTTAGTATTTTTACCCTGTTTGACAACTTCTGTGACGTTGTTGGTAAAACTTTTTGGGTCTCGCTCCCTCTTCGGAAATGGAAATTACAGCATAAACTACTTTAAATATCAAACTAAAAAACTAGTTTTAATATGGAATTTATCAAAAATACTTAAGCTTTTGAATTAAAATATTTTTTTATTACGCATAGTCTTTCATTTTGAGATTACGGGTTCGATTACTGATGTCAGTTGTTCCAAATCTGAAGGTACGATTAATGGGACTGAAGACACGATTAATGGAGCGAAAGACAATGTAGTTTCCTGACCATACTCGTTAATATGTCAGCATCGCCAATTCGGATATGTTGAAGGACACCGTTCAAATAAAGTAATCCCGTTAGAGATATGTTATTTTGTTAACGTAGAAACTTTTGGGTAGATCTTTGGTTACTAAATGGTACCACAAAAAGTAATAAATACTATATTTTTGAGCAAAAAATTTTATACTGTTTTTATCTTGATTTTGTACAGTTAGATTTTATAAAATTTTATACCGTTTTTATCTTGATTTTGTACAGTTAGATTTCATAAAATTTTATACCGTTTTTATCTTGATTTTGTACAGTTAGATTTCATAAAATTTTATACCGTTTTTATCTTGATTTTGTACAATTAGATTTCATAAAATTTTATACCGTTTTTATCTTGATTTTGTACAGTTAGATTTCATAAAATTTTATACCGTTTTTATCTTGATTTTGTACAGTTAGATTTCATAAAATTTTATACCGTTTTTATCTTGATTTTGTACAGTTAGATTTCATAAAATTTTATACCGTTTTTATCTTGATTTTGTACAGTTAGATTTCATAAAATTTTAACAATGCGTAAACCATTTATTGCACTCAATTTGTAAATATCGATTGATTGTTTACATATAAAAATGATTTAATTGACACTTCGTGTGAAAAAATGTGGTTAATGTGAGAAATTATAAAACCATTATTATGTGGATATTTATACTATTTGTTTTAATTATAAATGCATATTAAATAATATATTAAAATGTTCAAACTTACCATCAATACGAAATAATGTGGTAAATTCATGTTCCCTAAACCGGGTAAAAGCCACGTTATCCCTGAAAATTACAGACCGATCAGTCTGCTCCCGACTCTAGGTAAAGTGCTCGAAAAATTAATCCTAGAACGTCTCTCGTTAGAAACTTACTCACGTAACATCATCCCAGATTCGCAACACGGATTTAGGCCATTACACTCTACCAACCATCAGCTTCTTCGCGTTGTAGAACACATCATCAAATACTTCAGCTCCAAAGGCCTCACGACCCTCCTTTCACTAGACGTGGCGAAAGCCTTCGACACAGTCTGGCTCAACGGACTCATATTCAAACTGCACAAGTCAGGTATTCCCCTCAGACTAGTGCAAATCATCGCATCATTCCTTGAAAATCGCTCCTTCTCCGTCAAAATAGACGGTATAAACTCATCCCCTCGCCCCATTCTGGCAGGTGTGCCCCAAGGTGCACTGTTGTCCCCTATCCTGTATAACATATACACGAGCGATATGCCCCAATTTTCACGTACACATTGTATCACCGCGCAATACGCTGACGACACAGCCTTTCTCTCTTCATCGAAATATGAGTCCGTATCCCACAACAGACTGCAAGACTTCATTCCCATTCTGGAGCACTGGTGCACCAAATGGAAGATCAAAATAAATCCCACCAAAAGCACAGCAGTCCGCTTCTCACGCAGATACATCAAACCCATCAGAACTCTTAAACTCTTCGGCCAGAGCGTCCCATGGTCAAAACACGTAAAATACCTAGGCCTCACATTAGACAGTAGACTCTCGTGGCATAAACACGCCCTCAATATCAAATCAAAAGCTCACGGAACACTCAAATCATTATTTCCCTTGATCAGTAAATACAGCAAACTTAGCACGCGCACTAAACTCCACCTATATAAAGCGATCGTCAGACCGCAACTGACATACGCCCTTCCGGTCTGGGGCCACGCGAAGAAAACAACGCTACATCACATTCAGATCATTCAAAACAAAGCCCTCCGCATAATTTTAAAAGCACCCTACATCGTCCGTAATTCAAGACTCCACGCAGATACCAAACTACATACTATCCCCGAACATATGCGCGCTCTGGCCGAAAGGTTCTACAGCTCTATATCCCGTCATCCCAACCCAGTCATAAAAGCCTTAGATAACTACAACGCGAACACCAGTTACAGACACACTCGTCCGAAATCAATATTGCGAAACATCCCCCCGACCCCCCCCTCTTTAACTCTAATCATCCCCCCAAATGACCCCCCGATTGTCACTCTGAACACCCCATCATCGATAATTCCTCCGGCAGACAGTTTACCCCCATAGGCAACCGCATTTCTCACCTTCAATAAACATTTTCTACACCTTAATATATTTATAAAAGTCACACACATTTCCCCACTCATTTACTTATCTACATATACTATATACATTCTTATAATTTATTCACAATTCATTTTTTTTTTTTTTTTTTTTTCACCCATTCAATATAAAACAGTGTGTGACGACACAAATTTATGTATATTTGTATTTAATATTATGTACATATCATCATATTTATATATGTATTTAATCGTTTATAATTTCTCATAATCATTCATAAAATCAAAACAATTACCACAAACCTATCCTTTCCCGATTCCCAAAAAGATCCAAAAATTTCCAATAAATATCTTAACAGTCAGAACTTATCCGATGAAGGAGTAGGGTGTCCTACCATCGGACCGAAACTCCGAACAAGCTATCCATCACTTGTATAGGAAAGAATGTGGACAATTTGCTTATTTATTTTATTCATAAAACCATTGTTTTATGGATATTTACTCTCTTTGTTTTAATTACGCATATTTGCGTATTTGAATGGTCTAACGTACCGTTGAATGGCCTAACGCACGCATTGAAATGGTCTAACGTACCGTAAATAGGAAAGAATGTGGACAATTTGCTAATTCATTTTATTCACGAAACCATTATTTTGTGGATATTTACTCTCATTGTTTTACTTTAGTATTAAAATGGTATGATTGTCCGTTGATTTGAAAAAAATGCGGTTAATTTTAGAACATTTTTTACTTATTAAACCATTTTTTTGTGTAAATTTTATATTATCGTTTTGATTGTTGTTTTCATTACTATTAAATGTGCGTACATCAATAAGCTATGACATAAAAGAAAATATTTCTGAAAATAAAGAACTTCCGAAGAAAGTATTATATATTAAATAAAGCAGTAGTTTTCTTCATGGTTCATAGATGGCATTGAGTCAAATGATAGTTTCAGATTTTAGAATAAAATTATGTAATATTTACCTTGTTGCTTTGTGAGCCTTTTCTAACAATCCGGTTTCGATATTATTTTCTAAGGATTTGGTATTAACACTTTCATATTTTCCTTTGACACTTTCGGCGTTTGTGAACATAATAAAATAAAAAAAGAAACTTTATAATGCATTAATCAATTTAACGAACTGTTCTTGTTCAAAACAATTATATTTTAACTTAATCAATTCTGAAATTATTATCAAGAAAGAATTTGACCCGAAAGATTATTTTTTTTAATAATGTATAATACTTCTTATTTTAGGGTAATTTTAAAGTTCAAAACAACTGTACTTAACTCAAGTATTATGCTTATCTAAAAGATTTTCCTGTCGATCATTGTGCCGATAATATTCACTGAACTTTTCAGTTTAGTCGCTTACAGATATATTTACCTGAAGTTGATATTACAGATATTTACGTAAAGTCATGTACAGATATTTACGTTAAGCCTTAACGCTATTAATAAGTTGTAAAACGCATACTTAGAAAAACGATAAAAATTAATCGATTTTAATATGAGAGTGTCAAGGATTGTATCCATACGTAAAAAGGAACCTGACAGTAAAAAAGTAAAATTGTACAAAACGATTTTTTTCTGTCTGATCATTCTCGTTCTATCTTGAACGTTCTGAATCGGTGGGAAGATGATTTTATCAACTTATTTATATAATAGTAGATAAATAGATTATTTTGAACTAGTAATGAATAGCTCTAGAAGATTTATTTAGAATAAACCTTTCTTCTTTTAACTGCTGCTACTTTTGGTTGGCAAAATAAACGAGTTCTAAGAATAAACAGTCACGAAATAGGTTAGAAATAGAAATATGCATTCTTTATTGAGTCAGTCGTAATCAAGAATGCTAATCGAAGTACGTATTACTAGGAAGACTCGAAATAAGAAATGCTCTGACAGAGGATTATTTAAAAATACGTTGAAGGAGATACTATTGTAAATCAACACACTATAGTCATTTCTACGATATAATAGTAAAGGAGAGCAAACAATTGCTAAAATACCTCAACCCGGCATTGATTATTAATATTTACCAATTTGGTTCTTAAGTAATGATTTCTTTCTATTAAATTTGCACTTTAAAGCATTTTATCACATTCAACTAATCCACTTCTAGCCCAAGACTTGATTAAACCACAGGTCATCTCCCATTTTTCATCATTTTGCTGTAATCTATTATGATACGGGGTCATGAAGATAGAGTTACGCGAACACTCAATGACAAGCTTTTATTGGGGTCAATAAGGCAAGTTGAAGTAAACACTCGAACTTTTGACTTTGACTAGTGTCAGTGTCAAATACGAGTATAATAGTATGCGACAGTCATTGAGAAGATCAGTACTTAACAATGTTGCAATAAATTAAACATACTATATCTCAAAAAAAAATCTTGACTTATAGTAAATCTTTTAATTTATGATTGAATTATTCAAGTTTTTTTTAAATTTATGTAACGTTATAATTAATTGTGATTTGGAAATTAAGTTTACATTTATTCCGTAAGTACACGTTTGTTTTAAAGATTTTTTCTTGTAACTGCTAGAAAGGTACTATTTCTTTGAAATACATACGAGTATATACACTGGTTGAATGTTAGAAATAGAAGCCAAATTCACATAATGTCTCTATTGTATAATATCCTTAACTGTCCCGCCGCCCCCTCTTATCTCGCCGAAAATTTTCAGCGTCTTTCCAATCATGGATCAGCGCTACGCTCAAACAAAGGTTGTCTATTGGCCTTTCCAGTTCACCGTTCCTCTTTTTTTACATTGTCTTTTACTGTCCATGCAGTGATACTGGAATCAGTTACAAACCAATATAAGACTCGCTCCGTACTTGGCATGCTTTAAGAAGCGACTGAAAAAACTCTTAATTTCTAGTCAGTAAAACAACGTGTTTCATTCCTGATTTTTCTTTTCCTTTCCTCTACACCATCACTTCCTTTCCTTTTGATTGTTGATATCTCACTTTATATGAAAAAGAATGTTCGGGTGATTGTCCGTCTTTGTGGGGCTCGTGGGTATGCTCACGTATGTGTTCATGGATTTCATGGGGATGGATAGCCATTTGAATGATTTATGCGACCACGTAACTTGCTTCTTTTACTTTTGTCTGGGTGGTTGGAAGAGATGGCCGCCTGCCAATAAGACAAACATTGAAAACAAGTACTTTAATTTATTTAAAAACATGTCACTGAACATATTTCTATTTTTAATGTATCGGGGTGTTTTGTTTTACATTTAAGGTTTACAGAGGGGTTTTGTTTTAGGGGTTCCCATCTCATCCACCTGAATCATTTGTGACCAAAGAAGCCAAAGAAGAACTGCTAGAATTTCTGTCAACCAACGGCTTGAAGTCAGACAGGTTGGATTTATTTTTATTAAAAATAGTATTCTGATGAGTTATAATGATAATGAATATGTGTAGTGAATATCTTAAAAACATGTATGAAATTAGTCTAATCTAAGCATTTTTCTCGTAACAAAGTGTAATCATTCCACCTGAAGAGAACCTCGAGATGGAAGATAAAAGCACGTGTCATGAGGATTAGTGCAATGATTAGAACAACAACGTAGCTAATTATTCAATATGAATAGATTATTATGATACATAAAATAAATCAAATGATATTATACATTGACATACATGTACAGGTTTTGTCTTGGCATTTTGGCATCCAGCTTATTCTAAAAAAAACTAAGGCTTGAATCCGAACTAATAAATACTAAATACTAATTTCTAGGCTTAAAACTTCATGATTTTTTATTCGGAATCGAACTTCGTACTCTCTAAACTTTTAAAACAGGTAACGATACTACGACAAATTTATACGAGATTTAGTTAATACCCTTGCTATGCTCCTAAGTAAACAGATCTGATTTGAATATTTTTATATCATTTAAGGACACCGTTGGCGCCGTGGCTGTAGACCACTACGGCAATGTTGCAGCCGGTACCTCTACGGGGGGTACTGCCGACTAGTAGATGAGGGCTGGTTTCAGTACTATCTTTCAGTCAGCTTGCTCGGGGTAGTAAATATTACAATCATAAATAAAGTTACCATAAACCTATAAGCAATCAACAATCAAATAGGATTTTCTTTTATATTATTTCATTTGAACGTTTAAATTCATTAGCCATTCGTGAAATATAGCTTTCCTAATCATTGTTATCTCTTCAGCGGCCATTTTCAGTTAAAAAAATTCATTATTAAAAAAAAATCGATAAAACGAGAATTTTGTGTAAGTTCGTCCGAGTCAACAAAAAACTATTCGTTATGCTGAAAATTTGTAATGTCCGTATTTGTTACAGTAATAATTATTGACTTATATCCTTTTTAAATAAACGAATAATTTTTTACCTTCCTCTTTCTAATATTGGATATATGCATCTCCTTTGTGGTATTGGTCCTATTCAACCCAGTTCCATTTCACTTGTGCCGCTCTCTTTACCACATATGTCACGTCTGTTTGGTCCTTCATCCATAATTGTTTTACTATTCCTCAAGAAGGTACCCAACATCCTTCTTTCCATAGCTCATTACGCCACTTTTTTTGCATGTACATTACTTATTACAGATATATGCAAAAGTTTAGAGAATTGTCTGTCAATGATGTACCATGTGTAAAATAATGAAATATATATTTTGTATATTTATTTTTTGGATTGATTTATCTTTTTACATTTTTTTTTTTACAAAATCACATATATACCATCAGGTCGTCTCTCTATTGGGGTGGCAGAAAGAAGAGAGCGTCAGACTTTCCTACCATGACACACATCTTTCGCCTCTTCTACATTCATACACCTTCTCATACAGTGTCTACAATTTCTCTAGCTTTTTACATTTCCTTCTTTCAAAATATCATACACATGATCCAACCATACTTTCCTCGGTCCTCCTCTACCACGTTTTGTACTTAAATTTGCACTGTAACTCTTATCTGATTGGTTGGGAGAGATTATCGTATGGAAATAAACTTGCCATTTATATACTTAACATAAATGTATCTAAATAAGTTAATAATACTTTTAGATATTCATATATTTATTTATTTTTTATCTTAGGTCATGGAGAAAGTATTCTCAAGTATTGTCTGTCTCACACAATCATCAAACTGATGGAAGGGGGACTGTCATGCACCGAGGCTTCCAAAAAGGCTGTGGAGGGCATGACAGCCAGGGTCTGCAATACTGGAGGAGCCATCTGCGTGTCTAATAAGGGAGACGTTGGCTTCCACTTTACCACCAAAAGAATGTCATGGTGTTATATTAAAGATTATGAAAGAAAATGATAATAAAGATTATGATTATGACACGCATTATGTAAAACATGATATAGCCAAATAGATAATATATAGTCAGAATAAAAAAAAATAGTTTGGGTAATCGAAAGTGGTTGTTTAGATACCCCTTATAGGTTAACAAGCTAACTCTAAAAATTAATCAGCGTACTCCAAGAGCTTACCAGCGCACATCCACTTATGGCGAAGTTAATTGCAAACAAGCCCATAATATGAAAACTGGAACGTTTTCAAAACGTCGACATCATAAGCCTAGCCATGCAGTACAACACACCGAAAGATCTTAAACAACTTATATGAAAACCCGCAAAAGCGTAAAAAAAATCGAAAACAATATTGTCTCCCGGACACGATATTCAATTTGTCTCCACCGTCGATTCGGATTCGTTGAAGGTTTATCATACGAATGAATGTCAAACTGTGCGTAAAGTTTAGCAATGTGGCTATATATGTGACCAAAAACTATTATATTGACGACAAATATATACGAGTATGTATACAATATTTTAATAACTTTTTAATCTCTTTTCATATATTAATCTTCGAATATTCCATACCACTCTTAAGCCCACCGATATTTTATCACTAAAATTTCCCGCTCAAGTTCGGAATTAACGTAATATCCCAATATCCGTTTCATCCCCAGAAGATAGAGCTGTCAAGCTCGGAGATATTCAGGATTAACACATTTCCCACCGATAATGACAAGAATACTATTCTTAATCACTTGCTCCCAACTATACGTGTCAGGGAGATTAAGAGTTAAAGGGTGGAAAACTACAGGGAGAGGTTATTATGGGTAAAGAAATTTCAATTATTGTACGAGTAGCTATATTATTCAGTAAAAACACATTCAACACCTGTGTAATATCCTTCTATAAATGATTCCCATTTACAACCAACTTAATAATTATTTATAGTTAAGGCTTTAATACTGTGAAAGTTTAAAGACATTGTCATTTGTTCAGTCAGATACCGGTCCATGCTAAATATTTTTAAGGTATAATATTTTGGAATAATTGCCATCCTTTTTGTATAGGTCCTTTAAATTCTATAAGATATGACCTCCGTTATATAATTGGTTGGAGGGTTGCAGGTTCGATTCTCGCAAGAACCCAGTTTTTGGACAAAAGGGTTCCAGTCTAGTTTTCACTTTAGGTTTCTAAAATGTATTTCTGATTTACTGAAAGAGATAACCACTTGGCAATAATAAGCCCGTCGGTTTGTACTTTATACAGCGAAACATAATACAACAAATTATTATAAATGTATGAGAAATGTTCGAATTGCCAAGATTAATTATTTTAGGGAACATTCTTATTTCATGTAGTCAATTAATTAAATTGAAGCTCTCAAGTTTTGTAATTTTGTCAATAACTTGAAGTATTTGTATTAACTTATCTTATGTGTATTTATTTGTAAAATACACTGTTGCGTAGTAAATAAATTGAAGTGTAGTGTAGTATACGTGTGTAGTGTTCATATATGATTTAGTAACGGCAAAAGTCCTGTCATAATACACCGACCGATATTGCTCTTTTTCCATTTAACTCAAATCCGCGGACACGCTCGCTTCCACACGCGGTCAAAACAAAACTACGTGTCCGATTCGGCTGAAATTTTGACAGTAGCTGTCAACGAGAATGTACTACGCGATAAAAAATTGCTCTTGCGATAGTGGTGCTATCGGGCGGTGAGGCTAAGTACTTATCGGACCACCCTCGTATATGTCGATCTCAAAGTTTTACTCCTCTCTGAAGGAACAAGTAACTTCCGTCTTAAAAGACAGATGATCTTATCAACGAGGTCACGGAATATAGTACTATATGTCATTATCCCAAGAGGGAGATATTTTAAGTCTTCGTTTGCTTGCTCCTAATTTTAATTAATTACTCTTTAAAATGCAATTATATTTAAATGATTATTTAAGTAAAACAATTTATTGAATGTACCAGAAAAGAGTACAACAATATATTTCTGATATTAAAAAATATATCGTAGTTTCATATAAATATCGTAATATTGGTTTAATTTATTTTATAAATTTTTAATATTATAAATAAAACACTTATTTTTTTATTTCGTATTCATCATCCTTTTTTTTGATATTACTACCAGTTTCAGACCTCCGAACCTCCGTCTTCCTCGTCAGGTGAAGATGAATTGACGAAAAAGACGGAGGTCTTTAAAACCAGTAGTGCACTCAAATAAAACAGTAGCGAATATAAAACAAAAAAATAAGTATTTAATTTATTTTATTCCAAGATGACACCACAAAGTGAAACAAGTGTCTTTTCTAAGTTTCGAGAAATGACACATTTTATTAAAATTACAGAAAACTGAACGTTTTTTAATGTTCACACTATATATTTCTGTAAAATTATATAATAAGAAAAATTTTAACTATTTTGGTCAATGTAATGGACTTGGTATACAATTTTCGCATTCAAAATCATATTATGTCAAAATCTCTTAGCAGCAAGCCGCGTGACAGTTTAAATTTGTTCAAACCGCCATCAAAGTTTGTCGCGTTTGTCAAAGCAACTTGAAACATTTCCGGTTTGTGTAGTTGCTCATTTCATACATCGTATATTTTTTTTAAAGAAAAGTGTAGTGTACAAAAACAAGAATACAGTTGTATGCTGCTGATATGGTGGTGTTAGCGGAGAATGAAGATGAATTTGAGGGTTTGATAAGTAAATTGTATGAGAGATGCAAAGAGAGAAATTTGAAAATTAATGCTGCGAAATAAAAAGCCAGTATGAAAGTAAGTGCGAGGTATGGGTGAACAATGAAATATTGGAACAAGGGGACGAATTCTACTTCTCGGGTAGTATTTTATCAGATGACGGAAGAGTTACGAGATATATCGAATGGCGACAAGCGATTGGATATAAAATTAATGGGGCACAAAAACATATACTCAAATTGGACAATATCAAAATCTGCTAAGAAGATAAAATAGCAACTTTGATTTATAAAAGTAAAACGTGGACTTGTAAAAATACTGAAAAGAGCCGAATACATGCAGTAGAAATGAGTGCACTGAGAAGAAAACACGAGGTTACAATTTATGACAGAATACGGAATGAAGTAAATATGGATGAATGTGAACTAAAGGGGGGTGTGTTGAGTAAGAAAATACTTTGAGAGGATTTGGGAATTAGAAAGGCTAACAAAACAAATATAGTGGAAGGCACGGTAAACATGTAGCAAGGAAATTTTGATTGGATCAAGTGAATGATATTTTGAAAGAACGAAACGTAAAAAATCAGAGAAATCGTAGGAGTTGTAGAAGACGGAGTATGGATGTAGAAGAGGCGAAGGATTTGTGCCGAGATAGGAAAGTCTGGCACTCTTTCCGTTTTGTCTATATTTGCCTTGTATGTAAATAAAGTCAAGGTTTATTCATTGATTAATTTTCTTCGCTACAATCCAGTATGGATGTTAACATCTAGTATGGATGTTAACATCTAGTATGGATGTTAACATCTAGTATGGATGTTAACAATTAGCCACCATCAATCTCTTGATCCGGGTAGTTTATACGTTATCTTCTCAGCTTAGTCTTACTAGACTCTTCCATATGTGATCTAACCATCGAAGTATTCCTATCTTAATCTATTTGGAGACGTATGTTAGAAGGCTATAAATCTAATTGTATCGTTTGTGCCAAGCTCCACTCTCATGCATAACTCCTACATTTTTCTAGATATTTTTCTATTCTGGAAATGTTAAGGTTTTTCAATTTTTTTTTGTCAATGTCCTTATTTTCGATGCGTATGTTAAGTCACAGGTCTTATGAACGTATTCTACGAGTATATGCAGAATTTTATTTTACTGGTTTTTAAACATGAGTATCTTCTGTAGTCAAAATAATCACGAGTGAATAATTATTGTTTTAATTTCTTCATTTGTTCAGTTTCTACTCGTGAGAAAAGATCTGATATAAATTAACCTATCAACATTCTCAAACTGATGATTTACTAACTCATAATAGCAAGCGGAGGTGCTTGCAGATGGAATAAACTTTGTAATTTGTTTTATCAAAACCTCAACAATGTTGCCTTAACTATAAATAATGTATGGAATAAACTTGATACATTTATTATTTCGTGTGAATTTATATTGTGGACATATTGAAGAGCGCAGCCAAAAGACAATCTTGTCTTTGGCCCCATCAATCGAGACTTCGGGCTAAGAATCACTGGAGAAAGTAAGTAACTCATAGGCAACAATACTCACATAAGTCTAATACGTACAATTATTGTTACCAAATAAACTAATTAATCAGACTAGGGCCTTTTTTTGGACACCATTGGGAATCGAACCCGAAACCTCAGCTTCTAACCAACTACGTCACGGAAGTGACCAACAAACTTAATGAAATCATGTTAACGAAATAAACCTTATAATGTAATAAAAAATGAGGAACTTTTGCGTGTTAACTATCTTGGTTAGTAGAAATGGGTTGTATCTCCTATTAGAAGTTTAGATTTAAGCGTTGAATACTCAAGCATTATCTGGAGAATCGGAAGTAAATAAAGTTTGTTCCAATTTAAATGTCGAAGTTGGCACTAGTCTCAAACGAACTTCGCCCAAGGGTAGAATTATGCCAGTTCCAAAATTTCTGTGGCGATAAACTCTCTTTGAAGTTGTGACTTCGATTGAAAACTGGAAATAATCTTTTAACTCCTTAATTCGATTTTCCATTTGCTATCGCAGTAATTGGGATCCAAAGTACCTCCAGTCAATCCATAGCTGTTTAATACCCTTGTATTTTTTTACTCTAAAGCTAACAGATCTCATTGATCTCTCCTTATGCTAGACAATACATTGTTAAACAAAACAATTAACGATTCTTGCAAAAATCAATCGTTACTTTGTAATAACGGTTACAATTGACTTTATAATCATCATTGTCAGCCCGGTTTCATTTCAGATCGTGGCTGCAGTCTTGTCATATTTTGACTATTTCATCATTACTCACTCAAGTCCAAGCTTCTCACAACCATTCTACCTACCTTATCCAGAGTTTTTGGGGTGTCCTAGTGCCAGAGCTGGGACAAAGGTGGAGTCATAAAGGCACTGACTGGTCCCAGGCATGATATCTGAAGGGTGCTAAAATTGACCGGCTTTAAGTGACAAGCATAATCGCAACACCTAACTGTAGATTTTACGACTGACTAAATCATATCTCAATATTGATATTGCACTATTTCAAACTGTCAAATTAATAAAATTATCATAATTTTAATTAATCTAATTGGACGACCTCCGTGGCCTGGTGGTAAGACACTTTTCTGCCGATCCGGAGGTTGCGGGTTCGATCCCCGCTGGAACCCAAATTTTTTTAAATAGTATTCCAATTTGGTTAACACTTAGGGCCTATAAAAAACATCTTTCTGGTTGGTTGGAAGAGATTGCCACATGGCAATAAACTCTCCAGGTTAAAAAAAAAAAGTTTAATATGATTTAATCAAACTAATTTTAAGTTATTAATATATTTTTCTTCTATCAATAATATAAGATGAATATTAGCTTCCTTAATAAAAATCGCCTATTTTGAAATAAGTTAAATATATTGTAGCAATTTTACCCGTTACTGAAGAAAATATTTAGAAAAAAGATGTCACCTTGTAACCTCGTGGGGCGCGGTTTCGAACGGATGGGCGCAAAAGTACCACGTCTTAGCTCTGTTTAATAATTTTAATCTCTACATTTTCGATACAAGGGGGTTTTTGTTCAGGTTTCCTCAGATTTCCGTATTAATTATTATGTATACACGTGACTTTCCTACGACCGCTTCACAGAAATCTCATTTTTGCCGTATGGATTCTTGATCTTGTCCTTTTAGGTAGTCTCCTCTTGAAAATCAATATAGTACTTTATTTTACATATTTTAATGTTGGATTTATTGTTTTGTGCACAAAAGAAGTTGATATTTGAAATTGTTTTAATATCATTTTGATCATTACAAATTCTTTGAATTTATGTCCTGGTTAATAAAATGATCAATGAAATTAAACAAATTGACTAGCTTTCAGAGCAGGCCAATAATGACAAGGTTTTTTGTTATATGTTCTGGTTAAGATAATAACCAGGCTCTATGGATTTATGTTCAGGTCAATACAATAATGGTATAAATAAATTAGACAATTTAACTAGCTTTAAGAGCATGCCAACCATAACAAGCTTTATGGTTTTATGTCCTGGTTAAGATAATAACCAGGCTCTATGGATTTATGTTCAGGTCAATACATTAATGGTATAAATAAATTAGATAATTTAACTAGCTTAAAGAGTATGTCAATCATAACAAGCTTTATGGTTTTATGTTCTGGTTAAGATAATAACCAGGCTCTATGGATTTATGTTCAGGTCAATACAATAATGGTATAAATAAATTAGACAATTTAACTAGCTTTAAGAGCATGCCAACCATAACAAGCTTTATGGTTTTATGTCCTAGTTAAGATAATAACCAGGCTCTATGGATTTATGTTCAGGTCAATACAATAATGGTATAAATAAATTAGACAATTTAACTAGCTTAAAGAGTATGCCAACCATAACAAGCTTTATGGTTTTATGTCCTAGTTAAGATAATAACCAGGCTCTATGGATTTATGTTCAGGCCAATACAATAATGGTATAAATAAATTAGACAATTTAACTTGCTTTAAGCGCAGGTCAATCATGACCAGCTTTGTTGTTTTATGCTTCGGTGAAGGAAATGACGCAAAATAAATTTATTATATTGCTTTTAGATCATGCCAATGATGCTAAGTTCAGTGGGTTTATGACTTGGTGAATACAATGAGGAAATAAATAAATAAGAAAATTTAACTCGATTTAAAAATATACCATTCACGACACTTTCTGGTCAAGATTGTCTATCCAATAACATATTGCGAACCATATTATACAGAAAGATCATCAATTTAAATGTAATAAAACTAAAATTATACATTCGACACAAAAATGATACGAAACAATGAATTTGAAAAACATTAGAGACACATAAAATCACAAGCGAAAATTAAATAGTAATGAAGAATCAACGAATGCACAAAATTTCATTTCTCATTAAAAGTTATCTTTTGGGACAAAATACCACACACTTCCGTTGAGATACCAGTGTGACCTAAACATTGGTACGTAACAAATCGAAATCCTTCCCCCTAAAAACTTCGGGACAGGATGTAGAATATTTTGTATTTCGGAAATAAATGTAATTTGTAAATTTTATTTTTCATATTTTGATGTGTATGTTCACATTTCTTATTAAAGCCTTCTTCATTAATTCATTCATTTGTATGGTACCTTTCAAGGTATATAGATTGATCGTATAATACTGTCGTAAGGTACGATAAAAATAATATTGCTATATGGCAACCTTTTCCAATCGCTCACAAAAGTGTTCAACAATCTTCAAGTCAAAACTAGATTCTGCATCCTTTTAAAAAATTGGTAACCAATAGTAACAGGGCATGATAGTAGATAGTACTCAAGATTTAGTTTAACCCATATTGTACTCACCTTATTCATTTCATGACGAAATAAAAAAAAATTGAAGGTTGAAACAGGCTTTGAATGAAATTATGGAAAAAGTTAAATTTTAAATCTTCTCCATGTTTTTTAAACATATAAAAACAAGCTTTTTATTTGGTTTAGATTTTAATTTAAAAAATCTTCCATAACGTCAGCTGTATATAGAAGTGGCAAACAGATTTCCAAGTAATAAAATTTAATGTATAAAGCTTGTTGGTTGAAAACGTCAGCGTTTTACGATTTCGTATTAAGCGTTTTGCGAAACAGCTGAGCTTTTTGTAAGCTTTTTTCTGAAATTGGATTCAATTGTTTGCGATATTGAAAATCATCATTTGCTTCCGCAATTTCAAAATTCGATAAATGAAATCATTTTAATTTTGGCACCTGACGCCATTACGAATTTTAAATTCATTTAAATACTTTTACTGGAACTGAAAAGCGCACAGAAGTAAGTCCAGTTTTGTGAGCATTATTTTTCAGGGGGATTTCCTAAAGAAAATAAAAATATTTAGTACTTTTCTCAAAAAATATAAAAATAATTGTTCAAAGCAATGCTTTACCAGTCGGTAAATTATCCTATATTGGGTGAAAGTGATTTTTTCGTGGCAGTTTGTTGAAATTATAAAAATGATTATTGAATGATATTGCTGTTTTTTTTTTTTTATTATATCGTGGTCATTCAGATAAAGAGCTGGCAACCTTACTTACGTTCTAAAGCTTGGACCTTACAGTAATTAAAGGAGAGCACGAATACGGTGTGAAGTGCTGTTTGTGAGCAAGAAAATAATATGGAGTAGTGGTATTTTTCTCATTAACTGGGACCTAACGACTGAATAAAGAAATATTAACAAATCTAATATACCATATAAAGTAAATGTGAGAGGAAGGTGTGGTAGAGGAAGACTAAGAAAAGCATTGTATGATTAAAATTACATTTTGATAGAAAGAAAAGTAAGAAGTCAGAGAAATCGTAGGAATTTTATGAGAAGGTGTAAAAAAGGCGAAATATGTACGTCGAGATAGGAAGGTCTCCACCATCCTTTCTTGTTCCTTTGATTGATGATATCTCACTTCTACTTTTATAAGTAACATATATGTCCATAACTGTCATAAATATGAATAATCTTTTGAATATTTTTCGCGACCATTTAACTTCCTTCATTTACTTTTGTCTGGTTGTTTGAAAGAGATTGCCGCCTGGAAAAAAGTTCGGCAGATTGTATTTATAATGAAGTATTAAATAAATAAATAAAGTTTGACCCTCTGCCTAACCCAATAGAGAAACGACGTGATGGTATATATAAATGATGTATGCAATTGACTTCAGAAATATTATTTATTTCTTTTTTCAATCTTAAATTTTGATCAGAAGATTAATTATTACATTTATAAAATACATTTCTTGTTTTTTTTTCGTTATTAAAATTTATTTACATTTTCATTGATTGCATTTGATTGGTACTATTAAAGTTTTTTTTTCAGTGTTAAACTGTAGATAAAGAATTTCATACACAGTGCGTATTTTGAGCTGTTTTGAGCGTTTTCTAAGATTGAGATTTTTTTAGTAAATGTTGCTATGATTTGAAAAGAAAGAGTCGTAATCTTTTCAATAAATAAATAAACAATTCAATCAAGTCCGGGCTGCAGCCATTCCTAAGATTTGATAACTCTCTGTTAAAAAAATATTATACTCGTATATTCACTCAATATCATTGAAACACCAAAACCTGCGCATTAAATTTAGTCTGTCAAAAAGTTATAAATTTGTATCAATGTGATAGTCCCTGCGCTACGCTCCAGCAAATATAAAGTCAATAAACTCGCCTAACATATCTATGGCGGTTCGGTAAAGAGGTATATGTCATGAAAAATGAGTTAAGTATGCAGTTTTGCCTTAAAATGTCAAAGGAAGGTGTGGTGAAAAGATGCATGTCTAGAAAAAAATATTTGTAGACTATTTTTTAATATAAATATTGATATAAGTGCTAAAAATCATGAACAGTAATAAGTAAAGAGGTATATGTGACTTACATCAAAATTTCATCTCTCAGCCGAACAAAAAGAAACAATAAAAGGGATATATCTAGACTTGTACCGCTTCACCACTATCATTTTTCCTGTCAAAACAGAGCACCTATTGTATGATACGTGACATGTACCATGCCGTTGTTTGTAGCTATGATCATTATGGTTATTATTTTGACGTTTGTGAACAGGTGAATCCATCTCGTGTCTGTCGAAATTTAAATCTTATTAGGAATCAAACGCGAAGCATATTTCTATGGCGTTTAGGTAAAGAGGTATATACCATCAATTACTTATTTGTCAGGAGAACCAAATGAAGTTTTGCAACACTTGTATTCCTGCAATACAGACCTCAGGTAAATTTTAAAGGTAAACTTTGAATGCATAAATTAAAATAATAATACAGTTAATATTTTAAATTGGTTTATTTTGTGAAAATACCTATAGGCTACAAAAAAATTGACATATACCGGTTTACCTTTTCCATTTTTTATAACACATCTTGGGTCAAGTCTCTGTATCTGTTTACTCTTTTCTATTTTAGTATTTAGAAAAGATAAATCTTACAATAAACAACTTATACATACAAAGTTAGTTAATAACAATATAAATAATCGAACCTTATTAAAATTATTTATTTTCAAGTATTATTTCCATTAAATTTAAAACACACACACACCATGTAAATCACTATAACATTATACTTTTAAAGCTTTAATAGGAGCAAAAGTTATAAGATTTAATACAATTATACAGGTAAATTGGTTCAGAATAACATTAATGTTGAACATAAATTCAATGATATAAAAAATAAAAACATTATTCTAATTAAATACTTACTCTTATGAAATACTATTCCATTAATAATCAAATGAAACTATTGAATACACACAGTTTCATCTTCAACAGTATCAGGATCTACATCAGGAATGTTATCGTCAAGTAATTCGTTATAAAATGAATGGAAAACTGGATCAATTCAATGTAACAAACTAATAAGATCTTTTTTTTACTCTTTGCTGATTTTTAGTGGTCTAACATAACATACGATAGCTTAAAAGTAATGTTAGGAATATTTAAATGATGCCCTCGTCTAAGGTAGCTTAGTATTTTAAAAGGGTCATTGACAGATCAAGATTGTTTCATCATCATCATTGTCAACTAGGGTCGATCCACTGCTGGATGAAGGTCTCCCCAAGTTGACTTCAAATAGTTCGGTTCTTTGCTCGTTGATGCCATGTGATGCTGCCATGATTTCTGATTTAATCTATCCAGCGTACCTTTGGTCTTTTTCTGAGCCTCTTTATGCCTCTTGGGTACCATTGGATTATTTCGGATGCCCATTGGGAGTCTGACATTCTTGCTATGTGTCCTGCCCATTGCCACTACATTCTTTTGGACACCTTTATAACGTCTTCTACCTTTGTTATACTGCGAATCCAGGTTTTTTATATGTTCATTTTTAAACCAACTTCTTTTCTGACCTCTGCCAATTCATGCAGTTGATGCTGAAGATCATTCGGGTTTTGTGAGAATATAACGATATCGTCTGCAAATCTCAAATGCCTCAGGTATTTTACATCATTCACCAGGCCTTTATTGTCCCATTCCAGTTTATTAAAGATTGTTTATATTGTATTATTCCAGGCTTACTTGACTCGTACATTAACCATCTCGCATCCGCCCAAATAAATTTATCACCATCCTCATTTACTTTTCGATTTTGCAATGGCCCTTTTAAAAGATCAGAAAATTTAAAAAAAATATCTTGTCCCATTACCTGTACCTGAATCTTATTTTTTTGTCCGCAAGACCTTACCAACTTTACATATGTATATAATTTAACGATATATGAAGCCGTTAACAACCAAGCCTATTGCTACATGTGACATGAAGGAGAAGGAGGCCGTGGAGCCAATCAAATTGTATCTTGTCTCTTTCATGTTTTAATTTCGATTCCCTCAAGTGTTTCGGAAGTAACATTGTATTCGGATTCATGTGCAGGTCAAAACAAAAACTCTTATGTTGCTGCCATGTTTATATCACTCTTGTCCAAGAAACCAGAGATTAAGGTGATAAATCACAAGTTTCTTGTCCCGGGTCACACTCATATGGAATGTGACGTACACGCAATGATTGAAATAAAGATGAAAATAACTGACATTCCGATTCATTCCGTAAGATATTATCTTACACATTTCAAATTATCACAACACTATAACAAATAGTTACATATTTTGCAGCTGTAAACTAAAACAATCACACAAAATACAAAAACTATAAAACGATGGAGAAAATTTTAAATTCTCTTTCAATCTATCAAACTATTTATTCAGTGGGGGAACTGATGTGATGAATGACAATAATTAGTTTTACTCGTATTATGGCGCATTCTTAAAATATCTCGCCGTATAGCAGTCACATTAAAAACTCGTATCTTCCATTATATTAATATTTGAAATTAACATTGGAAATAATATAATATTTTAATCAAAATAATATTGTATAATAATTTAATTAAAATAATATTTGAAAATTCATACAATTTTTCCATTGTATTATTATAATTGTAAGAATACTAAAAATGAGATGTGATTAGGTTGATAAACATAGAACAAAATTAGGAAGAGCACTTTAGCCTGGAGATCACTTTCAGAGATATTTCTATAGTCAATAAACGGTCCTCGTCTTCACAGGATTATTGCTATAATTTTTGGTTACTGAAAAACCAATCAGTAACTGGTTTGAAAAGTAAACGGAATGTATATGTGCTTTATCATCTATTGAGAATTTATTCCATGGCTCACATCATCCATGATCTTAACTAATATAGGTACTGTGTTTCGTCAAGTTAAAAAACTGTTTGAATAGTTTACATCAAATGAAGTAGGGTGTAAACTGAAAACCAACTGATCTTCTCACGGCTGGGCTCGCCCTATATTGGTGGGGTATATCTTGGCCGGGGGGATATTATGAGATGAGTCAAGACTATTTGATATCTTTTCTGTTAAATGTATTTTCTGCTATTTATCTTGAGATATACGAGTGTATGTGATTTTGGAATGTATTTAAACATGTACATACTATATTGCTATCAATAAACCTATATTTATTATGATTATTTAAGTGAAAGTTCGATAGACTTTAAACCAGTGCTTCCCAAACATGTCCCTTTATTACTTAAAATCTCAGAAAGTCCTTTTTATCCAATGTATGTAAAACGTTAACTGCACAGAAAAAGGCAGAATCAAGAGTAGCTCATCTTGAAGACTTATTTGCAAACATCTAACTCTTATACACTACCGAAAAATCCTACATGAAAAAAACATAGACGTTTTATTATCCTTGCTCAGCGACTCCACGAGATACGAGTAGATAAATTAGAGAAAAGAAAACGGAAGAAAAATACATACATTTGAACATGTAAACAAAAATTACTACTACATTAAATTCTATGTTTTTATAAAAAAAAGGATAAAAACCCCAAGTTAACCCTAATAAGAATAAATTACATACATAAAATCATGTAAACCAAAAGCTACAGGTGTGAACGCAGCCGAGATTTCACCTGTAACCATAGACTTTCCCGCCCAATGTCATCTTCCCGCCGTAAAGACAACCGAGTTTTTCCGAATACCCACGATTTTCCACGAAGCTTGAAATAATTTTCCAACTTATACGAAAGCTCATGAAAATTTCCTTCAGTGCCCCTCTGTAACTTTTGGCGTTGGGACGCGTATTGTTCTCGGCGCTTTTCCGCGCCTTTTCTCGCGTCGTTTTTCGATAATATTTTGAAAGTATGTTTCAACATAGTTTGCCGGGCGTTGCTATGGAAAAATGTTAGCATTTTTGATGTATTCTTTAATGATGTTCCGTTATAGCCGGTTCTATTCACGTGGACATCGATCAAACCGGTGGATGTTGTGAAAATATTTATTGACATCATTAAAGGTAATGATTTTTTGTTACTACTAAATTGAATTTCAGTAAATATACGTGCCGATGTTGAAGCCGTGACACATTTTATGTTTTATTATTGCTATATAATAAAGCATCTAACATAAACTATCGATTTTTCTTTATGTTAACAAACTTTTTATGACTATTTTATGCTGTATATAAAAAAGTTATTCGCAGGTATTTTTTATAATCAGAATAAAGAATTTTAAAGATATAATAAAAAATAAAAACAAAAAAAAATTCGTTAAAAGTAATAAACGATAAATACATAAGATGTTTAAATATATTAATGAAACTGTTTTTATTTTTCATTTAGAAAACGTTCTGTATTCGTAATGTATTCAATTTATTTTTTTATTAACATAATATAGTCCAAATGAAAAGTTTAAAGTAAAATTTTTATTCAAATTTAAATAGTATTTAAAAAGAATATTACTTGAATTAAATTTAAAAATATTCGGTTCTAAAAAGATTAAAAAAAATCGGTCCATAATTATCATTCGTCAATGATTTATAAAATCTGCAAAATATAATTTTTTTTTTTGAAAAGTCTAATTTTAAATTTTCTTTATTAATTGACGATTATATTTAAGAAAAAAGAGAGGCATGGAATCATTTTAATTTTTATACACAATCTTTTTTTTATACTCAACCGATTAAACTTTTTTTTACAAAATATTTCGTTTATTTTAACTTTTTGCTATACACACCGCCTGTTGATATTTGTTTTGATTCGATGGAATATTCCCCAAACAATAACCAACTTTTTTAGGAAATTTTATCTACAATATATAAATTATATAAATGTTTTTTTATTAACAAAAAATATATGGAAAAATTCAGGATCGGTATTTAAATAAATCTCGACGTATATTAATATCATAATTTTTTTAAATGAGAATTTCGGCTATTTTGATGTAGACAATTTCTATCAGTTGGCCATAAATATAGATTTTTTTACATTTACCCATGCTTTGTCCCGAAGATACGATGCAATAATTATGCTTTTTAGCGCTGAAGAAGGTCGTGGGTTTATATTCCACCGAAAAAAGCATTAGCTGTATCTTCCTTTCGAAACGAAGCATACGGAATATTTGTTTCTGTTTTTAAAATATCTCTTTTTTGCTTGAAACTATTTATTTAATTTAATTCCAAGGAAAGGCTCTTCCTGATTCAATTTCGAACTTGAAATAATCACAATGTTTTTAAAAACTAGATATATATTCCTTAACAATTTAAATTAAGATAATTTTAGTCTTATACGAGTTTGACTGGTCATTACTGGTGATTTCTGTAGTTTAGTTAATAAAGCGCTTACCTTTCACTCGTTAATATCAGGTTTGATCCTCGATGGTACCCAAAAAACGTCATTGTATTTTGCATATACCGGATTAGTTTATGAATGTCTTAAAACATCGACAGTGATAATCAAAGATAAAAAAACCTCCGGCATCACCCCTTCATATAAATGACACGGCAAATAATCGATTAAGTCAGGTACAGAGTATTCGTAATTTCCGTATGCTCATGAAATTGTAAACGGTTGTAGAAATAGTTGCATCGATGTTTGAAATCTTCATCCTTCATTGATTATTTAGCTTTTGTGTTTCATTAAAAATGTATATTAGTAGAGTCAAACTAGGAAATGACTGTTAAATATGTATGTAATGTATATTTGTATGGATAGTTTTTTTTTCATACATAAGCTCTAAATACCCAAACCATCTCAGAGTGTTTTCATTTATTTACCAGTAACATATTTAGTTTATTGATGAAATTATTTTCAAAGGAAAAATATTCAACGTAAGCAAATTTTTATGTAGATTATCCATTTTCCTGGACACTGAGCGTAAAATTTCTTGAATTTCTCAAAGGCGTATAACTCAGGGCAAGTTTTGAACTAGCTTGACGCGTCTGAGCGAGAGCGAAAGCAAGTTGTTCAAAATAAGCTTCCAAAGCATAAAATTAAGGATACGCAATGGCCTTTGAAAGATAAATATATAACTTTAAACAAGAATTAGAGACAAATAAATGGATAAGAAAATTGATCGGATACTGAATTTAGATTTTCGGATCAGTAAACTCAGATGTTCAAAACAGGAGCTAGGAATAGGTAGAAAAATAGTAAGATATCAATGAGGCCTTCTTATGAGAATAGTCAAACGATACTGGAAATGAAGATGAGATTACTGGAAATGGAGATGAGATTACTGGAAATGAAGATGATATTCGACAACTATTGTTCCGACAAATATTAGGTATTGGTTTTTCGTTTTATGAATTGTTTTAATATTTTTTAAATAATAAACCATTTTTCCCGTCCCATATAAAACCAGTCTCGAGTAAATTGAGTTCAGGTGATATTGACCTGCTATTGTTTATGAGCCATCTATTTTATTGGTATTATGTAAATATGTGACCTTATTTCTGTTCTCCTCGTTGCCTCTGAAATCAGTGATTCTTCATCATTTGATTTTGCATTTCTATTAAGTTTTAATCGCGGTCAATTTGGAATATAGCATGGGCTACTTTGTTTTAAGGATTTTACTAAAACTGATATAGATATCATGGTGGTCATAAAATGACATGTAAAATGAATATTTAAAATTTTAAACTTATGAGGTTAAGTCGTTATGTTGGTATAAAGATGCTTGGGGGTTGTTTTAAAAAGGGTTCCAACTTTTAAAAAAAAAGGGTTTCAAGCCTCTTCCAAATTTTTCTGGATGGTTGGAAGATATTCTCACATGACAATAAACCTACCACGTTGTGCTATAGTAACAGTACTGTACTGCTTTCTTTTCTTTCGTATAAGGTACCTTCTTCCTAATCTGTCATCAGTAACTGTATCATTAGTAGTAACACCTTGAACTTCATATCCAGGCAAATTATCATCTGTATTTATCAATTTGTGCACAGTTTTGTTTGTTTTACCGCCCCGGTAAACGTGATCCCGGATAATCGACAGTCTACTGTACAAATACACGTTAAGTTTGAATGTTGTATTTGATTATTCATTGAATATTTCATTGCATAATAATCTGAGTGGTTTATCGCCAGGTTTTAATCTCTTCTAACTAACCAGACAAAAAAGTGAATAAAAGAAGTTGCATTATCGAAAAAAATGTTTTAATCATTGTTAAATTTTACAAAATTAACGAAAAACACGACAAAAATATAAGTATGTATATCATCAATCAGTGGAAGAAGGAAGGGATGGGGAAGTGGAAAAGAAAAACGGTCGTGAAACACATAACAATATTTACTTGACAATAAGGGATATTTAAATCGGGAGCGAGTATTACATTAGTTGGTAACTGGTTCCAGAGCGTGAAAAATAATGACGCCGAGTACTTTCGGTGAGATAAGGAATATGCATTTTTATTACGTTTTACCAAAATCGAATGTGAAAAAAAAACTGGATCAAAATGAGATATATGTGACAGCCGTGTGAATGTTGTTAGATAAATTACTCTCGTAAAATGTTACATTTTTTGTTTAAGAAATCATAAAATTGCTACCCTTATAATAAAAAACAAAAACCTTCATCTGCTGCTGATAAAAATATTGAATTGATATCAATATGTTATCCGTTCCAAAACGTTATTCAATTTTCAAGATCCTTAATAAAAAAAAGTGTGTGTTTCATTTAAAAAGTTTTAGCGTGATTTAATTTTATGTTTGTGACAAATCTAAGAAGGTTTTAATTTACGAAGAGCCTGTAAAGATATATTAAGTATATATTAAGAATCTCTGCCCCACATATTGCGACCTGCCTTTTTTTAAGCGAACATCGTAGAAAATTAACATGAATATTGAAAATATTGTAAATTCCATAATTGTATTAAACACGCGAAATAGGCTTCAAATTATATTCATATACTATGATTCGTTTAGTTATTATGTATTATTTTACGTACATTCATTTGTATGATACCTTTCGACTTATCTAAATTGGTGATTTAGATATATGTACATTTTGAATGATTGTATATTTAGTATTTATTAAGTTATATCTAAGATTAAGATTCAAATAAAAAAAAACAGAAGTAGATTTTTTAAATTATTACCAGTGCTCAAATTGACGAATTTTCTGATCCATGCACTGCAAATAACGTGGAAAAGTAAACATTATGAATAATTTGTTTTTATATTTCAGCGCTTTCTCTATTAATGAATGCTTTTAATTCATTAACTGTTTGTCGGTTATGTGTCATAAATATTATCTTTGATAAGTTTCCTTGAAAAAAAATCAATGGCGTGAGTTCTGACGAGCGCGGGGGTGGAGGGGGGGGGGGTGTATTCAATACTACATTTTCGTCAAATTCATCTGTTCGGCAGATTCTCATAAAGATAAACCCTCACATCACGATTGTAGTCGAGAAGTACATCATCTTGCGGGAAATAAAAATCCTCATTCCTAAGCTCTTCATGAACGCGTGGTACGACAAATTCATGCAGCAACTTTAAACTTGAGTAAACCGAACGATGTAGAAGTTTGTATGCATTTTTTGCATACCCTATATAGAAGAGCGTGAACAGGAGACAGCATTATCTTTGACACCATTAATCGAGCCTTCAAGTTAAGAACCATTGCAGTAGGTACGGAGCTCTGACTTGTGAGTGTTGTTACAAGACAACTTCTTTTACCGGACGTTCGAATATAATCGAGAATCGAATCTGAAACCCCCAGAGGTCATCATTATTTGTTATTATTACGAATAATCAACACAAAGAAGGAAACTAATAAGTTCGTAGGTTTTAACGGCAGTTATTATCTGTGGTGTAAGGTTTTTCATAATTTATACCGAATTTATACATCGCAAAGGATACTTTGAGTTACAAAACCACTGTATGAACTTCAAAGGACCTTTTTAAGTATCTTAATATTTTTTAGAAATGTTTTTAAGAAGTGGAAATATGTATTTCGTAGAAATAAATAATTTTAATATCCATAAAATTCTTCCGAACTGTTTCAGTTGCGGCTTCAAATTATGTGAATTTTCAGGCTGTGATTGGATCTGGATGGAGGCTTTTTAAGCATCACTGTGCTATTGAAGGAACGCTTAGAGAAAAATGAATTGAATTGAGAAATCAAAACTCAAAGAATATGTGTAAAGAAAATGTATGCAATAGAGAATATGTGCATCCTATAATTTTTTTAAGTGAATTATGTATATTTTAACATCGTGAGTGTATTCGGGAACTTGTTAATCCACTATTTAGAAAAGCCGCACTATTAAAAATGTTGTAGAAAGTTAAACTACACTACAAACTACAAATTATATATTTGTGACAGTGTTAGGTCACGAAAAAAAAAACAGCTCCATCGAAAATTTACTCTTTAATGTCAACAACTTTTCACATTACGCCGGCGATATATGAATATTTATATGAATATTTGAATGCTCGTATATGAATATTTTCTAATAAAGTGTAACACTTATTCACCTTTACCAAAAAAATCGATTATTTAAACATGTAATAATTTATACATGGGCTTACCACGAGTGAAAATCACTATGATACAAGTAATAGTTCATTAGAAGAAACACATTTGTTTTTTTTTCAAAATTACTGTCGAGGATGAGATACAGAATTAACACACATACATACAAATTTTCACACAGTTTCCCATTGGGGTAGGCAGAGAAGGCAAAGTGCTAGGGCTTTTCTATTTCACAACACATCCTTCGCAACTTCTGCATCCATCCTTCTCATACAACTTCTCCAATTTGTGTTTTTTTTAATACCATCGGGAATCGAATTGAAAACCCTCTGATGGAAGACGAGTGTCTTACCAGAGGTCATAAAATTTCTTAATAACAAAATAAAACATAAATAATATTTTGCAAAGGTTAAAATCCGAAATAAACATTTCCCGAAAGTATATTTTGGTATTTTTATATTTTATTATACAAGTTTTTTTATTGAGTGAATTATGGACTGCAAAGTTAAGTTCCAAAATGATTTTACTTCTCAGTCTGAACTGTGTTTAAACTTTTGTCGGTCTATGTTTGAAATGCGTTCACTTGAAGACATGCTGAATATGATTTACTGAATTATAGAGTATCAAACATCTTGACCTAATTTGAGCTAACATACCTAAAGCTTTACTTTGTGTAACTAACAAATAGAATAAAGGTTAAACCAAGATCTTTTGACGTAAATAAATTTTCTATGGCATGTTTTTTTTTATTTTACTACTATAAGTGGCCTCTTGCTTAACTACGAAGTATTGGTAGACCATAACAATTCGATGACAAATTGTTCCTGATAAGCTTAGAAACTTCACACGTTGATATAGCCACATTAAAAATAGTGGCGTGTCATTAGATTCGGTTTCTAGTTGATTCTTTTCCGAGCTGGGTTAACTCTTAGACCATCTGAATTTATGGTTTTCTATTCCTATCGTTGTCAACTTGGTAACATCGAAGGTAGTCATTCCCCGTGGGTATATCCAAGTTATTGGACAACCCAATTTCTCTCTGGTAATTGAAGCTTAAATGGCAAACTTTTCGGCGTTAATACTATCCTTTTATTCTCTTGTAATTGTTGCGTCCATCGAGATCAATCCGCAGCTCACATTTTGTGGTACTTCAATAATGATTTAGTTTTTTAACTTTTACATCTTCGGAGCGATTGGCTACTCCGATTTAGTGGCATCAAATGATAGTTCTGCTGCATTAGAAGTTTTTTGTGTCAAAGTACTGACAATTTATTGAAATCCAAGCCTTAAGCAGCGTAACAAGTATTACAACTTTACAAATATTGCACATCGAGTCGTTTTCTTTCTACCGTGACGCCGGACCTTAATTTTGTCGTGGTTACTATTCTTTTTATACTCAAGTATATCGTTGCTGAAGGATAATTCCTTTTGGGCAGTTCCATCTTTGTCATTACGTGACGTTTTCTGTATTTTGATGTAGATCGCGCTGGATAAGGACTTATTTTGCCCCTCATAACAGTGTAAGAGGAGGGTGGAATCGAACTGAACTAAACTGAAGCTTATAAGCTACTTATCATGAATTCTCATTGCGCTATTTAGTTACACAAATATAAATTTTGTATGACTAAAAGCTGCACCAGATTAAAACCTGCCAATCGTCTCGGAAATATAATTTCCTCACCATCAGATCATCGGATTTGATCTGTGAAGAGTTTATTCTTGTTGTCCAACAGCTTGCACACAATAAACTAATATATACGAGTACATAGGCTTCTTCCATACACAGGATGGTTGATAATAATATTGTATCATGAGGGATAGTGTATTGTTTGTATCCCATGGACTATGCAACCTCATTTCTCATCTTATCAGATCATTGAATATTTAGTTATGTGATTGAGTGGTCTAATAACTTTTAGAATTCAGTGTGTTTCATCTTAATTGTTCAAGGATCTAACGTGGACTATATGACGACAAACATTATTCTTATTTACTTAAGTAAAAGTCATCGAATATTTATTTATGTGATTGAGTGGTCTAATAACTTTAGAATTCAGTGTGCATCATCTTAATTGTTCAAGGATCTAACGTGGACTATATGACGACAAGCATTATTCTTATTTATGTGATTGAGTGGTCTAATAACTTTTAGAATTCAGTGTGCATCATCTTAATTGTTCAAGGATCTAACGTGGACTATATGACGACAAACATTATTCTTATTTATGTGATTGAGTGGTCTAATAACTTTTAGAATTCAGTGTGCATCATCTTAATTGTTCAAGGATCTAACGTGGACTATATGACGACAAAAATTATTCTTATTTATGTGATTGAGTGGTCTAATAACTTTTAGAATTCAGTTTGCATCATCTTAATTGTTCAAGGATCTAACGTGGACTATATGACGACAAACATTATTCTTATTTACTTAAGTAAAAGTCATCGAATATTTATTTATGTGATTGAGTGGTCTAATAACTTTTAGAATTCAGTGTGCATCATCTTAATTGTTCAAGGATCTAACGTGGACTATATGACGACAAACATTATTCTTATTTACTTAAGTAAAAGTCAGAAAATTTTGCTATGCAAAAATATATTTTGTATATTATTTATAATTAAGGTATTTACATTGTGGAGGTTTGAAGACATTGTAATTTATTTTTATCAAACACTGTTTATTCCACCTTTTTGTAACGGTATAAGCCTGCCAGTTTCAAGGCTTTCACCTCATCATCAAGGGTGCACAAACAAGACCTGATGATGAGGTGAAAGCCTTGACACCAGTAGGGTTATACCGTTATAAAAGTGGAATAAACAGTGTTTGATAAAATCAAATTAAGGTATATTTTAATTTAATATTTTTATTGAAACACCATGTGTACATTTTCTTCACGAGCAGGGATCCTCAATTTTTTGTGAACTGTACCACTTTATGAAAGTTACAAAGAGTGGCGTACCACTAGTACTAGTACACATTTCGGTCTCCTCCTCCGCCCTCTGCTCTTTTATAAGCAAATTTCCATAACATATGTGCCTATATTTGCCCTCTTTATTCATTGTGTAATTTATTTTCAATTCAAGTTTAGAAATTTTATGTATACAATAAAATTAACAAATACATAATATAAGAAATAATAGCTCCTATAGGTTTATACAGAATATTTGCATAATATAAGGAGGATATCTGAAGAGACTTTATAAAAGCACTTAACAAATTATTATGTCTTGTTTTTTATATATTTTTGGGAAAATAATTTTGTCCCTCTAAAAGTCATATTCTTTCACAACAGTTTTCATTGCTCGCGTACCATCAAATTGGAGATCGTGTAACATTAGTGATACACGTATCATAGTTTGCGGCCCGTGGGCATAAAAGTTTTGAGAATATATTAGAAGCTGAATACGCCAAACAAAGAAAAATGTGAAGCTGTCTAATACTGGATGTTGATATACAGTTGATATACACATACATATCATTACGCCATTTTCGTTTGATGTAGGCAGATACGACAGATCGCCACAAGTGTCAACATAAGATGTTTCTTGAAGGATTAAATATTCGTAGCTTTTCGACACGCTAGAGAGAGTATTTTATAAGCGAAATATACCGAAATATAATCATGACCTCTGTTGCACGTTCTATTCCTATTGGAACCCGGATTTTTTAAAAGGATTCCAGTCTGGATTTCCCTTAAAGCCTCTTTAACTTTTCTGATTGGCTGGAAGAGATTGCCACATGGCAATAATCCCGACAGGTTGTACTGTATATAACAAAAGTGTAATATAATACAATAATACAAAGCGCGAGGTGGAGGTAAGAAGACACTTGTTTCCCAGCCCGGAGATTGCAGGGTCGATTCTCGTTGGAACCCTGATTTTTATTAAAGGATTCCAGTGTGATTTTTACTAAATTTGAACATCTTTCTGGTTGGCTGGAAGATATTGTTACATAGCAATAAACCCGCCAGGTTGTATTGTATAGAACGAAATAGTAATATAATGTTAATAAATTATTAAAAAATCATAACATTTAGGTACCATCGAGAATCAAACCTGTCAAGTTATGATTATAACAATAGTACTAAGCTTTTACGCATGCAGAATTCATAACAAAATTATTCATTAAATAAATTTTTGATTGTAGAAAGTAATTTTCATAAATCTTCTCGCGCATATCCCCCAAAACAATGGGATAGCAAACTCATTCCAAAACTTTCATATCTACAAATATGAATAGGCAGGCGGTAATTGTTCTTCAGTCAGCCAAAGGTAACACGTGTTTTCACGTGTAGATATTTGCATACCTTAACCCCCTTATTTTCAAACTTTTGAAACGTTTTGAAATATTCTCTTATGATCGAACATTGATCGGAGGGCTTTGTAAATAGTATATGTCACAACATTTCAGGCAGTATGACTTGCATCGTTGATTTTTGTGATTTTTATATTGGTTTTAATTTGAGTTTATCATAAAACAGATATCCCTCGTTTAATGAAATTATTTGGATCTAGAAAAAAATTCTATCGATCTAGAGCAGTGTCTGCCAAACTGTGTGCCGCGGCACACTAGTGTGCCGCAAGAAGTCTCAGGGTGTGTCGCGAAGGACGACGCCTCAAAACTGTTCATTTTTAATGATGCCTATTCATTTAAATTTTCTTCAATTTTAAATAAATTCAACATCTACATATGTTATTCAAATAAATATTTGTCACGTTCGTACATAGTGGTCGACGCGACACAAGGATACAGTGACGCTGGTATATACGCAGCGTAGTGAGTTTCCATCACTTGATTATCAAATGTACCAGTGGGTCATCAATCCATTCGCAAGATTCAACGGTACACACCTGACACTAACAGAGGAGGAAATTTTAATAGAAACGACCCTGTGCACAAAGTCTCATTTTCTGAGCTAAAGTTGTCAGCATTTTGGATATCGCTTTGGAGTCAATATCCTCGATTGGCTACAAAAGCAATTAAATCTCTGTTGCCTTTTTTTTGCGTATAAAAAATATAAATGAGCTACACCATTTTATCACTAATGACTTAAAAACTAGATTAAAAAGATTTTTTTGAAAAGAAATGTGCTTTAAACGAGTCATTACCTAAAATTGTGAAATGCATTCTTATTATTTTTTAAAGGGACACTTGAAGGAGATTATATTCGTCCTTTATGACAAAGCATTTTATAGATTAATTAAGTAAGCGAAGAAACCTCCACATTTTCCTGTCTTCTATAACTGCGTAGAAAAAAATATTTCTTTCTGAGCATGGACTGTCCCTTCGATCTTGTGACGGTAAGATCCTTTGTATTCCAACGCATCATACATCATTATAAATGTTTGTGGCTCATTCGGTTTGACTTTACAACGACCTTCCTAGCTCAGTGTGACGTGCTTCTATCTTTATCATTTTGTAAGAAAAAGCTTAAAAAGCATTATTTATTCACCAATATTCGTATCCTGAACTAACGTTTTCATCTAAAGTTTTGTTGAGGTTTATATTTTGTTTTAATTTTTGTTACTTTTATTCAGATAAATTAACTTAGTTTAAGGCATGGCCATTGATACGGATAATAATTTTGAAACAAAATCTGGTTGATTTTAATAAATTGCTTTACAGCAATATGTTAAATCCATACGACGTATTCACTAAAAGTGTTAAATAATAATAATGAGAATATGTATTTCAATTAAAACTTTTTCAATTTAAAAAAAATATATTGGACCCAAGTAGTAGAAAGGGTTAACTCAAACAATTAAGTCAAACGGCTGTCTCACGAGCCCTTTTCCATTGTATGAAACATTTTTTGGGTACCAAACACGTTTTATTAAAGTCATACGCCGATTTTATGACAACACAGGTATGAATTTAATATGCGAGATGTGTTTGAAGCATGATATAGAACGGCTGGATTGTTTGAAAACCTTTTTAAAACACGTCATTACAATACACATTTCTTAAATTCTAAAATATGTTTCCCTCGACCATAAAGGAATGTTTTCAATTTGTTTTATTGAAATCTGAAAATAAACTGAAATATATAACATAAAAATTTAAGCTTATAAAAAAATTACAGTTAAAAATATTTTTTCAATTCTAGGTAAAAAAGTTCCAGTTTGGTAAAAGAATGTTTGTGGCAACAAAGTTCTTTTCGAGGGGGGACAGTATTTCCAACATTCGTGTCGAGTCTAATGGTTCTACTCAAAGGCTCGAGTATTGGGGCCCAAGAAATGTTGTCTCCCGGTCACGATTTTCATATTTCCATACGAATGAAAAAATCAGCATCATTCTAGAAAATTGTTTTAAAAATAAATTAATATAAAATAAATTTCACATATTATAAAATATTTCAAGTATTATATCGAAATAATGTATACAATGATACACTTCGATTTCTATTTTTCAGGCCAGATATGCTCGTTGTACTGTTGTTTTCAATTCAATTTAATATCCTTTTTGTTCCGTTAGGAACACAAGAATCCCACTAAACGCTTCCATCAAGGTTGATCCGTAGTCCGGTCTTCCATCTTCCATCTTCCATCTTCCATCTTCTATCACCGATCGGTGGTGTAAGATGATCGTGTGATGCGTCAAGTTTATAAAAAAGTGATAAAACAGCGTATTTCTTTGCCTGCTACCAGGCGGCATTTTTTAAAACGTGAACCAACCACTTTCAGCGCCTCACACACGTAAAGTTCCTTCTGCGATCGATGACGATCTCATGTGTCACGTGGTTGGGTAACGTTATTTACTGACATCATCCTCCTTACTCACCTTTTTCCAGGAGTGTGGAACTTAGGAAAAGCTCCATTGTTTTAAGAGCGAGGGAAAAAAATGTCTTTGGTGTCGCTGGAAATGTCCAATATATTGATCTGTTTATGTAGCTATGCTCGAAGGAGTATTCACAGGCCATGATAAGAAAAATAAACAGTTTTATATCCGAAAAGTTATCAAAATTCACTTCAGTGCGCTCAAAGACATTTAAAAGCGTCGTTGAACGAGACATCACCATTATTAGAGAGATGTTAATGGTGATCAGAAATATGACCTATGTTACATATGAAAAAAAAAATATTGTTCCTTTTTGAGTACCATTGGGATTCAAATCCGAAATCTCTAGGTGGAAAATTATGTTTATATCAATAAATATTCTTTATAATTCATAGTGACTTTGTTTTATGCTATGGTGCAGAGAATTCTAAAAAAGCCGGGTGTTTTTAAATAGACACATATATTTAGAGTCTAAATATATAGTTGGAAAGAGTATTTTCAGTCTGAGCTCTGATATCTAAGTGCATAAACCCCACTCCGCCAGTGCGCGCATACTACATGTGTCATATATAATATGTATTATAATATTACATGCTTTAATTTTTATTTCAATTGCGGATTTTTTTGGATTCAAATGAATTCTAAAATTTTCTAATACAATTCAAAATACATAAATCATTTGATTGTTTCCTTTATAGTGAGTTGGTTGCTTAAGCCATTTGTCAATTATAAAGTATCCTTATGTATTATATATTGTATTTAACAAACTCTTGAGAGAAGGGAAATATTGGTCATTCCTAAAGCGGTGTGTGCTAGAGTCCGTGAGGCTATCCACACTACGCAATATACTTCTGCACTATTTCACCAAATCCATTAACTTGTTTTGCACTAAATTTAATTCTCCATTCATGTGGCTACTCGTATTTTAGTAACAAAAGTTTTATCTATTTAAAGTAATTGAAAATATGGGAAAACGAACATCTAAATCAAGGACACATTGTTATTATGGACATTAATTCAAATTTTAAATCCGATTATTTAAATATGGGTGTGTTAATACGTTTGAGTACTTAAAATATTATTTTTGTTAGATTTTCTTTTGTTCTCATGAACGATTGCGTGGGTTATTTGAGAGGGGGCAAGGGGGACAGTTGTCTCTGGGCGTTAGGCCAAGGGAGAAACAAAGTCGGGACCTAAAGTAATATTTTTTTGAAAGCTTATTTTGAATTTTTTCACGATATGTCTATCAGACTTTTATTTTTTTCATTCAAAATTCCAAACAATGTCTGTTGTTTGTTTCTTTCCCTCGCACTTTGGATATGGAAACTACTATTAAGACTCCTTGAAATTTGAAACAATGAACCAAGCACTGATACTGGTTTTTTTCAAAAACTATAGGTTTTAATAATAATCACAAATTGACAATTTATATAGCGTCGTTTAGATCAGTGTTCCCCAACCGGTGGTCCGCGGCCCGGTGCCGGGCCGCGGAGACTTTCCGCCGGGCCGCAAACAGTATGCCAAATTTAAAAAAAAATCGCCGTGCAAAAATATTAAATATAAGATTTTCATCCATGTCCTCAATAAAATCGAAACAAAGGAATAGACTGGACGTGAATGCAGCACTTCGTATGTCAGAGACAGCACTGCGGCCAAGAATATCCAATATATTAGCAAAGATCAACAGCAGATTTCGCTTAGTTTGTTGCAAAAACCCCATGGTTTTTGTTAAATTTTAATTGTATCAGACAATGTTACAATTAAAATTGTTTAACTGTTATATGTATATTTGTCAATTATAGTTACATATGTCCATCTGTCACAATATAAGATTAAAAAAATATTAAATAAAAAAAACATTTTTATTGCAGTATTAGTGGTCCGCGAAAAATGTTTCCTTTTTTTACCGGTCCACAGGTCTAAAAAGGTTGGGGAACACTGGTTTAGATAGCAGATTCTCCTCAATGGAACGCAAAATCGGGATTCGAAACCACCATTATTGACAGATTGAAATATTATGTAAAAAAGTTAGTTGAATGTAAGGATAGAAAAATAGTTGCTAAAGTCATAACATTATAAACTTCTTCGCACTTGCATATTTAAAGAAAAATATATTTGTTAAGAAAACTGATGAATTTGTCAAAAGAAGATGAACTACAAAAAAAAACATTGTTTATCTTCCAATATGTGAAAGTAAAACGTTCCGCTTTAGCGTATGTACGTGTATGTATTAAAGTAAATAAATATTTCTTTTAATATACTTCGTGATTGACCGCATTCAAATCTACTCGTATATAAAACATGAAACACACACGAAACACTTTGAAAAGGAATATTGTTATTTATGATGTACGTATGTAAAAAGAAACGTTATATATATTTTTTATTAAAAAAAGAGTTTTTACACATGGCAAGAAATATACACAATTTGCGAAAAAAACAACAGGTAATTTAATTTGGACCCACAATTTGAATGGATCTGGGTTTGTTGCCTTTCATTTAATAATAATATGCAAATGCGAGTGCATGCTTTACCTTGGCAGTTAAATTTCTACCTTCTATCTTATTTACACAAGATTTTGAGTCTTGTTTCCGGATGTAGAAAACCCTCGCTACGCCACTGCTTATAAAATCCTCTTTATATGGTAATTGCAACTCCACTTTTTCTTTTTAGGTGTTTTATTAAAATTAATTGTCTTCTTGCGAACAGATCTGTTGCTTTTGATTCATGTTTAATAGGTAATGAAAAGGTAAAAATGAAATTCGTCTAATGTTTCGGATTTTTACATAATAACTAAAATATCAACTTAATTTGGAAACAACGTTATGTGCACAAATGATCATTAGAACTTTTTATTTTTTAAGTTAACTGTATTTTTTAAGTTAACACACCGATTATTTTATTTTTACATTCTCTAAAATAATTATTAACCTAATGTTATAATCGGTTAGTGCTTGCATTCGGGAAGTTGTGAGTTCGACAAATTCGGGAGTTGTGAGTTCGATTCCCATCAGTATCACATTAAAAAAAGATTGTAGTGTGGTTTTAAATAAAGACTTCTTAAGCACCATTTTAGTTGGTTGGAAAAATTGGTACATGAAAATAAACCCGTTAAGTTGTACTGTATACAACTAAAGTAAAGAACATACACTATTACTTCAAAAGGTACTCGTAGATTCAATGAGCTGCAATTTTTGGTGAGTATATTTAAAATCAACATTTTTGTATTCTCCAGAAGTTAGCGTATAATGTGCAGTGAGATTCAAAAATAAAACTATGATGAAATTCTTCAAAATCAAACTTTCAATTTGGCATTTTTGTTGCTAAAAAGAGTAGATAAATATTATATATGGTACAATGTATATGAACCAGATATTCTTCACAAATCAATAATTTATATCATATTAATTCTACTGTCATCACTTACTTTTACATCACTATGTATTACATATTATAAAATATTCCACGATTACATCAAAATATTATATATATACTATGATATATTTCGATTTTTTTCTTTTCAAATTTTTTTCTGATCAGATATATCCATTGTGTTGTTCTTTCTATTCAATGTAATATATTTAAAGGCTCAAATTATTTCAGGGTCAAATCGATATTCTGAAACTTGTTCCGTTAAAGTTTCACCCGGCAGATGATTAGTACTTGAGAAAGAATTTCATATTATCTCTAATCAAAACTTTGAATTTATTATATTTCAAAGTTAATAAAAAAACTTACTTCAGTTATGACTAGAAGCAGAATTCGTTTTGGTCACGCAATGTGCTCCAGTTTTACTTGTTGTTTCTAACCAACCATCAATATGACATGTCACATTTAAAATCATATTTATTTTTGACTTAGCTATAATTCAACAAATTTAATGTCATTTCAAGTTTATTTTAGGTCAAGAGGTCGTACTGAATGATCTTTCTAGGGTCTTATTTTGGTATACATCACTTTTTTTTATATTAAAAATAGTTCATAGTAGAGGGTTTCAAAGTGTGTACCTTGGGGCGCTGCGGTTCATTTTCAAATCGCCGTGGGATATTTCAAAATTTTAATAATTACTTTGTTGATAATTTGTGCTCCGAGTATTGGTCCGATTTAAGGACACCTTAGTCATTCATCGAATGTTGTAAAACGGACGTGGGTTATTTTATTTAGTTTAGATATTTTGGGTGGTGGAGAAAACAATGGTATGAGAGAGGAAAGATATAATTTTGTACATATATTAATGTTATAAAATACATGTATTTTACGTATTAATATACTTATATTTTTATATGTCCCATACGTTTATATAATATATATGTATAGATGGAGAAAGGATAGAGATATACATAATTATAAATATTTTAAATTACATTATAATGTAACATACTACGAAAATGTGGGCAGATGAATAACGCTGTGACTTATAAAATACATATTTAAATCGATAAATATGGCGAGTTAGATGAATATATCTTATATTTGTACTCTTGGCACAATTTGACGCCTACCTTTGCGAATTGGGGGACGAGGGGTGGTACGAAGAATTTGTTTCGGCCTGGGGTAAATTTTTAATAATTCCAGACAATCTTAATTCATTCACGATAAGTATGATAGGAAACCACATTTGATTGAGAAGTAGAGAACCACTATGTAAATGTAGTATTGAACTTTACAGTTTCAATGACGCTAGCATGATATTAACAACTGCGATTGTTCTTCGGCCTGTAGTTACTGTCATATTGTTTTCACAAAAGTTGTCGATACAAAATTGGTTGAGTTTTAGATATCAGTAAACGATGAATATACTTTGCTTAGCGTTAAAGCTTGAAAAAATATCGTTATATTTGTGACAACTTACCTCTATGAAGCTGGATATTTGGCGGTAACTGTAAAAACCAAGTATCGCTCAAAGTTCAACATGGAAAAATAAAATAAGAGTAGCTATATCTAGTTTGATTCCAAAATGTGCAGCTGAAACAACCGTGTGATGAACAATAGACTCGGCCATCTCACTAATTGCTAAGTATTTTTAGGACGCCGTGAAACGAAAATGTTTCAAAACCACTGGTCTAAAGTGTTACTGGTTTGATCATTGCATTGTTATCAGAACTTACACATATAAGTTATTGTTTCTCTCTTAGTCAATTATATTCTGAATAAAGTATAATTTTGACATTTAATGGGTGGTTGTCTTATTAATGGTAAATGGTACTCGATGTGGCATATTGATGGAGGTAATAAAAGACCCAAATATAAGCAAAAAAAATAGATCGATTACAAACCATGATGGTATGAGAAGATATGAAGATTTAGAAACGTGACAGGGCTATATGTATCAAATTATAAAAAAAGGGAAGTGTGAAACATACTTTTAATATTATAGTACGCATGGCGAGGTGTTTTAAGGTGGCACAAACGAATGATGTAGGCCAGAATATAATGAAAAGGAGTTTTGTTCTCACAACATACCCAAATAGGGACATGGTGTGATGATGATGCTACTGAGAACTGCTATAATATTTCTTAGAAAGAGTAAACTTATAAATTCGGTCCAAGCAATAACTGTACCTTATGAATTTGGTCTAAGAAGATAAAAATACTTTTAAAACTATTACCCAACCATATGAATCAAATTTCGAAAGAGGGTCAAGTGAAAAACACATAAAATAATATAATGCATGACGAGGAATATGTACATGCACAGAATTAACAGAAGTAAAAAAAATGTGTAAGAATAGAATGAAGTAGTTCTATTATTTCTACCTATCCCAATAGGGACATGGTGTGATTGTGTTGCTGCTGAGAACTGCTGTAATCATGTAACATTTCTTAGAAAGTGATACCTTATGAATTCGGTCCAATAAAACATTTTAACGTATGAATTGGGTTAACCAAAAATGTGATTTATGATTTCAGTCCAATCAAAAAGTGTCAGCTTTTGAATTTGGTCCAACCAAAAGGTGATAACTTATAGATTAGGTCCAACCAAAAATGTCAATTGATGAATCCTCTAAAAGGATTTTATGCCACTGTATCGAAATAGCTCTGTAAATAAATTCGTTGTTTTTCGATAGTCTTTGATACTTGGCCTTTGGTCGCTCAGTTTATGCCCTTGACGGGATCGACCAAAATGGGCATTTCCTTCATCTGATTCCTTATTCAGTAGAAACTCCCCGATGGCAACTCAAATGAAACGACCGTGACCCGTAAACCGAAATGAATTATTTGTTTCTGTAAGCGGCTATTCACTGAAAAAGTCGATAAGTAATCTATTGAGCCGCATGTGTGCCTCAGGCATTAGACTTAGGGTGTTAAGGGGTGTTTCCAACGTAACAAATGCATGCAAAGAATTGTTACTTTTTTATCGTTCAGAATTTTTTAGCCTAAACCATTTTTTTTGTTTTAAAATAACTCGTTTTTGCGAGTTTATGGTACGTATTTCTTAAAAGTTTTAGAACTGCTTTGAGTGTTATTTTGTATTCAACATTAACCCAAAGTTGATACATCTATTTCTTTAGTTATAAAATAAACTGATTTCCTGAAGTTTAACTATCAATTGATTTATAACATACTACCTGGCTTCGTTGGTAAGACGCTAGACTCTGATGGTACCAAAACAAAATTAAAAAGGGGCCCCAGTCTGATGAAAGGTCTCATCAGGTCTAATGCTCGCACGCACCGTGCACGTGTATGAGTGGGTGTTGTCTTTTCACGCTTTTTAGTATTACATATACGTGCAATGACGGAGTTTCTTAACCCGTAGGCTTTAATTACTGGAGTCAAATACAATATTGTACATCGAGCATGCTTTTTAATATGTCCGAATCACCAATTCGGATATGTTGAAGGGTACCGTAAGTAAGAAATAATTGAATTGTATTGTGCCGAATCGTAACATAAATTTAATTAATTTATTTATAAGGAACTCCATAAAATTATCGAAATGATGATGCAGATATGTAAGATCGTGACCGGGAGACAGGTTTTCAGAATAATTGAGCTATCGAGCTAAGAATCACAGGAGTAGTTAATTTTCTCACAATTTGCCGGAAACATCACTTTCACATATCTAGTACGTGTATTGTTATCAGATGATATTTCGAACCAGAATGAGACCCTTTGTTTTTTTTTTGGTGCAATCGGGAATTGAACCCGAAACCCACTAGTGAAAGATCAACGTATTACCATCTGGGTCACCGACGCCGTCAACATCATGACATATGTCAATCTAAGGGTATTACTTAAATATTTGGTTCATTGAATATAATTGATTCACAAAAAAAGTGTAAAACTTTCGTTCGCACAGATCATTTCGTTATGTTTGTTGAACTTTTTATATTCTCTTTAAACATTTTCAAAACTACATATGACTATATTTAAAATGTCTATGCATTTACAGGTGGATTAAAAAAACTGTACTAAATTATCTTAGATAATGACAATCTACCGGTATATTAAGAATTAAACAAATATTCATCTGTCTTGAATTGTACGAGTATACACTTGCGTTGTATATAGTACAACGTGACGAGCATATTGCCTTGTGGGAATCTCTTTTTCACAAATAAAAATGTGTTCAAGAGGCCTGAAATGAAATCTAGACTGTAATCCCTTTTAAAAAAAATTTTTTTTTTGAACTCACAACCCCCGGGCTGGAAAACAAGTGTCTTACCAACTAGACCATAGCGGTCGTTCATAATCTATAGAATTCATTATTTTCCTAAAGTTTTAAAGGTATTAAAAATAATGCAATATGATACGTCTTTCAAGGAACATGAACATTAAATTAAAAATTTCGAGTTCTATCAAAGGCTTAATTGTCCGAAACTTTTAGTAAAATGTTTTTTAGATAAATTAAATTGATTTAACTTGACTTTAAAGACTTTTTCAACATAAACCTTGACGATTATATTAGAATAAGAAATTTTTATTAATTTAATATTTAAAAGAATGAAATATTTTGTTCAAATATATTTTGTTCAAAATTACTCTAGTATTCAGTATGTTATGTGTGACAACAGCTTATTACCTGACCCAAGGCCACATTTACAATTGTTTACAGTCATTTACCCAATCTTACTCACTGAGGGGAAAAATTTTTTTTTTACGCCACTTGATTTGAGATTGTTGATACCTTACATTGATACGTGTGAGCTTAAAAATAAGTAAATAAATATTTCTAAGCCATTTGGTGACTTATAATTTATTAATTTAACATTTTATTGTATAAAAAATGTGCGGGGTTATTACCAGATGGTAATCTTTTCCGGACAAAAATTAATAAAGTAAATTACTTTATCGAAAAATATTCAAATCCTTTTGCATTAATACAAAATTCATGAACAGTACAAATATTAAAAATTTAAATGAGGTATCAATCAATGGAAAATAATAAGGGATGGTTGGATACAAATTATAATCGGGGATGAAACATGACATATTACTGACTTGAAATTTGAAGTTTTTTCAGTCGTTTTTGTTAAATATGCTTCCGTTATGTTTATTAACATTTCAATAAGGTTCTGTTGTGTCGTATTGAATTTAGTTGTTTATAGTACAATCTGGCGGAATTATTTCTATGCACTTGTCTGTTCCATCTAACCAACAATATGTTGAAGAGGCCTAAAGGGAAAAAAACTTCACTTGAATATATTTTTAAATAACTTGTAGTTCCAAGGGAAACCGAGTCTCAATGTCATTTTAAAATATAAAACTATATAGTTTCAACGTCCTGTTAACATGTTAGAATGATGTGCAGTCAATGTGGTTATGAGTTTGATATCTTATTGGGTAGCATAGTATTTTTAAGTTTAGCTGTTAAAATTATTCGGAATACAATTATATTAATCGATTATTGCGAGTAAAAAGTTTTAAATACTTTTTATGTTCTAACCAATTACCATAATAACCATTTAATCTTTCGAAATAATATCGAGGAGTTTTTGTAGACAATGTTTTAAGGAGAAAAAATAATCAAAATAATTTGAAAATAAATGTTGGAAAATTGGAAAACAAAGTTTCCAGACTTTTAGATGAGGACGAGGATGTATTCTTCTTTCTGTTACTTTATTTTTTTAAGCGAAAGCAGATAATTGTCTTTTCAAAATAGAATTAAGATTTTGATTATTATTTTTTCGATTCAAACATATGAAAAATATACTTTTGCATGTTTTTTATGGTATATATTTTTATATAAATATGTATTATTTCTATTGATGTAGAAATCAAATATTAGTATTTTCTTTTTCATCAAAGTTGCATGATTGCATTATGTTTATAAATATAAGTATATCATTATTTAAGCCTGAGAAGTTCAAGAATTAATTCCTTTGAGATGGCGGGTTCTAAGAATCTCCTGAACCGCCAAAGGAACAAACGTCATACTAAAGGAGTTAAATGTGACAGTAAACACTGTTTTTATTATGATTCCAGCATTTTCTGCAGTTTTTCGAATACATTTCCAGATGTGAGCCACATAGCCTAGAGAAGAGATAGAGGGAAATACTCTTCAAGATTACGTAATCAGAAGAAGGAAGAAAACCTGTATACTGCCATGATAATGACTAGTGACCGAAAGGAGTAGACATCTGTCATCGTAACCTGTACAATTAAAATTCCATACATCCTCAATAATATCAGTAATGAGGAACAACATGGATGATAACATATCACCCTTTACATACTATCAGGAACATAGGAATACAATTAAACACCTTAATTCAAGTTGGTTCACAGACTGGTACTCCACGTCATCCCACGTTAGAGCTAGACTGCGCATCTTTCTATCGTAACAACTGTGTATGGCGTAGAAAGGGCTGATGTGTCCGATTTGCCAAGTCGCTTATATCAAGCAGCATCCTCAATACGTTATCCGACCATCTCCAATAATAGGAAGGTGTTAACTGTACCCGTTATATTACGTACAATATTTACCCGCATCTGCATATGTTTAGAAAAACGAATATCACTTAAAACTTATCAAGGAAAGACGAACTATATAGAAACCTTTGTAGATAGATCTTCGGATATGTGACTGATTATTACACATTCGACTCGAGGTGGAGTGTAGTGTATGTGTGAAGTGTTCATATGAACTGTCTCATTCTTCGTGTAGTCGTACCACTTAAGAGCGATCATCTTTTTTATGGCTTATGTTTTCTAAACTATCAAGTTTCTTTATTTAACCTCGGTAACATACTAAAGTTCAGTGTCATTTGAAAATATACACATGTAGGCAGGATACAGACAATAAATAGTCGACACATTATATTTAGATAAAACACTTAAGAGTTTTTATTACCTTCATATAATTAAAGGCATCGCTGGCAGTACCCATCTTAATGAATTGTTTTTATATTTATGATATCCCCATCTCCTGTAATTGTGGTAAACAAATACTTAATAATAAAACCCCTCTCCAGAGGTTTCTATAGGCGATATCATCCGCATATTCAAGGTCTCTCAGTTCATCCACAGTTGTCATCTAGTTATAGAACCTTCATGCTCTCGAGGGATTTTTTCGATGAAATAGAAAGTCGATAAGGATGATAAAAATAAAGGAAGGCTTTAAGAAACATCCCTACCGGACGTCATTTTGAAACACTCACACTGATAACTAGCTGGTATTATACAGCAATGGTCCTAGAACAGGATTTTGATAATTGTTGCAATCACGGAAGGTACACTGCAAGTTATGAGTGCTTCCAACGCTAATGATATGGAGGATCAGTAAAATACTTTTCACTGTTAATGAAGCGGCAATCAATAGATGAATTCTGTTCTAATATTAGTCAGAAAATATAGCAGATGCCAAAAAAAAATATGCGCAAAAGGTTTATCAGGAACAAAACCACTTGTTGTTATCTCCGGACATCTACAATGGGGTTTCGGACGTGTCTGATGACAATCTGAGTTGTGATCCCGCTATAATTTCAACACCCGAGAAGGTTACTTTATTTTTGGAGGGCGCCAATTAATTCAATTCACGAATCTCTAGGAAAAAAACCCTTCATATCCCGTGCGTTTTGATTGACATGTAACGAGGATACAACAGAGGCATGGGCTCCATCATCTCCAAATAACTTAGATACAAACTTGTCAATGGATTAAAAACGCTGTTTCGAAGTATTCGTCCCTCTTAGAGCGCCCTAAGAAGTTATATTGGATAGCTAGCTAATTGGAACATGTTATTCAAGTAATTAATATCTGAGTATTAGAAAAAAGTGCAGCGTGGATAGTTTCAGGTAACACTTTTAGACCATGAATTGCTTTGTATTATACTTCTGTTGTATATAGTACAACCTGGCGGGCTTATTACCATTTGGCGATCTCTTCCAACTTAACAGGAATTTGGTTTTTGTAAAAGAGACTATAAACGAAAATGAGATAGAACCCCATTTAAAAAAATCGGGTACTAACTGGAATCATAACCCGCAACCTGGGTCGGAAGGAAGATATTTAAATAGCCTAGTCTTATCAACTAGGCTACTTAAATATCTATATGCTTAAAGTTCTCTGATATTCTTTATCTATAGAGTTGGGCCATAAAATGAATATTACTATCATTAAAATTCAGACTTCCGCAATGAAGTTTGCGCTGGAAGTAATTGAACACGATTCAAGATCAAGAAAGCCATAAAATTGTTCAGGATTAGAGAAGACATAAAATGCATTCGATAGTACGATTAGTAATAAATCTGCACTGAAAAATCTAGGCAGACATGATGGGGACGATCTCTCCATATCCTGTTGGTAAAACGATTATATTCCACCCGTCGTCTTCGTTGGATCCTCGTAGTCGAGAATCCCTGTGAAGCTGTGCCGTGGAGTTTTGGGTTCCTTTTCTTTTCCTCTTTATGTAAGTGAGTCGTTTCACACTAGCAAACTTACCGACTACACCGGTGTATTGAATCCGATGGTACACTGTAGTGAGACAATTGGAGCACACCATCTCATTTTTCCTTTTTATTTTTTTTGCGAGAATAGATATGACTGAATATGTATACTTAATCGTATATTCCCGAATACTAGGCGGAAAAATGCCTGTGTCATTTGAGAAGAGTAGCGCACAGCGAAGGATTTGAACTCCAGTGCGTTACCGCGCGGCTATGCATATCTAACCCGAGTCTCGTTGGTACCCAAATTTTATAAAAAAAGGTTGAAATCCTGTTTTCACTTAAAGCTTGCTTGACGCCTTTCGGGATGGTTGGAAGAGATTGTTACACAACAAAGAAAAACACCAGGTTGTTTTGTATAATGTAATACAAGTTCGAACGATACTATTAAAAATTCGAAGGACACAATTAAAAGTGTACTTTCGTTGTATACAGTATAATCTGGTGAGTTTATTGTCATTTGACAATCTCTAAAAACCAATCAGAAAAGGTATTGAATAAACCTTTAAAGATAGCCGTCTTATCAACCAGGCAATGAAGGCCAATTATAAAGTTGTTGAACTTGACAGCTTTGTCCGACAGAATAAATTAACTGTGTGGTACTGTATACAATTGTAAATTTTAACTGTTTCGAGTTTCTTCAACTTGTTTGTTTACATACTCCTTCAAGAAAGATGAGACGATATGTAGTAGAAGCAAGATGAATGGTCAAATTATTATTTTTTATAATAACAAATTTAAGATTTTCCTTCATATCACCAAAATATGTATTTTAATTGGATACCGAAAGGTAATCTAGTTTCTAATGCCTCTTACATAAAAACACACTCGTATATATAAATATAATGATTTAATTTTATCCACAAATTACCCTACATGCCATTGAATTCAGCCTGTTTTTTTAAATAAATTTCGAAAATTCCTAACCTCAAAATTGATCGAAGTACAAACCACCGAACATTTTATGTCCAAGTCATACAAAGGATTTCTCCTATCTCAAAATGAATTGTCGCTAAAACGTTATCTACCGTATTCTCAAATCATCAATTTTGCCCACGACGTTGACTGATGCTCCTAAATCCTGGTGATTGATTTTTTGACCGAAACATTATGGGAAAGAATCACCCTTATACTTTTTGTTTGATTAACCGTTTAAATTTTTTTGGAGACTCGTTAATACGACGCAAGCTTTCTTAAGTTATTTACCTGTTTGGAAAAAAATCTGGAAAATATTGTAAATATTATTATTTTTTAATATGAAAAGTCTATAAAGTATGTTGAGTCCTGATTAATCTTCTCAGGGGTCAAATTTAACATTATATTCTCTTAATAATTAGACATACGGTCAGTGTCAGAGCTTCAGAGATGTTTGCTCAAGGTCGTATGGCAGATTTTACGCATTTTTAAGGCAATATATATATGGAGAACACATGAGCATATAAAGCAAATGACTCATTCGAGTTATTGCAAATCAATAGCTTATAATGTGCTACTAGGAAATGCAATTAACTACAAGAGAAGTATTTATTGTAACAAGAAGGGAATACGTATAGGAGCCGAATAAAGCAAACTGACATCTCATTCGAGTTATTGCAAATCAATAGCTTATGATGTGCTACTAGGAAATGCAATTAACTACAAGATGAGTATTTATTGTAACAAGAAGGGAATACGTATACGAGCCGAATAAATGCTGTATAAATGTGTGCATTGAAAAAAACACACGGAATGACAATGTGTGACATAAAATGGAATGAAGTGATAAGGAATTAAAGTGAATATCAGGCTGATGTGTTAAATAAGATAAAGAAGCACACTCTGAGATGGTTTGGGCATGTGGCACGAATAAATGAAGATTAACACAACAGATTTATATTACAAATATGAGTGGATAGCGTGTGAGAGGAAGACCAAGGAAAGAATGGTTGGATAAAGTGAATGATGTTCCGGAAAAAGCAAACGTAGAAAGTCAAAGAAATCGTATAAGTTGTAAGGAATGGTGCATAAATGTGGAACAGGTAAAGGATGTGTGTCGAGATAGTAAAATCTTACGCTCTGTTCTCTCTGCCTACTCTGATAGGGAAATGGTATGTATGTCTGAACAGAATATTTGTTTGGGATTTTTACTTTTTGTTTTAATTATTTTTATTTATGTTTATTCTCTATAAATTTTAATTTCTAAACTTCGTGTGTCTTTTTATTGGTTGTGTATCTTTTACATGTGTTGTATACTCTAGCACGCCTTGGCTGTAAAAATATTATTATTTACGTTTCGGGTTGGGGCTATTTATTTATTTAGTTACAAAATTCTTGGAATATTCATCACACTGACCTGTCTGACGACACAGCTCTCACATACGATAAACTGATTTCAGATTCACCGACAAAGTCACTCGAAATGTTATGTTAACTTAAACTTATTTTTGACGTCTCGGATGATATTTTTCGCTAGTGTTATACTGAAAGTTTTAATCTACCGCGTCTCTCACTCACAATCGTTAAGTCAATGTTTCGTTACCCATGTGTTCAACATTTTACATTCATCCTTAATAACTACAAAGTTAAATTTCCAACTATTGCACCACGAATGAGACTTATTTTTCCTCGTTAGTAAGGCTCAAGCAAAAGCAATCTCTAACTATAATTTTTTTTTCCGAAAACATATATTACATTAGGTCATTTTATCAATCTATACATCATGTTTTAGATTAATTTTTTTAACGATTTGTGAACTTCTCATGATTTTCGTAAATTTAGCATTTTAGCCTTTTCAAATCTGAATTAATTCTAATGTTTTAAAAAAATGTTCTTGCTTTTGAGTGTATTTTTACACTAAATACAACATTACTACCTTGATCAAAAAGTTTTAGAACTTTATTCATAAAATCGAAAATACAAGTTTATTTATCAAAATCGATATGGTCCCCTTCAAAGTACTCCCCATCGACTGCAACGCACTTACGCCAGCGCTTGATCCAATATTCGAAACACCGCTGGTACTCAATTTTCGGTATGTCCATCAGAGCCGTCTTCGATTTTTTCATGACATCCTCTCGGGTGCTGTAACGCGTTCTGCGAAGCGGTTTTTTAAGTCGGTTGAACAGGAAAAAGTCGCAGGGAGTCAGATCAGGTGAATTCGAATGCTGCTGGATAGTATTCGTGTTGTTTTTGGTCAAACACTCATGGAAATCATGTCTTTCGCGATTTCAACGCGGTCTTTTTTGCATGAAATTGAGGTCTTTTGGCACCAGTTTTGCAGCGACACGTCTGAGGCCCAAATCATTAACCAAAATGTCTTGAGCGGATTCATGAGCGATGTTGAAGTCCTCTACCAGCTCTCTGATTGTCAATTTGCGATTTTCGGCCAACATTTCTTTGATTTTATCGACGTTTTCATTGGTTTTCGACTACCACTGCGTTCGTCATTCTCGACCGACTCACGACCATTTCTGAAGCGTTCGTGCCACCGAAAAATACTTCTCCAACATTTCCAAGGTCTGCGGACCGTTAAATCCGTTTTTCACACAACATTTAATGCAAACTCGTTGATACACAGTTGATGCCATTTTCAAACTTGTAAAAAATCGAAAACACACACAAAGGTAGATGTACTCAGTACAGCGTAACTTTTACAAATGTCAAGCTATGACGCTGAAATTTAAAGGGAAGTGTAAATGATAGATGTGGTAACCTAACAAAAAAAATCCAATCGGGTGACTGACAGTGCCACACGGTGGCCGGTCCTAAAACTTTTTGATCAAGGTAGTATATCGTATTACTTTAAATAAATAGCGCCCAAAACGTTCAAAGTCGATAGTATACTATCTTATACCTCATTTGTTATCATTGGGAACAGAAATATACCACAAAGTTGTTTAGAAAGTGTGTATGAACTCTAAAGAGGTTCAAAACCTTTTTTTTTGGCTACAAGACAATATTAACTAGATGATTAATCCGACTCCTTCTTGCAGTGTTCATACTTTTCATTTAAAAACTCGTATTGAATGCTTCTTAAGATTGAAAAATCGTTCTAGTGTTAACAATGTTAGTTTTTCAAAACCCCTTCAAAAACGGAATGTGTTCTCTAAACGGCGCTAAATAAATTGCCCTTGTATTTTTATTATTGTAAGTATTTTTTTGTAACTTTCCCAAATTTTTATTAAATAAGTTTATCCGGACACCGAAGAAACAATATAGCTGCTCATAATGTATGTTACTCGTGGTCTCAAAAATTAGGATATTCCAGCAAAACTTAAACGTGGCTAAAAGTTATAAAGTAAGACACATGTTATAACAGTGAGAACGTCGCGTAGAATTTATGTATGACTGAATAATGAATGATAATAATTGGTGAAGGCAAGAATGCGAATTTAGGAAGATGAAGGGCTTCAAGTCAAGAAAGGATATTTGTCCACGTAGACATAACAAATAGTGAAACATTTACAAAACATAATCTACATGTATACGAGTATTATAGAAGGTATGATAAATTTGGAAAGACCTCAAAAACATGAAATTCCAAAATTAATAAAATTATGAAAGACGGAAGAGTGAAGTCTTTATAAGAGGAGAGCATGGATGATGAGGTGTATGGACAGAGCAGATGAGAAAGATGTGTGCCAGGATAGAATACAGAGGAGATCTGATTAATCTATTTACCCCAAATCAGTAAGATGCTTGTCTTACACTCGGGGATTTCGGGTTCGTTTCCTGATAGTACTGAAAAAATAAAGAGTTCGTATTGTAACAATACACGCTCGCGTCGAGCGGTAATGATGCCAACATATTCAATGACGAATTATTAGTTCCATGCCTCTTCAGTGGTTCTAAGCCCATAAGTTCGAAACAGGAGCCGAAAATGATATGGTCTTCCGACTACCCTCTTCAATATGTTCGAACCAACATTTCGGATATGTTGAAGGGTACTCTACGAAAAAGAAGAAAAATAATATGGACATGGCGTAATGGTGATGATAATTTTATACATTTTCGCTTTTATCTTAACTTTGATTGAGTTAATTGTATAATCTAGTCCTATTTTAAAACGTGTACATATATTTTCGGAATTGAAAAAAATTACTTTTCGTGTGAAAAAGTTCTCGAATCGCAAAATTAGTTCTTCTTCAACGTACATTTCGGGAAATAAATACCTGAAACTTGACATACAAATCTTTTATAATGTACCTATGACTTCTCGATGTTTATTTTTATATGTAGGGTAACCACATTTTATTACTAAATATTTTCATTGAATTTCATTTGAATAAAAATATTTTATTTATATCTCCGAAATATTTTCATTTATTGTTTCTACTGATGACTTCCGTGTTCTGATGGTATCCAAAAAAGGGCACCAGTTTATTTAAAGAGATCGTCTGGTAACAAGTCCCACAAGTACTGTACGCGTGTCAGTGTTTTATGCGCTGTGAAATATAGTCAACAAGTGTGATGACGGAACGCGAATTCCCCATACAGTTGACGCAATCGTAGATATTTTAAATTAAAATCTCATATAAATAAAATGTTGTAAAACTATTTGACTGCACAAATTGAAAATTTTTCATAATTTCAGTATAAGGTTGTTTTAACCTTTAACATTTTGTTATTTTAAATAAAATATATAATTGGAGTACATAAATTGACAAATGGATATACAAAATGTTGATCCTTTACACTGAGGTTTCGGGTTTGATTCCCGAGGCTACCAATACAATTTTTTTAAAAAAAGGTACCTAGTTTGGTCAAAAAAAATCGTCTGCTACGAGCAATACTTGTACGCACAAGACGTATTCAACTGTTGTTACCTGCCCATGTGTGGTAGTATTTTCCGCACGTGCGATGGTGAACTGTGAATTACGTGCCTATTCGAGTAGTCCTTAAACTGAAGGCTCGATTACCGCGACTGAAGGTAAACATATCCGCATCACCAATTTTAATTTAAAAAAGCGCGCCATTTTCAAACTGTCGAACCTACAGCAGCCATATTTTACAATTGTCATTAAGACATATGTGAAATTAATTATGCAGCACTACAAAACTGCAGAACGCGTACAAATCATACAATTTTATTATGTAAATAACCTTAATATTACAAATGCTCTTTGTAAAATTCGTGTGGTTTTTTTCTCCCGAAAAAGTGCAAAAGCTCGATATAGTGAAAAATTTAAAAAAAAATCAAAGAAACTGATTCGGTTGTGAACAAACATTAATTGAAAATGTTGCTGCGGTGAGTGAATGTGTCGAGCAACAACCATCAACATGAATTAGTCACAGTTCTCGCCAATTAGACATTTGCTGAAGTTCATTACATCTTATTTTGAGTAACAATTTGCATGCTTATAACGTTTAATTGTATCAAGAACTTACGTACATTCGTCGATTGGTGTTGACAAAAGAAGTAAACTGATTAGATGAATTGTATTTGAAACTAAAATTCGTAAACTAATATATTCATTGACATAATATACTCATTGAATTGTATTCGAAACTAAAATTCGTAAACTAATATACTCATTGACATAATTTGCTGAAGTTCATTACATCTTATTTTGACTAACAATTTGCATGCTTATAACGTTCAATTGTGCCAAGAACTTACGTACATTCGTCGATTGGTGTTGAAAAAAGAAGTAAACTGATTAGATGAATTGTATTCGAAACTAAAATTCGTAAACTAATATACTCATAGATATAATGCTGAATGAAAAACTCTCTTCTCGATGGCAATGTAACGTCCACAATCAACAATATTAATTTTAAAACCTGTAAATGTAAACGGATACGAAGCTCACCCTAATAACTTCACCCCCACGAATAAGGTAATCACTACGTTACTTTGTTGAAATATTTCTTCAGGATTCTCACCTTAAATAAATATGTGAAACGACTTTTAACATCTACTTTTTCACTTTTGTTCGCATTTAAAATTACTTTGGAGTCACGAGTTTAGCGAAGGGAATTTAGTAATGCATTATTTTGTCCACAGTTCCACAGGCCTAATATTATTTTTTTAAATAATATTATAAATTGTACGAAGCTACGAAAAAATAAAGGAAAAAAATGTGGGAAAAAATCATTTAGATTTTTGTACCGAAAATTGATGTGATTATTTTAAGATTTTATGATTACATCCACATTAATTATAATACACATATAACTGATTAGTTCTTACTACTTTGAATATTTAACACTTGCCTTACTGTGCTAAAAAACTCCGCCAACCACGGTGATGGACGCTAAGCGTCCAGTGAAAGATGTATATTTTAAATTAAAATTATGCAAAATTTGCTAGGTTATTTTTTGTCATTAGCTGTAAAAATAATTTTATTATGTATTAAAACGTCGAATAATCAAATAAAATATAAGTCCTGGTCACTCACTATCCATCACAGGGTGACAAGTGTTAACAATGATATAAAAAAACAAATCTTAGTTTTATATATTTTTCAGATAAATTTCTTAGTCTAAAATAAAGTATTACATATGGATTATTAAAGAGAACCAATATAAGAAGAAATGTGAAGACAGGGAAACAATATATGACAAAATTAAGTGATTGGTGAGGAATGTCAATTTAAGGTTCATTAAGATGAAGTAGAGCTACTCTGAGATGGTTTGGGCATGTAGAACGAATGAATGAAGAAAAACTTACAAAAATGTAAGTGGAAGTCGACGTAGAGAAGGAGAATATGTTTGGATCAAGTGAATGATATTTTGAAATAAGGAAACTTAAAAAGTCAGAGAATCATAAGGTTTTAAGAGAAGGTGTATAGATGTAGAAGAGGCAAAGAATGTACATCGAGATAGGAAAGTCTGGCGCTCTGTTCTACGCGAAAGGAAAACGGCGTGATGCTATGTATACATTAAATATAATTAACATTTAACTTACTTCAAATTTATTCGTATGATACTTTGGGTTCTTCTCTCTTGCAAGATCATTTCATTGGGTATCGCTCATGGTTTAAAACATTTATTTAAGGATATATAAATGTAATTGATGTTTACTATTCCAACATTAATGGGTTATTATGATTGTACTACAAAATGGCACGTTTCGTATTATATTCGTAGCTCATTGTTTACCGAAAACATTATTTAAAAAAATAATAATAGTCATTATTATATATATCATCGATTATATTTTACATATTATTTTCAGTAAATATATCAAATATCATATATCCAAAAAATACTCATAAATAAGTATTTTAAGTATAGTATTTTCAATAGATTAAAAAAAAGTATAAAAACCAGTTAACCTAAGATATCGTTAGTGACTTATAATTAGTAAGTAAGTTAGTAAATAAAATATCGTTAGTAACTTATTATCGATGGTAAAAAAGTTACTTGTTAATTAAAAAGTATAAGTTGCGTAACAAAAATAAACACCGTCAGTGAAGTCCTGTCCCATCAAGTACGGATAAACCAATTATCTTTGAGTGTCCTTGAGAAGAATTTGCTCTCTTAACAACGCTATATAAATTGTCCTTTTATTATTATTATCCACTGAACATGTTTTGAATTCTATTGCAAAACGGTTAAGATATTCACAGTCAACTGAAATATCCCAATACACGAGTTTCAAGAGACATTATTTGAAATTTCGTAAAATTCTCACGAATTGGGTGACGTTGAAAAATTTCAGTAGAACATTACTTTAATTAACTATTTTTCAAGCACACGCGTTGTCAATTTTTTTATCTTGGCGAGTAAGGAGTTGAATATATACTCTAAGATAATTACTTGCGAAGTTTATCGTCTCTTATATTTCACTCAATTTATGTTAATTTTTAAACGTCTTTTTGTAATTTGAACGTTTTTTAAATTATGGAAATGTTGTTTTATAGAATATAAATAAAGTATGTTTTTTTTCTTTTATTTAATAAAGCAATCTATAAAACAAACATTTGTCAATAGCTATACAAACCTATACACAAATTTATGTCTTAAAAACTAATCTAATTTATATATTATAACTATGAAAAAGCTTAATTTTAATTACCTATTTGTAATCTTTATTTTGAATAATCTTAATATTCTAAGAAATATTTAACACCTACATTCTAACTTATAACTAGATAACAATTCTTACAAATAATAATTTATCACGTACATGCTCACTCGCTCAGGCTATTTGCATTTCATCGCATCCACTCAGACCTTGGTCCTCTACGTTGCACGTTGTAATTCATACATTGTGAGAATGTAACAATTGGGTATCTCCATGTCTGGTTTGTTGGATAATTTGATTGTGGAAGTTTCCCTTCTCCGACATTACCCCAATCTTAGGCCTTGACTGACAGACTGGTTATTTGACTTTATCTTAATTATTTTTTTAATTTACCCTTTATTTTCATATTATTGTAGCCCTTTTAAGAGATTTTTCTTATTAAAGTCTTGTCATATTCATTGACTTTTACTGATTATTTGACTTTCCATGTTGCACATTGTTATTTTTATACGTTATATTCAAAAATGTTTATGAATCCTGAGTGTACATTTTTTTATTGTTGATGCGTTATCTTTTGTTCAATATTATTGTCGTAAATGAAAAACGCTTAAGTTTTGTTTATTTTGTCAATAAATAAATAAATCTAGACCATGTAAAACACAATAGATCCTAGATGACCTTCCTATTGGTGTAGACCAAAAAAACGACATCTTAACTTCATTCTAGCCTTGAAAATATCTTTCATTTCTGCCGCATCCGTACATATTATCAAGCACCCACCCTTCATTTAATGATTTTTCTTCATCTTTATGATTCATTCGGTTGTCTTACATTTTCCTAGGTTGTTAAAAACTACTTATCTATCACCATTGAATTGTTCTTCGTAACCGAGTCATCATTTTTTATTTTATAGATATTTTCCCCTTCCTTTGTTTTTTGAGGAGTGGCAAAAGAAAGAGACTTTCCTAAATGATTGTAAGATCGCTTAATTTTGATCACTTGAATATATATTTTCCAGATGAATAGATTTAAGTGCATTTTAAATTGAAGAGTAAGAAACTTCACAGACGATCCAAGCACATAATAGTGCGCTTTCTAGATTTAATGCGCTCATCCTATCCAAATGATTCTAGTGTTTTCAAATTATCATCATAAATTAACGATATTTCATATAAATTTTAGTCTAGTTATGTCTAGACATAAATTATATGAGTTAAAATAACTTGAGTGGCGTGAACAGTATTTTGGATGGTATTTACGAGTACATGTGTGCTCATTAAATTGAAACGAAGGTTAAGGCTGGAAATTATATAAAAAAGGTCAATTTGTTAGAATAAAATAGAGATCTCGAAATTTGTAAAACAGGAGACAAGTTACTCATATCTAAAAAAGAGTGAACCGACTCAGTGAAACAATAAGTCTCAGTAGTATGAAATGTTATTTGTAGTGTCGTACTGCGTAGTTTGACTTATTGTGACATAGTTTCGAACACTTTGAAGTTTTCATGTTCAAGACTTTTGTGAACAACTTCGACATAAGTGAATGTGCGCAGGATACCGCTTGGTCAGCAGCGGAGTCTCAACCGTAATGTGAGCGCATGTATTCATCCCGGTTCGCGAACGTAATGAGTGCCCGTGGTTCCGTCCCCCTACTTGAGAGCAAGCGTGAGGTTTGGACAAAGGTTGAAGCAATATGTAATAGTAAGTGTTCATTTTGCTGTCGCTCCGATTTGACTATGCTGATTTGACGTGAATCTATCGCCCCTGTTAATATTATTTGAGACTTTGCTATAGACCAAGCGGTATCCGGCACACATCCATTTATGGCGAATTGGATTTCAATTACGTTGTATCTTTCCAAACACGCCTTAAATTGTTCAAATCGAAAACTTTCGAAAAAAAAAAAGTTCGGAGGTCTGTTCTCTCTGCCTACCTCACAAGGGATGTGTATGTATGTATGTACAAAGTATGGTCACTATGGCATAGTTTGTAAGACGCCTGTCTTCCGACCCGAGCATTACTGGTTAGATTTACGTCGGAAGTAAGATTATATAAAAACAGTTATTTGTTAGTCTTCATAATCCAATAAAGACCGACCTCTATGGCATAGTTGGTAAGACGGTTGATTTTCAACTCAGGAGTTGCGGAGATTTCAACTCAGGGTTAGATTCCTGTTGGATCTAAGATTGTTTTAAAAAAGTATTTGATTCTGGTATTTACTAAAGACCTCTTTAAATAAGTGGGGGAGGAAAAACATCTGATGTGCTCGCAACTGGGCTCGCCCTATATGGGTGGGGTTTATCTCGACCAGGCGCATGCTATATAAGCCCAGACCTTTTGATAGGTTCTCTCTTAAATGTATTTCTTTATCTTGAGATATACGATTATGTGCGAGTTCGGAATGTATATGTTGTATACACATATGTACTCGTACATATAATGTTGCTCTCAATAAACCTATATCTATTAATTTATTTGACGTTTTGTAAATTACAATAAATCGTCAGGTTGTATTGTATACAATGAAAGTGTAATGTTATTTCTTTTTATGTTCAGAGTGAGTTGAAAAGGGATCTGTGATGTGCATAGTGCTTGTACAATCCGTTGATGAGTTATATACTCGTATATGTACCATTGATGAGTTATAATTGTGTACATTCGCTTATTTCTATTCAATATAACTTTAACTCTTAATTTTAGATACAGTTGACAAGTGGAGAGATGTCCTTTGCATCAAAGATGAATTATAAATATTGAATCTACATAAAAAAAAAGACCTCCGTGGCCTGGTGGTAAGGCGCTTGTCTGCTGATCCGGAGGTTGCGGGTTCGATCCCCGCTGGAATCCAGATTTTTTAAATGGAATTCCAGTCTGGTTTTCACTTAGGGCCCATTAAAACATCTTTCTGGTTGGTTGGAAGAGATCGCCACATAGCAATAAACTCGCCAGGTGAAATAAAAAAAAAACATTAAAATTTTCATAAATGGAAGATATATTGAATTTAATTTTTTTTAATCACTTAAATAAAAATAAATTCAATTCGCCTAAAAAAACGATGAAAGTAAATATGTTGCATTTAAATAATTTTTAAGAAGTGGACAATCAATATAAAAATTGATTTATTCTATATGATGTTTACTTTTTCGTAAAATATCACAGTCAAATAAAAAAAAATCTTTATCACTTTAAATTAAAAACTTATTTTATCAGGTTTGGTTTTTTGATACAATTTGTTTAAAATAAACTGCGAAATTAAAATATGCAAAGTGACGTTTACGAAATTCAGAAAGAAATAAAACTAAAGAAAATGGTCTTCTCGTGAAAAATATCACAATCTATTGTCGAGAGGAAGTAAACGTCTTCTATCAAGAACGTTTTTACATTTTTCTTCTATTAAAATCTATTATTCTCCGATTCCATTTTCATCACATGTCAAAAATCTGGGAATCGTATTGATGAAAATCAGAGTTAGCGGAATCTCGTCTCTGAATCAAGCTGCAATATCTTTTTCTACATTTTCATGGATGCGTAATTTTCTGTCTGTTTTAAGTCCAATATTACCCTAATATCTGATGTTGCAATTACTTGATTACGGTGAGGTATGTATGATATGTTATTTGTATGCCAATAAGAATATTTTTATATATATAATATTTATAGTTAAAGCATTAACACTGGTAGTTTAAAGACATTGTAATTTATTTAGTCCAACACTGTTTATTCCATTTTACATAACAGTACAACCCTACCTGTTTCAAGGTTTTCATCTCATGATCAGGGGAGCACAAATAAAAATCGTGATACATAACTTATAGAAAGTAGTCAAGGGGAAAACCTTAAAACCCTTATGGTTATACCGTTATATAAAGGCGATTTTGGATAATGTGGAGATAATTCAAAACATTATTTAACCCAAGGAAGTATTACCATGTGTCAAAGTTTTGGAAAAGTCTTAAATGACTTCAAACCTGACAGCGAAGGAACCGTCACACTTTTCAATATTTTTTTGTATGCTTAAGAATCACACAAGACTGACCTGCTTTGAAGAATGTTTTTATTTGTTTCAATTTCAATAATAACCTTATTATCTGAAAAATAATTAACTGCTATGTTTAATGGTAGAAAATATTTCGAATTTAAGTTAGATTTTAACTATTTTTTTGTGATTGGATTACGTAATGTATTGGTTACTTGCTATTGTACTCTAAAATGCTCGCAGTTTTGCCATATCATACCTTGGGTTCTGAAAGTTATAAAAAAGGGACGGGCAAGTTTAATCTTCTCTACCCTCCGTCAGACATATTTATGAATCACTATTTTTATTGATCTCGTGATAACTCACAAAAAGTAGCCAAAATGCTTTAAAAATGTAAATTCCAATTTTTCATTCATACGCTGCCTCTTAATAAATGCGAATTGGCGATGTGTAGATACTGAAAAACGTGGTTGAGACGGAAATGTGTTGGACCTCATTAATCGAGTCTTCGAATTTGTATACTGCTAGAAGAGGGATGGATCTGGCAATTTGTCTTTGAACGTTTTCAGTAATGCTGCCGCACATGAAGGAATAACAACACTCGCACACGTCTAGTGCTGTTACTAAGCGATCTTTTTTTCCAGACTGAAATCCTTTTTTAATTTATTTCTTTTGGTGTCCACCGGGAATCGGAATTGAAACCCTCAAGATCTTACCAAGCGTCAAGCGTCTTACCAATAAGATCTTACAAAGCGTCAAGCGTCTTACCAATTAGATCACACCAAGCGTCTTACCAAGCGTCAAGCGTCTTACCAAACGTCAAGCGTCTTACCAATAAGATCTTACCAAACGTCAAGTGTCTTACCAATAAGGTCACGGAGGTCGTTATAAATTCCAGTAAAAAAGTATAAAAATCTGGATTCGGAATCCGTCAGAAATAGAACCCTTGGTCCCAGATTACTAAACGAGCACGCTAATTTTAAGAACACTGGCAAATATACCATTTGTTATATTTGATGGAATATAGGAAGCAGGTATTTAAAAATAAACACTGATTGAACACTGAGCTTCTTATATAAGTGGCAGCACGAGATATTTGGAATAATATGAATCAAACTATTGAGATTGAGGGTGATTATTTGTAATGGAAGCAATTACTGCCTCTAGTGCTCGCCGTAAGCTTTGGTTCAATGGGCAAACATCCTGCGTGCCAAACCTTTAAGACTTCGAGATTTTTATCTGTACACAACTCTTGAAATTTAATAAAAAATATTATAAATTATGTAATACAATTTAGCGTTTTTTGTCACAATAAAGTAGATTTCCTCGATTACCTACGACCATTACTTCGTCCGATAACTTGTACCTTTAAAGTAATGTTTCTTTTAAATATTTTTAATCTACACTTAGTTGCATGTTAATGAGTTAAATTTTAGCAATCGGAAGTGATAACATTGAAGTTGAACTTTTATTTTTAGCCCACTGGACCAATAGACAAGTTCTCTTTTTAAAAATAAAATTAAAAATTATATAGCGCCATTAGGAGAGCAAATTCTCCTCAAGGATGCTCTGACTAAGGATTCGAACCCATTTATAATTTTTTATAAGACCTCCCAAAAAGGGCTTTCTTCAAGTGCTTCTTAAAGCTGCACACGCCACCCATATATCTTACACTAGGAGGTAGACCATTTTACGAGAGCATTATAATTCTTTTAGAGAAATGTAAGAAAATAACTGACAATTTCACACATACCTTTCGTTTCAAAAGGTCCACTCATATTCGCATATGATGGATTATTATCGCTCATCATATATTTTTATGATTTCTCATACTCGTCCATATTTCTCACACTTCATACTTTCTATCTGTGTTATTGTCGTTCTATTTTTTCCTTCATTCATCTTATTCCTATTGTATTCAAATTTCCACGATATTTCTTTCTTCAATCGTCTACCACTATTTAAAACATTTTCGCCCCAACTACCGCAACCGCCGCAACACAACTCTCGTATTGCTCTTTCACGCTTTATATTTTCTCAGTCTTCTTTCCAAATTCACGCTATATTTCGATCTTGATTCTACAAACTCGTACAAGCACGGATTTTTTTCCTTAATACTTTCCCTTACATCATTATCTCACCATACAGCACTTTTTTTTCTTCCAACCTTTTTAAAACTGCATACTTTTTTCGCAGTAATGCAAATTATTCCTTTCACAACATACCATTAATAAAACATATATACTCGACCTGGACAAGCAATATTTAAAATGGGTTTATAGCAGTTTGTTTTGTGATAAATATTTATTTTGAGAAGAGATTGAATCCTAATTTAAAAAAATCCTGTGGATCTATAATATAAAGTTTATTTTCTTAAAATAAGACACATGAAATGTATTATAAAAAATAAAAAAATTAAAAACAAAATAATAATTGTAAGAAAAAGAAGGTGGTAGCTGCAGCCATGAGATAGGGTACTTCCTCGTATCTGAATTTGCTTAGAATAGCTTACCAAGGGAAAAGGAACTACAAAAATACCTTTGTAATATATATATTGGATAAATGATCGTAATATATTCGGTTTTAGTTGGAAAGTAGCGTGTGTAAGCATACATAATCATAAATTTGGATTAGACTACCCAAAAAGGGTTGTCTCCAAGCACTTCCTAAAACTGCTCATGCCATCCATATATCAAATACTTAGTAACAGATCATTCCTTAAGTCAAAACAACAGCAACAATCGGTAAATAAATACGTTCAACTCATATTGACGTTTTCATTTTACTATGAAACGAATTGTATTATTAGTTAAATGTGTGGTTCATAACTCACGACACAGTAACGACTTTAATTGTTATTGCATAACATGTATTTGACACGTGATAATACATCTTAAATGAGGTATTTTGGTAAACAAGTTATTGTGACTTAACGATAATAGAGGGAATAGTCAATTGTACTATTGTTTAATCCATACCGGATTAGTGTATAAGATACGAGAAGATTAGAAACATTTAAAAAAAAACATGGTATGACCAAGTTTATCTATTTCTGAAACAATGAAGAACGAAAAGCTTTTCTAATAAAGTATATATGGAGAGGTGTATGGACTAAACTGAAGTGAAATATGTGTGAAAGGATATAATGAAGTTTAGATATAGTCTACTTGCATACCCCGATAGGGGCATGGTGAAATGGTGCTAATGACAATTATATATTAGAGAACTGAAAGTTTATGGAGGAAGACACGTGATTCACCGGTACTCCGATGAAGGATTTAATTTAGTAATCTTTAGATTAAAACGTTAGTATTATATGTATGATAAATAGACAATACCTCGTAATGGTGTATGATTAAAAGTCATCCTGCGGATGAAAAACGTCTGTACGTGTATTGGTTTATAGTGTGCAAGTTGTTGCATGTTAGTTAGTACACAGTCTCGACGGATCAAACCTAAAGTTCTGATGGCTAGGAGATCAAAGTTCCTAAAGGATTGAAAGGTTTAATCTGCAAAAAAACTATGCATTCACTAGACATATTTTTCTTGTAACAAACGCTATATTTGCTTGCTTAACAGCGCTATAGGGATTTATAATAAGCAACATGTAAGCAACAGAAAAACATTTCTTCAGATGTTAAACGGTATAAGAGTAAAACCACTCTGAAAATGAGTCCGCTAGGAAACGAACCTGAAGCGGCCTGTTGCTTAGCATGAATGCTAACTGTTAAGGCCGCCGACAACTAGTACGTTAGTATGTAAAGCACTCGATCAAGCGCCTCATAAAATATGTATGAAAAAATATGTTTGGTTTTTTGATGTATCGTAATTTATTTTGAATAAATTTTACGATAAACACCTGAATAATTTATATCCCCATATAAAACGGATGTGAATGGATTCATTGACTGCGAAGCACGAATCCAATGTTTATTTAAATGATAAACTGATATTTGTCTGATAACGCTGTCGGGTTTTCCTGTGTTACTCGTTTACACATCACAAGTCACTAAATGCAAATCGATTTTAGATTTTTTTCTCTTTTTTATAAGGTGTAACACGTGAACAGGTATGTTTTATTTTATTTATTTTTTACATGAAAAACAATTGAATGAATAAAAACGAGGCAAACAAATACAAAGAGTTCATTTAAAAAGAATACTCAAGTACATGGGCCTGGGTTTGTTACCTTTTATTTATGTTGCCTGTAAACTAAGCTTTTGCCTGAATATTACTGAGGACACATACGTACATATATACCATCACACCATTTCTCTATTGGGGTAGGTAAATAGGATAAAGTGTCTTTCCTATCTCGATACACATCATTTGCCTCTTCTACATTCATACACCTTGTCATATAAATTCTACGACTTATCTGACTTTATACGTTTCTATATTTTTCTTGGTGTTTCTCTCACATGCCTTCCACTCAAATTTGCACTACAATCTGTTTTATTGGCCTTTCTTTATTTAATTGCTCTACGTATCCAAACCATTTCAACTTACTCTTCTTCATCTAACTTTACGCAAAGCCTTAATTTTATATTAATTCCTTATCACTTCATTCCGTATTCTGTTAATCCAAGTTTTCTTCTCAATGCACACATTTCTTCAGCGTATACATATTTAATACTCGTATATACCATAGACATAAATATATAGAAAAATAATTTGAGGCTTTTTACCGATTGAAGATAATTATTTACCTTTTTCAGAAAGTCTCGTCCACTAGATAGGTTATGAGACTTAATTTTATGTATGAACCACTCTAGTCAACCCCCGGTACAGTTCACCGTTTCAGATATATCCAAAATTAATCTCATAATGTCCCACATACAATCATCCAAAATACACCACATTTAAGAGTTCACACATTTTTTTACTATAAGTTACCTCTCCTGCAAACTCAAGTACTCAAAATCGTATCGCAATGTCACACTCCGATCCACTGTCTGATTTTTTTGCATCCTTTTGCCTTTATCGAATTCGGTATTTCACTGTAATTCATGGAGATCAGATAGGCTGTCTTTGGTCAAATGATGTTCTAGCTCGAGGGGGGTGAATATTTGATCAGTGGCCATGCGTGTCATTTTTTACATACACTTGACAAGAACCAAGCTATACGAGAACCTCCGTTGCATAGTTGACAAAACGCATATTTCCAACCTGGGGAATTGCGGGATTATTTCCTATTGGAATAGTGGATTTAAAAAATAAGGATTCCTGTCTGGTATTCACTTCATACTTCTTTTAGATATTTCTAGTTGGTTCGATGAGTCTTCCACATGGCTATACATATACCAGATTTTATTCTATGTGAAGTGTAATACAATATTATATACAATATAAAACAATATATCAGTATAGAAATCTGCTCTCTCTGTCTAAATCATTAGATAAGTGAAGTAATTTTTAATGTGCTTTAATTTGTTATGTTATTTTCTTATAAATTAAGAATTTAAAAAAAAATGTATTCGAAATAATTTTTTTATTTAGCAAAATTTTCTGTATATTAACACTGCCATGTATAATGTATCAATCTATGAAATAAGATGATGTAGAGAGCGATTTTGATCATCATCTCTCTCTACATCGTATAGTTTTTTTGTCTGATTTGGAGTATCGTTTGCTAGCTGAAACTTGGAGTATCATTTACTAGCTGGAGTATCGTTTGCTAGCTGGATATTAATCCTTCCATTTATGACCACTGAAAATTCAAGGCTAAAAAATTAAGCTACCTTACCACAACTTAAATACACTTTTATTGGTAATTCCTGTTGAAGTAAGTGCAATAACATACAAATTATAAACCAAAGTAAGCACAGGTGATATTTGTTTACTAAATTGAACTATTTTAAACTCTAGGGACAACTGATGATGAATTCAATAACATTAAATTAATATAATTGCAAAGTAATATAAGTAATAAAATTGAAACATGTTGTTTCATAAATTGAAAGACAGCTATCAACTGTTGTAAGACTTGCGCCTTCATTGGTTTACTTCAAAAAGCGACATAAAAAATATTAATATCCTCTTTAATGACATAGCGCATCTTTTCTTATTGCTTGTTTTTTTTTTCTGTTCTTATATAACTAAACATTTGAAACCTCTCAACCAGTAATTGGCACAACATATATACTCGTATTTGTAACTCTTGTCTGGTCATTGGAAGAGATTGCCATAATTGGTAATAAATTAGCCAAATATACCTTAGTGCAATAAAGTACCAAATAAATAAATAAAAACTGTAATTGGTCATAAATTTTTAGTGTGCTACATGTTAATTTAAGATTCGCCATCATAATTTTTCTTAATCTAAAACGCGTAACGAAACATTCAACAATGTTGTATTAAACGAAAACCGTGTAAATGGAAGGTTTTAAAATTGTGTATAAGCTTCAACAACTGTAATTAAAAGCATAATATAAAATTATCTCACTTTCGCCAAACTATTTGTTAACATATTTCGTTTGTGTACGATTAAATTTGACTGTTCGTTTTTCTGTTAAATAACTAAATATACCTCAAACCTTTTAAAATATTCTTGTTGAATTTAATTTGCATTATACAAAGCGCCCACGATCTATAATGTTTTTATGTCATATTAGTGAAAAACAAATTGTAAACATGAAATAGTTTATGATAGGCTTTTTTTATGAAACTATTAAAAATCTTTTCCAACCAATTAACCAATTGTTTGTAACTTATAATACAATATCTGAGGTAACTTTGACTTCCTCTGCGGTCTAGTTGGTAAAACTCTGGACTTCTACGGGGTTTAAAATAAGAAAATTAAAAATATACATAATAACGATTTGACATATTTTATTACAATATGTAGACATATAATCGTTTTTCAATTATTAAACATTGTGTTTCTATAAAACTAGAAAGTTTTGAATAAAAACCGCTTTGAAAATAAATATGTAGAAGGGTGTACAAAATTACTTACTATTAATAAGTAGTATAGCTACATTATCACCGTAAGTAGAGCACGTAGAAGATTGAATGGTATCTTCACTGAATGGTTTAATATTTTGAAAGGGGTAGAGCAAGGACGCGTTATGTCACCCTGGTTGTTCAATATTTATATAGATTTAAGTGTTAAGAAACTACATAGGTCAATTGGTGACATACAAATGTCAAATGGGATCGTAGGCGGATTTCTGTACGCAGATAACACGGTAGTGTTGGTGGAGAGTGATGATGTCTTGCGAAGTTTAATAAGAAAATTGAAAGAGAGATGCGAAGAGAAAGATCTAAGAATAAATGTTGCAAAATCCAAAGTAATGATGATAGAAAAGTGTGAAGGGAAAAGTAAACGGGTGAATAATGAAATATTGGAGCAAGTTGAGGAATTCTGCTCGAACGGCATGCAGTAATAATAAACAGTCAATGGGGCGCCAAAACATATAAATTCAAACTAGACAATATAAAAATCTGCATAGATGATAGTCCATAACCTAAGGCTGATATATTAAGGAAGATGAAGTAAAGCACGCTGAGATGGGTTGGACATTTAGAACGAATGAATGAAGAAAAACCAACAAAACAAATATATAATGCGAGTATGATTGGAAGGCGTATGAAAGGAAGACAAAGGAAATTATTATTTGATCTCAAGTGAATAGTATTCTGAAAGAAGGAAACGTAGAGTCAGATAAATCGTATAAGTTGTATAAGAAGGTGTATGGATGTAGAAGAGGCAAAATATGTGTGTCGAGATATGAAAGACTTATGTGCCTACCCCGACAGGAAAATGGCGTGATGTTATATACCTACATTTTTTTTCTTTTCTAAATGGTATTACTTTAATATCTCCTTGAGGTAAGCCGAATGACAGTTAAATTTTGTTCAACCTGCAGTCGAGTTTAGTAGCGTGTGTTATTGCGGTGATGAAAATAAACTAGGAAGTTTTGCATATAAACTACTTATAAATAAATATAGACTGTACAGAAATTTCATTTTTTAAATTTACGTTAAAATTTGTAAGCTGTAAGCTGAATGACAGTTGAGATTTGTTCAAACAGCAATCAAGGCAAGTCGCATTTGCCATAGCGGCTTGATATTTTGCAGTTTATTTTTAATTTTCAGACATTAGATATTTTGATGTGTTGAAACAGTCGTATTATTATTAGATTGCTAAATACTTATCTTAATCCCGATTTTGTGCATTATGAATGCATGATCCTGTCTTCACTGTTCCCAGTATTATTTTTAAGATCCTATTTTCGAATACTATTGTACTTCAAGTACTTATTGATAATATAATTTCTATAAAAATGCATTTAACATATTAACTTGTTTTAAATATGAATAACTATCAGAAGGAAACGTAGATAATGATACGAGTAAATATTTATCCAGGATATAAATGCCAATTTATGTACGGAATAAAAGTTCTGTGGACTATTTGGAAAGCTCTTTAATTAATACCATAAAATATTCCAGTAAGAAATAACAAGCAGAAATAAAATCGAAAACCTGTTAAAAGAACACGACATTTTGACTGTTAAAACTATAATATAAATTAATAACGATATTTTGTTTCATATACGAGTATGTTAGTTTTATGATATGAATTTATCAAGAAAGTACTAACATGCATTCAATCACGCCATCTTTACAGGTGACTTGCCTATCTCAACACACATCCCTCACCTCTAGCACCCATGAGATATCGTGTTCAATAAAGGGTGCGAAAAACAGGATTGGATCGTGATTGTTATTGTGACAGAATTTAGAGTTTTTGAGCTTGCAGGAGAGGTAATTTATAATAAAAAATTGTATGAACTCTTAAATTTGGTGTGTTTTTGATGATTATACATCTTTCTTCAATTTATCTGACTGTATATTTTTTCTTTCAAAATATTACTCACTTGATCCAATCACAATTTCCTTGGGATTTCTCTCTCACGCCTTCCACTCACATTTGAACTTTATATTTGTTTTGTTAGTCTTTCTTCATTCATTTGTTCTACATATCCAAAATATCTCAGAGTGCTCTTCTTTATCTTACTCAACACATCGCACTTAAGTTCACATTCAACTCTTATCACTTATACTAAGAAAGTAAATGCGATGTATGGGTGAACAATAAAATATGGGAGTTCGTTAAGGATATCTGCTATTTGAATAGTGTTTTCTCAGATGATGGAAGAGTTAAGAGGAATGTATATATACAGAGTGTAGCGGCAGGAAATATAGTCAAAGGGGCATTGAAATATACAAACTCGATCCGGACAGCCAATGAGAAACCAAAATATATATGCTCGAACCGAACAGTATCAAAATCTGATAAGATGTTAGATAGACCACAACTGTATTTAATTGCCAACTTTGATGTATGGGAGTAAAACATGGACGTGGAAAAAAACTGAAAGTAGCTGTATAAATGCTGTAAAAATGTGTGCACTAAGAAGAGTAAAAGTAGTGACAATGTATGACAGAATACGGAATGAAGTAAATATGGATGAATGTGAACTTAAGGGAGATGCGTTTAGTAAGGTGAAAAAGTGTTTACTGAAGTAGTTTGGGATGTGGAATAAATGAATGAAGAAAGGCGAACAAAACAAATGTACGATGCAAATGTGAGTGAAAGAGCGTGGTACAAGAAGACCAAGTATATATGGATCGAGTGAATGATATTTTGAAAAAGGAAAGTAAGAAGTAAGTGAAAGAGGAGAAATATATGTGTTGAAATAGTGAAATCAGGCGCTCTGTCCTCTTTCTATCCGATCACGGAGACGGCGTTATGGTATGTAGGCCGTACAGTTACACACATTAAAATAATTTGTCTTTTACAAATTGGCTTATGTGGCTATTTACATCCTAGTATATAGGAGCATATTATGGTACAACTACCTTGATTTCTAACTTTGTAGTGTTCTTTAATAAAATGTACCCAATCGAGTAGTAAGTATTCATACATGCCGATTCATGGAAATTTTATCCGCAACTGTCCCATTTCACATAAGACATGGGAAAATAAAGTACTGTTACGAATTAATGTCTTAGAAATAAGGCGAGCCTGATGCCAGTGGCGTAGAAAAGGTCTTTTCCACAACGGGACACGACACAAAATCTGTGTCCTCTTGCACAGAGTATAAGCTAAGTGTCGTATGAGAGTCAAGTGGAATCACAACTACCCTAGGCACACCTTGTACATGCATTGCAGTGTATTATATGGTTTTTGCATGTATCCTAACAATACTTTTTTAAAATTATTTCCACGTTTGTTACATGTTACACACATATATTATATACATGTAATAAGATACACCGTAAATGCAATATTATGAAATATACTTATAATTAAAAGTAGTTTTTGCTTTTATTTCCATGTTCGAAGTGCGAGAGTAACAACAGTATTATTTGAAATTTTGGACAAAAATAAAATAAGGAATGGAAAGCTGATAAAACGCGGCAAAGTTTTAAAAAAATTAACATTTTCGGTTCTTCCCTTTGTGCTAATTGCCCCTCCCACTCTTGTTACGCCACTACTTGATACAAGAACATACCAAACTATTTAACAGACAAAACAATACATAAACTGAAGAAAGAGAAATTCAAAAAATATTTATGGAGAAGAATAATAAAATATTAATGCACTTAATACAAAAAATACATTTATAAGTAACATATCGCCTAATAATAACAAATAATCAAAATAAGAAATATATTTGCTGCTTAAACAAGGTTTTCAGCACTGGGAAAATCTTTATTTTATTGAAATTCTTCACCATTTTCTATTGGTTGAAATGATTGTTAAGAAAGCGAGCGTCTTGGATTCGTATCGCGTCTGACTTACTTCAAGATTGATTCAACTGTAAGAGCATATTTTATCAGATTTCTAAATTCTAAAGTTAATTAACTGTTCAACTTCTGTATAGTTATAACTTGCACATAATATAGTATCGTTTCTCAACCTGTGGGTAGCAACCCCCAAGCGGTGAAGTTTCAGAGGAGTCGCGATCAGCTTAACAGTTTGGATTTGTCACTCGCGGCAACTTCAAACTGTTTAGCTGCTCTGTTAGTGAAGTAAAACAGTAAATATCCTAACTTAGTAAGGCTTATCATCTACAATTATAACAATTGTGCGGCCATGTGCATATACATCTACAAGATACTTAATTTTTGCAGGGGGTCACGAAGTTTTATTTATTTTTTTATCTTTTGGGTATCGCAAAAAAAAAAGAGAAACAATGCATTAAATCAATAAAATAGAGTATCCATTCATATGATTCTTAACCACCATCCTCGATCGCGAGGGGGTAGCCTATCATATTTTTTATTTTTCATTTTGCTCCCTGGGTACAGTCGAACCCTATGAAAGATGTATGGATTATATTGGGTCGTCAATAAAAAGAGAGAAGCCTCTCGATGCCGATTTCACGAGGTACGAACGAATTATTCGTAACGACCTTCACGATTCTGTTTCACTTTACGGACCATTATGAGCCATGCTGTATCCAAATGTCAAATATAAATTTAGTGCCATCAGAGTCGAACTTTTAAAATAATTTGAAATGCTACATCTTTGGAATGCCATTTAAAAACTAATAAATATCTGATTTTTATCAGATTTTTACCAAATATTCTTTTTTAACATATGCAGATATATGACAGTATCTAATCACATGATCGCAGCCACTATCTTCCTATCATCCTTACATTTAACTTACATATATTTATTTTGCAATATTTTTAACCTTTTAATAGTGGTAGGCTCGAGACCCGAGTTGGAGCGCCCTTGAGAAGAGTCTGCTCTCTAAACGGCGCTATATAAAATGCTCTTTTATGATAATTATTTATTTTATTATAGCTTTTGATAAAACATAATTTTAAATGACTTAATCAATAAATAAAAAAAGTAAATACAATCCGAAATCTAACGTTATAATTTACTTCGAATCCCGAAGTAAATAGAATGAGAGTTTGAGAATAAAATGAATTACTTTATTGTTAACGCATTTTATATGTGGAAGTCTATTTTAAGTGTTAATGTGGATAATTAAACTTAATAGCTGAAAGAGGCCACTTCATCATATGCCTTACATTTTAAATAGGACTCTCTATAGACTATAGACTTCATATATATCCGTACTCTTCAATTTACTTTCCATTCAATCGGAACATTATTAAAGATTTGAAGTACCATGGAACTTAAAAAACCGTTTAAATGAATACTTATCATATCTTATGATCACACAAGAAATTGATACAGAACGGTTTTAGCTTGAAAATATGGTGAATGATCACAATGAAAAAAAAAACTATATAAATCTATATGATCACACTAGAATTTGATAGAGGGTGTTTTGGTATGAGAATTTTTCGAATGATCACAATGAAAAAATACATCAAAATCTGTTTTATATTTAGATATTATAGCGTTTGCAGCTTGATAATATGTCGAATAACCTCGATAACGAATGTGATACCTTGTGATCATACGAGTACTTCATATAGGGACTTTTTAGTTTGAGAATGTTTTGATTGATCATAATGCGAAATATATGTAAAAAAAACTATAGGGTACCTTATGATCACACGGAAAGTTGATACAAGAAGTTTTTGGCTTGAGAATATGTTGAATGATCGTGATGAAAAGAGCATACAAAAAAATAATAGTTTGTACTCATATAGAGAATGTGGTTACTTGAACCACGGCAGTATTTTAGATAGGTTTACGATATTTGTAACGGAAAAAAATATATGGGTCACTGAGCAATACTCTGTATTGATCTTTCTTTTAGGTCTATTTATTGTTTATTCAAAGTTACATTGTTTTATATGTTACATAAATAGCCTCTCGTCGTGCAAATCACAAGTTTTACATGTTACATAAATAGCCTCTCGTCGTGCAAGGCACAAGTTTTATATGTTACATAAATAGCCTCTCATCGTGCTAAGCATAAGTTTTATGTGCTACATAAATAGCCTCTCGTCGTGCAAAGCACAAGTTTTATATGTTACATAAATATCCTCTCATCGTGTAAAGCACAAGTTTTATATTACATAAATAGCCTCTCATCGTGCAAAGTACAAGTTTTATGTGTTACATACGGTAAATAACCTCTCATCTTGCAAATCACAAGTTTTATCATCTCAGTTTAAGCGCTTTAAAAATGTTATTTAAATAAACGTCATGAAAAATATAAATATTTAACTTAATATTTTTTTCCTTTAAGATACATTAACAATCTCATTAGCAAGTATTATTTTGTTGTATGTTGGGATAATATGGCAAGGAACAAAATAACAAATAATATGGTGAAACGCGGACGTAGAATAAGACTGAAAGGAACCGCATACATGTTATAAAATGCATGCATTGAGAAGACTAAATGGTGACACTGTAAGACTGAATACGGGATGAAGTAATTAGGGATGAACAAGAACTTATGGTTGATGTGTTGAGTAAGATGGCATTGAACTGGTTGAATGTTAGAAATAGACGCGAAATTCACATACTGTCTCTATTGTATAATATCCTTAACTGTCCCGCCGCACCCTCTTATCTCGCCGAAAATTTTCAGCGTCTTTCCAATCATGGATTAGCGCTACGCTCAAACAGAGATTGTTTATTGGCCTTTCCAGTTCATCGCTCTTCTTTCTTTACGTCGTCCTTTACTGTCCGAATCAGTTACAAACCAATATAAGACTCGCTCCGTCTTTGGCATGCTTTAAGAAGCGACTGAAAAAACTCTTAATTTCTAGTCAGTAAAATAACGTGTTTCATTCCTGATTTTTCTTTTCCTTTCCTCTCCACCATCCTTTCCTTTCCTTTTGATTGATGATATCTCACTTTATATGAAAAATAATGTTCGGGTGATTGTCCGTCTTTGTGGGATTCGTGGGCATGTTCTCGCGTATATGTTTATGGATTTCGTGGGGATGGATAGTCATTTGAATGATTTATGCGACCACGTAACTTGCTTCATTTACTTTTGTCTGGTTGGTTGGAAGAGATTGCCACCTGGCAATAAGCCCGCCAGATTGTATTGCAATAAAAGTGTTAAATAAAAATTTAAAAAAAATAAGATGATAAAGAGCACTCTGAGATTGTTTGGATATGTAGAATAAATAAATGAAAAAAAGACTTGCAAAATAAATATATAGTGCAAATGTAAGTAGAAGGCGTGATGGAGGAAGACCAAAATAAAGTATGGTAGTACAAAGTGAATGATATTTTGATAGAAGAAAACGTAAAAAGTCTGACAACAGGAGTTGTATGAGATGTATGGATGTAGAAGAAGCGAAATATATGTTTTCAAAACGGCGCTACATAAAGTATATTTTAATTATAATTATATTGTTAAAAAAATATCAACAATCTAAACCTCGTCCGGATGGGCGGTAAAAATACTAAACGTCCCTTAGCGTTACGCCAATCCATTGATCTTATTGAATAGACGGAAGACGGAAAAATCAATAAAATAATATGATTTCTGATGGGTACTGCGTGTTTGTCAGTCACAATCGCACTGATCCTTATCTAATTTTTATGGCCGGCTAATAAATACAATCTACAACATTGTCATCATCATCTTTGGCACTTCGACGCCATCCTTTCCTATTTTGATATACATCCTTAGCATCTTCCATATCCATGCACTTTTTCATACAACTTCTACGATTTATCTGACTTTCCATGTTTTCTTCTTTCAGAACATTATTCAATTGATCCAATCACATTTTCTTTAGTATTTATTTCACACGCCTTCCAATCACATATGCACTATGTCTGTTTTGATAGTATTTCTTCTTTAGAGATTGAGAACTATTTAAAAAAATAGCATTAACGGGAACTTAACCCGCATCCCCCTGGTTCACCCTCAATTAGGTCACAGATGTTGTCAATTACATTAAAAATAATAAAATAAAATAAACATCTTTGTTCGAGGAAGTCAAATAATGCCTTTCTAAGATCGTGCCTGAAATATTAAATTATCAAACGTTTTGTATTTAGACGAAAATTTAGGAGAAATAATTTCGTTTTCATACATTTTCATAGAATATACTTATTGATCTATGTTACAAACTGCTGTAAATTATGCAAGGAATCTAAATAAAAATTCCATCCGTTTTAGACTTTTAATGTAAATTAACATTAAACTACATAGAAACTTGTGAATATTTGCTATATGTGAAGATAACAATTAAATGAGTTAAATTATTAATTAACGCTTCTCGGGATCGTTTGAGAACTTTTTAAAAGAAAGGGATGAAAGATTTATAAAAATGTTGAATTAAGTGTATTTTTTAGTATTATACTTCCAATTTAAAGCCTAGCGGATTCATTAACATGTGAAACTCTTTTCCAACCAACCTGAAATGTATAAAACAAGCCTGTTTATTTAGTAAATGACTTTAAATATTAATTGTCAATAAATGGGAACTTTAACTTATAATAAATATGGACTATGAAAACACTTACATAGTTTATATGGAAATTGTATTTAAAGCGTTGTTTAACGAACCGGGTGCATTCTTACACCATTGTTGAATTTTTTTCAACTTTGATTTCTCCCGTTACGCAAATAGGGCCTGTTTCTAGTTAGATTATTCGCAAGAAAGAATATCGGCAAGGATTCTTCTCATACTGCTAGGTGGTATCGAGAATATATCTACAGTGTCACTCAGTTGGTTCAATATCTCTATATCATAAGTATCTGAATGCCATGATATTCGTTCTGTATATCTCATGTATACATTTTTCTTTAATTCCTACTTGAGTCTTTTCACTGGCATCGCAGTTCTGTAGATAGTCTTTGCTAGCACACTGAACTCATCAGAGAGAAAGCTCGTTCACATAACTTAGACTTGTTAGTTCCAGAAGGCTCCACAATTCACTGGAGGGGTCGGAGCACTCGACATAAATCTGTTGAAACTTTTCTTGAACAAAGCTCGACTATATTTTAGGACTTCAACATATGTAATTATATCTTGATGATGCAAATTTATTTTTTTGAAAATGTTAATCTCAGTGAACTATCTTCGAGTTCACTTTGAACCTTATTAAGTCTGGATTTCACTTAAGGGCTCTTTACATAATTCGACAGGTTTATTGCATGCAATTAAAATATAATACAATACAATCTCACACAAAGAGTTACAATATTTTTTTTTCAAAAATGAATACTTTTTTTATTGATACTAAAATAAGTCGTAGAATATAAAAAAAATATTAAGCTTCATTTTACGACAATAATAATATCACGATCAAGTTTCAAAAAGCAAAATAGAATTTTGTTTGAAATATTCCCTATTACAGTATATCAAATTATGTAAATAGACACCACAGAAGATTCAAGTCAAATTTACATATTATTGTTTCTGTAATACAATTCAAAATACTCGTGTTTCAAAAAAAAAAAAAAAAGAGATGAAGGATATTTCCATTCACTCTGGAGAAAAATTGAACTTTATTGAATATTTTTTTCTTACAAGAAAACATTATGTCACCACGTTGTTGATTTTTAAAGATTCTTTTATTAAATGATGGTGATTAAAAGCTTCATAATTCGTTGTATCAAAACTGTACATAATTCGTTGTATCAAAACTGACGTATTCGTATAAGAACTCTATTATTACAAGTGTCAAAACTGATAATGTATATGAATTCCATTATTCCTAGTATCAAAACTGATGAGGTATAAAAACTCCATTATTCCAAGTATCAAAACTGATAATGTGTATGAACACTTTTATTTCTTGTATCAAAACTGATGATTTATAAGAACTCCATTATTCCAAGTGTCCAAACTGTTGATGTATAAGAACTCCATTATTCCAAGTATCAAAACTGATAATGTACTCGTATATTTACTCTTTTATTCCTTGTATCAAAACTAATGATCAATAAGAATTCCATTATTCCAAGTATCAAAACTGATAATGTACTCGTATATGAGTTTCATTATTCCTAGTATCAAAACTGATGACGTATATGAACTCCATTATTCCTAGTATCAAAACTGATTATGTATTGTATAAGAACTCCATTATTCCAAGTGTCAAAACTGATGATGTATTGTATAATAACTTCATTAGTTTAGAAAGCAGACTCTAATCAGGAGCGTCTAACTTGGCATTCCAACCCACCATTATTGATAGGTTTAATGAAAAAAATGAAAAAAAGCAAAAAATTTAGTGGAAGAATGGAGTGTATGAAGCCATTATATTAGGTACTTTCCGCACCTGCAAAATAACATATTTGCTAAATTAACCACAGAAAACTTTTCAAGGGTAGATAAACTTCAAAGAAACCTTTGTAGATCTTTCGATATCTGATATTATCAACATCAACAATGATCACACATAAGAACTTCATTGTTCATATATAAGAACTCTAAGTATAAAAAATAATCACTTATAAGAATTGCATTGTTCCTAGTATAAAAACTGATGGTGTTTATTAATACCATTCTTCCAAGTGACACAACTCAGTAAGTGTTAGAATTCTATGTATTACGTTTATATTTTCTCAGTGCATAGAAATATGTTATTATATCCATCCATGTTATAATGCACACTGTCCCCTGATTTATTCAACATATATGGACTGCACATCAAGATAAAACTATTGCACGGATGGGAAGGTGGTTTTGTCATAGGAGGTCGTAAAGGTCGTTAAATCTCCAATATTAGATTCGCAGACGATACAACGTTTATGACCAACGATGAAGATAAGATGATCGAGCTCCTTTATATAGTTAGACTTTAGTCGTCAACTAGGACTAGATATAAACAAAAATAAAACAATTCCTTATGGTGCACTGATTTGAGACACTGACAAAAGTAATTCGTTAAGTGATTAAGAAGCTATTTACGAGTTTACCTACCTAGGGGCTCTCATTTCGAAGAACGAAAGATGTAAAGTAGAGAAGTAGTGGCCAAATCAGCTATAACAAGTCTGACAAAGATATAAATTGGTCGATCTGTAGTCAGCAAAATTATATATTTTATGAAGTGGAAATATTTACGATGAAAAATAAGAAAAGAAACATGATAGATGCCTTCGAGATGGGGTGCTGGGGTAAATTATGTATATTTCATGGACAGCAAGTCGCGCCAATACCTCTATCATTAAAAAATTTGAGGTTACCAGAAAGCTTTTGACAACATGCAAGAAAAGAACCTTAATATACTTTCAACATGTTGCCAGAAAGAGTAATGAAAAGTCGGGAGAAGCTGGTGATCGTGGGGACAGTTGAAGGATAGAAAGCAAGAGGAAGATGACGGTTCAAGTAAAGACGATCCTCTTTCAACGATGCATTCCACGTAGTCCAAAATCGGGAAAGATGGTGACAGGTATTGTTCCAGACATAGCAGAAGACCAAGACACTCAGCATTGAGTCTTTGTCATTTTTCCTACAATTGATATTGCGTACATTGTCTGCATTATAATTTTTGCTACTGTTAATATTGCACGGTTGTGTTATATAACATTGAGTGTTCCGTTTACTTTATTCCCTGTCGCTATCCTTATTTCATTGTCCGTTTCAACTCACCCATCACACATAAACACACTGCCCAGGTAACAGAACTCATCAAACTGTTCTAGTTTTTCTGAGTTAACCCATACATCGCACATATTTTACCACACTCATTTATTTAACCATAACTTTTGATTTCGATACAGTCATTTCCAAACCTTTAACTTGACATCTCTGATAAAGTTCACTTATCGTTTTCCTTAAATTGCCTTTTTATCAAGCATAATCACATCATCTGCATATAGAAGTCCACATCTGTGTAAGTCCACATACTTCACTCATTTTTACTATATCTCCCATCATCTTTTAGACCGAGTACACACGAATCTAACATATATTATATATGTAATTTAAATAACCTAGGTGGCGTCACACATCCTCACTTATACCTTTTGTAATCCAACTCGAACGTACCAATAAGAATTGATAAATGACATATATATTCAAATACATATACATACAATGTTAAGGGTGAGTCAAATACATATACATACAATGTTAAGGCTTTTTTATCCATGCGCACATTCTTTACCTCGTCTACATCCACAAGGGTGATCTTAATCGGGATTCGAACCCATTATTATTGAAGGGTTAAAAGTATAACAAAATAAATTCATATAAGTTGAGAATAATATTAGGAAGGTGGTGGCTGCGACTATAAAATTAGATATTCCTCGCATCTGCATTAGTTACGAAAAACATATTTGGTTAGAAAAAAGTAGAAAACGTACCAAGGGAAGACAAACTACAAAGAAACCTTTGTAGATCTTCCTGTCTATATGTGATACTAACTAGATCTATATGTGATACTAACAAATTCAGCTTGAGATGTAGTTATGCGTGTAGTGTTCTTATACTCGTATAATCGTGAATTTAGAAAAGACTTCCCAAAACTGTTCTTCAAATGCTTCCTAAAGCTGCATACGCCAACCATATCTCTTACACTGAGAAGAAGACCATTCAACGGCAAAAATTATTTCATAATACCCCGCCCGCCCTATGGGATCAATTGAGGTAAATAAATTTATTCGACGAAGGTGAAATCGACCTCGAAGTTCCATTTATCTTGAGCACGAATAAATTGGATTATTTCCATCACATAGATGACAGTCTGGACCATTCCAAACGAGCATAACGGGGAATTTATGTAATCCCACCTAAGCAAGACATGTCCACTGTAACTGTGGTTACACTTTAGACGATTTAGGGTACACCATCATCTCCTTGATAGGTCAAATCCTCAGAGATACAAGTCAGAAACACTTAAAGGTCGAATTTTCCGATGAAGAATCGATTCCATTGTTGTCACCAGCTGTCTGATAAATTCACATTCATTTCAGCTACTTGTTGTCCCTTGACTCTGAAATGGTCGGATCTAATGCATGTCGAACGAGGGTAGGAAACACCTATTTTTTCTGCCCTATTTATCTCATTAAGTTTAAATAAAAGTGATGTAATGTAATAAAAATATGTACATAAAAAAATAACCTGGCTTGCAATAGATATTGTCATGATGGATAGATTTATCACCCGATAAATATATACTTCATTAATAATTTACAAGAATTTTTTTTCGTAAACTATTGATGAAGAATATCGGATATTTTATAAACAAAATATCCTCACAACGAACATCATATAGTCGAATGAGTGACAAGTCGTAACGCTACAAGTCAATCACAACGCATTTTCAATTCTTTTAGGTTTTACATAACGTTGATTTATTTAATATTCAAAAACTAAATAAGTTTGATATTTGAGACAAACTCATATTATTCTAGATTAGCTATGTGTTAAAAAATAAATAAGTTTGATATTTGAAGCAAGCTTAACTATTTAAGATTTGCTTTGTGTTAAAATATTAAATAAGTTTGATATTCGAGACAAGCTCCAACTATTTGAGATTTGCTTTGTGTTAAAAATATTAAATACGGTTGATATTCGAGACAAGCTCAACTATTTAAGATTTGCTTTGTGTTAAAAATATTAAATAAGTTTAATATTCGAGACAAGCTCAACTATTTAAGAATTGCTTTGTGTTAAAAATATTAAATAAGTTTGATATTCGAGACAAGCTCAACTATTTAAGATTTGCTTTGTGTTAAAAATATTAAATAAGTTTAATATTCGAGACAAGCTCAACTATTTAAGATTCGCTTTGTGTTAAAAATATTAAATAAGTTTGATATTCGAGACAAGCTCAACTATTTAAGATTTGCTTTGTGTTAAAAATATTAAATAAGTTTAATATTCGAGACAAGCTCAACTATTTAAGATTCGCTTTGTGTTAAAAATATTAAATAAGTTTGATATTCGAGACAAGCTCAACTATTTAAGATTTGCGTTGTGTTAAAAATATTAAATAAGTTTAATATTCGAGACAAGCTCAACTATTTAAGATTCGCTTTGTGTTAAAAATATTAAAATATTAAATAAGTTTGATATTCGAGACAAACTCAACTATTTAAGATTTTCTTTGTGTTAAAAATGTTCAAATATTAAATAAGTCTGATATTCGAGACAAACTCATTCCATTTAAAATTTGCTGTGTTAAAGAGTATTTACCTAAAGGCTGCAATTAATTAATCGTAATCTAATTAAAGTGAAAATTAAAGTTTTTAAATAAGTAATGCAACACTCAATTTTACTCCGGCGAGTGAAAACATTTTAGACTTGTTTTCTTTCTTGAAAATCACTAATTATTTGGCCCTTAATTTTTCATGTCATCTGTTCTTGCTGATTTCCTTGAAGAACCTGAAAAGTTCCCGGTGTTAATTATACTTTTTTTAAAGTCGTTAAGTCAATTAAGCAAAATTTAAAGTTCAAAATTCATCAAGATCTTTGCTTTGAAAGGAGAGCTCCGACGGTGTCGACAAAACCAGCTACTGAGAACCACTTATTCGTTTTAATTATTTTTGAATATATATTTTATTTTTCAAATTATGTAATGAACTTTTCGTTTTATTTTGTCTGCGAACTGCTTATTTTCAGTTTCATATATTTCAGTTTAATCTATATTTTTTAAATTTCTTTCTAGTATAATACAATTTTCCAGCCTTGATTTGAGTCATCAGTTTAAATCAAGAGTACATCAATTGAATGCCAGGCCAACATAAACCATGTCTGCCCATGCAAAGTTTAAATCAAGAGTACATCAATTGAATGCCAGGCCAACATAAACCATGTCTGCCCATGCAAAGTAGATATGTGTATTTATTGCGTTAAACAAAATATGTTGCCTAGTCCCTGATTATCTCGGACCAACCTCAATGAAAACAAATTATATATTTGCCGGGATATCTCCTCCTGATAACCGATAAAAACAAAAGTGATGATCTCAAACACCTGATATATGCGCAAAATTCAAAACACCCAAGACTAAGATCACACATGAATTTTATGGCAACTCACAACTATAATGTGACTGCGTCGATTCCTGAAGAGCTAATATGGAACTGAAAGCTTGAAGACATGACTACAGCCATCAGAGTGCCTACCACGGAGCATATGGAGGTCTTTTAACCACCTATGCTATCATGTGAGTAGATCAAAAGGGCATCTCCTCAGCAAGATAATTGACGCAGAGGATCTACCACTGTGAAACAGAATAAACATTCTTCTTCTATTATTTTAAATTATATTTATTAAGATTAGCTCTTTTATTTCACCTCATTAGAAATATGTCCCCCTTTTTGGCTTCTTCTAAATCTTTGTTTTTAAAAGAATATATATCATCGAAGTCATAGGTATCCTTATACCCCCAAATACTAGACGGAAAAAATGTCTGTGTCATTCGAGGGGAATACCACAGCGCGGGGATCGAACTGACGACCTTCTGCACGGAAGTTCAGTTCTTAGAATCTGCCATGCCTCAACAATTAATATGTTAAATAAACTTACTTTCATTTTATTTTTATGATTTATACTATTCAAGCTGACAGCATCTATAATTTACAAAACGTGTGTGTTCATTTCAATGTTTGAATATAAAATATTATTTTTATATGTTTTTTTTGCTTTTTGCTCTTCATTAAAAAAATACAGTGACAAGTTTTTGTAAACGCACTGTTACTTACACTATTGCAAAATGAGTCTTCTGGCTGAATGATCTATACTATATAATGATAACGTAAGATGATAATTCTAATGAAAATGATTAAGAAACCCTGCGAAACAGTTTTTAATTATTGTTGTTACTGGTTAGCGGTCAAAGTCATTTTGGTCGAGAAATCAGTCATTTTGGTATGCTACATCAGTGACTTTGGTCCGTAACATTAATTACTTTGATTCGCAACATCAGTAGCTTTGGTCAGCAAAATCAGTTATTTTGGTACGTTACAACAGTCATATGGGTCCGAATCACCAGTTAATTATTTTTTTTCGTATGGTACCCGTCAATATATCCTGATTGGAGATTTGTACATATTGAAGGGCATGGCCAGGATTTTATATTCTGTTCGGTCCGAGTAGTCGAGCCTTTGGGTTTAGAGCCAATGGAGGAGGCACTGAACTCGCAATTCGTCATTACACGTGTCGACAACATTACCGTAGGTAAATAGTCAACAAAACTTGCTAACGTATTCGGTGCATACAACTATTGTTATCAGGTGAACTTATTTATCATATTTTTTTATATCATCGGCAATCGAATTCGGAACCCCCAGCAGAAGTCAAGAAAGTAACATCAGTTACTTAAGTCCGCAACATATATTTGTTATATCGTTAATACATTTTTTATATCTCGTAATTTTATACCAAGAATTATTCTGTCCACAGCTCTCTGAGACACTCCCACTTTTATTGCAGTAAAACCAGTTTGGCGAATGTTCCACAACATGTTATTAAAAAAATAGCAAACGAGAACCTCAGGTTCGATTCCAGATGAATTCACTACCGTGTTACCTTAACATATGTAATTATTTATTTCTAAAGTTTATGTACGGCGTATCATAGTTTTTTAAAGCGCTTTTATGCAACACACAAATAGCGTTATTTGAAACTCTACCTAACGGAAGGCTGCTGTAGATTAAACCTACTGATCATTATATAACAATTTGTACACAATAAATCAATACGTGCACAAGTGTATTTCATCCATATAAAAGCTGAAAATTATACTCGATCACGAGATAAATTATTCGTTGTCACCGATGTAATAGAAGATACATAAGGATGATTACTCTAAGTAACTGACCGATCTATAAAGTGTTTTGCTTACATTACTTGTGTCCTCCGCTCCCTTTTCTTTTAATACAATAAATACAATGATGAAATGAACATAGACCTAGAATATATGGAAGAGCTTAATTCTAATGTAGCGCTTAAAACCGAATGCATAAAAAACAACTGCTACAATTTTGATGCCCTATAGTAACATAGTATAAAACAAACACCAAAATTTCGTTCGGCTGCTACAGGTTGAGGACACTTCCCTAAAGCCTTAAAGTAAAGCCGTGTTAAGCAAAAAGCTGAAGATGTAAATATATATTTCAATATCAAAGATTATTTTATGAGCTAGCGAACTTCCAATTCCGATTGACATTGATACGGGGCTATAAATTGAATTGAATTTACTTTTACGTATTTCAGATGTCTCGGAGGAAGAGTTAGTAATCAGATTTTGTCAAGATATTAACACAAAAGAAACATGAATAAGTCGGTTGGCTTCTATTAATTGATACGTTTGATGTTAAAAAAAAGAAAAAAGATCTTACTTTTGGATTTTAAAGTTTAAATTAGTCTTTTAGACTTAAAAACAAATGAAAAGAAAGGAGTGGGCTTTTTAAAAATGTTTCATTAAATAGTTCAGGCGTCACCATGTGGAAATCTATATTTATTAATTAAATACTTTATTTTATAACACTTTGGTGGATTTATTGCCTGGTATCAATCTCTTCTGACCAACCAAAAGTAGGTTAAATGGTTATTAATTTGTACAAAACGCATGAACAATGTATTATAAATAATAAAAATAAAACTGAGATATCATCAATCAAAGGAAAGATAATAATTATAAGAGTAAAAATAAAAAACGTAATTTTATTTATTAGAATATAACTATTTGCATTTCAATACACGCTGTGCTGTATGCTTCTCAGGTGAATTGTTTAAACTAAATTACATGTCACTTACACTTTCCATGATTTTACGTAGAATAAAGCAACGAGAAACTACAAATTGATATCTATGGTCTTATGGGTATTATAATAAAACGAGGTGAAAAGAATAAATTTATTATTAGAAATAATCAATTATCTCAACATATAACATATTCCCTTCATTCAAAATTCTCTTAACAATATTCCCTTCATTTTAAATTCTCTTAACGATCTCCTGTAAAAATAATTTTATACGATACGAAAGACTATCCCTCGTTTTCTATTATGATCGTCAGTCACCCGGAGAATGGAAGAAGCCTGCACATGTTCTGGTTATGTAAGCTGTTACATTTCAAATCCATATCAAATCCTAATCCAAGGAGACTATCAGTAGGAAAAATCTGCCGCAGTCTTTAGTTAGACAGAGTTGTACATAGCGCTATATTTGTTTCGCTAAATAGAACTATAATAATTGATGATAAACAACACATAAGCTACTGATACATCATAAATTCTTACGTAAAATGATTTAAGAGTAAAACGTGGTTTGGATGATGAAACTATAGACCATGCATTTTTCGGCTGTCCTTTGAGGGGCAGATTCTATTTACTAAACGCTATATCTTTGTCACGTTCAATATATGTCATTTAGAATGAAACTGTATACTTAGTTTTTTTTTATACTTAGTGCTTATTTTACTTCAACCATTCAAATGTTGTGTTTCTTGTTTTTTTGGGCAACTTTTTCACTTAAAGATCGATTGTTACATTTTTTAAGCTAACCATGAGCAGTTGAAAGGTTAAATTGTCTTTTTTTCATTGATTTATTATATTGAGTCATATTATTGCATAGTGTGGGTGGATTAATTTATTAATACTTCATTGCGAAATCTGGCGGGCTTATTGCTAAGCGGCAATCGCTGCCAGCCAACCAGACAAAAGTAAATAAATCAAGTTATATGATCGCAAAAAACATTCAAATGATTACCCATCCCCACGAACATATACGTGAGTTCATAAACCTCACAAAAACGAACAATCACCCGATCATTCCTTTTTGTATAAAGTGAGATATCATCAATCAAAGGGAAGGGATGGAACGGAGGAAAGAAAAATCAGAAATGAAATACGTTACATTACTGACTAGATATTAAGAATTTTTTCAGTCGTTTTTTAAAGCATGCCAAAGACGGAGTGAGTCTTATATTAGTTTGTAACTGGTTCCAGAGTCTCACTGCATGGGTAGTAAAGGACGATGTAAAAAAAGAAGAGCGGTAAACTGGAAAGGCCAATAAACATTCTGTGTTAAGTTTATCTATTCAAAATAAAAGATGCCTGAAAGTACATTCAAAACCGGGAAGTAAATTTATAACATGACAAATAATCATAAGACCGCTGGCACTTGCTGCGTTTGATATTTGAGTTATTAAGACAACACATTATATTTACATTAATAAATTAAACGGGATTTATGATTATATCCTTCCACAAGCTCTTATAATTTCTATGGTCATTCCATTTCTTTGATCATGTGATTTATGTGTAGAAAAAAGTTCATTGAAGCCATTCATACATATTATCACGCTGTATCCATTACGGGGTAGGCGATACAATAGATCTATACACTTTTTAATACAACTTTACCCTCCTCCACATTCATACATCTCGCCATGCACAATCATCTGTTATTCAAAGGTCTGGTTTTAACTTGTTGCAAAATTTGGTCCATTTGATCCAGTTACGTTTTCTTCGATTTAACTTTTCCATGCACTCCTGACTTTTGTACTTCCTAAGTCATTATTTTTTCCATTCATTTTATCCACGTGTCCAAATTCTCTTAACGCTCCTTTCTAAGTCTTACTTAAAACATATACATATTTTATACGTGCATTAATTCCTGCTTTCTTTCATACATTGACACTCGATATGGTTTTTTTGCGTACGTATCTCCTGAGCATTAATGTTACTTTTATTCTTCTTTTGCCTAGTCTAGTTTCACGTTTATACATCAAGACTGGCATCAACAAACGTACTGTCAATTATACAGTTTTTTTTTATTTAACAGTGTTTGTTATTTTCTTTATTCCCTGTCGCTACCTTATTTTCAATATTCCTTTCAGCTCGCCAGCACACATAAACATATTGCCCAGAATAACACAATTCATCTTCCTAATCCAGTTTCTCTGAATTAGCCCACACACCGCATGTGCTTTTACCATACCTTTTTTAAAACCATAAACTTCGATTTGGCTTAATTCATTGTTAAACTTTTTACTAGGCATCTCATACAGCTCACAAAACATGGATACATGGATCTATTTATAAATCAAAGAACCATGGTGACATCACACATCCTTACTTTACACCTTTAATAAAATCATTCATTATTCTGAAATATCAGTTAACATGCAATGTCATCAATAAATAATGTAACGACCACATCATATGTTTTTTTATGTATCATAAAAACTGTAAACGCAAATTTTCAATATTTCATTCGATCATCCCATCATTGGCAATCTACCAAAATGATTATTGGCTGCAATAAATGGTTCTGCTCAAAAATATATATCATGTAGGATATTAATGCAAACACTTACAATTAAAAATAATATCATTTCTCGTATGCATTTGATTGAGTTGCTTATTGACCCCAATCAGAAATAAATGTGCAATAACCATAAATAATCACGTGTTTTTACTTAAAATACTCGTATATACTCGTACGTGTATCATATTTGAATTCTGTAATAAAAATTGTTTGGTTTCAGGAGTGTTTTGTTTTAAAAGTTGTTTTATTTGTTGCAAATAGCACGCTTTCTTTTCTGTAGCAATATTGTTTTTGTTTTTGGGTATTATTTGCGTGTACTAAACAAATGAATATATTCACATACAGCTTACAAATAATATAATAATGAGGAGTATGGCCGTGTGGTAACGCACTGGATTCCGTGCGAAAGGTCGTCGGTTCGAGCTTCACCCTGTACTACTCCCCTCGAATGATACAGGTATTTTTTCCGCCTAGTATTCGGGGGTATAAGGATACCTATGACTTCGGTCATATTTGTTCTTTGAAATAAAGAAAAAAACATGCCGTTGTGCTCCGATCGTCTCAATTCAGGTGTGTCATCGGATCCAGTTTGCTGGTGTGCAACGACTCACTCACTTAATAAACACACTCCACGACACATCTTATTTTTCAATTGAATTGACATTGGAATGGATCCTTGACTACAAGGCCCAGCAACAAAGACGGCAAATAATATTTAATTCACGGAATAAATATAATTTGAAACCGAAATTTAGACAATCATAATAAAAAAATATGTATAATTCCAAAATGATACAACAATTATGATTGAGAATAGATACAGTTTCTGTCAAAAAGCAGGAAGGCTTCTCAAGGTTGATGCCTAGGGATTAGCGTGCTCGCTTAGCAGCAAGGCATCCGGGGTTTGATTGACAGAGGTTCCCAGACTATTATTTAGGAGGTCTTTTTTAATCCAAATTAACTCTTGTCCTGGCTTTTAATAGTTTCCTTACATACATTTTTGGGGCATTCTTAGATCAGCTCATATTTGTTTAAATAAGTATGAGATTTTTGTCAACTCTTAAAACTTAGTGAAAATAATACATGCGCTTTCTGATAGAAATAGCTCAGTATAGGATGTGATTTAGAAAACTCTTTTCCAGTAGTCGAGGGAGATAACTGAACGATAGAATGATACGAGTATGAATAATTTTGGTAATTTTTAAGAAATTCAAATTATGTTTTATTTATTAACAGCGCTGTTCTAATACTTTGTTTATTACTATTCATTTTACGCTCTTAAAATACGTTCATTAAGGCCAAGTTCAGATAGTCGCGCGTGAACGCGCGTTGCTCAAATCGCTGGAATACGCGCGTAAAAATATTCATAATGCTTATATACAATTGTTTATATGGTCGCGCGACTTCGCGCGTCGTTTCGTCGCGCGACCATATAAACAATTGTATATGAGCTTACCAATCTTTTTACGCGCGTATTCCAGCGATTTGTGCAACGCGCGTTCACGCGCGACAATCTGCACTTAGCCTAAGTATTTTCTAAAAAAATCAAAACAGTAAGTGCATTTTGTTCAACACATTTAAGATCTTAGATAGCATCTGTATATCAGCGGTAAATCTCAATTTCTCTGACCTTTGACAAGTGAAACATTTTGATTTTAAGATTTGGAAACGAAATGTCTTTTTATTTTCAAACAATTTAAACGTGATTTTTCATCCAGATTAGTATTTCACGTAATGGTTCCGACTCCACCTTAATTGAGAAAAGTGTGTTATCCATCATTCACGGTCAATCGATCTTTAGAAATTCTCTTTTTCGGGTTTTTTTATTACCTTAAAATCTTCTTCAAACTTTCCTTCGACTTATTCTCAAATATTCACGATTGGAATTTTAGATACTATTTGTTATATTCTTAATTTTTTTTTCTTAATTTTCTTACTGTAATATTTTTTTTTTTTAAATATGTGGTGTGTTTTAAATGATGTTTGAGAAGTTTGAAATTTTATATCTCACAGAAAAGTAAAATAATTTGGGTAATCAAAACCGCTCAACTTTTTATGTATACGACATTTGGACAAACTCCGCGACTTAGTTGGTAAGACGTTTGTCTCCCAGCCCGGAAGTTGCAGGTTCGATTACCGTTGGAACCTAGATCTTTCAAAAAAGAATTCTAGTCTGGTTCTCACTTAAGTCCTCTTTAAAGACATTGCCACATGACAAAACCTGTCAGTTGTACTGTATACAACGAAAGTGTAATACAATACAATACATTATACATTTTTTACACCGTCTATCGGCGTCACGATAAAGATATTTATTGTCTTGGCCTAACGTGGTAAGACGTGGAATTCCAGACTGTGAACCGACATGGATGGAGGTATTCTGTAGTATTTCAGTGTCCTTAACTAAACGAACATAGTGTTAGATTGGGATAGGTATGTATAGATATTGTTCGAATATTCAACGAAAAAAAAGCAAAACTTTATACATTTTTGTAATTTTTTACTTATCTAGAACTGACCAAAGGCCACAGATTATAAAGATTCAATCCCTAACTAAGAAGAAAGACTTAATGACTTAAAAAAACATATTTTAAATAATTTAACGAATATATTCACAACGCTACTTTGATAATGACGTCCTCCGTGGCCTTGTTGATAAAACACTTGATTTGTAAATAGGGATTATGGGTTCGATTCCGAATGGTGCCCAAAAAAATAGTCTCAGTCGGATAAAAAATAATCTGATAGTAATACTCGCATACGCTAGACAAATGTAAGTGTTATTTCCTTTTCACGTGTGGTACTATTATTAACACACGTTGATCAAGTGTAAGTTTCGTGACTACCCAAAGCTTCTTAATCCGACAGCACCATTAATGGAACCAAATACAATGTTGTCCCCGGTCATGTTCTTCAACATGTTTGCATTACCAATGCGGATATGTTCAGTGGTATCATACGCATAATTATAATGGCAATTTTGTTAGTATAATTTCTTCTACCATAAGAAAATACCTTACTCGACACGTTAGATTTAGATCATAAATAATTTTATTTAAGTCTTTCGAGTTTTTGTAGAGAGATTTGGATAACATTTGAACAACATTTATTGATAAAAAAATATTGATTTCATCGGCTAACTTTTGAATCTGAGAAAGAATTTGATTGGATAATACCTATGTGTTTATTCATCACAAAATACTTCCTTCAACAAACACTAAGTTGTCGTGGCAAAATGTTTTAAACATTACTAAGTTTGTCGTGGCAAAATGTTTTAAATGATCGAACTTGGTCAACTTACTGCAGCCTTCGTTCGGTTGATTTACGTGTATACAGTGCAATTTTTCAGTAAATCTTCAGCGCTCATAAAATTAATTTAAAAGTTTTATTTTAAATTACTGATGAATTAAAGCCTAGATGATATAAGTTTTATTTATTTTTTTATAGAAAATATCATAGCAACATTTATTAAAAAGAGATTAAATATTAACATCTTGAAAAATCAACATAACTTAGAACACATGTCGTACGAAATAAAAAATGTATAACAGAATAACACTGAAAGAAAAAACGCTGAAATGCAATAATAAAAATACAAACTGAATTAAATTACAATAAAAAAACTATTATGATTGTCGTTGTTGCTCGACCGTCGCTACTCCAACATCAATCATGCGCTGCACCTCCACGTAATAACCAGTTTCCCAGTCAAGAATTAAGATTGAGAAAATGCCGGAGAAGGACCCTCCTGAACTCAATATCTACATTAAAAGTATTTATCGAACCAAACAAGCATGGTCTTAAAAATATTAATAAAATTAAAATTTATATACTGCCGTTTAGAGAGCAAACTTTCCACAATAGTACTCTACTCAGGACTAGCACCAACTATTATTGACAGTTTAAGGTAGTGGCTGCGGTAATGGCTGGCTAAAGGTAGTGGCTGCGGTAATTAAATTAGATACTTCTCTGCATCTGAATATGTACAGAAACATATATTTTGTAATAAAATCGCAGAAAACTTACCAAGGGAAGACGAACTATAATGAAACCTGTATAGATCTTCCGATGTATTGGATTATCTAATTGTTGTATTCAAAAGATTGACGAATAATAACAGTAACAATTGCACCTAGTGAAAGTAAAGTCAGTCTGGGTTCCGATAGGAAATCGAACTAATTACACCGACTGGATTGGTTAGCAAATATTAGAATCATGTCTGACTTCAAGCGTCAATAAAACTCACTAAACTCAAAGAACTTGATTTGGTCTTAAAATTACAAGCACGAAGTAAAGTTTCTCAGACAAAAAAAATATTGAAAAATATTACACGCCCAAAGGATCTTTAAATAAAAAAAACATATTTTTAAATCACAGTGTAATGGCGAAAAGGCTCAAGATTAGTATTATTATAAGACTGAATATGAAATCTTAAAAACATATTACTATACAACCGTTGAGAATGTTTACATTTTTATGTTCAATAGTTTAAATTTCACATGTTTATAGTGAGTATCGAATTAGTAACAATACAGGATGTCACAAAATTTTAGAATTATTATAAATTCAGTAATTATTGAGGTGTATCTAAGAAGGAAACTTTAAATTAAAGAAGACTGACGATCTTTAAACTATCGCAAATGCTCTGACTGATGGCTGTTCTGATTCATGCATCGTTGATAATGTGCAATCGCAAACATCACGAATCATTTGTTTTGGTATTTGAGTATATTGTATTTCAATGGCTGCTTTCAATTTATTAATTGTTGTTGGTTTTGTTCCACAAACTTCATTTTTGATGGGTCCCTATAAAAAATGTTAATTGTCGTGAAATCTGGGAAGCGCGGGGAATATTCAATGTTACTTCACGTCTAATAAACCTGTTCGGCAAATTTTCATCAATATAAGCCCTCGCATCACGATAGTAGTGGGGAGGTGCCACATCTTGCTGGAAATAAAAGTCTTCTTTATCCCGAAATTCCTTACTAATGCGTGATATGACGAATTTCAGCAGCAAATTCTATTAAACGACACGGTGTCAAAGTGTGTACCATATACACTTTTGGGACATCCTGTAGATAATAAATACAACCATCAATTACAAAAACCCTTCCAAAAAGTTTTTTAAAAGTCCTCGAGAGACACGCGGGATTTCACCTCAAAGTTCGGATATTCAGAAGTGCCTTTTCATAGACTTTTTATAAGTCAAAAAACTAACTAAAAATGTTCGAAATTGCAGAATACTTCGAGAGGTTACCGAAATGCGCATCCACTTATGGTTAAGTTGATTGCAAACAAGCCCAGAAAATGAAAATTGCAACATTTTCGAAACATAAGTAATAAATGGTACAACATAGTGAAAGATCTTACACAAAATTTAAAAAAAAGGTGTGATAGTGGAAGATCAAGGAAAGTAGAGTTGGATCAAGTGAATGATACTTTCAAAGAAGGATGCGTAAAAAAATAGAGAAATCGAGTTGAATGAGAAAGTATGACAAGGTGTATGTATGTAAAAGAGGTGAAGGACGGTGGGTCGAGATATAAAAGTCTGGCTCTCTGCCGACCCCTGCAGGGAAATGGCGTGATGGTGTGTGTAAGTGATATATTAAAAAACGAATTCGGTGTAAATATAAATTCTCCATATTCACGTATACGAGTTAGAAAAAAAGTAGAACAGAAAAGAAACTAATGTAATAGGAAAAGAAGAAATATTCGTACCTGTCAATATCACACTCTACCCAAAGGTCAAAAGTTCAAAAATCAGGCTGAAATTCAGGTCAAGCTACATATTATATAAGCAGATCCCGTAGAAAGGTCATTGTTAGAATAAAATCCCATGTACGGGCTTTACGTTTAAAGAATAAGGTAACCTGGAAGTTTCCATATTTAGATATCGTTATAAAGTAATTGTAGTAACTTCATTTCAAAACCTTTTTTACTTTATTTGCTTAATTAAGATAAGTCACCGGAGTGAATTGTGAAATAGTATAGTATGCCACTGAAGATGAAGTCTCGAGTATACACATACTATACTATATAGTATAATCATATGACCGGTGACGCTGTATGGTGCGGATTGCTCAGTCTATTCAAGACTAGAGCATCGTTATTCAACATATTTTCTTCGCGTATCCACGAAGAACTAGATGGCAAATTCACATATTATTTCTATTGTATTGTATAATATCCTCAACTTTTCCGTCGCCCCTCTTATATCGCCGAAAAATTTCAGCTTTTTTCCTATCATGAACTAGCGCTACGCTCAAACAGAGATTGTTTATTCACCTTTCCAGTTCGCCGCTCTTCTTTTTTACGTCGTCCTTTACTGTCCATGCAGCGAGACTCTGGAACCAGTTACAAACTAATGTTAGACTCGCTCAGTCCTTGGCATGCTTTCAGAAACGACTGAAAAAACTATTAATTTCTAGTCTTAATTAAGCTTTGTAATGGTTGTAGTGTAATTATTACGACACATTGTGTATGGCAGTAACGCACTGGAATTCCGCGCTGTGTTACTCCCCTCGAATAACACAGGGTCAGGCATATCGCTGGAAAACTCAATGGATTTGTTGTTAGCGTTTAGTTACTTGGGCAGGAGGTTGACAAGATAATACGACGAGGTTTTTCAAGGAAAATATGGATGAATGGTGTGGAGTTTAGAAGATTTGTTATTGCGCAACTAATTATTACTTTAAAATCAAGTATAAACAAAATCCAAGATATTACCGGTGTTACATAGGGATTTTAGAACTTTTTCATTTCACTTCTCTTCATTTTTCATCTTTAGTGCATAAAGTTTTTTTCAGGTCAGCCTAAAAAAAACTTGCTAATTTGTGGGGTCAGTGAGCCAGTTGTTCACCACAAAGTTTCTCAGATATTGAAATTGAATTACATAGATACCGCTACCCTCATTTCCTGACCCACGCTAAGTTTTTAGCGATGTTTAGTTTTATTGTAACTATCTCGAAAAAACCCTGATTCGCAAAGAAAATTTGTCGCAAATAACGTTAAATATGAGCAAAGGGATATTCCTCTTTTACTGATATTCAAAATCCAACCAGTTACATATATGTTTATTTATTTATTTATTTTACACATACATATAATTTGCGAAAAAACTCTGATAATTTAATTTGGACACACAATTTTAATGAATCTGGGTTTGTTGCCTTTCATTTATCGTGTCCCCGGTAAACTAGGCTTTTCCTGCATCTCACTGAGGACATATGTCATAAAAAAATAAATCGATACTTCTTTTCGATTTTCGATTATGTAAAACCCCGTTGCACATTCTCATCAACCTGACAAACAGTGACACTCAATTAACATACATATAAATACATCACGCGAATCAAACCCCTCACACTTAATCACTCCAGACAGAAATGAACAAATGGTATTTTTAATGTACTGTTACGAAACAACTCAATCAAAATCACTTCCACTACCGTAGTAAAATCAGATGGAGATTTTTCCTGAATTGATATTTTTCCTTTAACATTTTCGAATATCACGCAGTATGCCGGAGCACTGAGGCACACACTTTGAACACCTATATTTTAGACGATAACATGTTTAACTTTATCATTGTAGCTTTGGAAATACATTAAAATAGTTTAATTGAAGTTTATTTAAATGTCAAGTGACCAATGAGTGATTGGCCACTATTTAGCCTTGTTCACTCAGAAGGCTGTAAATTGACTACTAGATTACATTTGTTATAATCGTCATTAAAAAAAGAAACGTTTCTTAACTGTACTTTACTTCAAGTGTAAAGTAATGATGACACATAAATTGGAAAAACTCTCGATTGTTTGCAATCAATTCGTAATAAGAAATATTACCACGTGTAAGAGAAATACTCTACTGGCTTAAAACAAATGTGTAAAGGAACCTTCACGTTCTGTCAACGTCCTTAGTATTTTTGATCCTCCTTCACACTCGTATATTCGTTAACAATATCAACATTCTTTTAGCACAAGAACGTTTTCCTCGATCTGACCATAAATACTTCATAACAACGCATAACAATTCAAATTACACATCTTTATTTGCGGTCCATTCGGCACGATTGTGGAACGAATTTTCTGGACTTGTAAGATGTTCACCATTGATTTTTTTACACTTTCGTTATATACAGTACAACTTGGATTTATTGTACTTGGCGGATTTATTGTATTTTTTATAATATTATATTATCATCGGTATCAAATCCGCAAACAAATATCTTGCCAACTAAGTAATTAGAGGTTGCCATATTTCACCTATGAAAGGTCACAATTTTAGTTTTGAGTATACAATTCAACCTAGTGGATAAATTGCGTTGTGACAATATACTTTTATGAAAATTGGGAAACAACGGCGTTCGATTCTGTAACCATAGGTCGGAAGACAGTTGGCTTACAAACCAGGAGGTCGTCAATTTTGTTTATTTTTTACGATGTTCAAGAAATAATTTTTAAAAATCTTAGTGAAATTCTTAAAAATGTTTCTGAGAAATATATTAACATACATCAGTTAAACTATCCTATTCATCTAATTTTTCCTCACTTTCTTTCTGCCCTAAAATTATTGTTTGGAGATTTGACGTTTTGTTCATATTAACTCCTCAATTTTCATAAACTTTGTCATGGATCAGGGCGTTTCTTCTCCGGCTTCAAAACTTATTTCTCATTTGATTAAAAAAATCGTGAACACTAGTAATAACAACAATAAACATATATTAATTAAATATTTCCCACTTTAACAAATCTTAATAATAATCGACAACTTCCGTATCCTAATTGGTAAGACGCCTGTTTTCCAGCCTGGAGGTAACGGGTTCGATTCGTGTTGGAGTTCCAGTTTTTTTAATAAAGATTCCAGTCTGGTTTTCCCTAAAGGCTTCTTTAACATATTTCTAGTTGATTGGAAAAGAGATCGCCATATAATAATAAGACCTTCATGTTGTACTATATACGATCAAAATGTTATACTATACAATAATATCAAACGGAAAATTTATAAAGACTTGTAATTAAAGTAATTGTCAAAAAACCTTCGACACATTCAAAGTTGTCATTATACAAATTGTTTTTGGGACCTACATTAAAATACAATTAGGTAAATTTTCCTTCTTCAAACCCCTAAAGAAAATAACTCCATTAAAAACAAAAACTTTTTTAAATTATAAAGAAATTAAAATAAATTTTGGATTTCAAAATTCAATACCATATCAATGCGAACAATTACATATACCTTAGTATTAAATACGAGTATTACAATAATCTTCCCGAAAATATAATAAATTCTAATGATAAAAAAACAAAAACTCAATTTGAAGTGTTATAGTAAACAAACGCCTCCTCAATAAGTAGTAATAGTATTTGGTGTGAGTTGAGTGATAAATATATTGGATATTGGGATGGAAGAGTACCTGTGAGTTATTGGTTGTTGATGTGGAACTATAAAGTGATGTTGGTCATTAGTGGATAGTTAAAAAGTTAATTATAGTGTGAGCAGCTCCCACACCACAAACAGAGACTATATTATTTATTGGTGTGGTGTAAAAAAATTGTCGTTCAGAGAACAGACGCTCTTCAAGGGCACTCTAAATCGGGATTAATTTTTATAACAAGTTGGTATTGCGTATCATTTTGTTATTATAAAAACCACAAAAATTGAAGATTGACACCCTTCAATCAACCTTTACTCAACTTCAAATTCTAATCAAATACTATCAGGATGTTTATTAAACATCTGACAGAACCATCCTATTGCCTGGATGTGGCGAATTGAAACAATGCTTGTTCCGATCTTTTTCTAAATAATACTCATACATCGCAAAAGTATTTGGATCACAGCCAAGATATTTCACTCACGCTGGGCCGTAGTAAAATGTTAAGTAAACATTGTGTTGTTCTCGCCTAGTTGTTCAATTCACGTGTTGTGTTTATGCAATAAAGACACACTGAATGGAAATTGATTTGTGCAAGTGATGGTTTATTAAAAAAAGCTCGAATTCTTTCGAACAGTCATGTCTGTTTGTTTCGAATGTATAGTGCTATTTGGACGAAACATGCACTTAGAATGCTTATTAGACAGATGGTAAATTACTGAAAACGTCCAAGTGCCGAGAATAAGGGGTAGTTCTAGAATTGATGTGGACCCAGTAGGTGGCGGAGTTTGTTAGCGTGATAATAAGTATTACAACCCGAGAGCTGCACGTTTGATTATGTTCCAGGTTTATTGCCAATCTACGTGATAATCTCTTCCAATCAACCAGAAAAACCTTTTTAAGGAATTCGTAAGTCATAAAACAGAATGGAAACTTTTTTTAAAATATCGGGTACAAGCGGCAATCGCAACCCCCAAACTGGAAGACAGTCATCATATCAATTAGATCATGGAGGAAATTGACACCTGTTGATTTTTTTTAAATGTTGCCTATTTAACATTATTTTTTCTACATCTTTTCATGTCCACAAATATGTTTGTCACTGCTATATTTTATCTCTAGACTTTTTTCAAATATACGAGTATATGAAGAATACGCCGTGAGGAAAGTAATTGCTGTATAGTAAGGTGAAGCAATTATAGAAGGCCGTAAACTATCCAACATAAGATGTGAAGATGACATAACCATAGTTGTCAATAACGAAGATGAAATGTTAGGAATGGAGCAGAGATACGAAATCTACAATAAGGTCTTAAAATAAATGTAATAAAAGCAAGACAAATAATACTTCTCGTTAACTGGTTCTATACGTTGATGAGAAATCCTTCTCTTAGAGGATGTGCAGAAGTTGAACAATTTATCTGCCTAATGAAAGTTGTGATGCAGTGATTCGATGACGTATTGATATGGCGTAATCTACGAGTACGTTGACAAAACTTATAAAATCGTTATAGAATCTTTATATTTGAATAATATATGTTATACATTCTTAATTATTTTTGATATTTCCTAATAAAAATACTTTTTGTGAGTTAATTTTTTTATTCTTATAAACTTCAGTCTGAGAATGCCTTCGCTATTTGTTTTTCTTTGCAAAACTCAAGTGAATGATCTTTTTATATTTATGGAAAAAAACATGAAATGCAATTAGAATGAAACATAACCTAATATAAGCGTGTTCGTGTTTCTATAGTTAATAATCAATCAAAAGACATGTAATTTTGGGTTGTAGTGCACACACATTATATGATCGGAAATTAAATTTAAATACTCGTATGTTACTGCTATACTTTTGAATGTATTTTTTATGTTTCACCAAATGTTGTAATTTTTTTATCGCTCATGAATTAGGAAGACAGTCAATATAGCATTTATGGTTAACTGTTTTATTTAATATCAAAGTAAGTTTAAAAATAAATCACACGTTATAATACATTTTAGCGGTTAAGAAACCTTTTAATTAAATACATATACATACCACATATTTTGTCTATTGAATTAAGTGAATAATAATTTAAAAGAAGGAAACGTATAATACAAAGTCAGAGAAATTGTTAGAAGGTGCTAAATATGTTTGTCGTGATCGTCTGACGCTCTATCCTGTCAGCTTAACCCGACAAGGAAATGGCGTGATGGTATGTATTTATGTATGAATCAAATGACTATCTAAAATATATATTATACATTATCTTATAATCCATGTTACTTGATACACAAGCTCTTCTGTTTTTCATACTTCTCACATTTCCCTCAGTTATTTTCTTTTCAACTACCCCCCTGCGTAAAACGATGACAACAGGAAAACGCTGTATATGGTATATTCTACTTATGATGTTGAACATGAACCATGAAGACTCGAAAGCTAAATATCCTGGAGAGTTCAAATTGTTAATTCATGTGAGAGTGCTAAGAAGTCTTCATATTTCAAACACTGAGGTACTACAAACGAGCTTTAGAAACGGGAGCTTTTAAACACTATAAAATGTCTAAAAATTGCCTATCTGATTAATATAATGAGAGAAGAAAAATATCACATTAATAACTTATTCTCTCAATGCATCTAAAGATTTCATTTTCTGCTCAACTTATATGATTCATCTCAAACAATATTTTATCCGAATCCTTTTCATTTTTCATAAAATTACAAGGAATGCTCATACATTGTATTTTCCCACTCTTTTTATTCTACAAAATACGTTTTTCAGCTCCTTTTATTATGTACTTATCATTCTTTCAATGAAATTTCCTCAAAGCATGGTGACCTCTACGACCTTGTTAATAACATATGTCTTCTAGCCCGGAGGTTGCGGATTGAACTCCCATTGATACCCACATTTTTTCGAAAGATTTCCAGTTTGGTTTTCACTTAAGGCTTCTTTAAACACAAATTTTGTTCAACTTATATAATCCGCCTGTATCATTTTTAAATCTGATAATTTCTTATTTTCTCAAATATTGGTATTTTTCACAAAGCACGAACTTATACCCCACTTCTTCTGTTCTTGTCATTTTTTTAATGCCCATGTTTTGACGACCTCCGTGACCAAATAAAAAAAATGCCACTATGACTCTTAGTGAGTCTTGTAACTCAGGGGTTACGGGTTAAATTTTAGTTGGTATCCAGATTTTTATAAAACTTTTCAGTCTGGTTTTCACTTTTGTTTAATATCTTTCTGATTGATTGGAAGAAATTGTCATATGGCAATAAACCTGTCAGCTTGTTATTTATTCAGCGTTTGTGTAATACAATAAAGCTTATTTCATTCGTCATATTCTCTTGGAACAACTGTCAAAGTTAACGAGTTAATAATAAGTTGTTTCCTTTATTCTTTGAATATTTCATGACTTGAAGTAACAGTTTTCCTTGACCATTAAATATTTCTTAGAATTATTCTGTTAAGCCCTCTTTGAACTTGATTATAAAGATCAATGAATAATAAAATACTAATGGGCAACTCTACACTACTTATGAAGTATCAATATTTGAATTAATGCTTTGAACTGCTAAATAAACGTTGTAGAAATGTATGCATTGAGAAGAATACATGGAATGACAATGTATAACAAAATAAGGAATAAAAGGATATGAGATGATGATAGGATGTTGCGTTGAGTATCAATGTTTTTAATACTTTTAAATCCGGTCGAAATCAAGACAACCTTTTCCAGTGCTTGGCTTGTTTTTGAGGAAATTTATTTTTGTGTTCAAATATAAAACTTAAAAAAAAATGGAGAATATAAAGCTATTTTATTTGTTTCAAACACATTGATTATGTAGTTTAGTAACATATTTCTGCTTATATTCTCCTCTGTGGAGAGTTACATCATACTCTTTGCATATGTACCGCCTCACTTTTTTCTTGTGCCTCTATATATTCGTATTATAACCACCTTGCAAGTTTTGCTTTTTTTGTGTCAGTTGATGGAATACATATCAACACATGTTTGAACACGTTTTTTAACAATCTGTTTTGAAAATCCTTCAAATTTCTTATTCTATTTGAACACCGAGACTGTAGTTGGTCTCTAGATTCGATCTTCATCACCCGGCACTAGAATTCGATCTCACAGTCTTCTTGATCAAGGATAAAATAAATGCGTCTCCAAAAAAATTTGAGAATCCAGTGTTTAAAAAATGGCGATTTGACAAAGGAGATTTCCATTCCTTATATCTGAAGACAAGGGATATTAACTGGGATCCCTTATATTCAATTTTAGACGTGAACGAGGCGGTAGCATATTTGTATGAACATGTTTATTGCGTATTTGATGAGTGCTTTCCCGTAAAACCAAAAGAGCTACGTAAGTGGCAATACCCGAGGTGGTTCACAAGTGAAATTGTTGGGAATATTAGACTTAAAGATTCTCTTCACAAAAAATGGCACGGCTTATAAAGACTTCATAAGGAACTTAGAATGTCGAATGGTACGTGAACCAAAACTATTTTGGAATCATATTAAATCCATGCGTAACGATTCTCCAGTGCTTAATGTTATGAATTGGGATGGGAATCAAATAACTGGTCCCGAAATATCTTCTGCATTCGCAAATTATTTTTCAACAGTTTATTGTAGGGACTCCGAGGCATTTGTTTTTGATGAACACCATCCTTCCTCGGGATTTAAGCTAAGCATCACTACATTTGATATACTCAAACAAATAAAGTTGATGAAAAACACGAAAGCAGTCGGGCCGGACGGAGTACCTACATTTTTTCTTAAGGGCTGTAGTGAATTGCTTTCTGCACCTCTTGCTTACATATTTAATCTTGTCTTCCGAGTCCATACTTTTCCAAGTGAATGGAAAAAGACTCGAGTTATTCCCATATTTAAAAATGGTTCTAAGGACGATATAACCAACTACAGACCTATCGCCATACTTTCTTCAATAGCTAAGCTCCTAGAAATGTTTATGGATCGCACACTAAGGTCGTTAGTCGACCCATACATAATTGATGAGCAGCATGGCTTCAGAAGAGGCAGATCTACTGAATCCAATCTGATGGTCTTCACCGACTATGTTTCAAGGGCTGTAGATAGTGGCAATCAGATTGATTGTTCGTATCATGACTTTGCAAAAGCTTTTGATCGCGTCAATCACAAAAAAATATTAGAAAAAATGAGTGAACTTGGGATCCCAGGTAACTTACTAAGGCTACTGTCAGATTATCTTACAGATAGAAAACAATTTGTTTCACATGGAATCTACAACTCCGATTACTTCACTGCCTACTCAGGTGTTCCGCAGGGGTCTAATCTTGGACCTACCTTATTTCTTATTTTTATTAATGATATAGGTAGAGTTATAAAAAAATCCACGTTTCTTCTATTTGCTGATGACCTCAAAATCTTTCAAAAAATTCGTTCTTATACCGACTGCTTAGACCTACAGGCAGATCTCAACAACGTTTGTGAGTGGAGCCACAATAATAAATTATATTTCAACGCATCAAAGTGCAAAATTATGTCGTATCATCGCTCACACGTCTTGAAATTCCATAGATATACACTTGAATCTAAACCTATTCCCCGCACAAATAATATTAAAGATCTGGGTGTCTTGTTCCACAGCAATCTCGCGTTTGGTCCTCACATAGAAGTTATGTGCAACTCAGCTTATAAAACTCTAGGATTTGTTATGAGAATCTCTAAGTCGTTTGAAAACCAATTGGTGCTCAAAACGTTGTTTAATTCATTGATCCGTAGCAAACTAGAAAGCAATGCTTGCATTTGGAGCCCGGTGGGGGCGCAAAACTCGCTCATGGTGGAGAAAGTACAAAAAAAATATCTACGATATCTCTACATGAGTGAGTTTGGTGTCTATCCGTGGCTATATCCTACGCAGTTTCTGCTGGGCATGCTCGGGTATAACTCCTTGAGCGTAAGAAGAGATCTGCGTCTCTTGGTATACGTTGTCAAACTCGTTCGAGGAGTTGTGAGCTGTCCAGCATTACTACAAAGATTAGCGTTAAATGTTCCTAACAATTACACTAGACTGCGCCGGCAGGAACTGTTCTCAATAACATTCGCAAGAACGGGTCTTCCAGCCGCTATGCCTGTTGGAAGGGCCTTAACTCTTCTTAACGGGACTGCTTCGGATATTGACATATTTCATATCACATTACCAAAAGCAAAAGTAAATTTTCTTCTTAGATTAAGCGCGTTAGAAAGCACTCATCAACATACTTAAGTGACTGAATATATATGTAACATACGTTTGTGTGTAAATACTCGTTTGTATACATATGCATTATTTTTTATTTTATATAATTTAAAAAAAAAAAATTTTCCCTGTAATTTTTCTTCTTTTTTAATGTCTTGTATTTTTCAATGTAATTGGGCTAAGCCTGTTTTGAAAAAAATAAATAAATAAATAAATAAATGTCAAAATCTTCAAGATCTGACATTTCACTGCATATTGATGGTGCGACGTCAGAATGCATGCATACTATATTTTCATTGTCTAGGGTATTATCCATTATATAAATCAAGAGAATACCCTTTAGAGTTTGAATTGTTTTTAAAAATATTCTATGATACTAGTAATATACCTTTTTTGGAGGAAGTAATGAACACCGGGACCGGGACTCAACGCAGATCCAGTGTATCACATCAAAACACGGGTTTGGGATGATGATTTTTTTGGAAATCTGTATTCAGGCATACGAGCTACGTGTCTAGACTACCATCGGCGAGCACCTGATACCAAAATTTCGATGCTATTGCAGTTACGTCTTCTGAAAACTTCCCCATTTGTTACTCTATAATACTATCGAATCTTCATTATTTATCTGAGGTGCCTCTGCTTACATTTTTTGAATACCCCAATGTGTCATCTGTAGGGGAACTCCTGTTTCGCGTCCATATATTGGATATGGTATGATAACAGCATTATTCAACCGCACATAAATTCTTAGGGGATTTTGCTGAGAGGGTCTACTAAATGAATTTCTTGATAAGCTCCACTTAATTAATTTCCTCATAAGATTTATTAAACGAGTTTTCCCATAAGATTTTCTTAACTAAACGAATTCGCTAATTAAATCCATTTAATGATTTTGCTCATATGTTCCACTTAATGAATTTTCACATAACTCCAATAAAAAACTTGCTCATAGGCTCCACTAAATAATTTGCTCATAAGCTCCATTAAACAAACTTTCTCACAAGCTCCACAAAATAACTCGCTCATTAGATCCTCAAAATTATTTTGCGCATAAGCTCCAATTAATTAATAAGCTCATAAACTCCACTAAATAAATTTGTTCATAAGCTCCACTAAATAATTTGCTTATAAGCTCTACTTAATAAATTTGCTCATAAGCTCCACAAAATAATTTGCTCATAATCTCCACAAAATAATTTGCTCATAAGCTCCACTAAATAATTTTCTCATAAACCACACTACACTATATGTGAAACAATCTGCTGTCATAATTTCAAGTAATTTTTTTGTATCATTGTAAATTATTAATTTTAATCAACTTCATTCGTCCCTTTTCATACAGACTTCTGTTTTATGAGTTTACGCTTAAATGATCTCGTATACTTGTAATTGCGGCCATTTTTAAATTTTCCGCTTATATGAATTTAATACAATTTACATAAAAATCTCATTTTTTAAATATCGAAAAAAAAACATTTTTACATACGTTATCGTTATTCAAAAGGATCAGGAGAGCTCATCAGATTACCAAGTCATGAATTTGCATATAAAGGCAGCTATGAATTGACAATTTTTTTATCCTTAAATTATTGATTTTTTGTATTACAATAGTTGAAACAAGTATTGGTTTTGTATTAGTTGAAACAAGCAGCGGTAATAAAATTCATCTGGTACTTACTGACTAACCAAAAGATGTTATATATAAATTACCATTCAATAAAAAAATGGGTGACTAAAAAAAATATTCACGGAACGGTGTGTACGAGTACAATATACTCGAATACATTTATGAATGTTAAGATTCTTTGTCCATACATACATTCCGTCATGCCATTTCCCTGCCGAGGTAGGTGGAGAGGACACAACGCTAGATTTTCCTATCTCAAAACACATAGCATCTTCATTCATATTCCTTCTCATACAGCTTCTTCGTTTCATATTCCTTCTCATATAGCTCCTCCGATTTCTATTACTTCTTACATTTCCTTCTTTAAAAATATAAAAATATATTCCCTTGATCCAACCATACTTTCTTTTGGAATACTTCTACCACTCTGACCACTTACATTTGCACTATATATTCGTTTTGTTGATTTTTTTATTCATTCGTTCCACGTGCCAAACCATCTTTGCTTTTATTCATCTTACTCAACACATCAAACTTAAATTAATCAGTGCTTTTATTTATTTCACTCAACACATCAAACTTAAATTCACCAGTGCTTTCATTCATTTTATTCAACACATCAAACTTAAATTCACCAATGTTTTTATTTATCTTACTCAACACATCAAACTCAAATTCACATTCATTCCGTATTCTGTCATATATTATTTTAAGTGCACGCGTTTTGACAGCATTTATTCGGGTCTTTTTAGTATTTTTTCACGTCTACGTTTTCCTCACATACATCAATGAACATTGTGAACATCTTAGCAGATTTTGATACTGTTCGGTTCGAGTATACATATATGTTATAGTGAGCCATTGATTTTGTTTCCTGTCGCTTCACACTGTTCGATATCCCTCGTGGCTCTTGTATAATCTGAGAAAATATCTCCTTAATAGCAGAATTCCTCAACTTGCTCTGATTTTTCATTACTCACCTATAAATCGCATTTTCTTTTCCTTACCCATTTTACTAGCATGGATTTGGACTTCGCTACACTCATTCACAAATCTTTCTGAGTCATTCTATTTATTCCCAGTCATTCTTATTCATTCATTCATCCTCATTCTCTACTACCACAACCGAGTCATCAGAATGTAAAAAATATTTTCCAAAATTATTTTAAACATTTACAGTAAATAAAATAATATTTTGTGTGTGAAGAATGGTGCTTTGCAATACAGGCCGAAATTTTACAAAAAAAATTAAACATGTCATGAGATAATGATAGAATAAAAAATGTAGAATATCACACCCAAAAAACAAGATAGAAGACACCCTATTTAAATACATACAAAAACCTGGTTTTGTCCCTTTTATATTAAAAGTTGTAGTTTTTACGTCAAAATCTAAAAATTGTCGATGAGACCCTGTTGGATATTTACATTTTTCGATACAGTAATACGGGACCAAAATTCCGCGATGTGATGTCGCATTAAATTTTTGAACAATCATAATCTGTGTTCAACAAATATCTCACTCGCATTATTATTGTATTCAATATGCATCTTCGTCTATAGGATCATTGTATAATTATAATACATATCATTCAATTATTTTTATATATTTGTCTCTCAATTCACGAAAACCATACAAAAAAAATCAAAGCTCATTTCACTAGGAATCAACATGTAATATCAATTAATAATAAAATAAATAATCGCAAACTTACACACATGACTTCAGAAGAATCGTTATATTTTAATTATTTATTTTATTTACACAGGCTCAGCTCAATTACATTCAAAAATACAAAAAATGTTAACATTTATTTATACTCATACATACACATACACACACATACATATATACACAGATACATACACACATATATCCAAAGTCACTGAAATACGTTGATGAGTGCTTTTTTACGCCCCCAATCAGTAATGTGATATGAAATATATCAATATCCGAAGCAGTCCCGTTCAAAAGAGTTAAGGTCCTTCCAACAGACATTGCAGCAGGAAGACCCGTTCTTGAATTGTGATTGAGAACAGTTCTTGCCGGCGCAGTCTAGCGTAATTGTTAGGAACATTTAACGCTAATATTTGTAGAAATGCTGGACTGCTCACAACTCCTCGAACGAGTCTGACAACGTAACATATACCAGGAGACATGAATGTCTTGAACTATGAACTACATCAAATATATTTACAAAAATTTATAGAAATAGTTTTTCAAATAATATAAAAACAACAATCTCCTTGTATTACACTTTCGTTGTATACCGTACAGGTGTATTGTCATTGGTAATCTCTTACAACCACCAACAATATGTTTAAACCAGCTCTAAGTGAAAACCAGACGAACATTTTTTTTAAATCCTCTGTTCTAACATCTCTCTCGTACTACATTAAGAGTGTTTGTGGAAAAGCTTATGAAAAGCTTTATTACATCTAACTCGTATATTCATCCATAAGGCTATTATAACATATAATAGCACTACAGTAAATATTCGGACAGCCCCACCTTCAAATATATATTTGAATGGCCTGCCGTCTTTATGGCTTTAGTTCTCTTCATATTAGCTTAAGTTCAGAACGAAATAATGTTTTTGCGCGAAACTCATGAATGCTATTGTTTTTTCGAACCGGAAGCAAAGTTTACGATTTTCAAAACATATAACAATTTACTTAATACAGAGTTATTCAGAACCATTTAAAATGTTTATAAAATTGTTTATAAATAAGTAACACGATTTTTTATACAGATAATGAAAACGTTGTTTTTTTAAATGATTTACTAAAATACTATTTTTTTCGATTAAGATGAAGGTATGACGCTACCGGTTTCATGAGTTTCACCTCATCATAAGGGGGGCCTCAAACGATGATGAGGTGAACACCTTGAAACCGGTAGGTTCATACCGTTATCTTAATATGAAAGTATAGTGTTTTAGTAAATCAATTAAAATGTCATTAAACCGTAACAGTGTTAAAGTCTTAACTTTAAATGAAATATGAAACGTTGATTTTCAACTAAATTAATTTATTATATTATTTTTAATTAAGGCATTAATAACATTGTAAAGATCATTGTAATTTTTTGTAATTAAGACATTGTCTTTTTTAAAGTCAAATACTGTTTATTCCACTTAATGTAACGGTATAATGCTACCGGTTTCAAGGTTTTCCCCTCATCACCAGTGGAGCGAAAACAAATCTTATTTGTGCTTTCCTGACGATGAGATGAACACCTTGAAACCGGTAGGGTTATATTAAGTGAAATAAAGAGTGTTTGACTGAATAAATAACAAGTACTAAATTAATTTATTAAAACTTTATTTTACAGTGAACAATAAAGCGGGTTTATCAACCTCCCATTTTACAACGTTTTGAGTCAAAGGTGAAGCTTCACTTTCATTATTGATGTAGAGAAAAAAAAATAAGGCTTTTCCAACGGAAGAAAAATAAGCAACGAACAAATATAAATTACACAAGACCATCGATGACCATGAGAAAGAAAGGATATATGAAATAGGATGATGAAAAATCAGGGAAAACACGCTGTCACCTAAAAATGTATTTGAAGCACGTAAATGATGGTGCGAGTATTTTATTAAATGGTAGCTGGTTTGAGAGTCTAACAGCATATACAATAAAAGAGTAGATGAAAAACGAAAAGTGGTCAAGGGATTGAAATAAAAAAATGTTAAATAATACCATTCGCATATTTGTTTGATTAAAAAAAAAAACAATTTTACCTATATACCTGTATCTATATGTATATTTTCAAGTCTAGGAGGCTTTGGGTTAACCCCTCAACGTACTTAAAATATAAGTGATTACAAGAGCCAAAGATTGCTTTGAAACCTTTTCAGCCACGGCTTTTAAGGATGTGAAGTACCAGGCTTTAGACCGATTTGGACGATGTCGTTTTATGGTACCCCTGTATACGTTCCTGATAAAACTTATTGGGAAGTAAAGATTTTCTTTGAAGTAAATATCTACAAAAGACGGACAAAAGTGTTTTAGCCCCTTGGATCTTGTTTTAGAACCGTTTATTAATTCACACAACTAGAGTGAATACTTTATTTTTAGTCCATCGTAGTAAGCGTTGGGAATACTACCATACTCTCAAAGGAAACGATTATATCTTCAACAAGTGTTGCAGTCTATTTCTAATTACATTATTTTTTTATATCATCTCGTATGTTTTAATACACATCTCGTATGTTGTAATACACATCTAGCACCCCCTTATTATTCTTACAATCAACAAATTTTCTTTTTATGTAATATTTTAACCTTTCAATAAGAGTGGGTTCGGTTTCCGAATTAAAGAGCCCTTGACGGATGTCGGCACTCTTAATATAGCTATGTAAATGATTTTTATTAGTATTTTTATCAGGTATCGTATCAAAAACCCCAAAGTGGAAAACAAGCGTTTTAACAACTTGGCTTCATTAGTCATTCTACACTTCTATAATTGGTATACAAATGGAGATAATATTTAAAAAAAAAATTACGTGTTTGACAATGGAAAATCTCTTTTGCCTAACGGAAACGCAAGGTTTACAGATGACGATTTGTAAAAAATTAAGTTACATTATGATTTTTGGTTTCATTTTTTGGTAAGTTGGAAGAAAAGTCAACATAACTGTAAGTCCGCAAAATTGTAATGCCCTCATAAAAGTGTCATACAATACAAATAGAACATTCTTTACCACTTGAAAATGTGTTTTCTAAAGGTAAATGGCACGCTGTTTGAATGAACGAATTCGAATTGAATTATAATATAACCGAAGACAAGGGGCACGCGACCCCTTATCTTGACTCTGTGCCGCTATTTCATCCCCGGATATTACGTTTCAATTATGGTTCAAAATTGATTAAAATTAACGTTATTATTTGTTTGGAAATGTAAGGGTAGGTAATTTGTTTGGCAGGATATTTTGGTGTTTGCTACTTGATAAAGGATATTACCACTCTCCGCCTATCCTTACACACAACTTATATACAAGTATATCTATTTTGTAATATTTGTTTGTCTGATCTGTGTATAATAGTGGTTCGAGTCCTGAGGTTAAATCGCCTTGAGGAAAGTGTGCACCCTAAACGGTGCTATATACGAGTACATTGTTCTTGAATTGTTTATGGTTAAGGCATTATTAGCGTTGTGGAGGTTTAAATACATTGTAATTTGTTTGTCTGATCTGTGTATAATAGTGGTTCGAGTCCTGAGGTTAAATCGCCTTGAGGAAAGTGTGCACCCTAAACGGTGCTATATACATTGTTCTTGAATTGTTTATAGTTAAGGCATTATTAGCGTTGTGGAGGTTTAAATACATTGTAATTTGTAATTTATTTTTATCAAACACTGTTTATTCCACTTTTTTGTGACGGTATAACCCTACCGGTTTCAAGGTTTTCACCTCATCTTCAGGGGAGCGCAAACAAGACTAAATGCTGTTCGAACTGGTACCGATATACACGCTTCAACGGTTGGAGGCCGATGGGTGAGGGAGGCACGGGACAATTTCGGCCAAGAGCGGAGAGATTTTTGGGAAATAACTGTTCAACAGATGTTTGGATCGGTGTACTGACATAGAAATTTCTAGGGCCTCTAATCTGTCCAATTTATTTCCGTTACTACTGATATGTAAGAATTTGGCATCATCGATAGAAAAAGTATGGTTTTCACGGTGACAATGATTAGCCATTTCAGAATAAATTAGAGGATTTGTTAAGGCGGATTTGTGTTCACGAAATCTCTTTTCAAAAGATCTTCCTATCTTTCCTATATAGAAATTATCACAGTCAGCACATAAAAGTTTATACACACACCAACAGTGGTGAACAGTCGGTTCAGGTCGATTTTATCACTAGCCAAGCTGTTTTGGTAGGCAAAATAAGTCTCCATCCAGCTCCATCTGCACTAAATGATCGAAATCTTTTTTATTTTTTCACGTTATGAAGTGAAAAAATAAAAAAGTGAGCGCTACGTTACGAAGTGAAAAACAAGGAACCGTCCCAAGGGACTCCTTCTCTGTTGACGGCATACCTGAGTGTAAACATAATATTTGCAATGACGGACTTAACGTTCGACGGCTTCAGGGGAGAAGGGAAATAACTCGCAGTGTAGTAAGTATACTTATGATGCGACTTTAGGCCTGGAATTCAAGCAGCCTTGTAAGTTGGCAGTATTTTTACAGAAAACTTCAAATACAGTAAAACTATCTCTTGACGCCATTAGATTGGAGAAGTTAATCGGTCCGAAGATGAACCGATATAATGCTGAATGGAGTTCCGTTCGCAAATTATTGACTTATGATTATCATAGTATTATTAACAGTCATCATCATTACATCATGCCCCTATTAGGCTAGAAAGATAAAATAGATCTCCATTTCATTCTATCCTGGCAAACATCTTTCTACAGCCACGTCAATACACCGCGTCATGCATACAATCTAATTAAAAAGCTTTTAACTCTTCCCGTCTTTACACTTTGATTAATTCGGTGGTTTTTTCAAATTTCTCGTACCTTCTATACTAAGTTTAGATTATTTTTTTAAATCTATCATCATTCACTCTTTCTACATGACCGGACTATCTCAATGATCCTTTTTTCATTTTTATTCCATAGAGTATGAATTTTATCTATGACTCTATCCCACTTTTTTAATGGGTAAGCTTGGATATTACTCCTTAAACCACTATCTTACTTTCATTACTTTTTAACCACGTCCAAGTTTCGCTTGCACATCCTCAGGTTGGGACCAAGATCCCATAATGAGCAACCAGCTTCGCTTTTCTCGAAATGCTCTACTAGATAAAAATATTGTACAACCTATTCACTCTATTGCCTGCTGCTGCTCATTTTTCAATATCGTAATTTGTACAGCCATCCAATTGATGTAAACATGCTGTTAAGATACAATATTTCCTCAACTTGCCTTAATGTTTCGTTTTTCACTTTTATTTCACACATTTGTTTCGTCAAATTCAGGTTTTTAGTATACTTCTGGTTGGTCGACAGATATTATCAATTTGAGAATACACCTACCAAATTGTATCGTATAAAATGAAATTACTGAACTTTTATGACTTCTCGTGGTCTCATATCCTTTCTAGAGCCTTATTAAAAAACTTTTAAGGAACCTATTCCACGTCCATTGAACCGACTCTACAGCATTTAGATCTATTCAATAAAGGCTTTTAAGGAACCTATTCCACGTCCATTGAACCGACTCTACAGCATTTAGATCTATTCAATAAAGGCTTTTAAGGAACCTATTCCACGTCCATTGAACCGACTCTACAGCATTTAGATCAATTCAAGAAAATAATGATAATCTGCTTTAACAATCTTTTGGCACTTAAACTAGTACATTAAATCGTTACGTTACCTTAGGACATTTTACGAAAATATTTATACAATATCACATTGAGGATCAATAAAAAAAAAATTGCTTATTTTCATCTCCTCTGCACCTCTTATTGCTCCTCACTCTTAAAACATTCGCAATCAGACAAGCAATCATCGTCTGACACAGGGAACAAATATCCTTGTTCCAGCTTCATCAATAAATGTTGCTCGGGGACAGCGTCTCTTCACGTTCAATAAATGCCGCTTGCCGAAGAAATGCCCGTTGTTTTATTTATTACATTAAATTACCATAACGCATTTCAAGTCAAAGCATATAAAGAGAAAGCCTTAATGTTTTATTTGGTTT